>CM034390.1:15739264-16356764 GCA_019925095.2 Dendrolimus kikuchii
TATTTATACAATAATTAAAAACAGTTTTATCGTGATACTATTAAAGTAAAATGATAGCAAGATATTTTAAAGGCTGTATTTTATGTGTTCTGTGTTATATTTAAATTATTAGAAATAAAAACAGGATACAGAATATCCATTTCTGGAGAGTAAAAAGAAAATTACAAATTTCGTAACAGTTAAAAAAAATTAATATTATACGTTTTATGAATTTTTAACAAACTTTAATAAGGAGGATTTCTCAATTTGACTATATGTTTTTTTGTATGTCTGTTACGTAATTTCTCCGTCAATTGTAGACCGATTTACAATTTTTATTTGAAAGATTACTTTTGATGTGGTCCCATGTTCACCAAGTCAGAATCTGATCTGAAGCGGATTCCAATGAGAGCAACCCTCAAATATAATAGGCACGTGAAACGTGTTTCTTTCATTTTTCTAAAGCTACTCAAGTATTTGCGTAACTAAATGTAAAAAAAAATACAAAACCGACTTCAAAAGTAACTAAAAAGCTAAAAATAAATATTGTCTACAAGCATCTTGAAGTCTTTGCCAAGTAAAACATAAAAAAAAAACAGGAAGAATTTGCAAAATGTAGTAATTTTTATGTTTTACTTTGAACCGACTTTCAAGATGTGGAAAATATTTATTTTTGGCTTTTTAGTTACATTTGAAATCAGTTTTTTTTTTGTTAATTTATTTACTAATTTATTTTTTATTAATTTTTATTATTAATCGCAGAATGAATCAGACAACAAGTGATAACAACCAGAAGTTATTTATTCTAAACTTACCATGTATTACTTTTATTTAAAAAAAAATATTGCAGGAGATCAGCAGACAGGCAGACGGCCCACTTGATGGAAAGCGGTTACCATCGCCTATGGACATTTGCAACACCAAAGTTGCTACAAATACGCTGCTACTCTCTTAAGGGAAACTGGAACCTGGTCACTAATGCCGGAACACAACTCAAGGTTGTTATGGCGACATACTTTAGATCAGGGGTGGTAGCCATCCAGTCGGGCAAATGCCCTACCACCTGGCTGTGGGTAGTTAAGTCGCCTCTGACGACAGGCCGCCCGGCCGCAGGAAATTATATTCTTTCTTTGTTCCTGCACGAATGAAAATTAATTATATTTTATTATAACTATTTATTTAATTATAATAACTAAATAAATAACTATCTAATTTAATCAATTAAAGCACCCACGCTTCTAAGGGTTGTGATTTAAACAAAATATTATAATGTATTAAATACTTGTAAATGTGTTTTCATCAGAAATGCTATTAAAATTGTAAATCCTTAGTTTTTTTTATATTGGAACCAAATGTTTGTCGCGCCAGAAAACAAGCAAAAACGGTAAAACAGTCGTAACATATAGCAAAAGAGTCGCTATTAGTTTTCTTTACAACTTTTATTGACAATGGTTCCGTTCGAAATTATTACGTCGTGTATCATACGTGGTAGGCTTGTAAAATGGGCAAACTTATAAGAAAATATAATTCAGAAGTATTCCATACTTCATCGTCAGCCTATCGATTTCCACTGTATTAAACAAACTAAAATTTGGTAAGATAATAAAACAAAAGATTTCTTCAAAAAAAAACTACGCTTTAACGGTTTTAAGCGCGGTAATTTACTGATTTTTATTATTCCAACGTATTGGCCACTTTTCAGTAGTCGTTTAACAATACTCATTGACACTTGACATCTTTGTATTCCGTGATCAAGGCTACTGAAAAGTGGTCGAGACGTGGGAATAATAAGAGTCAATAAATTACCGCGCCTAAAACCGTTAAAACATAGTTTTATTATGTAAGTAGCGAAGACTTAAGAATAAAAATATTTAATTTAAATGTAAACTCCTTATTACAATTTTAGCTTTAAATCCAACTTACTTAATTATAGAATTATTAATTTAAATGTAACTATTATGATATGTTAAAATAAATGTAAAAACACATTTTTTTTGTAAAAATACATTTGAACATAACACAAAATGGCTGCTTTTCAAAATTATCTCAATAGACAAATAAGCAAAAATGTATTACTTTACGTTTTAAGCAGTAAAATTCATTCATTCATTCAAAAGATATACAAAACTTGCAAGTCCTAAAACAATACTTACTAGGAACATTTTTCACTTAAATGTTTGTATTTATTTTAAAATTACATGTATTAAAACAAAAATATTTTTTATAAAGAAATATTTTAATATGTAAAAGTTACGTCATTATACTATTTCCATTTCTTTATTTTCGCGATGACAGTTCTAATTTGATAGTTGTAGTGTTGTGACCAAATAAGTAATGATATCGATCGCATATATTTATTCTGTTTTGAACTAAAACAAATATAACAAAAACATTCAAGTATATTTTTTCAAGCTTTTAATATGTCACTCGCAACAAGACGGTCGTGCTATATAGTCACTACATTTCTGTTCGCTGAGTTTTTTCACATTATCCATACATTACGTTGTGTATTTTGTGTTCCTCCGTGTTGATTGCTGCCCAGCTGTCAAATATCAAAATGCCTAAAAGATCTGTTCTGAAAAGGCAGACGAGAGAACTGGTGATCAAGTTTCGTAATTACTTTGAAGCAGATCAAAATGGTATGGATCAGTATCAAAATGGTGGCCCGCTATTACCACGGGAGAGTGTGTTGCGGCCGCATTAGGAATTAGCGGACCTACTGTTTCAAAAATTACTACCGAAGCTTACGGTACAAGCGGCATGCAGGAAAATAAGCTTCGTACGCTGAAGAAAAAACGCCAACCACGTTGTGTGACATCGGTTGACAACTTCGACGCGACGCTATTCGCCGTCATATATATGACTATTACTTGCGCAAAGAAATTCCAACACTTAAAAAACTTGTTGTTTCTTTACGTGAATGTGATTTGTTCCATGGCCAAAAATCGTCATTAAGCTTGGTTTTGAAAGAAATTGTATTTTCTTATAAAAAATCGGACAAACGTAAAATATTGATGGAGCGTCACGACGTTGCTATGGCTCGCTGCGAATTTTTGATCGAAGCCAAAAAGATATCAGATTAGTCAAATGTTATTTTCACTGACGAGACCTGGTTAAATGCAAACCACACAGTATCTAAGAACTGGACTGATGACACCGCCGCTTCCACTAGTTCAGTGCCAAAGCGAAAAGGTGAACGCCTTATCATATGCCATGCAGGGTCTATGAAAGGTTTACCAAACAAACAAACAGTAGACTACCACGAAGAAATGAACGCGGAGATTTACGAAGGATGGTTTAAAGAAATGGTGCAATCTCTGTAAGAACCGTCGATAATTATTATGGACAACGCTACATATAACTTCAGACAAATTAATAAAATGCCGACGCAGGCCAATAAAAAAACAAGAGATAATTGACTGGCTCCAACGTCATGGCGAAAATGTGGATAATACTTTATTAAAAGTACAATTAGTGAATATTTTAAAATCGAAAAAAAGCCTCCCTAAAAGATATATTACCGACGAAATAGCTGCCGAATGTGGTCATTGGGTTCTTCGACTTCCGCCGTATCATTGCCAGTACAATGTTATAGGACTAAGATGGGCACAAATCAAAGGACACGCCACTCGAAACAATAGCTATCCCCCTTTTACGGCAAACAAGATGTTAGATTTATTAAAAAATGCATGTGCGGAAGTAACCGCCGAACACTGGGAAAAAATTGTGAGAAGAACCCAAAACATTATAGCGTCGGATTGGGAAATTCATGTGGCATTCGATAATATAGAAGTACAGGAACTTATAATAAATGTTGGGGAGAGCTCATCGTGTGACAGTGACGATTCATCAGATTTTGATTAAAATAAATAAATAAAGAATCAACATAATATAATTACATCTTGTAATTAAATGTAATATTAGTTAATAAATTTTTACAAAATTATCCGGCAATAGTTTAGTTTCTTACACTTTGTAAAAAAATATCGGGTCTGTTTTCGTATTACGTTTATCGATAACTCCATCCCTATCAGTTTCTCCGACTCTGCTATGGCCTCGTACGTGCGCAAGCGTCATATTTTTATTAAATAATGTATACATAATGTAAAAAAGACGCTCGTTCAAGTTTCCACAGGCGCTGTCATCGAGAAAATAAAGAAATGGAAATAGTATAATAAAGATATCGACTCCTATTTTTAGACTTAGTCATATTATTAACTGGTATATGCCCGCGACGTCGTCCACGCTTGACTTGAAATTCCCTCGGGAATCCAAGGACACAAAGTGTCACAGCACTTAAAAAGGAATGTAAGCTATAATATCGTTTAAATGAAAACTGTCGTAGTAAGCTAATTTTTATGCACCCGAACAACTTCAAACCGCTCCCGGGAAAATTCCTACGGGATTCCCGGGATAAAAACTATCCTACATTTTATTATATAACATTTTCTGTCGCCCAGTGAAAAAACCGCATTGGAATTCGATTTCTTTTTTCAATCTGGCCCTTTTTAATCATTACCCGAAACATTCCCATGGGATTCCCGGGATAAAAAATAGCGCAGATTTTAAGTCTAAGAACTTGGACCAGTAGTTTTTCCGTGTATCCCGAACAAACAGACAAACAGATAAACAGACAAGAAATCTAAAAAAAAATTGCATCGTGTTCTCCATCGTTTATAGTCCAGTTGTTTCTTTTAAATAGCTTCAATGTAAAGACACGGCATGTTCAGAATTTTATAATAATATAGATTTCAACCTTTGCAAAAGCTGCTGAGTTACTTATTTTTTATACTAATCGTTAATTTATAACATTTACGCTAAATATCAAACCCAGGTGAAACGATATACTTTTAACAGTGTAGCATAAAATTTAAAAGAATTATAGCAATAATATTAAACCACCTTCGGTATTTTAGGATTCAGGACTATTAAGAAATAAATCATCGAAAGAGCGGCCATTGTGTTTCGAGGACGTTATGACGGCTCGGGTTCGATTCCGGGTTGAATCACTCTCTGCCCCACTGGACGTCAACATTAGGAACGGTCACCAATTTATCATTAAAGCAATTTTGGCAATAATTGTATGCTTTTGTCACAATCGATAACAGCTTGAAAAATGCTCTACTCGAGAAAAAAACAAGTTGAAACATCATATATATTTAAAAAAATTAAATAGTTTATTATTGAAAAATTATATGTAAATTTGTATCCTAAATATATATATCAGAGAGGATTGATTAAAAATGATATTTTTACATGCATAATAAGTTAATGATATCGATTTTTATTTAAAAAAAAAAACAATATTTTTCGGTTCAAGTTATGTAACAAAATGATGCATTTTTATTAAAATAATTATATTTAAAAATCGTCATCCCAAGACATAATTAAAACTACATTTTAAGAGACTTTAAATGGGAGTTTTATTTGAAAAAAGAGAAAAAAGTTAAAAAAATTTATTATCATGAAAGACGACATAAACATTTCAAATAAAAAAAGTATGATAAAGATTTACAAAAAAGAAATGCTACGTTGACTTTCCAGTTAAAGAAGTTGACAGCTCAGCAATACATATTATTATGCTGTACTGGAATAAAAATCTGGACACAGTGCTGATTTTCAGTGCCAACCTCTAAACACAAATGTACCCATAGTACTTGATTAATTTACTTTTTAATTTATTCTAAGATCTCGTTTAGGATTGAAAACATAGTTTTTATGTCATGTAATAATATATATCATTCAGGATTTAAACTTTTAAGAACAAAAATGTCTAAATGACATAAAAACTCATATAAACTCTCAGTTAGTGAAAATGTTAAGTCCGTTTTCCGTTTCCTTCAGGAATATGTCCCTTAGAGCCAGTCCACATGTCGCGTTGCGTCTCCGTTGCGTCGACGCAGCGCTGCCGCTGTGTCGTTTTACATACTAATAATCATAGTGTATACACGGTGCGCTGCATCGACGCCACGCATACACGAAGGAACTGCAGCCCCCGAGATGAAGCGGGCGGGGGTGTACACATTGTGACGACGGAACGGCAGCGCTCAGTTGCTTGTGCGTTGATAGGGAGGATACACTAAAAACTGTCCATCACTATTTCTTAATGAAATCAAGGGACAGATCCAATACCGTCTTGTGATTTTGCGTCGATTTCGGTGGTGACGTAGTAATAGGAGCAATGCCAGACGTCTTTTCCGATCCATGCTTTCTATAGAATGATGAAATGTTTTTATAAAATGCTTGCCGCAACTGTGCATCGCCGCTGCGACGTCGAAACGTTATTACTGCATCGTAGTAACGCTGCGACAACGCAGCGCATGTGTGGCCGGCTATGCGTCAAAATATTTACGTTGCGTCGACGCAACGCGCCGTGTGGACTGGCTCTTACTCTATTAATATCTAAAGTAGAGCAACTTACCAATTGAAAAGTGACCGGTCAGCGGTCCACCCACGCGCACAAAGACGCGTGGGTGCAAAGATTACTCTCATTCAATTGAACCGCATTGTGCGCCGGCGCATGCCACTTTGAACGGGCACCTCTTAATTACCGCGCAGCTGCTGACCCGCGTCCATCTGGATCATCACCACCTACACCGTCATACGCCATACAGGATGTTAGGATAGATAAAGAAAATATGAATTAATTGATTTATACTTATTTATTTGAAGACAAGGCGACGACATGCATGATAACAAAAATCTACTGAATATAAGACTATAACACTTTGTTCGAACATTTCTTTCTCCCTTCTTTACAGCCTTAGAAATGAGCTATTTGTATGAAAACTGGTACATGTATCCATATTCACCAACAATCCCCGTTCATTCAGTATTAGTGAGAAGAATATTCGGAATATATCTAAAACAAGCATGTAAAAATAATGTATGTATTATTAAAGTATCATAATAAAATATTTCAATTACTGGGGTTACTAGACGTCTGTTTTTATCGCTTATGATGGAATTCTTTATTCATTATTTTAAGCATACGTTCTAATAAAATAATCGATAATGTTATTTTATTTGAGGATTATTAATGACTAATCCTAAGACAATTAACAGATTTTTTTTTATTGCAGGTGATCAGCAGACAGGCAGACGGCCCACTTGATGGAAAGCGGTTACCATCGCCTATGGACATTTGCAACAGCAAAGTTGCTACAAATGCGCTGCTGCTCTCTTAAGGGAGACTAGAAGATAATAAAGAATTTATAAAAACTATAAAAATTCACAGTTTATAAAACATACATTCATGCAATTACTAAAGCCTACAATAAAATTTTACCATAAGCGCATTTGTTATTAGAGTATATATAATAATATTTGTCACCATATTATGACGGTGCATCCAGAACAAAAATACACCAGCATGTATCATGTACGCACGCCGTGTTTAACCGATCTGTGTAATATAAGGTGAGAGTGTCCTGTGACAATGGACCTATGGTTCTGAGTGGCCAGACGTCCAGCAAATCTCATTTGCGGCTTTATCATTAACCGTATTTCATCCACCCTTGTCTATGTGAAGCCTATTATCCGATATAAATTTTGTTTCCGTCTCTATTGTCAATAGCTTTTGAATGTTTATTTTTGGTAACTTTATTTAGTTGTTTGTCTGTAAGGTATGGCTTGAACTTTCGTTATTAATAGTTAGATATATCCTAAATGACTTTATTCGTGTTTCTACATTCTTCACGCAATGTCCCGTTCAACATGAAATTGGTATCTATGTACTATAAACAAGGAAAATGATAGAAGTAGAATACTTTTTATCACAGATAATGTTATAGATCCGATGAGATACAAATCTAATCTATGACACCTGGGATCTGAGTCTCTACGAAAGTACCGGAGCAGTAACACTTCAAAGAGTAGGTATAAAAAAATAATAATTAAAAAGCTACTTTTTTTATTAAGAATGAAGAGATATCGCTAAGGAAATGGTAAATTTATCCAATAACACAACAAAACTTATTTATCTATAGTAATATATAGCTCAAAATATTTTATATAGACAATCAAGATGCGTGTCTTGTAATTGACTCACACAGAAATAAAAACCAACCAATAACGTAAAACAGATAACGAAGAAAAATATTAAACGCGTTAGTATTGCATTAGGCAAAACAATAAGGCGCCCCTAATCGCGGATCTTATCGTCGCTAGCTTTTGTCTTAATTCCAGGGCTTAATTTATGGCCATGTGCATAAGAGACTCGCCATAAATAATGCTATTTTAGTGAGAACCAGAGCCGTGGCTGTTCTGTCAAAATTCACATAAATAATGAAGATCCGAAGTAACTGATCTTATCTCGTCCGCGACAACTCTACGACGTGGTTATAAACAAAAGACTCGGTCTAATGACTGAATGAGCCATCGTAAACCCATAATATTTACGCAGGATCCTTTAAGTTTGCCTTTTGAAAGGTTTTATAGCTCGGCCGGGAGATCTCAGAGTCTAGGTAAGTAAAATAGGTGCCTATCCACTTACATCTATGTATATAAAAATCAATTGCTGTTCGATAGTCTCGCTAAAACTCGAGAACGGCTTTACTGATTTGGCTAATTTTGGTTTTTAATTATTTGTGGAAGTCCATGGAAGGTTTAAAAGGTGATTAAATATGAAAAAAAATACTTGGAATATAGTAAAAACAACAATTTCGCTTTCTCTTAGAAACTATTCCTACCTGTCAAACATTTGATGTTCGGCCCATCGTTCAGAAATCAACGTTTTTTATTTATTGATTCTGAGGCGGTACGAAGTTTGCCGGGTCAGCTAGTTATATATAAAGATATTTTCTTTAGTTATAGAGGTATTATTATCAACTATATTTTACCATTACGTCTGGTCACAGTTATTTAATACGAAACTGAATATTTTAGATTATTTCAAGTAATTTGAAGGATTATAAGTTGCCAATACAAATGTTCAATACAATCTATGTTCTTTTTAATTAAGATTCCTTTAACAATTATGTCGTGAAAAGGTAGCAGTCAAAAAGTATTAGTTACGCATTTATAATATTAGTATGAATTCTATTTCATTGTAGTTTAATCATTTGCAAAATTTTCGATAATTTTTACAAATTTTAAAATGTTAATATTACAAACAGTCTAGAGTCTAGTGTTACAGTTATAAACAATCACATCAGATAGTTTTATCAAAACAATATTTATGGCATGTAATATCAGCCCATAAATGTCTCACAGTTGGGCTTAGGCCTCCTATTATAGAGGACGGACAGTATACTCGCCACGCTCCTCCATGGCGGCTTGGCAAGTTTGACACATTAGTTATCTCGATGTGCAGATTTCATCGAGATGTTTTCTTTTACCGTTGTTAGCACGTGGGAATTGTAAGAAAACAATATTTAGCTGAAACTGTTCAATACATTGCCATTACACTATTATATCAGGGCCTAAAGAAGCTATCTTTAGTGAATCAGTTGATGAAATTTACACGTTTCTAAATATACTGGTAGATGATAGTCGTAGTATTAATTTCCACTTTATTCTGACACTTAGCATAATTATTCGTAATACGAATTTAGGAATGTCACTATCTTAACTCATCGTTCAGGGCTACCAACAATAGAGCGTTTGAAGTACTAGGATTTACTAACTTTAACTTTAGTCAAATATTTTTTTACTAAACTGATATTATCTCATAAATGTCCTGCTACCTCCTCAAGTAGGTACCTCAATTTTTAAGGAAACAGTTTGTTAGGTTTCACACATTTATTATTTCGATGGGCGACTTTAACCACTGTGTTTTTCTTCACTTATGAGAATTTGAGATTTGCTTAAGCGATACATGCTTGCCGGTTATGACTCAAACAAATTAGACGTTGTTATCCAAAAACGCATTAACCATTAAGCTACCAAAATATTTTTCACGCATTTTTTTAAAATGACTTTAAAAATAGATATTATAAAAAATAACAATTCTCGAATCTAATCAGTCACAAGCATACTCATTAAATACATACATACATACATACATAACTTCACGCCAGTTCCCTTGCGGGGTAGGCACGAACAACAGAGCGCCATTTAGGCTTATTCTTACACACCTCACTTGCTTCTTTGACATTCATAACTCTTGTCATGCACGCTCGTCTGTTCTTAAGGCTCCTAACATCACCTTCTGCTAGTACACGATCAATTTGATCATGGAAAGTGTGTCGTGGCCTTCCACGACTTCTGCATCCATTAAATAATTTTATTGAAAGCCAATTGTGACTACGACATTGTTCGCGAAGCATTTAGACGTTATAATCATGTTATTATTTTATACATACATACGTACATAACTTCACGCCAGTTCCCTTGCGGGGTAGGCACGAACAACAGAGTGCCATTTAGGCTTATTCTTACACACCTCACTTGCCTCTATTATTTTATGTACTTTGTAATACATCTAAATGAAATGGGTAACGATAATTTTAGATAAAATCTGTTTTAAACCTTTTGTTAAATTCCATTGAACCACTACGGGGCCTATTCGAGGCAAACTTTCAGATTGAAATGTACAGAAAAAAATAAAGCCGGTCATTTCTGATCAGGCTTAATATAGATAAAAAAAACAATTTTGGTGTTTATCTTGAAGTCACACACGGAAACTTCAATTTTATTTATTGGTATAGATTATGTCTTATGCCCGAACTGTAATTACCCGAGTGCTTTGTCAGTGACATAAAAGTGCAGAGATATCGGATTGCAATTAAAACTATCAAACGACACTCGTTAACAGCAGAAATGAGTGGGAGGACAAAATCAGCAGATGCGCACGACCCTTACTATACACAAACCACCCCAATGCTCGCAATTAGTCACCTATTGCTCACTACGTCTTTATTGAATTATAAGTAACACATACTGAACAAGCCTTGCAGTGTAAAATTCAAAAATATAGGTACCTTTACCATATACTGTTACATAATAGAACTGAAATCTAGAATTGAACCATGTATTTTTTTAGTATTGTTTATTAATATAAATAGTTTTTTTATTTAGTTTTAGTATTTAATTTTAGGTTTCTATTTTGTAGTTTAGTTTAATTTTTAAAATAATTTTGGTTGTTACAATAAATAAAATGCTTTTTCCTACTAAATGTTGTAAAGTTGTTACAGGGTAAAGGAAAGTGTTATATAAATATGAAAGAAATATATTAAAATTCACAATCGCCCAATAGAAATGGAACTTTGAAAAGCTTGGTCCCAAATCGTATGTGGATGGTACCACAGGTCGCAGTTCTCTTACTTTGTCCACTTAAAGTCCACTTTTTAAATCAAATAAGTTAAAATATAAAAAAATGCTTTTAATATTTTGAGTAGACAAGTAAATTGCGAAACGCGAGACATACAAAGATACGGACAAAGAGACAAGACAGACGTAATAAGGAAATGACAATTTTTTTTTAATTTAGTTTTTTTCCAGAATTACTACAGAACTATAAATGAGCCCATATCGACAGATATGTTTTTATATCACAGCTTCACTAAACATCAGGTGAAATTGTAGACTAATGGTGTAGATTTAAAAAAATGAGACGAAATTTAGTCTATAAGTAAACATCATCCGAATATAGTACTTTTGTTGATAAACATTAACAAATTTTGTTCCACAAGGTACCTAATATTTCTCTTATTTATTAAGTTTTAGAAATTCGACGGCCAAGTGACCAAAAAGAACTAAGTAATTCTTTAGTAACGAATTCAGCCAATAAAAACACAGAACAATAAATGAAACTATCTACAAGGAAAATACTGAATCCCGAATGAAAATCACGTATAAGCTAACAATCTGGGAGGTCTATTTTAGGATTTAAGCCCCACTGGTACCAAAGCTCGGATAGGTAAGCGATAACGATTCAATATTTATTGTCACCAGACGTCCGTCATTAAGATAGTGTCAAAACTTACTGGCTCGCATACGGGCATCACTTACGGGCTCAGCCAGAGCACTCATAATTATTACTAATGCCTTAAATATGTCAAAACAGGAATCCAGGTAAAAAGGCGTAATTTACGCGGGGCCGATAGAGATTTGGCAGTTGGCGCCGGTGCTCTGCCCGGCCGGGCCTACATCGCGAACGGGCGCCGTGTTTTTGTCAACCATTGTCTTTTAATATAAATTTTAAATAGGAAATGTCCTTTTTTATGGAGACCTAGTTTACGGCACTGACAATGAAGGCATAAATCTAACGACCACGTCACTATTCCCTGCGATGATCGATCGATAAACATTATTTATGTACTTCCGTCGAATGAGACAAGTATGGAAAACTACAACACTAACGAATCCATGGTCACGTTCGACATTTAACTACTAATATTTTATACGTAACAGTTATTTTAAATTAATTGTCACATTGTCACATAAAAAACTTGGCGCACCACCATTCTTGATGACAGTACTTGCGATATAAGAATTCAAATAATCAACGTCTAGACATACATATTTTTCCTTCGAGTATGGTTAAATTTTGCAAACAAAATTTTAGATATTTACACTTGTCTGCATGTATTAAATATTTATATAGATGTCAGTACTATAAATAACAAGAAATTCGGCAGTCAAAGACACACATTGTATATTCCCAAATTCAGTAAGTTAAACTTTTACATACTTACATACATAACTTCACGCCAGTTCCCTTGCGGGGTAGGCACGGACAACAGAGCGCCATTCAGGCTTATTCTTACACACCTCACTAGCTTCTTTGACATTCATAGCTCTTGTCATGCACGCTCGTCTGTTCTTAAGGCTCCTGACATCACCTTCTGCTAGTACACGATCAATTTGATCATGGAAGGTGTGTCGTGGCCTTCCACGACGTACTGCATCCATGCACTTTTGCATTGTATATCTGTTTAGTCATTCTTTCATCATGCATTCTTTCCACATGCCCGAACCACCGGAGCATTCCTTTAACTTAAACTTTTGTTATAGTAATATACAACTGACATCCAGACCAGAGTAAATAAAGCAAAATTCGCTTACCAAATTTATCCTGTGGAATATCCAACCTGTGACCTTCTATGTACTTGGGGTGTTCTAGTGGACTAGGCGGGCAAACGCTTAGAGCACCATATTGCAGAAACTATGGTTGGTATATTACCATTACCACAAGCATAATATGCGTAGTTTGAGAATATACTGCGTCCATTTGTCGCTACATCATTTATCTCATTGTGTATAAATTACACACGGACGATAAACGTTTGAAATTAAATTGCTGCAAAAATATAAACTGGGTACCTTAAAAGAATACAATATGATTGGTATAATTAAGGTCAATGTTAATAAAGAGAACAATGGCGGTCATCCTCCCCGAAGCTGGGCCAATCAACATGCCTCCAAGAGAAGGGCTGATTAACGACAATAACTCGGCGACAACACCAACTTGGCCACGTTTATTTTTATTTGAGTCCCTTTCCAGTCGATCTCTAATGAATACGGTTTATCTTCAAGTTTATATAAAAAATAAATCGCTTTTAACTGAAGAATCACGCCTTAAAAAACAAACGCTTATTAAAATTTATTTCTTTCTCTCCTCGCGGCGCTGTCGTGTACTCCGTATCGAATAAAATTAAAAAGTCAAGAATTCTTATTTATTTTAATACAATAAACCGCAATCGCTGAATAAAGATAAATAAAAAGCAATAAAAAATAAAATTGCATTAGCAATAAACAAAATACTTCAGCGGATGTGGGCAGAACGAAGAGCACGCACGCGGACTACCATGGAGTCGCACCTACAATTCAATGTCACATATTATGCATTACATAATATTATTAAAGTAAAGAAAAAACTGTTGTTCAACTTATGATTACATATTTTTAGTCCTTTTTAAGTATTCTACTTATAATCTTAAGAAATTGTAGTTAGAACATAATATAACTTGTAGGATAATAAAACTACGTTTTAACGGTTTTAAGCGCGGTAATTTTATTTGATTTTGGTTTTTCCGACGTTTCGGCCACTTTTCACTGGCCGTGATCACGGAAGACAAAGATGTCAAGTGTCAACGAGTATTGTTAAACACTCAGACACAGACCTCAAGACACTGTGAGCTCTTTCTGCGTACAACGGAACACAAACCAACTTGACTGATAATTACTTTTATTTTTCCTTCCACCCATTTTAATATTATATAAAATTATTAGAGCTAGGCATGTTTGCTGAAGAGTTTCTTGCGCCGCTTCTTCTCTTCAAGCCATAACATGTTGCGAAGCGGTAGTAAATTAGATTAGGCTCCCATAGAGTAAATAATAACCATAAACAAAATTAAAATTAAATAATTAAAATTAACAAGTTAGCGATAGGCTAAATAAAACTTTAACAATACTCGTTGACACTTGACATCTTTGTCTTCCGTGATCACGGCCACTGAAAAGTGGCCGAAACGTCGGAAAAACCAAAATCAAATAAAATTACCGCGCTTAAAACCGTTAAAACGTAGTTTTATTATGTATACAAGTCGCGAAAACTTAAGAAAATATTATAACTTGTAGGAATAAAGATTGTCACGTAGGCAAAATTGCATTTAGTGTGCGACTACGCCTGCTAGCCATGTTCGGGTAGTTGAAAATAAATGTAATTACGATACAGTTGTGTTTCATGTCTCGATTCTCACAAAACATCGTCTTGACCCATGTAATCACCAACACGACTTAGCAGCTAAAGTGGAGATTCAGTAAAAGAACACTACTATTATTTATTAACAATAGTAAATGAACTTTTTTATAAAATTCACCCGCCAATTCCTGGTGCGTACAAGACGAAAGCAGGGGGGGGGGGGAAGGTAGTGAGAAATTTCTGGGTAGCATCATCGTTTCTTTGCGGATCTTTGAATTTACAGTTATTAAAAGTAATACTAATAAATTAGGTTTACTTAACCTTAAGTTTTTTTATTGTATTAATTTAAAATATTGTAAATTTTAGGTCTAAAGTCACAGTCGATTTACAATGCAAATTGTAACGTTAAGTATAAAAATTGATTAAATGTTTAAAATACAGCACATCAAAATAAAGCCAATAAATACATTTTCAATATATTAATGTTTAAATCATTTGCCATAAATTTAAAATTATTAATTCGAATTAAAAATAATAGCAAAAATCTAAAGATTTAAAGAAAAAATAGCACAATTTATTGATTCCTAGTAATGCATTGATTTAATTTTGAAACTTCCATTACACTATTGATAAAAAAAGAACTACGGAAACGTTTATGCATTATAAAATAAATCGTATTTAGATCGACGAAAAAAAGCTAAAATCAATCTGACGTTACCTTTCTATTAATGATTTTTTAAATAGGCGAAATTTAACTATCGCACATACAACAAACAAAAACAAAGAAAAATTAGAAAATTTATAGTAGAAGTAAATTAATGGAGGTGAAGTAACTCCATGGCGCGCAGTTGGCCGATTGTCACGAGTGCTACCCTCGTTGGCGTTTTCTTAATTGTGCCGAAATATTTATTTGATTGCAAACTTTGCAGCACAAGCGTGCAACCGAAATGGTCATCGGCATCCATACGGCCGCCACAATGGCCACCGCCACCTCGTCCAATTCAACAAATTATCCTATAAAATCTATTTTTATAGATGGCGACATTTCACTTCATAAAATTTAATGCTCCGATTAAATTAATCTCACTAGAGAAAATACAAATATATATCACACAATTCACATTTCTTTAAACACCGACAAATCGGGTCAGCAAAGATTCTGTTTACATGGTTTTCATGATCAGCCGATCTATTCTTGAATAGCGAATTTGTATTTGACTTGCTGTTTTGCGAAAATAACATTCATGAGTCAATCAAACAGACCAGGAGCCTATCAATTTAGGGCAATCATCGGACCGAGCTCTAACGGTAGACTAAGGACATTCCTTCCTTCAAATCAAACAAAGCCTGATCTCTGGTCCTGTCAGTCAACCAATTGTCGTATCTGCGATCTAAATGGGCCACGGCATCGATGCTGAATACATTCGCAATAGTGTAACCACGCATCGTGCACCGATCATTCGCCGTGCACAAGAAATGAAATAAAGTATGAAACTGTCGCAGCCAGTACGACCGTACGGCCAAGCAACAATCGAGATCCCAAGTGGCGATAAGGATGTCGACTAGCACAACCTGTCCTCGCAGTTCCCATGATTTGCGATGCCGTTCTAATCGTTATAATTACGTCCTATCAATCAAACAGGCGGATCATAAACATGTGACTAGAAACTGGCCGAGAAATGGTAATCGCTATCAATCTTTGCCTGCCGTTCAAACCAGGAATACATCCACATTGAGAAATAACAGAGATCATTTTTGCAACGCTGGCGTGTTTATGAATGCTCCGTTATAAATTCTCTTTGATCTCTGTCTAACGTGTCACATTTGCTTTTCGGAGTGATTATCCTTGAATGTTTGGTGATCCAGACGATCGTATGAATATTTTTGTTGATCTGATATAGGATAGTTGGGGTCGGGTCAGGACGGAACATTCGTCAACGATCCTAACAAAGCTGACTAATTATAGCGGCGCGGTGTGTCGTAAAACAGTGCATATTGACGGAATATAGAGAGGCCGGCACACAGTGCTTAATGACATTAATCACATTGATTTATTGTGGTTCCGAGTTATTACAGGCCGGGCGTTGTGTGTAGTGTGCGTGCGTGCGTACGCAGCAGTCGGTATGAAGAGCCCGTCTCAGTGAGAGTGTACTTCTTGTGTAAATGTGTAATATATACTTGTACAGGGTGTTGTACATCACCTGCGATAATAACAATGTCCTTATACTTTCTGTCGATCATGCATTTCATTCGAATCATGTGTGGTAACGTTACAATATAACAATACATATAATTATCATTATAATAGAGTTTTCCTCCGCAAGTTACAACCGCTTCAGTGCCTCATTTTCCTTACATAAAAACTTAATTGGTTTTTTATATCGCGAACGAAGCCACGGGCAAAAAGCTAGTATATACATATACCTTCCTATAAAAAAAACCAAGTAATGATGAAAACCGCTAAAAAACCATTGCATAGTTTAAGAGAAGTTAGCGGATATATAGACAGAAAAACCGACGCGGAAAGCTACTTTAAAAAGAAAGAAGGAAGAAAGGAAAAGAAAGTTAATTTGAAAATATAGCGACGTCCTTACATTCCTTACATGTATTTTAAAATATAAAAGCATATTTTAAGAATTTGTACGCCGCATTTTTAGCAAACAAGGTTTGCACTCAGCTTACTGCTTATATATCCAACACAGCGCAACTTTTTTTTGTACCATGTAAAGATTATATCTAATAACAATAAACACTAGACTAAGATTTAAATGTCAGTGAATATAAAACTTGAGAGAAAATTAACTGAAATGAAAACAATAAAAAAGTTGTTATTGTTAATATTTTTTAAAGGCTAATTTAATATTTTTAATAATAATTTAAGGCTAGGCATTTTGACGAACCTGGAAATCTGTATTTAAGAATAGGTCGGGAGACATTCGCTTGCAAAGTCGTGAAAGATGTTTAATTTTCAACTATTTAAAGAAAAATTATACAGCTTTTACGTCAAGTACTTACAATGAAATCTAATCAATGTAATAGTCTTTTGAATGTTTTGGTCCAAAAATGAAAGGAATGTTTTTACATAATAAAAGTTAAAATAGAAAAAATAACCTGTGACGTCATCTAGGATTTAGAAGTCCTTGAGAGTTACAATACATACTAGGCGATAGCCATACATAATACTCTTCTTCAACGACAAAATGTAGAACATCCTGGCTAATATAGAGCTAGTTTACGGACGGCCGTCGTGCGAACGTGTGCGTGTATGGCATTAGGCAACAATTTACGCTGTTTGCGGCGTGTTAATATTGATTGGCTCGCTTTATTTCGACTCGCGCGAATCTATAACACGAAATTGGGTAGTTCTACGACGTCTTCCACCTGGGTATTTAGGTGAATGGATCAATTTTAAAAGTGTGTTTATTCCCTCTTGTTCTCTAATGCCGGCCGGGTTTTTATATTTTACCATCCATTCATTTGACATAGTACTGATACTACTGGTTTTTTGACATAAACTCCATACAAATAATGTCAATTTTCTACCACTGCTAAAGAACAGATAATATATAGAAACTAGGCTTATTATATTATATATAAGATTACTCTGATCTTTCTTGGATTTACGTGATCGAGATACAATGTTGCTGTTTCTATTAGCCAATGTATTTAATCTTAGACGGCAGAATCTACCTTTAGGTATTACGTATAATTGTATAACCAATAAGTAGTTATTCATACGACAGATGAATGTATGCAACTCTTTCCAGGTATTTTACATGATATACATATGTATATATATTTTCATAAATTAAATTTGTATATCTGTATATGTACCTCTATAAGATCTACATAAATTAAATTTGTATATTAAAACAATATTTGGTGAATATTGCTTGTTTTTATATAAGAAATGTTTGTTTCTATAAATGTTAATGAATTCAAGTAATTATTATTGTGTTTAGATTTTAATATTAGTTGCGAAATTAATTAACAGTAAATGTGTTTGTGTAGATTTTAATTGTCTAGGGAAATAT
Source organism: Dendrolimus kikuchii (assembly GCA_019925095.2). NCBI lineage: Eukaryota > Metazoa > Arthropoda > Insecta > Lepidoptera > Lasiocampidae > Dendrolimus > Dendrolimus kikuchii. The sequence continues at coordinate 15,757,865 of CM034390.1, forward strand.
AAATTTTCGAGGTCCTTTGTTTAACAATCAGGTACCCACAATAACAACAACGAGTTAATGGGTAAAGGATCCGGCTTTCACCTGGTGCCTATTCATTTATAGATTATCCTAAACATGATGATTCATGAATAGTTAGCATTGGGTAAAGTCATATTCTAAAATGAAGAAAATTGATTAAACTGCAATACTGTTTCGGGACGCGGACAATACCGAATAACAATATTAAGACAAACTAAATAAACCAGGTCGAGATACTGGAATATGAGAAAATTTCGTTGGCATTGAAGCGCAATGCATGCCTCGGTGCGGCTATCTGGTACAATGACGTACGTGCCCAATACGATGGACACGTCTGCAGTCGCGAACGCGCCTCTCCCGCATATCAAACATCACATTATAATTTCATAATGCACGCTTGTCAACGTAAATAATACGCAAAATTTATGTTACGAGGTTCTCACCGTTTGATGGAGGCGCAATGAATACATAATACACCATCATTAAGTCTAGAACAACGAATGTGTTCCACTCATATTCATTTGTGTACGTGGTAATAAATTCAATTAAGCCATTTCTGCATATACGTATCTATAGGCTTTGCGCCGTACATTGTAATCGCGTTATGAGCTCAGTTATGTATTCATCTTCTTATTTGCATAAACGGCTATTTAAATTGTTTTATGGTTTGTTTGTTAGTCATATGAGTTACGGCGGTCTCACGACACGGATTATCCCACGATATGTATTTTCCAATCTACTAATGTTGTTACTCAAGCAGTTTTCGGGTTATTTTTCAATTAAAATATGATCCTTAACAATAATTAGTTTTAACAAACGACTTAGAAGAGAGAAAGAAAGTATTCTTATAATACCATGACAATCGTCCATGTCTTGGCATTGCCCATTTCATCGAGTAGCAAGGACTCCTGCAAGAAGTTTCTAGTATTAATAGGTATAGAAGTCTAAAGTTTTGCACATTACATAATTTTATATATCGTGTTTGACTTAAGTAGACGACAGATGTTATTTTAAGAATAGATACAATTAATGTAAGCATCAACATATTAAAAAATATGTGCTGTAATTAAATATAAAACAATCAGTTAATTTTATTTACAAATAATAAGTATATATACCTACTAACATGTTATGTAAAAGAATTAACTTCAAAATATCCTTTTGTATTAAGTACTAGATGACCCGATAGACGTTGTCTTGTCTTAACTATGCATATTGAACTCGAATTGGTATAATTAATATAAAAAATATTTCAAAAAAAAGTGTTTATTATTCTAATGCTTTATGATATACAACATTCTTAGTTTTTTTTTTTCTTGTGCGTATATAAATAGTTTTGTTGGTATTCCGACACGGGAACAGGGGACATATGAAAAACATGGATTTTCAAGGTTGATGCCACAAACAGTTAGCGCCTGCCGTTGAGATTTATTTATCGACATTGCAAATGCTAGCCGCACTGGAAATTGCAACCGATTAATTATTTTATATGTATTTTATCAATAAAATAACTCCGACTTTTTTCTTTCATAACAACCTTCTCCTGACAATAACAAACACAACAAAAAAAATTAACGAAATCGGTCCAGCCGTTCACGCGTGATGGCGTGACCAAGGGAAATAGGGATTCATTTATATATATATAGATATATGTAAATTCTTAAACAGATTATTAACGTTTAGCTTTGATTAACATTAATATATCTGTTAAAGTTTTACACAACTAATAATTTCTCCCAATGTACCTGCGCAGTAGACCAATTTGAGTAGCGCGGGACAGTGTAAGCGAAACAGAGCTAAGAATGCATATAGCTAGCAACACTCTGCCATTTCTGCTTGCGAATAAAGTCCAATATAGATCATTTACATGTTGGAAACTGGTTTACATTATTCTGCCCGAACAAAAATACATATGTAAGTGAAATAAAAGATGTAGGTACTTAGATCAAGATCGTAACAAATGGAAATCCATCGTCTCTGCTTACCCGTATGGGTAACCGACGTGATAATATGTATGTACGAAAATTACCGATCGGAACTATAAGTTGTGTAAAACTGTACTAGAATATTTTTTTCTGATCCAAGAGTTCGGATGGCCCGTTTTCTCTGCCCTCTCCCATACCCTCTGTCCCATTCCTCCTGTCTGATCCCTTTATCCTATCCATCTATCCCATCCCCTTTATGGTAGAAGAGAGAGTGAAGATCGACCTTCACCCATCTGACAACGCACACACACACACACGCACAAACAAGTTAACGTCTTTTTTTAAATTATTGAATTTTAGAGGTAAAATTGTTAGTCAATCACACACGTACTTGGTGTCCCGCGATACGGGCTAGTGGTAGTGTGGAACCTATGTAAGCATTATTTCTGTATAATTTTTTGTCAATAAATTGAATTTGATTTGGTTTTGAGATAAGAAATATTTTGTATCAAATTATATTGATTTATAAACATGCCTATGATAGTTTGCCAATCGAAATGTGTTCATGGCTATTTTTAAGTATAATATAATATAATAATAATAACAGCCCATAAATATCCCACTGCTGGGCTCGGGCGTCCCATTATAGGGGGAACGGACAGTATATCCGCCACGCTTGTCCAAGGCGGCTTGGCAGATTTGACACATCGGTATCTCGATGTGCAGGTTGCATCACGATGTTTTCCTTCACCGTTGTTAACACGTGGTAATTGTAACAATATGCACATTAGGTCAGAAAACTGCCTAAGTGGTGCACGCGGTCCGGCCAGGATCGAACCCGCGCCCTTTGAGTTTGGGACGCGTGCACTAGCCATTACGCTACCACGACTTTGATTTTTAATTAAATGAATGTTAATCATTTTTTTCGTAACTTTCAGCTGTTTTGATAGCTGAACAAATTTAGTGACAACTGATAGTTTTTAGCATGGAGAATATGCCTTGATAAGCTTGCCTACTTATTTCTGTCCATGGCTGCCTGGCAAGCAGGTATGAACAGATAAGTCAAAGTAGGTAACTATACCATTCTGTTAACCAATAAAAATTTATGTCAAGAAAGATGAATTAATTACAAAAATAACCGTATATATATATATATATATATATATATATATATATAGGCTTGCGTGCAGAAATCTGACGGCTCGTTGCAAAATTGAAATGACCCGTTCATTCGTATATATTCTATTATTCTATATATACTATTCTTCTGCTAATATGTACAGTGGCGGAATAAGAAAATTCGCCAGTTTTCAAATTGACTTATTTAACGTTATGTAACTAAATCACAGAACAGACTGTTCCACAGAAAATTATGTTTAACTATACTTATATAATTATGATATTTAAAGACTAAAATTACTTAGATCAAAGTTGTTTGATTTTCTATCTAGTCTAAGAACATTGTTTAGAGGTGTAAAACCTTTTTATTGGTTTTAATATTTATAATAAGCGTAGTGATTGTATCATCTTTGTTTCTTATTGTTAATTTCAGCGTCTGCCATTGCCAACATTTGTGGGGTATAAATTTGGTTGTTCTTTTTACACGATTCTATCTATACATACTAGTAAATAAAATTAAGTGTCTGTTTGTAACGTCAGACTAACAGCTTCTTACTAAATGCATATGAAAGTATATACGGTACCTACCTATAAATCAATTTTAAACATTTTTGCCCATCTGAATATTCCAGCTAATCTCTGAAACGGCTAGGCCGATTTTGACTGTACTTTCACTGGCAGATAGATGATGTTATAAGTAGTAACTTAAGCGCCCTTTTTTTTAAAATTCCAAGAAAAAAATCAACCTGGTCAAAGTCGCTGGCACAGCTAGTATTTTATAAACGTAACATTTATTAAAATATTGACAGTACTGATTTGTATTCGTGCAAGCAAAAGTCGACTTTAAGGTGACGAGCATTTTAATTCCGTGAGTGTACAAATACAATTGAATCAACTATTAATTATAAAACTAGATTTAAATGGATTAAAATACGTACATTTTAAACGTACAAAATTAAATGTAAAATTTGTCAATAAACCAATTTCTTTGGCCGAAACTTAGCCGGTAGTGAGCGAAAAGATTCGCCACAAACAGTTCATGGAATATTATTGCCATGCTTCGAAGACTTGAAATACTTCAAAGGCGTGTTTACAAATCAATATAATTTGAGAAAAAATATGTCTCATTTGGTTCTCAGATGGGTGAAGATCGATCTTCAGCATCTGTTAGATTATTACCTCTTCCCCTTTATCCCACCCCTCCTATTGCATACTACTTAATGGCTGGCAACGCATTGGCTTCGCTCCTAGTGTTGCAAACTCCTATAGGCCGTGGTAACCACTTCCCATTACGTGAGTCGTCTGCTCGTTTGCCAGCTTGACAATAAAAAAGAAATCAGATACAAACTTACATAATTTAATTCTCTAATACCAATACTCAAAATAACTTCAATAAACTCACGTACATTAAGTACGTTAATTAAAAATCTTTCAAGAAGTTTCAATTTTAACACAAATAAGCTTATTGAATTCACAAAAGACTATATTGAAATCAATATACGATGTTCCAGTTTGTTAATAGGATTAAGGATATATCAATATAATTCTCACAGCAAACGTCTTGTCTCAGAATATCAAGAACACCGCAGAATGAGGTGGTTGCAGCCCCTTATAATAACGCAGCGATTAGACACGTCCGTCTCCATTAGTAGAACCCATATTACGAATACATCGAGCTATTTTCCGAGCACTTAATACCGATAAATTGTGACTGATTTAGTATTATTATCTTAATGTTGGCTGTGTGTTATTAGAAAAATAAATCAAGGCTAAGAAAGGGCTAATCATTTGTTAGTTAGAATAAGATCATGAGAAATTAGTTTTTTGTAATATTCGTATAAGAATATTTTTCAAGTTTTATTATAATTATGGTATATGCATATGGCATAGTTACGATATGACAGCGATGAAAGAAAAGTATCGTGAGGAAACCTGCTCATTATGATTACCCATATTTGAAACCCACCAATCCGCGTTGGAAACTGTCTAATCGCATAAAATTAGAAGACTCGTGTTTAATAGTGTAACTTGCAAATATATATAAATTTGGTATTAAATAAATAACACCAGTCCATAAATAAGCGATCTGTACTAGACCAATCAATCTTTTCTTGTGTATTTGAATCCGCTGAATTTGAATTGCAAGCCTATTTGGTCCACAAGTCTTCGAAAATCCAAGTAAATTGCAAAAACCCTTTGAAAATTGCCAAATCCCCAGATTCAGATTCAATGCATCGAAATACATAAGAACAGATGGGTCTGGTCAAAATTACAGGCCACTTTTTATGTAGGGTCGATGTAATTATAGTCTTGTTTAATTGAATACATGAGTAAAGTAGACAGGCAGACGGCCCGCCTGATGGAAAGCGGTTAGCGTTGCCTATGGACTTTTTCAACACCAAAGCTCAGACGTATACCTATTGTATTCATCTGAGCACCAAAGGTGCTTGCTGCCTTTGTTTCAAAACTCCTTCAATTTTTTTCCTAAACATAAACATCTAATTACATAAAACAATAACAAATTGTTGTACTGTACTTAAATTAACCTACTTAATTTCCTTATACTATGTATAGATAAGACACTTCTCATGACCTCTCTAAAAAAGACAGAACAATAAGCAAAACAGGCGAATAATATATCTTGTAGCACATTGAAATTAATGTTGATAAATATACAAAAGGAGCGACGGAAGTGCGGACGTCGCGGCCGGAAGTGCACCCATCCATCATCCGCCCGCCCTGGATAAAAACACTCGTTAGGCTAGTGCTGCCACCCGCTGCCCGCAAACCGCGCGGGAAACGCACGGCACCAACTAAATATTGTTGGGAAACTTGAGACTTCGAGAGCTTTTTCGATCCTTCTGCAATATAAGTAGAACGCAGGTACAATACAAAACAAATACCGACCAAAATGTCAGTATTTTGTTTGGCAGTTTATTCTTATTATATTCTTAGCAATAAGTACGTTTGTTTTTCTTTCTTCACGGTATTTCGAGTATTACCTACATATTACCTATAATACCTATTATTCAACTATTGTAATATTTGTAATAGTTGTGTTTACTAATTGGATATAAAAGCGAGCGGGCGTAGTGACGAAAGATCATTCCCACTTCAACTTTTTCGGGTGCATATGTCATAGTAGCTCTCTAGACTGGTGAATCATAACTTATAATTAATTGTGTGTACTTTATATTGGCGTTCTTTACTAGGAAGTCGAATTAAACATTTCTCCGAGAGATCCTCCACTAACAGTACATTTTTTTATTTCATTGCACTAAGTAATTTCAATAACATAAAAATATATTCATAAAAAAAAATACACATCGCTCACTTTTGAAGTAATATTTACTTTTCAATTCCAAGATTTAGAGCTCGTCTAGTAAATAATAGATTCGTAGCTCTCAAGGTAGCAACACTACCGCAAGCCCTACGTTACCTGCCTCTCTATTAATGTTCCACTCAACCGCCTCTCTTACCGCTGTCATTTGTTATATCCATTTTGGCAAATTAGCTGATTTCACTCGCATCTCAAGGTAATTATGGGCAAGTTTTTGTATCGCATACACGTGTCACAATAATATAAAATATTTTGGAGGGTCTATCAAATCCGCAATAGACGACATTTTCTATAAAATTTAAATAACCATCTATTAGGTTTGCAACTAAGGAATCTTAGCAATAAATACACTATCAATTAATTATTAATTTTAAATTGAAGTATACCTACAGATACAATTGAATGTATCTAACAAATATAAATTACCTAAGTATAAACATAATCATCGATTATTTACTAGATCACTGTCAGCGGGGAGAAGGCTGGCTGCATTGCCCCGCTGTATGGCAATGCTTATTTGCTGGGCGAAATATAAGCCAGCCCACTGATCAAATAATTTAATTCAAATATAACAACCATAAAACAAAACTAAACTAAGACCCCCAACAAAGATATGTAAATAAATGAAGACAGCGATAAATTTGCCTATTTGAATAAAATGTGTAAACAAGCCAAAAATGTGGCAATAAATCGTCAAAACAAAAGTAAAAATCCCCCGGGCGCTTTCAGTAACAGACACCTAACCGCGTGGTTCAGATTGAAGGTATGCACGCGAGGGTGACAACGCGGCGGATGCTCGGGAAAGGCGAAAACCGCTTATAAAAGTATGCGCCGGAAATCCGACTCTAGTGCCTCCCCGTGTATTAAAATTATTATGAAACCGTCGGGCGCCGCGATAAGGCGGATGATACCGGCTTAACACCGCCCGGCTCCACGGCACCCGAACCCCCCCGCGCGCCCCATCGCAGTCCCACTATCGGCTCCACACTCGAATATCAACGAAGCATACGCGAACAACTAACAAGTATGCGAAAATTCAAAGCACCCCAACATCTATATCAACCAAATGACATTTACAATCAAAAATATTTCTTTTAAAATGTATCAAAGTTGGTGAAATTATTGATTATTCATAAAATACAAAATTTAGATACAGATTTCCACCCCTCTGTGGAACGATAAGTCATTAAAGTACAGACAAGATTTCCTTATAATTCTGAGCGATCCCTCACTGAGAATGGAAACTTAAGGCATTAAGCTGATGAAGTTATTTCAACAATGTAACCGTCGTCGAGCAACTTTATGCAGAAGCTGCAATGGTATGTCGAACGACAATTATAACTTTGGCCCGGACGCAACACAACGTTCCGCTGCAACAAATAAAATATGTCCACGGAAATGCGCGAGGGGGACAGCAGAACGAAATTTCGTACACGAGACAAAGATAAGCTTAACCAGCACGAAATTATGAGCGTTTAACTGTTTCTAGCTGTAGAATCTGGCACGGGTGCTTCGCCGGCTCGCCAGCGCGCGTTATTTACGAGGGGGTGGCTACACCCGCCTCCCGGTGCACCCGAGATAGTGCCTTCCCCGGAAGAGCGACACCGCCGCCGCCACTTCCTACAAACCACCCGAACAGATCCTTCGCCCCACGACTGTAGGTTCAGTACGGCTCAACCTTCCACAGCACCCGCTTATACTCGCGCAAACTGGTAGCATGCACTTACAGCCATGCTAACTTGCCCATAGATCTCGTCTTTATAACCAGCGTAATAAGATAAGCCCATCCTAATAAAATTTGATCTCTTCATGTAAATTTTGCTGTCAATATAACATGTCCTTAAGCATTTATTTCAAGGCCGGTTGCGGTATGTTACCAACGGTTCATTTACTTTACTATCGGTTAAAATTTCAATTCATCCCATGGTATGGCATGTGAATAAGTAGTAAAATATAAGAACCTGCCATTAATCGATAGGTACTCGGCTGAACTACTGAACATGTAAGAAGTTTCCTTTAATTTACGCTAAATGACTTTGAAGGTAATAGAACTTATAACCGATGTTGCAGAATAAAGCTAAAGTGTTAAGAGCATTAAAGTTCTTGTCATAAAGTGACAACACACACCTAATAGAAAGTGACTTTCAGCTGCTAGCGGACAATGTATTGAGTAATAAAACCCTAAAGCCGTTAGCGCATACACCGCATCAATACAAAGTAACAAAGATGAGAGGGGTCACGTAGCTACGTCATTTAAGTGAAAATATACGACACCGAGAAAAGAGAAAAATGCGCAAAAACCGTCTAGAGCATTATACCGCGCGGCCAAACCATTACTTTTAATATAAATAAAATAACAAAATATGAGCGTCCGGCCGCTGAGTGCCCCCGGACACTTTTATATTTCAAGAGCGAAGACCTCCCCTCCCCACCCACCCCTTGACCACTAACATAAGATTTATTTTTGACTAAGTTCTCTGCAGGCCTTTTTATAAACGACGAATGTGTACACTAAAACAATTTTTAAAAGCACCTTAAATAAACTTAACACAGTGTTCACAGCACGGTTCTAGAATTATTAAAATACAGTCCCTTAATTTAATACAAAAATACTTCTTATAATAACATTAATAAATAGCAAGAATAAACTGAAATAGAAGTCATGAATATAAGATAGATAGTTACTATAAATTGTAATAAGAATATCACTTTTAGAAAGTGAAATATATTTTTTTTAATAAATTTAATAATCTTTTATTGAACTGAAAAATGTTATAAATGATACTTGTTGTTACAATAATAGTTAACATAAACAAAACATTAAAGCATACACACAAACTTAAAATAACTACAACCTGACTTTGTACATATCTCCTTCTTTTTTTGGTATAACACAATTTTTCGTATGTAGTCAGTGATAAGTATTCATTAATATTCAACTCTTAAAATAATCTTAAAACAATAAGCACTTGGCGGAAATCGAACCCATATTATAATTGTAGTCTCAGTCAGTCGACAATGTGCCCGCTGCTCGTGTAAGCACGAATTTGCACATTTCACAAAACACTTGAGATTTTTATCACAAATTTAATATCCTAGAACCGTTTTTAATTTTTTTTACCAATTTTAATTTACATAAAAACACAACGCATTACACAAACTTAATGGTCTACATTCCAAGTGAAGTCAGTTATCGACGTCAGTGAATGATTTACAATTAGACTTGGGCTGACTTTTAATTAATGAAATTATGAAAAAAAAATATAAATAAATAAACCTTATGAGCGCGCCACACTCTCGCAGGAACATGGCGAAAACTCGAAAAGAGCACGAGAATCCCTATCATTTTTTTTTTCTCGCGTTCTCGCAGTGTACTAGCGAAAATTAGGAGAGCCCTTTTAAACCAATGTATGTAATAACAGTAACCAGTTTTGACGAGAATATGAGTTCAAAAGTAAAACAAGAACATCACAACTCATAATAATGGTACGAGTATAATGTGCACAATTACCGTGCTCTGTAAATATGCCAATGCACATTTAGCAAACGTGTTCACCTCTCAGGCTGTCATCGTTTGAAGGCATAAGTGCACGTTGTGAATAACCTATGTCGACAATACTTTTTTACGTAGAATATATCTGTTCACGACTTTGCTCGCAAGAATACTTATACATGTTTTGAACAAATAACAAAACATCGGCCTAGTTCATGTCAGACTATACACTTATATAGTAAAGGATTCCGTGGAGATGAAGTACGTTCACCGAAGAACATTTAATCTAAAATATCTTATATTTCGGAAACTTCTCAACAGATCTTGTTTTTGTTGATTTTTTTTTAAATTATCAAACCGTTTTGTATTGTCCTGAATTCCAGATTAATGAAAATCACGAGTTAATTATAAGATAACTATATTTGAAAGCTCTTGCAAAGTTTGCACAAGTTCCATGACAAGGAGAGAGTAGTGTCTATTTGATATTTTGACAAAGGACAACTGACTACAGATAAACAATGGACAAAACGCAAAATATCCACAGACAAGTATCTAGAATCCGCGCCAAGAAGTCCCACAAACGCGGCACTACAATCGCCGTACTTAATCCTGCCAGAGTAATTATTTGCTAATCCGTAAACCGATGTAGGTAATTACTTAATAATAAATACAAAATATTTCATAATTAAAGCTGTAAATTCATTTCCTGGCTACTTAACGAACAAAATTCTATCAACTGGCGGTTCTGCCATTTTTAGTTCCTTTAATTTGTATGTAATGTGTATGTATGTACAAAAAACCCCATAGGGGGTCACATCGTTCTGTCAGATTTCAGCGAATATCATCAAATTTTAGGGGTAACCAACGCACGTACATACAATGGACTTTTGATATAGATACATGTAAGCTTTTTAAGTCATTAAAACTTCATCTCGGACGTTGAAGTTGTGGACATAATAAACCCTGACACGCAAGATGCATCCGAGATATCTCAGTTTGCTCCTTTTGAAACACTCAATAGCTTTTTTTTAAATTTATATATTTTTATTTATTACAGGAGTTCAGCAGACAGGCAGACGGCCCACTTGATGGAAAGCGATTACCATCGCCTATGGACATTTACAACACCAAAGGTGCTACAAATGCGCTGCTGCTCTTTTAAGGGAGACTGGAACCTGGTCACTAATGCCGGAACACAACTCAAGATTGTTATGGCGACATACTTTCGACCAGGGGTGGTAACCATCCAGTCGGGCAAGTGACCTACCACCTGGCTGTAGGTTGTTTTGTCGCCTCTTACGACAGGCCGCCCGGCCGCAGGAAATTGTATTCTTTCTCCGTTCCTGCACGGATAGTTTAACGTTACTAACTACATTGTGTGCAACTTTTTAAATAAATTTCTTAATTTTTAATCCAACCTCATTTCACGGATGAAATCCCGTCAAACATGCAATTGCATTGGTTTAAATACACGTCATTTACTGTGTGTAGTCGTAGTAGCTCAATTTCAAGCTTTAAGTCCTGGGCTGAGGCATGCAATTTGACCTAGTATATGTCATTTTTTTGAAAACGAGTTTTCTTTTAATTTGTTGTCTTTTTAGGCATTTATCCATGTATTGTGCTTGTCACAATATATAAACACTACATAGCACAGGTGAAGTTATTAAAATCCAAAACCTAGCAATTACATTTTGATTTACAAACGTGTGTCATAAACCCAATTTTAAACCTAGCATCTGACATGACCAGTTCATAACCTAGCAAGTGACTGTAGCAGGGATCACCGCCGTGGACTGTAGTTACTGTGGATTTGAAATTTCACAGCCCTATTGCTGGTAACGAAGAGAAACATAGTGAGAAAATCTGTAAGTACATCGCAATTGGATACCTGTGAACCGTGACAATTCGCTTTGAACAAGCATTGTGGGTACATCGTTCATTCCTTTACCAATTATAACCTATACTCCCCAAAAACCTTACGAGGCCTGCTCAGCCAATATCGTCCATCGCGTTCGATCGTAAAGCGGTCCTAACAAAACAAAGAACATAACGCGCCTATAGAGTTTGCAATAAAACCGCGTGAAAATGGCAATAGCTATTCAGAGGGAGATATTAAAATGCATGGAAATAAATTCGGCGTCACATTCGGGCGTACGGCTCTGGGGGTGCAGTAAAAATAAACAGCGACGCCATTAGAACTCACTTCCATATTCAAATTTATGAACGCGTCCGCACGGCACTCACCACTCGCTCGCAACCAACCCACCAACCACCGACTTACCCAAACAACGGCTGTTTTGTAGTAAGCCATTCATTCATATATTTATTTTATTACTTTGTATAACTTTTTTTAAATAAATGAAAATCTTCATATAGATTTTTTTTTTCATCTTTATTTATTTGGGACTTTTGCCACATAAGCATGTCAGCCCCATCATCTCCTAAACATACAATAACTTATATATTAAACGTTAAATAATGAGCTGGCTAACAGACTAGCGTCCTTCGAGGCTGGCTCTGCCAGAATTTCTATGTAAATACCTGTATCAAAACGATTCAGTCCCAACTCCCTCATCAGTTGTTCTCTGTCATCTTTACTTTTGCTGCACTCCATTAAACGATGTTGGACATCCTCACGAGTTCCACAAAGTAGGCAGTTGGCAGAATCAACTTTGCCCATGAGGTGGCTAAAACTTCTTGCTGGGAAATGACCTGTCCGGATTCTATTTAGAAGCTTTAAATATGGCCTGTTGAATTACCCTGGGGGGTTCAGACTGTATCGTTTTGTACCATATGCCTTTTTCTTTACTTCTCTCATCAAAGTATTCATATATTGATACATATTGATATAGATAAAAAGTATCCAAATTGAGTTCATAACTGTAGAGGTAGGTACAATAAGGTAGTTGACAGTCAAATCAACTGACATACCTAGTTTTTATTATCATACGAAATGCCAAACCCACCTACACTTTGTACGAGCATTGCAAATTGTGAGGATATTTCTATAATAAGTCAACTGTCGGCTTAATTTTTGTTTAAACAATTATTAAAATTATTTCTATAAGATATTTTAAAAATATGATGATGACATGGTATTTAAAACACTCCCTCTTTTATAGGAACATTGTTTCAGAATTTATTGTGATATGTATCTACTACCCCATTGACATACAACCCCATTGATATTAACAGTAACATTGTTGTATGAAGTTCTAATTCACCATAAAAAGATAATTGGCAAATTATGACTTAAAATTATTAACAAATCAAAAGACTTAAGTATGTATCTATTGTTTAAATAGAAATCATTTATTTTATAATACCTACTTTAAAAGCATATAAAACTTATACTATCTCGCATACTTCCAATGAGGGTAATGGGATACTACAGACATTTCGCTTCACCAACATTAATGTTATATATATATATATATATTAGATAGAAAAAATAAAAAGTACTTACAATAATTAAAATTGTATACCTACATAGTTTAGTCTTAACTGGAAAATTGAATGGAACAAGATTAAGTACACATAGGAATAACGATAGGCTCAAGTGACAAAGATGGATTGTGTGAAGATTTGTGGTGTGACAGAGGTTTGGTAAGACAGAGTATGAAAGAACAACACATGCTCTAGCAACATCGAATTATTGGGAAAAGCTAAAATAAAAGCGATATAAGAAGTTCAATATTTTAATTAAACTATATATGTGTGAGGAATGTTAATTATTTTCTTTAGATTGAGGGCTTCAATTTTTACGATGGATGGTGTCAACATTCCTAAATCGAGTATTTAGAGCAGTCGTTAAAATAGACAACTATAACTACTCACCGCAAACGATTAATTTGTAAGTAACAAACATAAGAAAAACCTGTATAATCTAAACAAACTTGTTAGGAGCGTGTGAAGGGGCAGCCGCGCGGGACGACCATCACTAGACGCGTGCTTTAGCTTAAATAAACAGACGTTTTCAAAAATTTGTGTATTTAAATCTAATGTGACTTGTGTTACTGGAAGCTATTTCTGTTTAACAGCCGCCGTTGATGGATCTGAAATAACACCTACCGATACGCCGCGCACGGAGCGCGCATTCAATTCATAAGGGATTCGGTGTCATCATAAACAGGAATTATTTAGTCAACTGAGGTTTAAAACAACAGCCAATGGCTAGTTGCATTTGGATTCTATTATAGAAGCGTAACTATTTAAATCAATAATTTCTTAATCTTAAATTCATTTTTTTCAATGGTAGAACTGTCTACAATTTATTTAAATTGTGGACAGGTATCCAAGCTTGGCAGAAACCCTGAAACGCCGCAAGTATCGATTGGCAATGGATACATATTTGTGGTCTTCGGGTTTGAGACTCTGGGGCTATGAGGACGCGACGTTATCAACTCTATCGAGAACTTTTAATTCAATTGAAAGTAGTCACGCATGACCAAAGGACTGGCCTGTGTTTAAGACAACAAGGCATTAGCATTGACATACAACATGGAGATGCGGCCAGCGTTTTGGGAATGCTCCCCACCGACAGTTGCCTGGAATTTTTTATTTGTAAATATACCTATATATACTTAGGTATTTATAGGATATTGTATGGTGTCAATACCTGAAAAATACTTAAGTGAATATTATAACATACTTTAAATAAGTGATTGCAATTAAACATAAATAATATTTTGACTATTACAATTATTAATTACGTATTTATATGTAATCAATTACAAAACACGATGCTGAATATGGAAACAATCGGTCCATGAAAGGGAATGTCGCACAAATGAATATTCAACAATGTTTATGCGAATGCAAGTATTAAAAACTGCAACCAGTAGTTAGGGTTGTCAAATCTAGGTAATAAAATGTTGATGCCTGAAAATATATATTTTATTGCATAAGTTCAACAGACAGGCAGATGGCCCACGTGATGAAAACCGGTTTCCAGCGCTTATGGACATTTGTAACACAAAAGGTGCTACCAATGCGATGCTGCTCTCTAAAGAGAGACTGAAACCTGGCTCCTAATTGCGGAACCTTACTCATGATCGTTATGGCGGCATACTCTATACCAGGGGTGTAGCCATCCAGATGGGCAAATACCCTATCACCTGGCTGCGGGTTGTTTTGTCGCCTCTGACGACAGGTCGCCCGGCCGTACGAAATTCTATCTGTTGTTTCTCCGTTCCTGCACGAATAAATAATAAAGCTTAATATGCATGTAATTGTTATTAATATATGTAATTGATTAAAGTCTAGCAACTTGAATAAGGCACCCTCATATCGTTTCAATAAAGTGGGTTCTTTCTTGACGAAAAAAACATGTATAACATAGGCCATTTTTCTGACCTAATTTGTTGTATTTTAGAGATCAAAAATAAATGATCGTTCTTTTATAAAGATGCTTTAAATAAAGCATGAGTAGCTTTGGGATATAAGTCGCAGGAAGTCTCTTAAGGCAACCCTAATCGGGGTCTGCAGTTAATTAAAAAAGTTTTTAATTGATCATTTTATTTTCTGCCCATACACAACATTGCCTTAAATGCCTGCATAATGATAACATGAGCTAAAAAGTATAGATTAGCGAATTAATTAGAACAGTGTGAATTTAATCTTAGAAAATATGTCCTGTCATCATTATGTCATAAAGCAATGATAAGCTCCTAGTCAGGAAAAATTAAATTAATAGATCTCATTTAGTTCTGTTTGTATTATAGTAGGTATTATTTTTTAAATGTTTGCTAAATATGGTATAAAAAGTAGGCGACTTAACATATTTATAGTTTACGGCAATAACATTAGATAGGTTACCTTTAAGATCGTGAGGTCTACACCATGTTCAAATAGCAGAAGTGTTAAAGAAAGGTCAGGTAAAAAGGACGTTAAATTAAGATGTTTGTCAGGATCATCACAAATGGAGATCCATTGTCTCGGCTTACCCCCATGGGAAACAAGAGTGATAATGAGTACCTAAATATGTACAGAATGGTAAAATAAAGTAGAAAATAAATGAGGCGCCACTTTCGCAAATTCGTCTAAGTTTTAGCAACTCCAATATTGGGTCAAGTAATTTCAAAACTTACTAGTGATTTTCAGTACGACATCAAACATCGTGCAAGTATCAAATTGCTTTGCTTGCAAGTTACGACGTACGCATTTTGTCAACATAGCCTATGGTGTTTTCTTTAATAACAATGAATATAATACAATAGGCAAGAGTTTTAACACTTTGTGATAATTAACAGAACAACTATTTGATTAAAAGAAACTTAAACTAACCATTACAAACCTATCATGTCGGCTGTTCTTGGGTAAATATCGTCGAATTATAACGAAAAGATTTTTGCTTCAAATTCCACTAGAGATCCTTGGTAAAAAAATCACTGCTCACGTGAAACTTGATATTGTTCCATGGGTATTCAGTTAATTTTTAGCGGATTTTGAACTCGGATCAACGTTAAAATTAAAATAACATGGATAAATTCGCTTTGTTTATGATTCACTGCCTTGACTACAGATAAAATAGAATATTGCCAGAAGGAAAAAAATAGTTCTCGTTCTAAACGTTATGGTCACATTATAGGGAGACGTTTTTAAACTTACCTGGAGCACACTACACAGGCCAAACGCTCACTTGATGGAAAATGATTATCGTCGCTTAAGGTGCTCTTACATGGGTAATTTTTTGAGCAATTATCGCTTGGTAACAGTAATGGATCAATCTGGAGCAATTAGGTGGAGAAATTGCAATAAAATGCGGCGATTATTTCGGAAATATTGCTTCTAATTGCTCCATATAACCCACATTTCATAACGTCGCCACATGAGTTCCCGAATAATCTGTTTGTAAATTTTTAGGCAATTTTCGTTTGTACGTATACCTACGTCTCGTTTTCGCGCGAGGAACAGGCTGGCGGGGACGGAGGGCTCCCTAATGCTTTAATTTGCTCCATACTACATGATATTGTGTGGCCGTATCTCAGCAACAGCTTGCTACATATTCCCATCGCCCTAAATTGCTTTATGTACCTTGTCGTGACGTCATAGCTGACACGAATTGACCGGGATTGAGCAATTTTGGCATTTGCCCGACTGGATGGCTACCAATCCTGGTCTAAATTATGTCGCCATAACAACCTTGAGTTGTATTCCGGCATTAGTGACCAGGTTCCAGTCTCCCTTCAAAGAACAGCAGCGCATTTGTAGCACCTTTGGTGTTGCAAATGTCTATAGGCGATGGTAACCGCTTTCCATCAAGTGGGCCATCTGCCTGTCTGCTGAACTCCTGCTATAAAAAAAAATTGTTGCTCGCGTAAGAGCACCTTTATTGACGTTTGCAACACTAGAATTGCTAACAATATGATGCCGGACCTAAATAAATTTTATGACACCTTTTTTGAAAACCCCTGAATAGAACGCGTGTGGTGGGAAAGTCTCAGACGGAAGCTTATTCCAAATCCCTATGGTACGCAAGAGAAATGATCTTGAGAAGCTTTGCGTTAGACTCTTGAAGTGAATAGGTAAATTGTTTGTTTCATTTTAGGCACTCAAGGTGTATGTTATATTAATTACTAGGATTTTTCCGCAATTTCGTCCACGCTTGGCTTGAAATCCCCGCAGAATTCCCGGGACACAATATATGCACATGCTTAGCTTTAAAAATCAATGTAAGCTATCGTTTAGTACAAACTGTCAGAATTCAGACAGATAAAATGTAGCACAGATTTAAGTCTCAGAAATAGCTGTCAATCGGCGACAACTGTATCGAAATCGGTCTTATAGTTTTTAAGTGAATCCCGAACAAACAGAAAATATCTAACAAAAATACATAGGTACTGTTTTCCGACGTTTATATAGTGCACCCCAGTCGGGTTTTTTTAAGTTTCAATGTAGAGTCACGATATGTTTAGAATTTTATAATATTATAGATAGATGAGGACTTTACGTAGCAATCGATTGTAAATAGATAGGTATAATATAATAATGATATAATCAGACCGTGAAGAAGAAATAAATGAGCTCACTTCTGGCGCTCTAAATTGGCTGCTTTTCGAGAATCGCTTAGTGAAGATGACACATGTCTAGATACTTATACTAGCAGTTGTAAGATATAACATAACTTCCACTTTATATTTGTAAACGTTACATTCTTACTTCGAAAGCGCCCGCTTTAGGTCCCTGGGCATTCATGTGTCAATAATAGGAATTATACAAACGAAATAATAGTTAACACTTCGATGTTCGTTTACATGAAAATTTCAAAACACTCAATTAACGATAAAGCTATACGTATATACATTTAAAAAAAATATTTCCTAGAGATTCGGCAGTATTATATATAATACCCGATAGAAAAAGTATTAAATATCATTCTTTGTAATTAAATGCAATTAAACATATCCTGCGAATCTCAACAAATACAAATTAAACTAAGTTTCCTGTTACAGCATGGGCAACCTTAACTGATATAAATTAATAGTTCAGCCTGAACTATTAATTAAAAAAAAGTCACCCTCCTATAGATCAACGGCAAATGACATGGAGGAAAAAGTATCGGAGTATTGTGTATAGCCCACGCTCGACAGAAGCCGATGACTGGCAAAACACAACTGATTACTTGTATCACGTCCAGTCTGTTACGCGACTCGATTCGGGGAATCGTTCGAATATCAAATCCAAATCGATTATTTAAAATATTTTAGTAGGTAATTTTAAAAAGTTAAATTTTGCGATAAGGGTGCCTATGGACGGAAGTGTGCTACACCTACGTCGATTGTCAACAGGCAGTCTCCATTCGAGGCCTTTTCTACATTGTGTGGGAATTAAAGTAGGTAACAGACATATTTAGCTGGTAAAATTAGATTTGGCTGGTCTTGTCTAGCTAATTTAGTTCTGTCATAATGCAGAAAGTACCATGATTAAATAGCATACTAAGTATTAATACAAGTCAACTAAAATATATCTCAAATAAACGTACATGTACAAAGAGATTAATAAAAGTAGGTAGTTGGAGCAAAAGTGAAAATAACTCTACTCTCTCTACTCTCTGCCTACCCGCATAAATGATAATATGTATGTATGTGCCTACATACGTGTACAATATAGGCACAGTAAGGTAACACGAACTCTAACAAACCAGTTAGCTATTCACGTTTACCTATAATAGCATATCGATACTCTTATGAGTTACATTTCAATTCATCGATCGATTCTCACAGCACATATCGATTCCACCGAATGTTCTTATGAGTAACCTCACTAAAATTAATATTAGGCCAAATTGGGATCTGAACACAAATGTAGACGGTTCATATCTAATTTGGAATACACAATGCGATTGACATGGCTCCTGGCGTTCATTTTATCATAACGACTCCTCGTAAAGAATTTTTAAAATAAGCTTACCTAAGGAAACTCGACTAGGGTCTACGTGGTGCTTTATATTATTTTATTCACAACATTATTAGCAGGTAATGAGATAGAACTTTTTAGCGAAATTATTAATTTAAGGATCACCAACAATTTTTTACATAAATTCCATTGTGGTAATAGTAATGTTTAAAGGTTTAACATTGCAGTGTAAAAAATACTTAAAGATAAACTTTTGTCATTAAATTAAATAGCAGTTAAGTTAGTAATTTTATTTTTAATCTACCTATGAACTAAAAGTTTTATGTAGCAACTTAGAAGATGACGTTAAGTTCTAGAATTCTAGATTCTAGAATCATATCTATACCTCTAGATAGGTACTTGGAGTTTTTAGCGTGACGCTGTGCACTTTTATCTTCTTCTTCTCTTATATGTAAAAATCAAATGCTATTCATTAATCTGGCTAAACCTCAAAAATGGCTTGACGACTTTTGATGAAATTTTGTATGTATGTTTGAATGGATCCTGGAGTGGTTTAGATTTACATTTGGAAACGCTAGGTGACGCTGAAATCGGTTTCCAATATTTTTTGTGTATGTTTTTGGGTGCCTGGATGGTTTAGATTCATATTTAGACACGATAGGTGGCGCTGCAATATGGTTCTATATCTTTATTTTTTCAGAGCAGGACAACGTCTGCTAGGTCCATTTGTTGTCAAACTAAAAATTAACAAATAGGTGTAAAATTTTCAACTTTTTAGTGATGTGATTTTCAAGCTGCCGCGGTATTAATTAGTCATTTGGCATCATACTGCTAGGTATGATGCCATTAGACTGCCTATATATTAGCATATAATACAATTTACTAAAAGTAAACAACAATTGCAGGATACCTGTCTAATGTCTATTTTATTTATATTTAATCTACCTAAGACTGGGTATAAATAAAATTAAAATAAATCGATAGATAAACACAAACCTTGTATATTCCCAAATAAAGCAAGCAAGTATAAAGGCGATTGTGTTTTGAAGATACCTATACTACGGGCAACTATATGACTGATCTTCTACATCCAGATCAGAGTTTGTAGCGAAAATTTTGTTTACGAAATTTACAGGTTTTTTTTTTTAAAAAGTAGGAAGTCCGTTGTTAATAATGTTCAGTAAAATATGACTTTTCAGATTGACACAGTAAACTAGTGGGTCTATATCTACATATACATGTTCTATTTAATAACCACATTTTACAACGTAAATTTTTTCATAACTTCACACTGGAATTTGTCTAACTTAACTAGACACAAACGGAGTGAAGTCATATTTAAAAAAGCAATAATTATCATCGCTTAAAATGACACAATTAATCCTGAAAATAGTTTTTGTTATACTATGTAAATTATACAACTCTATGAGCCAAACATTTTAACGGCTCTTAGCAACAGAGGATTGTGTAATAGACGATATGAAGCAGAATATTTTTTAGCTAGACATTTTGCTGGGGATTTTCTAGCCGAGTCTTCTTCTTAAGCAGCGATAATTGCGATGTTGCGATGCAGTGTACATAGAATAGGAAATAGATTTAAATTTTAACTAATGTAAGACCTTCAAAAGAATTTTCTGCAGTAAAATTTATGTTGAATAATACCTTTTGAATTTGACGTATTTTTGTACCAAATTACATAGCTACATTAGATGCTTCTGCAACAATATTGGAGACGGTATAAAATTTGGCGGGTGAAATTTAAAATTCATTAGGTATGTTGAGCATGGGCCGTTTCAGTACACCATAATTGATTGATATTCTACTTTTTGTATCTTGTTCTAAATAAATATTTTCTTTCTTTGTAAAATGTAAAATTTCGAGTGTGATTCAATTAAACAAAGAAGTAGGTATATGGCCCATAGCCAATTTCTTTGATCGCTCTGAACCTAAAAAATAAATAGGGTAGTTGATAGTGTCAGTCAAATCAAATGAGCTGAGATACTTTTTATCATCTTCAAAACGCCGAAGTCTAGATTCTGTATGAGTTTAGTAAGTTATGACGTCACATCTTTAACGAGTCAAATGGCTGTTAATTAATTTATATTATTTTTAATATGACATTTTAAATCAAAGTTTAATTGAATTAAAATTATGTTTTAAACGAAAGTTGTTTTAAAATTTATTGTGGAATAAGTTTAGATACCAATTCTATTTGAAAGTTATAAATAGTAAAGTCTGTTTCAAACAGAACGGTAAGTATGGGAGAAATTATGTTAATAGAGAAATAAATATCGTGATTTTAGGAATTAGATTAGATAGATGTCAGATGTCATACCTATTATATATTCGTAGAAGAAAGTTTACGCAAACGCTACTAAGAAACGTTGTATTTGCCATAAGGTCGTATTTGACATAGACTTCAGTAAGATCATAAATAGTTCGTGTGGAACTCGATGTTGTGAGTTCATTTCAATATCCTACTTATGCAGGTACCTACTTACTTAGGTATTATTGGAATCACTAGAAATAAGAGGCCTAAACTGATTACAATATTTCCCCTGGTCTGATTACCCGTGGCCCTAAGCCCATAGATATTAATAGATAATAAAATGATTGCTCGGCATTTCATTAATTATCAATGTTAGGTATAAACTAGATAGCAAAAGCAGTTATGTCAAATACAAGATAAATAAAACTTTTGTTTGTAAAGTAGAAAAAAGATCTCTACATGAAAAATATAAAAACCGGATAGGTAGGTTGTATGTGTACAACTGTAGGTACATACAAAATTCATTCGAAAATTTATCTCTGAAGAGAAAACAGGCTATAGATGCCTATATCTTTTTTATTATTGTTATTAAAAAATATATATAATTTATAAAAATGCTCAATTTCATATGGTCTGACATCTTAATTGTTTGTAATGTGGCTGACAAGAAGGATAGCTTTATTAGATATATTACATTACATGTACTTACCTAGGTAAGACGTTCAAGTTAATCATTGATAGTTGAAATGTGTAGATACTTACATTTATATCGAGAGTTAACATTTTCTTAATAATTAATATATAAGAATAACCAAACTAATTTATCACTACATTTATTCTAACTCTAGGTACTGCAAAAAGTTAATATTATATTGTATACTTAATAAATTTCAAAGAAAAAGTAGTTAGGAAAGGTCACGACCCTCAGGAGTAAGGAACACGACTCAAGGAGGATTTAATAAATTTAAAACGCTCACCTATTTATCTAAATGTTAGTAATATTAAATATTAGATAAAATCCACTATTAATTACTATCTTTACTTATACTAACATAAGCTGCGAACTAAAATACAGATTTATCTCAAAGATAAATTAACAAAAGCTTATCCGAGAGCAATAAAGCAGTCCATTTTGGTAAGTTATGAAATAAAAACAAAAAGTTATGAAGTGCAGCCGCGTCAATTAGCGTCGCGTGGGAGGCTTCGCGGGGCGAGCGCCGCGACCGCCATCTAGCGGGCGTCAGCGCCGCCCACCGCCCGCCGGCGACCGCGGCCCGCGGCCACATGTCGCTTATGAATATGAGGCGTTATGATTATGAAAATATGCCCCGCCCCGAATATGGAATATGGGGAGGGGGGCCCGTGTGGCGCGTGCGAATGGCCCAAGTTTGATTTATGAGCCGGGGCCCAGCCCCGCCTCCCTGTCATAACCGTATACCTGGTGCGCGCGCGCGCTCGCCGCCCGCCGCCCGCCGCCCGCAACCGCCTCGCGCTCAGTCCCGCTTCAGATGGCGAGTGGTGCGCTCGGTTACACGTTGCGTTCGCACCGCACTCCGTACTCCGTACTTCGTCCGAGCCGAGTAAAAGGCTCCGCGCGCGAGTGAACTCTACCCCCGCACGCCAAGGTGCCGTGGTCGCGACGAGGGCGAGTGCCCGCCGCCCTGCCATGCGCCTCCACTGAGCCCCCAGCGCGACACGACATGCCGCGCATCAAACCAGCCTGCGTTCGACGCGTCTCCATCGGTACATAACTCACCACCATCGAACATCCACCAAAGCACATGCCACCATCACACACGCTGCCACTTCCGTGAAAGTGAACTTCGGATAATTAATACGGTGTTATGATAGAATAAATTGTTGTTTTCGATCCTTCGCTATCGGTAATATGGAAAGAAAATGATACCCATCGCAACGATAAAATTTGGCATTCATCAGAAAGTGAGCTCTAAAATTCGTCACCGGCGCGGTGAGTACACAGTGTAGTGTTTGAACCGTACAAAGCGACTTAGATCCGTTCTAATATAACGTGCGCATTTAAAGAAGTACCTAATAGGTACCTATCTACTTAGCACAGGTAAATGTTGAACAGATAATATTATTGTTATAGAGAATTATCCTCCAATCCAGGCTATTGTCATACTTGCAAATTTGGTTAATCTTTGAAGATATTAAAGCACTTCCAAATTAAATCCTAAATATACTAATAAACCTAGGTAGATACTATCTGTACAGTTAATAGTGACAGTACCTACTTAATAATAAATGTAAAAGGATAAACCACATTTCAATATGGCATGAATAATCATTTGTAATTTTTTAAATTAAATAAACTTTGATTTAATTGGCCTAAAAATTTATCTTAAAAACAAAATATAATCTCAGCTCCTAAAACAGAAAATGTTAAAATTTTGTGTTGATTTCTTATTTACGGTAATTTCATCTCTTTTAATTATACTTTCTTTCATTCTTAAATAATGAAATATGTTACACAGTAATCTTTTAAACTAGTTTTCGCTAGTTGTATAGCATATCACTATTTAGGGTCCCTACCTCAATGTGAATCAAAACAAACACTTTAGCGACGGGTTGTTGTTGTTGTTACTGGACGTAGTGTTTAAAAAAACCCGGTTATATATTTTCGAATTTAAGAATAGTGTAACAACTATAAATAACATAAAGCTTTTTTATACTATAAATATATTATATAAAAATAGTATAATTAATAGTGAGGTCATTTCATGAAACTATTTATATAATTATTCTATTTAGGTCATTATAATTAAACGCAAATTTTAAGTTATAAAAGATAAAATTTTTTTTTTTTTTAAATATAATAGACACCTAATTTTGATATTAAAAATAATTAAATAGGTATTTATAAATGTTATCGTTGGATTAAACTAAATAATAAAACGATTTTCAATATATTTTACCACAAGAGGCGTTGAAGCGATATTTCAGAATTATTTTTGTAGTAGGTATATCTACTTTCCATCTAAAGGGAATCATTAAATAACAATTTAAAAATATTTCTTCGCTTCATTTTTGAAGATTCAGTTCTATAAAATAGATTCTTATGCAGTTTTCATTATTTTTTAAATATAATTAATCCTTTGAGCTTGAATTATTATTTGATATTATGGCTTCTAATAAAGAATAATGCCATACTTTTTTGTCATTAAATATTTCTGACAGTTATAAATAATATTTAGCAATAAATCAATCAATTATGTCAATTCCCTCGTGATACGTGTAACACCATCATCTCTAATCACTATTTCATATCAAATAAGAAAGTAGCAATTATTGATTATAAAACTTGTGATAGTTTAGTAACTAAGGCGCTCGCATGTCATACTAATGACGTGGGTTCGAATCCTGACCTTAGACATTAGGCGTTTTTTCTGATTTCTGAACAAATATGCACTTCGAGATTACCTCATATCTGAAACACTGTCAATCCGCCATACACAGGCGAGCATAGGTACTGTCAGTTTCGCTAAATTGGGGAGGCCTTAGTGGGACGTTCATGGGCTCAATTATACCTATATTATAATTATTAAATGATATCGTTATATCATTTTAATAATTCTGTACATAATTATTACTTTAGTGACATAGGAGCAACTTCCGCTTCCGGTTTTCTTCCTTGTATTAAATTTAAAGGGATATAATTAGTTTTAATATGATATTATTATCTTAATACTTTTAACCATTTCTAGTAATTCATTTTAATAATTAATGTAGAAACTATTTATTTTAACGAATAATTGTTTCTTTGATAATTAAAATAAATTATGATTAATAACAAACATAGAATTTTTGAAGTCAGTATTTGTTTAAATTATGATTAACATTTGGAGACGCTTCAAAATAGCTACTTTTTATGTATCTATATATACCTATGTACAAATATTTTTATAACATATTTTATTTATTTATTTAAATCTTTACATGGAATTGTCAGTAAATTCTTGATTCGACTAATTTTACTTGATACTACTACTACTAATATAACTTAATTCTACTAAACTATTTTGCATTGTATTTTAGGGGGAATCATGAGTAGGCATTTTGGGAATGACCAGTGGCAATAACAATATCACTCCATATAATATGATAAAACGTTCCATTTAAAAAGTGTAACAAGTAATTTAGGTTATTACGAAATATTTAGTTATGTCGCTATTTTAGTACAATGATAGTATGTTGTCGAAATTTATTTTAATGAATGCCATACAGGTTGACTTATCTCAATGTCAGTTTTACGATTGCTCTATTAAAATATTTATTATGGCCGTTTTATCTGACAACGATTGAAATAAACCCACCTATTCATATTCTTATGAAATACACATTGAATGTTTGTTTGCTTGTCTAATAAATTAAAATGCAAACTTGTTGAATGTCTAAACCTGTTCTATTTGGAACTAAAACGAAAGATTGATATGCATATTGGCGTTCATTTACCTTGAATGATGAATAATAATTACTCTTGATGTATAAATTATATGCTTTCTGTTAGTATGTAGATTAATGAAAGTCCATTTTTAAATATAAATCAAAATATTTAATGGCATTTAGTGACATAACGGAACTAGATATAGGCGCCTGTTTGAATATTCTGAGATCACTCTGCTATTTTGTATCATCTTGAACTCTCCTGTATTGAACGTTTATTAAATAAATGTATCATTTATAAAAAAATCCAAATTGCAGTTAATGTTATTAGATTATTATTTTATTAACTTTTAGAATATTATTATCGTTGCGATTTAAATTTTTGTTTTTTTCGAAAATGACCATGGATTTCACTTAATGTATCAGTTTTATAAAAGAATTTGAGGTTGTCGCCAGCTTTGGTAAGCCCTCCTCTGACCGGGGTTACAGGAGGGCATTATTTTCAAAATGACACACTCGGCAACTATTATAATACTTCATACATTTAATGGAGTTTAATACACCTTGTCTTTCTATACATGTTGGTAACATTCCAATCATACACACATTACATTACCATAATATTCAACATTAGCAGTTAAATTGCTATTATAAAATGCAGGTAATAAAAATAATGCTTCACACGCCAACGCAACACCGCACCTCACTATGTAGAATTCTTAACAAATTGAACATCGGCGGGTTTTGCTATTTTGGTGAATAATGACACTTTGGAAAGTACTTTTTGTGATTTCTGCGTAAGGCAGCAGCGGTGGGTGTACGCGGGCAGTGAACACCGCAATCTGTAGAGAAACCCTTTGGAGCGGTCCGGTTCGGCCGCTTCGTGCTCAAATAGTATAGTTATGTCGCCAAAAGCTTCACTGTCAAATAACTACAAACAGACACCACTAATCCTCCTTACAAATAACTATTAAACGCGTCGGCATCTCTAGAAATGAGATATTTAATCCCACACCGCAACATTATCCCGGATTACGTCAATGTTTTGTGTTCGCCCTCATTCTTCTGTACTTGCATTTCAAAACATCCACAAACTGTTGAAGCTGTAAAAGAGTTTGTAATGTTTGTTTTTCTGTAACGAATATTCAAAAATTTTACTTTCAAATGCGTCGCTAAACGGCACAAGCAGGTAATATCTTCGGACTGCTTATAAAGGCTTAAATTATTATGGCGGTGAAAGTATAATGAAGCTGATAAGAAAAATTTATGCAATAAATATTGGAAATCTAAATCTTTTATAATTTGAGAATAAGAGGGCCGGTTATGGGGATGGATTTGGGTTAATATGAAATTTCGAAAAAACATGATGATAATATCCATAAATACATAAGTTCTCAATAATTAATTGGTTATCTTAAGTGGTACTCAAGTGGAAATGAACGGAAAATAGTTATAAAAGTGAATAATATCATTTTAATTTTCAAGTTGCCGTTGCCTTAGGTATTTCTAATAGGTATTAGTTTATTACTAGCAGTCCATTAACACATCGTTGTAGTGCAATGACCCTATTTCAATGTATGTATTAGCGCCTAACATTTTTCATTTCGATTTAATTAATGTATAAATTAATGACACTGTATCCAAATTTTATGTTATTTAAACAATTTAGAATGTATGTATACATTTAATATAAAACACCATAATGGAAGTAGATACTTGGTGGTATACCTAATTATAATAAATTCTATTATAGTTTTTACATTTGATCTTTTGACTAGAAAAAAATACGAAGTTTTAACATGAATGAAGATTACTGGGAATGACTATTACTCTCTAAAAATATAACTAAAAAGCTTCTAAGATATGGAGCACCAAGGTCTCCAGATTAGGGAGATTTTCTACATTTTTTTTTGTGTTGGGATCCAACAATTTAGGGGTAAGTATTATTTTTCGTCCCTGGAATGTAGTAAAACTTCGAAGCAAGCACTAAAATCTATCTAATAATGACCTGATACTTCTGGCAAAATAAATTAATTTACTTAATTTGGTAATTTTTTAAAACTCTATCTAGAAACCATGGGTGGAGCCGCTATAGAGGGTGAACATGATCTAATCGATAATCACAACTCTGTTTTTCTTACTAAACCTCCGTAACTCAGGGAAAGACTTACCTGAAAACCGTGTTGGCCCTACATAAGAAATGACGTCATGAGTCATTTCTGTCTCGATATTTGACATTCGAATTGTTTAAGGGCCGACTCCTATATTCTACCGACCGTTAATTTGCCTTACAATACATTAAAATTTGGCATAAGCTCCATACAAGTAATGTAAAAAAATTCAACCGATGGTAGGGCAAGGGAATGTAAAGTGAGGTACAGGAACCAGCCATATCCATAACCAAATCTGTCAAAACTATGGCTTAAGCCTCTTCTATCTTACCATCTAGTTACTTGCCCTATTATTAGTTAGAATTGGCATAAACTAATACCTACACATAATTATATCAATTTTCAATCCGGGTGTTAATAAGCTCCTTTTCATCTTTTGGCTGCTTTGTAGCTTGGTTTTACTACAAAGAAAAACAATTATTTGGTAGAATACATACATACATTGAGAGATATTTGGAAAAAAGAAATATAGGTATAGAAGCGTAACATATTAAATACGTAAAACGAATATACGGTGTAGGTATCTACCATATGACTGCAATTCAGCGAAATCATTGCGGTATCTAGTCATTACAAGTTATCGTTAAAACTAAGAAATGAATTCATAGAATGATAAATCTCTTCACTTACTACTGGCTGGTTCCTATATCTTACCGACCTTCCATTTGCCATACTATCGGTTAATGTTTGACATAAGCTTCATACAAGTAATGCCAAAATTCAAACGAAGGTAAGACAAGTGAATGACTTATAAGAATATCTAGGAATCGGCTATTCATCTACAAGTCTAAGTACTTTAGTTTCTTTTAGCTGTTCCTTTTCATTCATTCATATTTGACAATTAATAAATGGATTAAATAAATGACCAAAAAATTGTTCTCTATTTTAACGTCAGTAGAAGGTCAAGATATTAACTGTCACTTCCTAAAAGTTTAAAAGCAATAGTTTTAAGTGTGATTTAACGGATAAATGTATTGTGCGATATGATCAGTTCTCTAGAGTCCGCGCCACATAAGAAGTCCCACGGAAAATAAAGGAACTAAAAGTGGCGGCCCCGCTATTTGATAGAATTTAGTTCGTAAAGTAGCCAAGAAATAAAACAGTTTTAACTACCGAATACCCGTGCAGGAATGGAGAAAGAATACAATTTCCTGCGGCCGGGCGGACTGTCGTAAGAGGCGACAAAACAACCCACAGCCAGGTGGTAGGGCATTCGCCCGACTGGAAGGCTACCACCCCTGGTCTAAAGTATGTCGTCATAACAACCTTGAATTGTGTTCCGGCATTAGTGACCAGGTTCCAGTCTCTTTTAAGAGAGCAGCAGCGCATTTGTAACCCCTTTGGTGTTGCAAATGTCCATAGGCGATGGTAACCGCTTTCCATCAGGTGGGCCGTCTACCTGCTTGCTGCTCTCATGCAATAAAAAAAATATTTTGTATCTGTTATTCAGTAATTACAATTAGCGAATTAGCAAATAATTAGGTACTATGGCGGGATTAAGTACGGCTATTGCAGCACCGTGTTTGTGGGATTCCTTTGGTGGTGCTGACTCTAGCAATGCCATAGTCCACGCGAAATATCTATTTTGGCCGGTTTGAGTTAGCAATAGATGACCGCAATAAACGGCTTCATAAACAATTGGGTATTTGCATAGCGTTTGGAGATAGCAATAATCTATTTTTATTCTTCTTCACATAAACAACTAGCAGAGATCAATAATACAGTTGTTCTCATAGTTGTCACTATCCTCTTTTGTAATATGGCTTCGCCTGGATTGTTGGTCTAGCCAGTGTAATAATTTATAAATACCTATAGGGTAAACTATACTATTGTTGGCAGTCCACTCGATGATTGGCACTCAGTCAATTTATACAATACTATGAAAAAACATTTTTATTTTTATTTTGTAGGTATAGAATATTATTATTACCATTGTATAGCTACAAAATAAAAAGATATTAAGATTTCTTAATGTTTTGAAACAACTAATAGGGAGCGAATTATTGTAGATATCTTATGGGGTGCCAAAAATATTATAGTTTCCTCTACTTGAATATTCGTAAATTTTTGACACTGACTAGAATAATTTTCAAGCAGAAGTTGGCAACAGACAAGAGCCGGTTCCTTATAACCCTAACGGACCCCACCCCATCCTCAGCCAATGTTCAAAAGTGTAGTGAATTGTAAAGGTAGATCTGCGAGTAACTGTCGCCAAACAACGAAGTTATTTTGGCACCTCGAGAAGTCACTTTTTACTAAACAATTGTAATTTTCGATACAAACATATTTCTTGCTTAGAAATATTATTACGCTTGTTTCTCATAGAGGTAGGCAGAGATGACGGATTTCCATCTTTCACTGCATTTGCCTACTGTCATTCATCTATTAATCTTACAAATGAATGACAAGCTTTAGGTAGGTTACTACCTATAGCTTGTTGAAGGATGGTATAATGATTTGTTGTGTGCCAGAAGATGTATGTCAGAATAGAGGAGTGTGGAAAGAAAAGACATATTGTGCCAATCTCGATTAATTGGGATATGGTGAAAGAAAACAGAAAAGAGAGATGTACGCTAAGTTTTTTTAAATAACTGAAATAGGGAAACTATATCATTGCTCCCTCTCAATGATTGACACCCTGTCAATTTATTCTAAATATGAAATATTAATTATTTTTATTTTGTAGTCATACAATACTGATTATCATTGTATGACTACAATATTTAAAAAAAACATTTCTTTATGTTTTGAATACACTAATAGGCTGCCAGTCATTGAGAGGGGTGCCAACAATGGTATAGTTTACGCTATTATATAATATACAACTCAAACTCCGAACTAACTTTTATTACTGTTCTGGCTACGTCAGCTTTTAAACCAATTTGTGTTGAAATTTCAAGAGTGAAAATGAGTAAATGTAACATTTGCTCTTTCGATGGGGTAATTGACACAATCACAACAAATTCTGAAACAATCTATAATATTATAAAATTCTAAACATGTAACGTCTGTACATTGGAGCTATTTTAAAAAACCACTGGAATACATTATAAACGATGAAAAACACGACGCAATTTTTTTAGATTTCATGTCTATTTGTTCGGGATTCACGTAAAAACTACTGGGCCGATTTCGATGAGGTTTTCGCTAATCGACAGCTAATTCTTAGACTTATTCTCTGCGTTACCTTTTATCTTGGGAATCCCGCGGGAATTTTTCTGGGTATGATTTAAAATGGCCAGATAAAAAAATCTAATGTGATTTTTTTACTGATTGGTAGCAAATTTAATGTAATAAAATGTGTGATGCTGTTTATCCCGGGAATCCCGGGGGAAATTTTCTGGGAGCGGTTTGAAGTTGTTCGGATACATAAAAATTTGCTTATTCCGTCCGACACAGTTTCCACTAAAATTATAGCTTACATTTTTTTTAATTTCATGTCATGCGTGGATGAAGTCGCGAGCATATCCTAGTGTTCACATAAAAGAGCGGGTGCTCAAATGCCATGTAACCATCACAACTTTTGACATATCATGTTAGAAGTAATTTTATCCGTGCAGGAATGGAGAAAGAATACAATTTCCTGTGGTTAGGCGGCCTGTCATCAGAGGCGACAAAACAATCCATAGCCAGGTGGTAGGATATTTGCTCGTCTGGATGACAACCTTGAGTTCTGTTCCGGCACTAGTGGCCAAGTTCCAATGTCCCTGTAGAGAGCAGTAGCACATTAATAGCACCTTTGGTGTTACAAATGTCGATAGGCGATGGTTACCGCTTTTCATTACGTGGGCCATCTGCCTGTCTGCTGAGCTCAGGCAATAAAAAGATATATTGTTTCAACTATAATTAATACACTATTTAACTCGTTATAAAAATTACGTCATAATTTGTAACACTCGTACAAAATCTAAATAGCTTCGGCGTTTTGTAAGTTGATAAAAAGTATCTCAGTTGATTTGAATGTCAAATATCCTATTATCTACTTTATTAAACATATATATGTATATGACTTCATGTTTCTTTCCTGATTAATTCAGTAACTAAGCCACATGTGGTATGGTCACACTGAATCCAGCAATCTGATTGGGTCCTTATCTAAAATATCTATGATAGCAGAGTCGTTTTAATTACATCAGAGCCACTTTAAAAATAAAAACGACAAAAACGAGTAGAACTTTCTTGCACCTGTGTAGGTATGTTATCGTGTAATAAATTATTTGGATTTATCCATCTGTTCATCTACTTACATACTAAATTATATTGGTGAAAGTGATTTTATTTGTACATTCTTCACGGGTTTAGAGAATAGACAGAATTTCATAAAAACTTGCAAATGTTTAAACTTGTTGGGGCTTTCTGCAAAGGACAATTTTTAAGAGAATCTATGATGCGTCTGTATCTATCTGTATGGTAAATCTAGCCTATGTTAGGCGTTATGGTCTACGCCGCACCTGCCATGTAGTTAAGTTATTGATTGTGGCCGAATGCATCTTAATTAAAGCGTGAAAAATAATTATCTATTAGCCATTATCTAATAACCTCTTTAATGTATCATATACATATGTACATGTGGCAATACTTAATATCATTGACAATTAAAAATAATATCGCATCACAAAAAACGCATTACACCCATGGCCATATCTGTATTGAAATGGCCTATATCTGTAACATTATCCCAGATTAAGCCCCACCAATTAGTGTTATATTATATATAAGTTATGCTTGCTCAATCTCTATTACTACCCATTATGCTAAGGCCAGTTATATCGAATTAACACAATCTGCCAGGCCGAAATCGAGGCGATCAGGAAGCGGGAAACCGCCTCAATGATCGACTCTTGGTTGACAGAGTTGGAAAACCCTGCAGCCGGCATTCTCACGGTGGAGGCGATTCGACCGCAGCTGTTGGAATGGATCTCGCGGAAACGCGGGACCCTGACCTTCAGAATGACGCAGATACTTACCGGGCACGGTTGCTTCGGTAAGTATCTGCATCAGATTGCGGGCTGTCTGCCTTCACCTGAGTGCCACGAATGTGGCGCACTTGACACGGCGTTTCATACGCTAGTCGAGTGCGCAGCATGGGCACCGCAGAGGTTTGAACTCGAGACGCTAGTAGGACCGATCGATTCGCTCCACAGCTTGGTGAAAGCCATGCTGCACAGCGACGATTGGTGGGGGGGGGGGGGGGTTGGGTCGATTTCTGCGAGACGGTTATGTCTCAAAAGGAAGCCACAGATCGAGAAAAGGAGAGAAGGGTAAGTGCGCGTATTGACGCGCCTCCACATGGGCGCCGGCGGTAGCCGGGAGCTCGGAGGCGCAGATACGCGCATGATTTCCCTCCCTAGGATAATACCGCCTCAGAGGCCCTCATGCATCAAGGGAGCAGAGGAGTCTTCACCCCTGTCGTCGAAGTGAGTTAGCTCTTCCAGGGACTTCTCAGGCACTTATTGCGCTAGGATCGGCGTGGGCGTAACTACGTTCTAAGTCTCAAGCCTTTCCTGCCATAAACGCGGGGCCGTCGGAGGAGGGTGGTTTTAGTGGGTATTAGCCATTTGGGCTCGAGTCTCCACACAAGCCGGTTGATTACTGTTTGGATTGCCCCTTCTGGGAAGGCCTCCATGATTAACTATGGTCTAATCCCTTGCAACGGTATTGTGCGTAAATAGCATTTCCCCCGCCTGAAAAAAAAAGAACAACTGAACAAGCTCGATCGACTTCAAAATGTCTTAATTCGGTTCATATTTGGGTTGCGCAAATATGACCACGTGTCCGAATATCGTAAGAAGCTTATATGGTTACCTATTCGCCTTCGCCTGAATGTTCACTTGCTCTCTCTTTTGTACAACATCCTTTTTGATACTCGTACTCCTCCTTATTTAAAAGAACGTTTTGATTTCCTACATCTTTCTCATTCCCGTTATTTTCGCTCTAGTAATAATCTCTCTAACGACACCTGTACACACTTCTTCCTTCGTTGATAACTACTTCACAGTACAGGCTCTCCGTTTATGGAACTCACTGCCACTCAACATCACATAAGCTAAGCCAGCATCCTCTTTTAAAATCATGGTTTTTAATTATTTTTGTACTCTCAGGTATAATAGTGCTGCTTATTCTGTATGTATTATGATATGTTTATATAGTATACTTAGTCTGGCCATAAATACTGTTACAATTAAAAACATAATATTACATTTGAATTTGGAATCTGTCATTTTTATATGATTTTTCATTGTGTTTTCTCATTTTGGCGCCAATACATTGTACAACATTTTGCGATATTAAAATGGAGTGGGGCGATAAAGAGAACCGAATCGCTGTGATTGCATTACACAAAGTAGGTATGGAACCAAATGCAATTTTTAAAACTCTCCATACGCTTGGTATTAGTCAAATCTTTGAGTACCGGGCTATTAATAGGTACAATGAGACCTCCTCTATTTGTGACAGAAAAAGATCTGGCCGTCTACGTAGTGTTCGTACGAAAAAGGTGGTCAAAGCAGTACGGGAAAGAATACAAAGAAATCCTGTCCGAAAGCAAAAGATTTTTTCTCGGGAGATGAAGATATCACCTTGAACCATGTCGCATATTTTAAAAGATGACTTAAGACTTGCAGCCTATAAGAGACGCACTGGTCATTTCTTAACTCATACTTTAAAAATAGAATAGGGTGGTAAAATCGAAACAACTACTGAAGCGGTACGTAAAGGCAGGTCACAGAAAAATTTTGTTTACAGATGAGAAAATGTTTACAATTGAGCAACATTTTAACAAAAAAAATGTCCGTATTCATGCTCAAAGCTCTAAGGAAGCTTCTAAATTAGTCGACAGAGTGCAACGTGGGCATTATCCGTCTCCAGTGATGGTTTGGTGGAGTGTTAGCTATGAAGGAGTGACTGAGCCATATTTTTGTGAAAAAGGTATCAAAACATCGGGACAAGTGTATCAAGATACCATTCTTGAAAAGGTAGTTAAGCCCCTTAACAACACCATGTTCAATAACCAAGAATAGTCCTTCCAGCAAGACTCGGCGCCGGATCATAAAGCTCGGTCCACGCAGTCTTGGTTGGAAACGAACGTTTCGAACTTCATCAGAGCTGAAGGCTGGCCGTCGTCTAGTCCCGATCTTAATCCGCTGGATTATGATTTATGGTCAGTTTTAGAGAGTACGGCTTGCTCTAAACGCCATAATAATTTGGAGTCCCTAAAACAATCCATACAATTGGCAATGAAGAATTTTCCCATGGAAAGAGTGCGTGCTTCTATTGATAACTGGCCTCAACGTTTAAAGGACTGTATTGCAGCCAATGGAGACCACTTCGAATAATCTTTTTATATTTTAAATTGTTTTATATTTATGTATTAAACTAACACACTATAAAACTTATAAATGTTATTAGCAATAGAAAAAATATATTTCTTTGTTACAAGTTTATGGCAAGACTAAGTATAATAAAAAAATTTACTTACTTATCCCCACTGTCATGTTTTAATATTTTCCTTAGTTTAGGGGGTTGCCTGGAAGAGATGGCTTTAATGGATAAGGCCGCCCTTTATTCAACATTTATTGTATCTAGTTTTTAAGAACGTAGTTTTAATATAGGTGATTAATAGTGTTTTCATTCATTATTCATTATATAATTATAGTATAAAGGTATACTTTGTGATCTATATGATGATTTTTGATGAAATGACAAACCTTTTTGATTATTGTTATACCTACCTTTTTAGTTGCATACCTCAACACCGATGGTTAATGTTAATACTTCAGATGCCACGAATATTCGGCTGCTATTCGGTATTCGGCCTATTCGGCCACTTTTTAACTGTTCAGCATTCGACCGAATAGCGCATATCAAATCGTGAAAAATAAACGCACATATTGCTCAATATTGTATATATTTACATAAAAAATTGATAGTTAAACTTACTATACGTTTTAATATTGTTAAGTGCGAGTTTAATCATTTCTTTCTTTTAATATTCCGTTCCGGCCAATGTTTAAAATGTCAGAAACAAAAAATAATCATTTCAAATCGCGCTTAAAACATTCAAAACATAGTTTTAATTATCTGTACTTATCAGTCGCCAGAACTTAAGAAAAACTTCACAAATGATTGCTTCAAAACCTCCTACGCGCCAATTGCACATATCTTACGCAGAACATTCGTTAGCCGAATATTCGGCGCTTCGGCCGAGAGCGTGGACGAATATTCAAATTAAAATTCAATTTGAAATTAAAATCAATTTATTGTTAAACAATTACTAAGACTGGCCTGTATCGCGAGACAACAAGTACGTGTGTGATTGACTTATAATTTTAATCTATAAAAGTAAATTATTTTTAAATTAGATGTTACCGTGTCTTTGAGCATGTATGTGTGTGTGTGTGTAGTTTATGGTATTCGACCCACTACTATTCGTGACATCTTTAGGTATACTACTTAATTATAAAATTTAGATTACATTTATATATGTGGTTTCATTACTCGAATCAATGGATAGGTATTTGTGCCAATTGGATTGGCGCGCGACATAGTATCAAATTATTTGTGAAAAATTTGTTTGTATGAAATAATTTTTCTATGAATATTAATCACATCCTAGCAAATTCGCATTAAAAAATCATTATTTTTTTAAATCTGACTAATGACAATTAAATAAACTACAACAATGTGCAATGGCATAGAGACTAAATCTTACTGTCAAATTTCATTAATATAAACACTTAAGTTTTGAGAAAAATTACTATAAAAAGATAAATGGACAGACGAACGGATGAAAATGACGAAAAAATATATCTAATATAAAATGTAAATGCTATTTTTTAGTGATGTGGGGGGGGGGGGGAGGCGTCTAATACGCTTAAGACGGCCCTGCGTCGTTCAAATATGTTTTAAGCACTTTTAAAACCAGAAAGGAAGTAAAAGAATAAGTAGGGCCTGAAGCACTTATATATACCTATATGCACGATTTTGCGCTTATAAGCTTCACGAGCCGAATAATCAGGCTAATAATAGTATTTACTTAAAAATCAAATCGAAAGAAAATCGACAGGTATTCATTTTTATCTTATCTTACTATATACTATTACTATAATATTATAAAGAGGTAAAGTTTGTGAGTTTGTGACGTTGTAGGGGGTAATCTCTGGATCTCGTAAACCCATTTTAAAAATTATTTTACTGTTGGAAAGCTACGTTAACAGGGAGTGTCATAGGCTATATATATAACATGACGCTATATACCACGGGAGCGGGACAGATCGCGGCGCGCCGGGCCGCTAGTAATAAATATAATTACAAAATATTTTATAATACCTAATGATTTGCAATTACGCAAACAACGACCTTTAGATATATTATAAACTTTGTTTATAATAACGCTATGATTTTATGACTGTAATTTACCTACCTATGTCTGCATACATTAATTTATAACGAATTAAATGTACGTTAAATAACTATATAACATGGCCTGGGCTAAGTAACCTATATCATTTTAAATAAATACTTAAATATTATCAACGTTTAAACACAAACATTTTTATAAATTTTAATGGCGGTTAAAACAGGAATTATCGAAAATCATGAAATCGTATCCCTTATATTGATTGTATTAAAAGAATAAAGTTAAAAAACCCTGTTTTATTTTTAGTTTTTTAACTAATGTTTATAAAAACATCAACAACATTATAATCTCAGTGTAAAAGTTATGCGCAAAATTAAATTTCTTTGGTCAAATTACTAGCGACATCTATTGTCGAATAGATAAAGCCGCGCGTCCTTTTTTAGAATAACGTTATTTTTATGAGTATGCAAAAATAAAATAATTCCCTTGATGTAGAAATGGTATATAAATTATTCAAAATACAAATTAATATATCAATGATAGATATTAAATCTAAATATGAAGTTTCTTAAAAACCCCATAAAAATTCTATATATACTTAACTGACAATTTATAAATGGCTAGTCACTTAAGTTTTTTATGTGTGATCATTTATATTCTTTTAAGTTCTTAGTCACTATTATTCTTTTGTGAAAAAATAATGTGTATCGTACACATAGTTTTTTCTTTGGACCTAAAACGATAAAAAGTAATAATATTATATAGATATTACACGAATTTGGTGCAATCTATTTTCATAAATCCTGTAATTTATTATTGCATAAAATAAACAATAGTGGCAGAAGTTTTCAATAGAACTAAGAAAGAAAGAAAAATATTTATTTCTAATAGCGACATACATCAAAACCCTACAATTTAGCTGACATTAGAGTGGCAGGTTATATAGATCTGGCTTGTTACTGTTTGAATACTTGACTTTGGCTAGATCCAAAAGCCGCGCAAAGCCATATTTAAAAAAAACTATTAAAACAAAAACTATTACAATCTTTCGACGGTTATTTATTTGATACTTCATATTGTTATTACGTAGATATTATATTATTTAGATGGCGCATAGAATACTTATACACTTTCACACGCTCTTTGCAAACATCAATTAGTAGGTAATTTTAATATGTACATAATATATAAAGATATCTCTTTGTTTCAGGTGACAGCTCCGGCTCGTGTTCGGAAGAAGAGATTCACAATGTATCTGATGAGCCGAGAGAACGATCGGAGGCGCATATGTGTCCGCGATGCCAGGAACAATTCGAGAACCTCCACGAGTTTCTGTACCATAAACGACTTTGCGATGAGAAAGCTTTGCAAATGGGTGAAGAGCGAATGCATTCCGACCCCGAAGAGATGGTTGTTTCGGGTGACGAGGAAATGGATGGACCTAACAAACGACTAGAGCAAGTACGACGGCATCGACAAGATGCCGAAAACAATAATAGCCTCGAAGACGGTGAGGCC
The DNA here is from genome assembly GCA_019925095.2 of Dendrolimus kikuchii. Taxonomy (NCBI): domain Eukaryota; kingdom Metazoa; phylum Arthropoda; class Insecta; order Lepidoptera; family Lasiocampidae; genus Dendrolimus; species Dendrolimus kikuchii. The sequence goes on from CM034390.1 coordinate 15,796,837, forward strand.
GAAGTGCCTGAAGCCGATGTCCCACCAGTCGGACTTCCTTTTCCTGTCGCAGGCCATGTAACTCTTGAAGCTTTACAAAATACTAAAGTAGCCGTAGCTCAATTCGCCGCAACCGCAATGGCCAATAATGCCGACAATGAAGCTGCATTACATGAATTGGCCGTATTACAGAGTACACTATTTACGCTTCAGCATCAACAAGTATTTCAACTTCAATTAATACGCCAACTTCAAAATCAACTTTCGTTAACAAGACGAAAAGAAGAAACACAGCAGAGCCCACCACCGAGCGATCCGGAGCCAAATATCCCCGCGCCACCCGCTCGATCTCCGTCGCCGCCTCGTCCGCCACGGGAGCCAACTCCTGTTACCCCCATTCCTCCTACTAGCCAAAGCTTGCCGTCAACTCATACGCATCTTACTCCTAAAACGGAACCATTATCCATTCCTAAAATTCCAACATCTTCACCGCCTATGATGTCCCATCCACCTTATAGCTCCATATCATCGTCATTAGCGTCTTCAATTATTACAAACAATGATCCGCCGCCGTCCCTGAATGAACCGAATACTTTGGAAATGCTACAGAAAAGAGCCCAAGAAGTATTAGATAATGCCTCCCAAGGCCTGTTAGCAAATAATCTTGCCGACGAACTTGCTTTTCGTAAATCTGGAAAAATGTCACCATACGATGGAAAATCTGGAGGCCGAAATGAACCATTTTTCAAGCATCGTTGTCGATATTGTGGAAAAGTTTTTGGAAGTGACTCTGCGCTGCAAATCCACATCCGCTCGCATACAGGTGAACGACCTTTCAAATGTAACGTTTGTGGATCCCGATTTACAACCAAAGGAAACCTCAAAGTACATTTTCAAAGACATACAGCCAAATTTCCCCACGTGAAGATGAATCCTAATCCGATTCCAGAACACTTGGATAAATACCACCCTCCACTACTAGCACAGCTGTCGCCGGGACCCATTCCCGGAATGCCACCCCATCCACTACAGTTTCCTCCGGGTGGACCGGCTCCTTTTCCGCCAAGCTTGCCGTTATACCGACCACCACATCATGATTTATTACCACCTCGACCACTAGGAGATAAACCCCTTCAACCTCATCCTCTTTTCGCAATGCGTGAAGAGCAAGACGTACCAGCTGATCTCAGTAAACCATCTGCGCCGAGCCCAACCAGATCTGCCCCTGAAATTTTTAAGTCCGAACCACAAGATGAAGAAAGTCAACGCGAATCTAGTTTTGAAGACACTGAACGTGTATCACCCAAACGAGAACCTGAAGAAAACGATCCGCAACAAGACGCTGAACAAGAACGGTATCCTTCGTCATCACCATACGATGACTGCAGTATGGATTCAAAGTATAGCAACGAAGACCATATTGGCAGAGAAAGTCCGCATGTGAAGCCCGATCCAGACCAACCGGAAAATTTATCAAGTAAGAATTCACCGATATCTGGGCCAATTTCAATAGCAACGGGACTACGTACCTTTCCTTCCTATCCATTGTTTCCACATTCCCCACCCAGCAGTATTTCCTCGGGTAGTATTACTCCTTTTCACAATACCATCCATAATGTCGTTGACATAGACCCAGCCCGAGATAGTCTCTATTTTAATTCAATATTGCCTCGCCCGGGCAGTAACGACAACTCCTGGGAAAGTTTAATAGAAATAACACGAACTTCAGAAACATCTAAATTACAACAATTAGTAGATAATATTGATAACAAATTATCTGACCCCAATGAATGTATAGTGTGCCATCGCGTACTGTCATGTAAAAGTGCTTTACAAATGCACTACCGTACGCATACTGGTGAAAGACCATTTCGTTGTAAATTATGTGGTCGCGCTTTTACGACTAAGGGCAACTTAAAGACGCATATGGGCGTACATCGAATTAAACCTCCAGTTCAAATGCTACACCAATGTCCAGTTTGCCACAGAAGATTTTCTGATCCAACTTTATTGCATCAGCACATACGATTACATACTAGCATTAATACTCCTTTCGATCAAATGCAAAACATAGATATTGACAGTTTTTCAGCGTTAAGCAATGGATCAGATGTCAACGACTTCCCTCCGTATCGATCTATACCACCTCCGATGTTTCCTACTCCGACCACTCCCGGCGACCGACGGGCGGACTCCCGCGGGACCGACGATGAGAGCGGCCGGGACGAGCGTGAGCCCGCCATTCGGGAGTTCGACGACGACTCTGATATGAAGGATCGTCGAACTTCGCCGCTCTCCGTCTGCGCCTCGGCGTCCGAATGCGAATTAAAAACTATCACCACAACGGCTTCCCTCCCATCGGCGACAGGTTCGGAGAGCGGGCGGAGCGCGCGGGCCTCACCGACGTCGCCGACGATGTCGACGCTGTCGACGCCGCCGGGGCTGCCGCCGTACTCGCCGCTGCCGTCGCCGCCGACGCCTCTCGCTGCGCTCGGAGCTCTCGGAGGATCACCTTTCAGCCCACTAGGACTAGCGTTTCCTCCCGCAGGTATGCGATAGCGGGATCTTATGTTTTTGTCCGCCCCGGTCGCCCGTAATTCCATTCCCTAATATATCCCCTTTTTCTTACTAATTTCTCCAAACATCGGGCGTTCGAATACACAATCCAACTGTCAACTAAAAAATTGTTTCCAAAAAATTTTAAAAATCCTTCATCCTTTAAAGTGTAATCGTGCGTTCCATTAGAATAATTTGTGTGTTTATTTTCCTAAGAGTTCCTTTGTGTTTGTACAGTGCGCGGCAATACAACGTGTAACATCTGCTACAAGACGTTCGCGTGCAATTCGGCTCTTGAAATACATTACCGCAGCCATACCAAAGAACGACCATTCAAGTGCACCGTCTGTGATCGTGGATTTTCCACCAAGGTTTGTTATCCAATATTTTCTGAGCTGTCTTTTCATTTATTGCAACAAAAGGTCAAAAGGTGTATAATTATCAATATAATAAACATAACAAAGAGGTATAAAATTACTATCATGTAATAGTCACAGCGATACTCGTACTCGTAGCTCAGATTGAGTGGTTTTGGCTTTAAGCCAGTTCATACTTTATTGTTACACAAATAGCGAGGCGTATGTGTTTACGACATTTCTACAAATTTTCACTACATCTAAAGAAATCCATTGATAATAAAATGTTTTAAATAAAAAATAAATTGTTTGATGTAGGCCCGTAACAGAGTGGTAGACGTAATGATGTGGGATGGGGCACAATGGAGGTTGCTTTTGTAACGGGGAACGCCGTTTCTGAGTGTGTTAATAGTTCGTGTTTGTGATTTAACACCAGAGCAAGGAAAGAAGCATAGAGCATTGAATTCTAAGTTGAACTGGAGACATTGTCTACCGACTTTTGTGCACGGCGAATAACTTCATACGCCGGTTATATTTCATCCAAGTTTCAGTGTATTCATTTTGCAAGTAGTGATTACAAGACTTAGTCGACGCCTTTAGTTCGAATTAGTTTCACCTGTTATCTTTACCTCCCCATATCTGTGTAGGTGACTTGTTAAGTAATTTAGCTAAAGGTTTGCTCCGATTCAAGTACCTACTAAACCATAAATTCGTGCTTAACTTTAATATTTATAGATTGAATATTCTAGCTCATATAATAACTTTGGATCAAAACATGATATAAATATACTTTTCGGTAATATAAAAAACGTTCCATTAAAAAACTTGCATTTATCTTCCTATTCACAAAGATATAATGTAAGACTAAAAAGGTGAATCTTTTAGTACCTAGCTAATGGAAATAATGTTGTTGTTTTTGACAGATTACACAAATATGTAAATTGGATACAGAGCACATTTTATAATGAATTTTAAAACATTATAATAAAAAGCCAGCGTTACAATACTTTGCTATCATATGTAGCTATTAAAATATTTTAATAAAGTAATTTTAACCGCTGTTTAAACAATAATTACTTATTTACCTAAGTCGTTGCAATTATGACGTCACAACTTGTTACACTCCTGCGGAATTAACGAGGCTGTTTTGCTTTGTGAAATGCTCATACGATCAATTAATATGGTCTAACTCTAAGGTAAAATGATAAAAAGTATCTTAGTTAATGTAATAACGAATTAATAAGCAACCATATGTACATGCAGCAATGAAGATAGGTACCTAAATAAAAGGCATCCGGTCAGTAATAAATAACTCCCTATGGTCTTATTCATAATGAGTTAAATTAAGTTTGTAGACTTCTTTAAGAACCTTAAAGAAGCCTATAAACTCCACAAAATAAACATGCAATAAAAAAGTATAATTATAATAGGGACCTAATATTAAGTTAAAAGTCATTTTTCAAGTTAATCAATTACATTGCGTTTTCCATTTTAACTAATTATTAATGCAATTAAAACTGAAAAACAAATGCCATAGTCGTATTTCGATCGTGTTGCTCTTACATGCCTTTGCTTTTAAATAATAAAAATGAATCATATCAAAAGGTGACAGGTAAAAACGTTTATAAATACGTTTATTTGTAGATATATGTCAAATGGATTAAATTAATATTTTAGATAATAAATTAAGCTTGTTAAAAGCATTTTTATGGTGATTCAAGTTTTATACTCAGATCGCTTCATAATTCAAGCGTGTGTTGCGCCCGCGACGTAGTCCATCGCGTCGCGCCACAAAAATGATAACTCATAAAAACAACGTCACGGAAAACGATCAGAATATTAATTCATGTCGTAAAATATTTATTACATATAAATCCTTGAGCCTTTACCTACGCTTCTCGTCATAAAAAGATTATTTATGCTTGACAAAGTAACATTTTTCGTATGTTACCGAAAGTGTCCAAGGGCCTTATCAATAAAATATAGGTTATTTACGACGGCGCCGCGGTTAAAAGTTTAAGGTCCCACTGCCACGTTGTTGTTCGCTTTGGTTTAATTAAGTTCTTCTGATAAATACACCAACGCTTAAGTAGGTTTGTCTATGATTTACATTCGGGCATGACCCAAAATTCCAGATAACTCTCAACAAGATCAAATAAACACACGAGGTGAAACCATTTAACATCATAACTTATTGTTAACCAGCAATTTTATATTCGAGTTCATTCTTGTGTTAATAACAAGAAAGTTCGTCGCTATATCTTAGTTTTCTAAAACGGCACCTATTCTATTTATCTCAGTTTATTTGAACTATGATTGAGTGAAGCATGTCGTGCTATCCCTTCGACTGGCAATGAATCGAAATTGAAACTTATTAATTTAAATCTAATATTTTGGTTAAGCTGATGTTACATAGTTCAACGAAATTGAACTGAAAGTAACGACATTAAATGACTGAACTTATTATCTACATGATCACTTCGATTGCTTCATCTAAAAGTGAAGGAGAGAAGTGACCTATAATAATTTCAGCATTAGGTGAACATAAAATTTTAAAAAATTATAGGTAACTTATATGTTTTCACTGATTTAGCTTATGAAAAAGTGTTTCGATTAACATAATGTCGATTGTAAAATTAGAGTTTTTCTAAGTCAAACTTTATCAAAATAACGTTTTTTATTGGACGATTATGTAACTCAGTAATCTTTAATATCGTTAACACTCTACTAAAACTACATATTTACCTGTATAACGTAAATGCAAATTATCTCGCTTTCTTTTTGTTCTTTTTTTCAAATTTACTTTTGTCACCTGCAGAATTACTAACTTACTTTTGCAATCCAGTAATTAGGAATAATATGTACCTCCGTCGTCAGCCATTTGTAGTCCACTGCTGGACGTAGGCCTCCCGAAGACGGCGCCACTCAACCCTGTCCTCCGATTTCCTCAGCCAGCGCCTGCCGGCGACCTTGCATAGGTCGTCGGTCCATCGAGCTGGAGGGCGTCCGACACTACGTTTACCGAGACGCGGTCTCCACTCCAGGACTCGTTTGCTCCATCGGCCATCGGTCCTGCGGCAGACGTGACCGGCCCATTGCAACTTCAACTTGCTAATGTTGCGAGCTATGTCGGTTACCTTAGTTCTCTAACGGATATGTACAATAACATAAAAGCTGTTACGACATAAAAATATCGAGTTTGCAAATCATATTGCTCGCTAATTTTCTGCCACGAAAAACAGTCATCTGAACGTGGATTAAACTTTAAGAATATCTTGGCGCTATAGTTAGTGCATATAATATTAGCTCTAAAAGATACGATTATTAGTAATTCCTTGAAATCGTTATGAGTAATGAATACCTTGATTTTTATCGTTTATTAATTTTATTGCTCTCTTCATTATCGCGAGGCATTCTCTTGACGGTTGGCTGTAAAATTTTATATAATGCATCCAATCCGAGTATTAAATTCCGCTTAATAAAAATGCAGCAGAAAATCAAATGACACGTAGGTATTAAGACTGTTTAAATAACCTGCTAAAATTAAAGTGCAATAAATGAAGGATACATTTATTAAAATTAAAATAGCTTTCCCTACAATGTCCCTCGCGTAACTTTCAAGCACATCTCACGAAATTTATCACACTTTCGGAGACAAAATATAGTAAGCATCCTGCAATAAAAAAACCTAATTTTAGACAATGGATTTATTCTCAAGCCTTAAGTAAGATCGAAAAAATACGATATGGTAGTGACTATGATGCCTAATTGAAATCTAAATTAGAATGCAAAGAGTTACATGGCAGTATAACATTTTAATGTTACAATTATTTGGGACTTTTTGTCTTAACGCTTATTCTTCTTAAGATTTCAATATTTTCATTTACTTTCCGGTATACTCTATAACTTGTATTCATAATAGTTTTAAGAGGTTTTGGGCTCGTTAAAAAGAGTTATTATATGTTATTCATAATCTCATTCTGAATAACGTTTTTTTTTTTGATAAGTCTATTACCAAAATGGAAAAAAATCACGCTTAACTACTGCGTCGGCCCATCGGTACTGGGACAGGTGTGAACGGTCCGCTACCAGTTCTACTTACTGATTTGCGAGTTATGTAGGATACCTCGGTACCCTCGCGCTTACCTCCTTTTCTGACCCTATCCACAAAAAAACCTATAATTCTTGACCAATCCCACTATCAGTATTTGTACTACCACTATCAGTACCACTACCACTAACATTTGTGAAAAATTTCAAACGGACCTAAATTTAAAAGCGAAGAAAATCACGAGAGTACAATAAAAGGCATTGTCCACAGTAAACAGGCACCATTTTGTGCTTGTGTTAAAGTGGGAAGTGGCTACAAACACCAACAAATGGTGTATTGGTGTTGTCGAGGCGTTTTTCACCACTGCCTACTGGTTACAAGCGCATTTAAAATTAAAATAAGTGTCGCCGACACCGCTACGGACGAAAGTTCACGCGCCAAACAATTTATCGATTATTCCTATCTTGTAGTACTATGTACTACATAGCCAGACACCAGTTTATTGACTTTAAACGAGTAACGGCATTAGACTAGACGTCGGATTTTACATCTCGTTAAAGGCAGAAAAAATGCTTTGTCTTTTGAAATTTGTTATTACAACGTCACGTAGGTAGATGCTACGGGTCGCAACTTTTTCACATTTTTAAAACCAGTCAATTGTCTCTAATCCACCAAAGAATTTTCTTCGTCGATCAAATTTCCTCAATATTTTGCAGACGTGTTTATAAGTAAAACTTTTTTCTTTTAAACACCACTTTAAACGATTTGTGGGTCTAGTTAGTAATGTCTTAAATAATAAATATAGGTAAGTACGTACGTACAGGAAAACGCCAGATCATACAACGTTCCCATCTTAATTTCAACCAAATTTCAGTATTTACTAACGCCCAGAACAGTCTTCTTGTGACAACTAAAAAAAAACATATTCCATTAAATAGTTTAGATTTTTCAAAGAAGCACACAATTATTGTTGCTTTAAAAACATTAATAAGATCCTACTACTATTGTGAGTGTCATATCAACCTTCAAGTTTTATGTTTTCAACATCTAAACACTAATGCAAACTGAACAGAATTTAATTTCAATTTTATTTGATGTTTCTTTCTCAGATCTACTCTAAAGTAGCCGAATTTGTAAATTACTTTTTTAATATTCAGTCATTAGTTTTGATCTAACTGCCACTAAAATTAATAAAATTAAGATTTTGATCTCTTAAACATGTTTTTTCTTATCTATAAACTGAATATTAAAAATCTGTGTTGCCTCGGTAGGTATCTATTTCTTATAAAAACACTATCAATTACTTAATTGAAATTTTCTCCATTCTTGACTTTTGCACACTAAATCAATGCAATTGAAAACAATGCAGTTCTTATGCTCCTTGTATATTTATTTTTAAAAATCCTTATACCTACACCAGCATGTTGGAACTGTATTATAATTACGTGAAATGGGGTCAACATTTACATAGTTATATGTAAGTTGTAGTTCTACAAATTTGACCCTACATATGGCATTAGACTTCCTAAAAACTCGTTGCATATTTCTAGTTTTAATTAATGTATGCAAATAAGCAAATAAACCGTCCATCTTGAGAAGCATTCAACATTACTCTAGCCTGTTTAGTTATTTGTGCCCATTTTAATAAAGTTGTATCCATTCAGTTTTTTCAAGTATTAATAATGCACTTGTATGGATGAATATTTATTTAGAAATATAAACTTTAAAAACGTATTTGACTAGGGTCTGATAAACATTTTATTACAACAAAAAGTTTGTGTTTTCTTTTGAAATCTTTTTTTACAATAAAATCATTTTTTCTTACACTATTTTTAATTCAAATTTATTAAAATTTATTTTCTATTTTTTAGTTGGATTTTCTATAAAAGCGTATTTTTTTAGTTTTTTTTTTTAACTATTATTTATTTTTCATTTTTTAGTGATTATTTAGTGATTTAATTCCTTTCTCCGTGGAAACTTTGAAAAAAGAATTAAATTCACTCTTATGATAAAATGGAACGTTATGTAAAAATAAGCTTTTTTAGAAAGGTTTTTAAATACAAGCTTTGAGATTCTGCATATCATGTAGCAGCAGAGTGCTAGCCAAGACAAATAAAACGAGCCCAAACACGACGGGTCTATCTTGTTCAGTACAGGAGTTCCTATGGCCACCTTCCGACTCCATCATCAGATCAGCTCCATGGTACCATATTATTGCATTGTCACGCGATATACACATCGTGCAAAATTTCAGCTCAATCGGAAACCGGGAAGTCGATCAAATTTAACTTGAAAGATTCCGTTACATAATAGTTTTTTTTTTTTTTTTTTTTTTTTTATTGCAGGAGTTCAGCAGACAGGCAGATGGCCCACTGGATGGATAGCGGTTACCATCGCCTATGGACATTTGCAACACCAAAGGTGCCACAAATGCGCTGCTGCTCTCTTAAGTGAGTCTGGATCCTGGTCACTAATGCCGGAACACATACTCAAAGTTGTTATGGCGGCATGCTCTAGACCAGGGGTGGTAGCCATCCAGTCGGGCAAATGCCCTACCACCTGGCTGTGGGTTGTTTAGTCGCCTCTTACGACAGGCCGCCCGGCCGCAGGAAATTGTATTCTTTCTCCGTTCCTGCACGGATGATAGGTTGGGAAAAGACTTTCTTTTTGCATATAGTATGTATGAACTTGTAATAAGATCTCTTTGGCTATACCATTTGTATCTAGCTGGTTTTGGTATCATTAAAAAGTTATAATTTTAAAGAAGACAATTCTAAATTCAAATTAGGAAAATGTGTGATTTTCATTTGTTTTTCTTATTGTTAAAATGAATGAATCTAATGAAGAAATTCGATACATTTTAAAATGTTACTACAAAAAAGGCAAAAATACAACACAAGCCGCGAAAAAAATTTGTGATGTTTATGGACCTAATGCAGTATCTGTGAGAGTAGCGCAAATTTGGTTTAAGCGTTTTCAATCCGGAAATTTTGATATCAAAGATGCACGTCGCTCTGGTCGCCGTGTTACAGACAAAATTGATGCCATTTTTGAAAAAGTGGAGCAAGAACGGCATATTAGTAGTTACGATGTAGCTGGAGAACTGGGAATTGACCACAAAACAGTTTTGGCGCATTTGAAAAAAGCTGGGTACACAGTAATGAAACCGAACCATTTTTGAAGAAGCTGATAAGTGATGATGAAAAGTGGATCACGTACGACAAGAACGTGCGAAAAAGATCGTTGTCAAAGGCCGATCAGGCTTCACAGACTATGGCGAAACCCGGGTTAACTCGCAACAAGGTGATGCTGTGTGTATGGTGGGATTGGAAGGGCATTATTCATTATGAGCTGTTACCGCCAGGCAGGACCATCGATTCTGAACTCTACTGCGAACAACTGATGAGATTAAAGCAAAAAGTTGAGAGAAAGCGGCCGGAACTAATCAACAGAAGGGGTGTGGTTTTTCACCATAATAACGCTAAACCTCACACATCTTTAGCCACTCAGCAAAAATTACGAGAGTTTGGCTGGGAGATGTTAATGCATCCGCCGTATAGTCCTGACCTTGCACCTTCACCGAGTTTCACCTGTTTCGGTCTCTGCAGAATTCCTTAGGCAGTGTCAGGTTAACATCACGAGAGGACGGCCAAAACCACTTGTCGCAGTTTTTTGATCAGAAGCCCTAAATTTTTTATAGCAATGGGATCACGTCCCTACCTACAAGATGGCAAAAAGTTATCCAACAAAATGGCACCTACATACTTTAGTCAAATGTAAATAAACTTTATAAAAAAAACCTTTTGAATTTTTATATAAAATGCGAAGAAACTTTTTCCCCAACCTAATACGTATGAAGCTAATAAAAAGCGTATTAATAAAAACACAAGGAAACATGGGTAGAACAATGTCAATTTTACTGATTAGTATCATTGCATTCTCTAATGTCCTTGCTCCATCTAGGATAGTGTTAGTGTTAGTGACCGTTACACGCAGATGTATATAACGATTGGTTTAATATGTTATTTGTGATGCGACTTTGTTATTAATTATTAAGGACCCTAAACATTGACAGATAACGCCCCTGTCATGAAACGACGTTAGAAAATAAAATAACCCGTTCACTATACATTTTTCCAAACACATGAGTCGTCTATAGGGTAGCACGGTAATTCTACTGTGTCAAACTTTTTGTGAAATGCTTTTCACAAAAAGTTCACACATTTTCTTTGATAAGTTTTATTATTATATGAAAAGTATCAAATCTATCTTATGTCAAGGTGGAAACGTTTTATACTCGTACCCCCAAACAGCAAGGCAGTGCGGTACCGCACACTGTCCGGCTTGGACCAGGGTGGCGGGATAGTACCTAACATAACTCATTTTTTAAAGGTGAATATACCTTATTGCAGGTACCTACCCACTAAAACCAACCCCTTTTGTTAATTCTATCAGCTAATAGCTAAGCCAGCGCCACAATAACTAACTAAGCAATGCCGTTTTTACCCGGGGGTGTAAGGGGAGTGTGGCACTCGGGCGCAGAAACCTAATGGGCGCAAGCCGATTGATTTCAAGAAAAAAATGTAAAAAACATTATTTTTCCAGATCTTATTAACGACAATTAATAATAATAATAATAATCGTCAGACAAACACACATATTGTATATCCCCAAAATAAGCAAGTTACGCTTGTGTTATGGGTAATATACAACGGACTACTCTGGGGCTGATCCCAGACACCCAGACCATCATAGTAAATAACGGAGAAAATATGTTTCCGAAATTTACTGTACCAGGAATCGAACCCTGAACCTCTACGTTGCAGTGAGGCACGCCGGCAAAAGCGGGCTAATCCTTTGCTCAACCACAGAGGCCGTCAATGTTAACAACTAAATATACTACACCTGTATATAACGTCATATAGACTAGACTACATCGTCCTGTCGAATTTCATCTATATAAACCAAGTCGTTTTTGAGACAAATTACTGTGACATAAAGTCAGACCAACAGATATGATTACCAAATTACTAGCGATCCTGAAAAATGAAATGCTATTTTTATTTTTACGGGCGCAAACTGATTTCCGCACCCTGGCACCCAATACCTCTGTAACTAAGACTATCGCCACTATCCGCGACCCTCTTCAATAAGCCTCTGTCTGCTAAAATATAAATAGTTCCGTTGGCAGAATCGATTACTAATAATAAAATCACGATTTTTTGCTATTTAAGAAAAAATGTGGCATTTAAAAGTTTCTCGCATTAGATAAAATAGCGGATGATTAAAACCATCATCGATGCATATCAATTAGCTGGCTATTATATCTTTTGAATTTTGGTGATTCGGGTTCATATTTTAATATAAATTACCAATTTATATATTAATATAAAATGAAGAAAATAGTTTTATCGCACTCATAGAAACATTTAGATGACATTATTAATATTATATGGTTGTTTTAACCTTCTGAGAACTAATTAATGTCTACCTAACCACTTAAAAGTATTTTGTTTGTTTGAATGCATTATTATTATAAACAGTAATAAAATATTGATTTATTTCGAAAAGGTGTTATGTATGCATTAATATCATTATGCAATTAATAAAAGCGTCGTCCACTGTATATTTTAAAAAATGAATATTATTAACTCCTTAGTAACAGAATGTCGTAAACTTCATTTCAAACTTAACTTATAGGTAGATACTACGAGAATATATATTTATATCTGTTCTTTTATATGGCAGGAAAGCAGGACCTGTATTTGGGTAACCCAAGCAAGAGCTACATGTCACGGATATGAATATGTTGCGATGGATGTACGGAGGTCGTGTGGAAAGACCGCATCAGATACTCCTGCATCCGCAACAGCTTTCATGTCGGTAGACAAATTGGGTATTTAACACACCCTACAATAAAATCTAAAACAAGACACACAAAAAATAGATTGCGTTTAAATCTTACTTTCAAAATTCCGTCATAAAACTAATTTTAATCACAGTTTAAACCATAATTAACAAGCTAATTTACTTGTTAGAATTTTGAAGTCACGACGCAGTACCTACCTACCCGTATGAAATCGAAGAGGGTGTGACTTTTGTTATATTATAAAAAATATCTCTGTTGATGTTTTTGTCAAAAACCAAATTCCAAGAGAGTAGCCGTTTTTTTTTTGGCCAGGGGAAATCCGTTTGAGGACTAAGCCGCGACAGGCACAGAAGCCTGGGGGGATGTTCGCGACCCGTGTGAGTGTGGGATTCGCCAGATCGGGGGTGGCACTAACGTGCCCGGTCAGAACCGGTGCCACGCTATTGCCACGCCCCAGTTAGGGATCCCACTAAAACCCCTGGGTGTTCCGTCCTGCGCCTTATGCCAGGGCTACGTAAATGCGGGATTCCCAACTCCGCGTGCCCTGGCAGGCGTGGGCCCCCCTCACTGGGCCTCTTCCTATGCCAGAGGACGTATCCCCCGGCTACGGCTAAATCTAGTCCATGCGTGGGGCGGTCTGTAACGCGCCCCACGGGAAGAGAGATGAGCGCGGAACACTCGCGCTCTCATCTCGACGGCATGTGCGGGTGAGTGAGAACCCCTATACCCCTAGGGTCCCCACCCGCGCCGCCCGCTTACGGTAGCCGAAGGTCACTGCCTGACCTCCGGCGTCGGCGCGTCCTCCTTTGGCGGGAGCGGAGCAGGGAATTACGCTCACGCTCCCGTTCCGCCTCCTCCTTCGCGAACATGACTTGCTCGCAGAAGGAGGAGACGGCGTCCAAGAGAGTAGTCGTAATTTAACACTATTTTGATGATAGTGTTTGTGTGGGATAATCTGGTCACTATTTTATTGAACATATCTACTTTAGCGATAACAATCTGAAAAGTTAGCTACGACGAGACTGAATGAGTATTGTTGTCTATCGTAATTATGAATAGATAATTATATACGACCTTTTGATCCACTGTTATCTATTTCCAACAATATAAGGTAATATTAAGTTCTTATCATCGGGAATTGAATCTATTTTACCCTGGTGTGTGTGTTTGTGGGCGTTCGTATAGTTAATTGGTCAGTTTTATTACTAATTAATGTGTAAACCTTTTTACTTAAAAAACAGTTGCATTACCATCCATTTTATAATCGCCTCCTGACTTAAGCTCCAATTTAAAACTGGTCTTATCTCACTACATGTTAAGGGGTAGCATTTCATAAATAAAACCTATTCAGACCGTACTATGTATATTAAGTTTAAAATTCACTTAAAGAAATACCTTAAGATCCATTTATGTCCGCGATATTGATAGAAAGTATTCATCAATGAATTAGATAACATTAGAAAGTTACTTTTTAAAAATCATATTTAGTATCTAATTACTTGAATAACAACTCATTCATAACCATAATAACCTAGATATTTTTTTCGGTCTAAACTTTTTGTATGTTGCTTTATCTATCGTTAAAAAATTTGAAAGTTTGATCAATTTATTCAAATATTTAGAAATATGGATTTGAGACTTGTGGGTAATTTATTTGTAACTTCATTACCCTCGTAGAGTGAAATTCTGCTTGCGGTCAGAGTGTTTTGGGAATCCGGGATCAGATTTCCTGTAACTTAGAATAAGGTATGTCAAGGGCTCTGCCTTGACATCCCTTATTCTGAGACCATTGGCATACATGTCAAGCTTCACGACGTCTAGTCGAAATTTCTAATCCTTACTCCTTTTACCACTAGGTATCTGCCAAAGGAGGTATGGCTAGACATTATTTTCCAATGAGCTTGCCGGTTATCGTAAATCGTAACTGTATGTACCTAGCTTCATAAGAATGATTTGTAATTATGATATTTTATTTAATTATACGAACGCCTTGTTTGATAGATGTCATTAATGAATTTATGATGTCATCGCTAGACTAATAGATATGTATAATTCTAGAAATATTAACTAAATCTCATATTCTAGAACAATTTCCCTATGCAAACCGATGTACGGATGATAATTTTAGATAAATAAATATTATTGATCTAAGATGATAATTTGGTAAAATTGCCGCGTTGTTATACTACCTATACCTACGCATCATTAGTTTGAATGTAATTTTTATTGTGCTATTCGCATCAGTATACCATTCAAGAATACGGACCTTATATTCCTTTAGATTTTCAATACTTTAGAACAAAAATACCCTTTCTTTGAACTATGTACCTGTAATATAAATTTTGCACGTTTCCAATGTACCCCCTGTAGCCTGTTTATTAAAAATTGCATATATCATAGCACTAGGGTTTTGTTTTCATCTATACTGTAGTTGTGTTCGTATAATATTTTTTGTGTATTTGTGGTTCCAGAGCAGTGGCGGCGGTTGCCGGTGCGGTAGGCGCGCGCGCGCACCCCGCCCGCCGCACGCCACTGCTTTGGATCTCTGGAACGCCTTCGTCTACCCGGTATGAAAGAGAGAAGCCTGCCAGTGGAAACAGACATTACCATGAGCGTTATCATTTAAAAAATAACCCATTATAATTTCAACAAGAAACGTTATATCAACGGAATTTATGTGTCGTATAGATTGTTCTAAATTTAAATTAAAGTTTGAACCTTATTATTTTTTTATTTAAAATATAACGCACTTGGTAATATCTTAATAGCTTTACTAATTGATAACTAAATAATAATTTAGTATTTTTATGCTCTGTTATTAGATAATATTATTTTTCTAATTTAGACTTAATACACACACGGCTTTAGCAATAACATGTAATTTTAATTCATATTTTAACGCATACCTACCAGTTTGTTATCATACAATTAATTAATTTATAACATGAGCGGTTCACATTCTCAGTTTGTTTAAATGTCACAGCTTAAAATGGCACAATAAGTTATTGTTAAATGACCAATAACACCTTTTCCCTACAGCTACTAAGAGCGACACGTGAAGTAAGCTGCTTAAACTGGCCTAAATAACGTTATAAAATTTCATATAATTTTACAATCAATATTCCATAAAGCCATTATTTGGTGAGAGAATTGCTGTTTGTCGCGAAGTTATTTGGACATTTATTTAAATACCTTTAAAAATAAAACTGTGTAGTTTTATCGTAACGAATATTTATATTTCTGTTATCGAAAAATAAGAATTTATTTAACATATTGCAGATCAATAATTTTATTGATTCTTTAAGTTTATTTCTGTTGATAAAAATACAAATTTTAATAACTAATTCTTTCTCTTTTGTATTTATTCCAATTTATATATTTGTATGCGCAAAAAATATGAGATAATTATTATTCCGTCCAGCCTTTTAGTATTCATAACGGTTTCTGTACAACTTTAAAAACAAGCGTTAACGAGGTAATTTTTTAATACAGAATTGATATAAAATCAACTAAAATGTTGTACTAAATTAGAATATTAGGTAGATAACTAAGTGCAGATCAGCATTATCCACACGGGGAAAGTGTCAGTTCACATGTACCTAACACCGTCTACACCCAATCAATGGCCCATTCCTCTATCTTACTATTCATTCATTTGCCTTACCATCGATATAAAATTGAGCTTATGTCAGTAGTTTTAACCGATAGTACTAAAGCAAATGTACGGTTAGTAAAAAGAACCGGCCACAATTAAATTCCTGCTTGTGTCCCGCCATTCCACTTGTAATAGCCAAAAACCTTCTATTGCGATGTTTTTTTTTAATGGATCATTGTCTATTCTATTTTATTACAATAAATATAATTTTAACAATGTCTACATTAAAATAATTTGACAATATTTGAATAGAAATATATTATTGCTACAATCTATTATTACCCGCTAAATTACATTTCAAATAGGAAGGTATATCTGCCACATCCATAAAACGTAACTTGTAGCGTTATCGTAAACTTTCCTAAGTAATCAATTTAATTTTAATTACGTATATAAAAATATATTTAATCCTGTTGCTATTAAATAATAATCTTTCTTAGGCTTAGAATCACGATGTTTATTTGTCCATTAACGTAATTTCTCCTATACCTTCCTATTTGAAGCTTTAATTCTTGTCATTTTGAAACAAACTTATTCCACCTTATGAATTGTTTTGTTAAAGCATAGTTATTAATTTCATATTATTTGTTCACCAGGGTAACATGAAGCAGCACATGCTTACGCACAAAATCCGAGACATGCCGCCTGGCTTCGACAAGGGGCCCGGTAGCCAGATGCCCAACGAAGAGCTCAGGGAGCCAAGCCCCGAGAGGCGGTCGACGCCCGACAAGCTGGACTTGAAGCGATCACCGCCTATTCACCCACCGCCGCCGATGTCTCAGGCGCCACCTATCGATATGCCACCACTACCAAAACGACCTACTGGTAAATAATTTAATTTATTTATACTATTATAATATAAGTCATATGCTCCAAACTAGTTAGCAATAAATAGATTCTATTTCCTGTAAAATCCAGTGTTGCTTAGATTTTTGTAGCTAACCTAAACAGGACATAATTTTTGTGACAGACGATGTTTACACTAGGCTAATTAAGTGGGAACAAATATCTAGCCATGCCGCCTCCACCGGGTCCCGGTCGAAGGGGAAGACCCAATAAATGCTGGCTTGACGTTGTGAAGGATGACATACGTTCCAATGGTCTCAATAGGGAGGTTGAATACCGCGCGAAGTGGAGAATAAACAGTAGGAAAGCAGAAGCTGGGCGTCGGAGCGAATGCTCCGCTTGGATGATGATGATGAGTCATATGCGCCAAACTTTATGGCCGCTTTTAGTTGGCAATAAATTAAAAGATTCTTTTTCCTATAAAATTTAGTGTTGCTTACATTTTTGTAGCTAACCTAGAGTCATAATCTTTGGCACAAACAATACATATACTTATAGCATTTTTTATAGATAAGTAGGTATGTACCTATAGGTCAATAATTATGCGCGAGTTCAAATTGCACTATGAAGCGGCTACCAAATTGCTACCAATTTTACGGACATTTTAAGCACCTCACTGCGGTATTTCAATGACACATTAGTTATCACAAAGAACATACACTTATACACTTTTAAATTATGTACAAAATTAGATACTGAGCGAAGTTGTGCTAGTTTAATGAATAAGACACCTACGTCTCTATACCAATCACCACAATACAATAAGTGCAAATTGTAGGAAGTTATCAAAAAAATTGTAAAAGTAACTTCTTAAACTCCTTAGTTAATTAAATACTAAATAAACAAGTGATTTTGCAATCATAATAATAGATAAGTCTGTTCAAAAGAACATACCACTTTTTTGTGGGCCTTTGTAATATATAACTGCGCCATTTACCCCGTTGGCTTTAAGGATTTTAAGCACTATGTAAATTATATTCAATCTATAGTGGAAATGTAACTTTTCATGTTAGAAATTATAGTTTAGTCATAAAATTTCTTCGAGACAGGTAACACTTTGGTAATTTCCCTGGTGTTGCAAATGTTCATAGGCTACTTTCTATTAAGTAGTTTGGTAGATTTTTCCAAAATCTTCAACAGAATTTCTATTAGTGTTCTATTAACTAAGTAAGTATCAAAGCAACTTAATTTAGGCTAGGTGTGCATGAGCCATTCAAAATTGGGTTTTTGTCCTACAGTGCCAACGGGGCCGACACACCCTCCTCCGCCAGCGTCTTCCAAGCATTTATGTGGAGTGTGCCGTAAAAATTTCTCATCTTCATCAGCGTTGCAGATCCACATGCGAACCCACACCGGGGACAAGCCATTCCGATGCGCTGTCTGCCAAAAAGCTTTTACCACCAAAGGTAATCTTAAGGTGAGTTGTCGAATTTTCTAAGCATATCTTATCTACTTATAGTTCTTATCGCTGTTAATATATTTTGAAGTTTCCTGTAGGTACCTGGAGTAGGACGAAAATATAATCTTTACAAATCCATTATACTAGGTACATTATAAATGTAAAATTAATTTTGTGCAGATGTTTGTTTGTCATAAATTTTCTATGCTTTGGAAATGATCCGTTTTACATTAAACTCGGTAATATTATGTACCTATCTTCTTTCGAGCCCAGGGACGAATATAGGATATATTTTTATCTCAAAAAATTAGATATTTTCTGAGGGATACAAATTTAAATCTAACCGATAGAAAGAACAAAGCGCTGGTGAAAAATATTTTATAATAAAGGATAATTTGTCAGTTTAAAAATTACAACTGTTTATTCTATAAGTTACGACATTTATGATTATGTTACACTAGTACCTACGTACGGTTTAATTGAGTAATTTCTCTTTCTCCACAAAAAAAAGGTGCACATGGGTACCCATATGTGGAGTGGGGGCGCTTCGAGACGCGGTCGACGTATGTCGCTGGAACTCCCTCCGAGACCCCTGCACGAGCCTCACGAACTTTTACGGCGGCCAGACCTCTTCTATCCCTATCTACCCGCACCATTCCTCAACGGCATGCAGCAAAAGGTAACACTCCATTTTATACACATTGTATTAATATAGAAACTAAAGCGAAGAGGTATCTTCCTGGCCCAGGATATAAACCGCATAATGTAAACGTGGCATTAAGAGTGGGAAATAATAATAATAAAAAACAATACAAAAGCAGTTAATTGTGTTTTGAAATAAATTAAATTTCATAAATGATTTAGGACTACAATTAATAAAATACGTTTGTTGAGAAGAAAGAATAGAAACAGGACAAGTGGCGACGAATCCTATCTATAATATAATTGGGCATGTTTATCTTCATATACTAAATTCTTGTTCGTATGTATGTCACTGAACTCCTAAACCCCTAGACCTATTTTCATTAAATTTTTATACATGTTTGAGTGGGTTCCCTGATGATTTAGATTCACAGTTGGATAGTCAATAGGTGTGATCGGGTTCCAGACTTTTGATGAAATATTTATGTGTATTTTTATGGGCCTCAGAATGGTTTAGACTCATAATTGGATCCGGTAGGCGCTGCAATCTGGTTTCTGATATTTTATTTTTTCAAGGCACGACAAGGTCTGCCGGGGCCCCCTAGTTATCAGATAAATATTTTTAACTGCATTTTTTTTTACAGCTGAATGAAATATCAGTGATACAACAGAGTGCGAGTCAAAATGGAGTCGCTGGGAAGTTTCCTGGACTTCTCGGGTTTGGTGCATTCGGTGGGAGGCCGGGGGCCGCTTCGCCCTTGGAGAGGCCGCCGTCCTTGGAAGGGGGCGACGAGAGGCAAGCCGCGATGCGGGAATTGGCAGAACGCGGACGGGAACTCGCCGAGCGAAGGTATACCTACTCAAACATTTTTAATGTTCACACAAAATAGGTACTATGACACTTTTATGGCTGAAATACAAGTTGATGGCCATCTAATGGAAAGTACCGTCAAATATATCATCCAAAAATATTAAATTATCACTAAAATTAAAATCTTATTTAAAGTAACCACTTGTTTTATTTTAGGTATAATAATAGGGCATTAATTTGCTCGTCACGATTAATCATTTACTATATTTGGTCCTTGAGTACAATTTTGAAGTGACGTCAAGACTAAAACACAACTATTGTAATTTTTTTTCTTTATTGGTACATGTTTCATTTTCTTAGTGTTAAATATCTATATTTTTTTGGTAACAAACATCAAATAGGGTCTCAAAGTATTTTTGGTGGTCAAAATATTTGTTGCCTAATTTATTACAGCAATGACAATTCACAGAAACGTCTGTGACTGCAAAATAAATACGTAGTATGTTTCCGTTTTAGATGTAGTTTGTCGATAGTTATGTTTTTGTAATTATCTCGTTGCATTACAAGAACTAAAATGCCTTAGTATTAATGGTATTAAAATAATAAGGATATTATAAATTTATTTTAAACCTAAAATGTTTAAGTACATGGTGGTATTCAACATAAATACGGATATTATAACATTAACATTCTAGTTACTACTACTAGTGAAGTTAATTATTAGTACATAAAATAGGAAAGTTTTTAATGGGATTTTGGAATATTTAAATCTGCCTTTATTGTATGCGCTTGAAATATTTATTCTGTTTGTTTTTTCAGTCGGCAGATGCGCGAGGAGGGCGAATACCGGTCTCCGCCCGCGCATGTGTCCCACACCCCGACGCCGACGCAGCCCTCGCCGCCTGTGCCCCACCACCCGCACTCCCATCCCCACCCGCACCCCCTGGCCTCACTACCGCCCCCGGCGCGGACCGAAGGCCTCACAGTGTAAACCAAAAACCATAATTGACAAGACCGAATACATTCCAGTCGCGAACTACATTGTGAACACTTGAAGCAAAGACCACAGCGCTTGCGACCACAGACTGTGATCTATACCTTGAAAAAAGTGAACACAAGACATCAGTGTCAGAACGCGATAGAAAATTAGGCCTACGTCTTGCCAATCGTTGGTCTAAGGCCTAGTTGAATCTACCAGATGTCTGTCTAAGGCCTAACATGTTGGAAGACGTCTCCTACCAGAGATAAAGTGTTAATATTGTACAAAGACTTAGAACCTAGTGAGAATAAACTAATACATCACCTCGGAACATGCATGTTCTAGCGTTTACTTATGTCCAAAGTGGTAGTGCTACGTAACGTTGTTATTCCACGTGTTATCCAATTAGTATTATTTGTAAGTAACTTATATGCATGACAACGGGCCTGGGGCAATCGGGGGCTTCGACGGAGCCCCACGTTTATGTCATTACTCTGTGATAGTGCACATTATTAGGCTGTGTCCAGACTGGCGTGCTTGCACGGAACATCGTTGATATAGTTAAAATAGTATTTCTTGATTCTTGTGACAGCTGTTATCTAAAATACTAAAGCTAAGAGGAACTTAGTAAAGTTAATAATTATGGATTCCTTGTATTTTTAATTAATAATATTACATATTAAACACTTCCTTAAAATATTGACTTCAACCTGTTCAAATGATCTTCGCCAGCATAAGTAAATCGCTCTTATTGATAACTTATTACTTATCGTAATAATATTACACAAATTCTTTATTTTTGTAATAAATTTATTTTATCTATAAAATCTAAATCCTATTCAACGTTATGGTTGATAGTAGTAAAGTTTTGCATCATGTATAAAATAACTTATAGGTGTAATGAATGACAGCTGTCACGGGGGTCATCTTACGAGTAACAAGTATTATAGAGAAATGTCCCACGCAATGCATGTCTTGTAGTGTATTAAACTTTCAGATACAGTCAAATGTGCTATGACAACAAATTATCCCAAAATTAAGTTTTTAAATCTTAATAATAATAAATGTACATACACTGTATAATAGATTTAATTATAATATATGAAACTCACTCAAAACAAAATTGCACTAAATAGTTTGTATGAGTGTATAAGTGCAATTTGTATGATTTGTTACATTCCAAAATGTACTCGAATTGTAAATTATATAAAGTAAATACCTATATGCGTTCTGGATGTCCGACATAATACGTGCAACAATGTTTTCGTATATTTTTACTGTATACAATAGAACCGTCGAATTACATTTTAAAACGCATACAAAGCAGCCATCTATTGTCTATAAGTGTTTGGTATACTATATTTTAATTATTGTAACAGAGGTTAATGACATATTCATATCATGTAAATTAAAAAGTATTTGCATTTGAGGTCTACATATTTATAAGTATTTAGGAGTCATAGCTATTATATTGCTTTAGAATACTTCTACATATCTTTGTATAAAATGTGAGCGACTTGTGTTATGATGGTATAGTACGTACGTACATAGTCTATAGATACAAATAAGTAGCATCACCGGCACTCTCGCGCAGACTGACCACCTCCAAATTCACCAATGAAATTGTATCAATGAAATATTATCTCATCATAAATATTAAATTTTCCTTACATATCACAACTTATTCACAAATTAATCTTCGTAAAATGTTATAAAATTTAGGTCTTTATAGTAATATAAAAATATAAACACGATTTTAAAACGTAAACAAATATTATAACACAACACCGCAACCGCAATTAACTGTTTCTTTAAAAATAAGCGTATTTTCTATCCCTTTTATTCGTTCACAAATATATTGCCTTCACGCTCACAAAATACTCTTGTGCGAGCGCGACGGCAAGGCGTTTATGCCGCGAGTGAAAGTGAAATGCGTTAATGGTCTGCGAGCAGATTATACTTTACCAAAATTAACGCATATGAAACGTGAGTATGGAGAAGTTTGTGTTTTAGTTCAATTAATTTGCCCGTCTACCCACGTTTCACAAGAAAACTGTCGGATACAGATCCTGTTAGTGCAACGCAACATGTAGCGTAAACTATACCATTGTTGGCACCCCCGTTGAAATGATTAGCTATTAGTTTATTCAAAATATCATCTAATATTTTCTTATTTTGTAGTCATGCAATGATAATAATATTATTGTTGTATAGCTACAAATGCTTGAATAACTTGACAGGGTGTCAACAATGATATAGTTTCCCCAATGTGCCTCAAATGTTGTCCCACCTAAAAATACACTATTCAAGTGGCAATGTTCATTGGTGAATTTGGACCTATAATATAAATTGTTTCCAAATATGCATTTTGTCAAAGCCTATTAGTTGCCACAGTCAATCCACTGGACTTATTTATTATTTTAATAATGATTTTTTATGTATTTTGTACTTTCGAGACTGTAGTTATCTGTGTATAAATGTCCCATTAAATTATTTATTAATTATAAACCATACATTACACTGTTAGTATTAGAGGGATGCTTGTGGGGCGATAGGCCTTGTGGCAACATTTTAGATGTCTAAATTCTAATAGCACCTACCGCTATCGATTATTATCAAGTTGCAAATAGATATTAGAGTATAGTATTAGTCATGAATATGATGTGTCATGTCATGTCATTATAAATAATCAATGTAAATTATTAAATGTTTATGTAAATCTCCAAAAAGTATTCAAATTATTTAAAAAAATCGATTATACTTATGAAACTTTTCTTTTTTGTTATCCTTTACCCTAACTCCACTTTTTATTTATGATTTTTCAACCAGCCATGGCGATCGAATTAATTTAAGCTGTAAAAAGTTGTAATTCACCTATACATTAGTATTTTACATATACCTACTGCACAATTTCATATTGAAAACGATCAATAGCTTCCCTACAAAAATAATTATATGTTTCCGAAAACAAAAGTAAATTGCTTCCACAGATTTGTTTTCACTAATGACAATAATCAGATTTTTTAATATCGAACTTTACCTGTTGTAGAATGTTTTAATTTGGAAATTGAACATTTGTTAATCCGATCATCACCTATGATTCACTTACATCAGCGCGTTCCATTAGTAGCTCACAACGCCCAAAATGCTCCGTTAGCCGTTCCACAAGGCGACGGCGGTCGTTGTGGTCATGGCGAAAACGTCACTAATGACGTCATCATTTTCGATTACACAACGCTCACAACGACCCATGTCAATAGGTGGGTCAAATAATCGTTCTACTTGGGTTTACGATTGTAACGCCGCTAAGCAAGTGGAACGGGAAAAATCGCGGCCGTGAACGTTATCGTTGTGAGTCTCTAATGAAACATAGCCCATACGTGCTACTTGTATGGAGCTTATGTCAAATTTTAACCGATACTAAGGCAAATGAACGGTCGGTCAGATATAAGAACCAGCCCTTATGACGTTTGTCCGTTTTGTCGCCTTTGCAGATTCGTATTACGAATATGAAAGGATCAAAATAAAATGAAATTTCTTCCTATGTCTTACACCTACTTATATTTATCTAGACATGTTAATCTCACTGTAATTTTCCAAAAACAGCCGCATTTGGCCCCCTGAACTGAAAGAACATGACGGTATTCAATATCATTAAATGTTTATACCGAAAACTGATTGATTCAGCCAAATAGAAATACAACAATAATCGATCTAATGTCGGCGTTAGATAATTTACTTTTTAATACATTGGAACTGTCGAACTCAGTCTTACTACTACCAAAGAGAAAGCAAGTACAGGTAATTTATACAGATAAATAAAATTAACTGTTTGTAATGTCAAAATAAAAATGTGAAAAAATCAGGGAGGATAATTCGGACCAGATTCCGAAAATGCAATTTTTAGTTTTGTCTGTCTGTCTGGATGTTCCGGCTAATCTCTGAAACGGTTGGACCGATTTTGACGGGACTTTCACTGGCAGATAGCTGATGTTATGTACATACATACATACATAACTTCACGCCAGTTCCCTTGCAGGGTAGGCACTAACAACAGAGCGCCATTTAGGCCCATTCTTACACACCTCACTTGCTTCTTTGACATTCATAACTTTTGTCATGCACACTCGTCTGTTCTTAAGGCTCCTGACATCACCCTCCGCTAGTACACGATCAATTTGATCATGGAAGGTGTGTCGTGGCCTTCCACGACTTCTGCATCCATCCACTTTTGCATTGTATATCTGTTTAGTCATTCTTTCATCATGCATTCTTTCGACATGCCCGAACCACCGGAGCATTCCTTTCCTTACCTTCACCCCGACACTCTCTTTCAGACCAACTCTCTTTCTTACTTCGGTATTACGAACGCGGTCCTCGAGCGTCACTCCGCAGATTTTGCGCAGTGCTCGCATCTCAACCGCGTTTACTCTACTTTCATGCTCTCTCTTCCATACTCCATGATGTTATGTACTATAACATATATAGTAACTTGACTACATTTTTAAGGTACTGCGAATAAAACTACACGCGAAGTCACGGGCTTGGCCTAGTTATTAAATAAAAACTCTCATTTAATATTATAAATCACACAAGAATTTATTTAGAAGTTGATAACACTGGCGAGCTTCTTGACGCGGTTGAGTAAAAGGTCGCCCTCGCGGATAGTGGCCTGGTAGAGGTGCGAGCGGTCGGCGTCCGCGCCGCGGCCCGCGCCCGTCACCACGCACCCGGCCACCGCGTCGATGCGGCACTGCAGCCGACCCGCCGCCGTGAAGCTGGTTCAAAACGACACTTCTAATTAATATAATCCTCCCAGACTTGGGGACAGTATTATCACCACTGCCTTCATAAAATACGTTCGCATACAAGGAAAGGGCAGGGGTAATGTCGCTAGGTGTAACACAATGTGACATTTAGATATTTACAGATTTATTTACATTAATAGTAAATTCTTACACGAGAGGTGACAGTGACCTATTTAGGCACGAGTAATTCGAGTACCTAAATAAGCCTTTCACCAGAGGTTAACACTCTGATTTTCATTTTGAATATGAGGAAAGTAAATAAAAACTGATTAAATCCGTATCTAAATCTGATGAAACGTCATCACGTAGGTACGTCACATATGAAACATCAAGTACTTTTTTTTCTGTGGCATCCTACCAGCCAGTATTTTTTATTTTTCACTGATGATAGTAAATATTTAGATCACATTTATGTAAATTAAATGATAATTTGGTGAAAAGTAATTGATATGTATAAAATGATCTTCAAAATTATTGATATTTTTTATTTATAATTAATGCCACGATTTAACAGTGGCTGTAAAAACAGTGCACCAAAATTGGTGCACTGGTATCAGTTGCTTCCCACGCCTGTTAGTGTCGTTTCGATTACTTTACTGGTTAGAGCTCTCGCAAAAAAAATAATTATGCCGGCCTGCGCTATTAAAATGTGTCGGAACTATTTTAAAACGGAAAAGGATAAGGATGAGATGTCATTTAATCGGAAAACTTAACACTTTTCTCATGATTTCTTTGTAAAAACGTGAAATTTAATTTCGACTTTTTCAAGGTTATCGAATTGATTGATGTTGTCAGGTGAGAAGTGTGACTTTTTTTCCAAAATTTGGGGACTTTTGTAACGATTTTTTTTTTATTGATGAAATATGAATAATTGAAAAAATCTATAGAAAACAGACATGTAATTTTTGTGTCCGGTTTTCTTAAACTGGTTTATATTACGTTTTAGACTTCCTACGGATCCAATTGTAGCATATTGTTGGACAAGGAGATTGATTTTGAAAGGAGGTATTTTGAATCATTTTCGGAGATATTTTTACACTATGTTTTTTATATTTTCTTATCAACGGCACAATTGTATTGAAATAAAGTACCTAAAATAATTATATATGATCGTGACCGATAAGATGTAAGTTGTGTGAAGGATAATTAAAAAATTTAAGAATACTTAACCATCATATAAAATTATTTCTAATCTAACCTTAACGCTTTGGACAATATAAACTTTTTAATGTAACCTTATGACGTTTGACATAGAATTGACAGAATGCATGCTGCAAATATCGTCAAGGAGGGTGTAAAAAAACTAAATATCGTTTAAAGCAGATGCTTCGGTCGGAGTTATCTGTACTAATATTATAAAGAGGTAAAGTTTGTAAGTTTGTGACGTTGTAGGGGGTAATCTCGGGATCTATTAAACCGATTTTAAAAATTATTTTACTGTTGGAAAGCTACGTTAACAGGGAGTGTTATAGGCTATATAACATGACGCTTTATACCACGGGAGCGGGACAGACCACGGGTGAATCCGCGCCGGGCCGCTAATAATATTATAGATAACTCTTTATTGTCATAATTAAAATATTAATTTTGTCTATATTCTATTAGCTGCATCTCCATTAATTCCTAATAAAGAAATCATTTAATATATTAATATGATACAAAGCAATTTTTAGTTCAGAAAATAATCAAACTGAACTAGTTTGAATAAAAACTTTTGGATATGAATATTTTTATTTCTATAATAGCCCTTTTCAAGTGGTTTAGTTGCTCTTAAGTCCCTGCATTAAACTATCCCGTGTACCTACTCCGTAGTTCCTACTACGGATATAAACTTTGGATTATACATAAAGCCTACTACCCAATATGAACCTATCGAATCGTTCCAAGTCTACTATTACAAATGATTTCACTGACTTTTAGCGCAGGATAATCTTTGGGTTATAAATAGTCATCTAATAACCTTCGTGAACATGATGTGTAACACAAAAATAATTTGCCAATATGAATAGTTTTTTTAGAATTATTAAGTTAGTATTGGTAATTAACAGACTTATAAATATGTACTAATATCTGTACAGACATTTTATTGCGAATTAAAATTACTACATGTGCTATGAATGTGTTATGAATTTACTTGTGCATGTATTTTTTTATGGTTCGTTCCAAGACACACAACTTTTGTTGCTAATACTTTATTTAAAAAAAACTGAAACCACTGAGTAATATTAAATTATGTCACATAAAGCGATTAAATCATAACGATCATTTAAACTTTTCACTTACACAAAAAAATATTTAATTATAAAAAATGGGGTGATATTTTTTTCCTGATATCCCGAAAACGCAGAGTGAATTTAGCAACGCCTCGCGTTTTTGATGCCGTTTTTGCCGGTTTTGTTTGTTAGCAATGCTCTCTCTAGACATGTTATAACTCAATGGACATGAATCACATGTAGTTCGCATAGTTTTCTAAATTTCTTGACAGCAGGGAGAATCATTTCCAAGGGGCAAAAATTGCTATTTTCTTCCCTGTGATTAAGCAACTCCAAGCTTACTTTCAGAATGTGAGTAATGAAAAGTATTTTCTAACCGTGACTTTTTCGAAATTTACATTCTATAGTTGAAAAGTTAGAAGGGGCATGGACACTTTTTTATAATTGGAAATATAATTTATGAATTAAACAAAAATTCCTGTAATTCATTTTCATTGCAAAGCTGACAAACAAGCAGACAGCTCGTCTAGTGAACACTATTACTGTAGTCTATAGATGTTTGCAACACCAGGTGCAGGTCCATGCATTGCCAGCCTTGGGACGGAGTACAGGGGATAGGATAGATAGATCAGACAGGAAGAATGGATTCAGGACATAGAATAGTCGAATAGAACAGAGACAGGAGGGGCATGAGCCATCAGAACTCTCATATGAAACACATTTCTGGTAAACAAGGATTGCACTCAGCTTATTCTCGTGCTGGAATTATATTTGACACAACACTAATGTTGAGTGTGAAACTCCGTTCTACCTATATTTCATATTACCACTTATTGCCTAAAGGTCCCTAAGAGACATTGTTGTAGTTAGATAAATAAATAATATTAAAACCTATTTTTGGACTTACTTTGAAATTTCTTCCTCAACAAATTCACGGGTGACCCCGAACGTGTCAGCGATGTTGTCGAGGCTGAGCGAGCGATAGGCGCGCAGGAGCTGCACGTAGGCCTTTATGCGGGCCTCGCGCACATAGTGCTGGTAGTGAGGACGGAACACCGGGTCCACGCAGATCTGGGTTTCAACCTGGAAACAACCATTTGCGAGGATCATTATTTTTAAGTATAAAAAGACCTCTTTATATAGTTTGTAAATACTATAACCAGGTAGTTGAAAACAAAAAAGAAAGAATAAAAATTTATAAAAAAAATTGAAATGCCCCGAAAGGTAAAAACTACTGATAGGACCTGATTATCAAGAAGAAAATTTTAAAAAAAATCTGACATTTCTACTTGTTTCTTAAAATTTTAAGAAGAGTTTTACAAAATTTATATGAGGTTACCAAAGTGTTTTACCTGATTGCATTTTTAATGCTATTATGAATAATACTCTTTTTAACTATCCTATAAAACTTCATATAACTGGTTATTAATAAGAGAATCATAGTTCAACAATATCAATAAAAAATAAAAAATAATATCATACATGACATGAACGATGTCGGGGGCGCGACTAGTCTATTAATTATTAAAAAACTATAAAAGTATCGGAATCAAAGAATTGTTTTCTATATATCTTAAAAATATACATCTTCCGTCATTATTATTTCTTGTTATTATTAAACGAAAAGTTTACCACTGTAGCGATGCCGTCTATTTATTTGGGTGCTTATGATAGGTAGGAATCCAAATACTTACGATTTACTATATATTCCTGTTATATTTTATAATATTTGTGGGTAAAACTTGAACGTTGTAATTCGGGTATTCGGGGTAAAAGAAAATCGGGGTGCACAGCCCCGAATTTTTATAATAATTTGCACTTAAAATTTCTTTAATTTATTACTTTATTTTGCTGAAAATACGAATTTAATAATACATACATACATACATACATAACTTCACGCCAGTTCCCTTGCGGGGTAGGCACGAACAACAGAGTGCCATTTAGGCTTATTCTTACACACCTCACTTGCCTCTTTGACATTCATAACTCTTGTCATGCAAGCTCGTCTGTTCTTAAGGCTCCTGACATAATAAAAAATAATATCACTTGCTTAATAATATGTACTGTAGATAGATATGTATACCACAATTGGGAACTATATTTTTATATATTAATTTAGCTTCTGTGTTCTTCGTAAAACTCGAAAAGTAATCAAAAGAAACGCTTGCCATTTTTACATAATGTTGTATTTAAACGAAAAGTGTTTTTGTATACTTTTTAGTCGAAAGTTTTAAGTGTTTTGTGAGATGTAGAAAAAACAAAAAGGAGACAACAAAGTATGGCCAGCTTTAGCTAGTTCAGTATGTTCTTGATATACAACAATGTACAAACCCAGGCAAGACTCTTCATGAAATCAGCGTATCTGCACTCATGGAGGGATTCAACCAGCTCCCTTAGTTCCGGGAATCGGGACCGCAGCGCCTGCACCGCCGCGCCTTGTCGCCTCAATGCAGATTGGAGAGCATGTCGCTCTAAAGCTAATGCACACGCAAGTACGCAGTACTGGATGATTGTGCCTGAAATTTTAATAAATAATTTGTTCCCACTAATTTAAGTCATTATACTCCTCATGCCACTACTATTTAGGTTTAATATCATTAACAATGACGACTGACAACAGGCCTTAATATGTTTTTTATTGCATGAGTGCTGTACAAAAGACACAAAGAAACATCCCTACTTGCTAAGTAAAATAAACATCTTTTTTCGAGTTTTTGGCGGGAACTGAAAGGGGACGTTGTGCTGTGCAGTTTTATTTTCTAAAAAATGTGTAAAATCTCTCTAAAATGAACAATAGTTGTAGGATATTGATAGTTTTTGAGTAGTAATTATGTGTTTTTGTGAGAAATGTGAAGTGTATAGTCAAATGTGGCCTTTCGAGTTTTCACAAGAACTCTGTTGAATGGTGTGGATTGTAGCCTACAATACAACTGCACCTGGCTTAAAGGCCTGGTTGCCAAGCCTTAAACATAAAAAAAAAACATTTTTTTTTTAATGCAAGAGTTCAGCAGACAGGCAGACGGCCCACTTGATGGAAAGCGGTTACCATCGCCTATGGACATTTGCAACACCAAAGGTGCTACAAATGCGCTGTTGCTCTCTTAAGGGAGACTGGAACCTGGTCACTATTGCCGGAACACAACTCAAGGTTGTTATGGCGACATATCTGGTTGGGGAAAAAGTTTCTTCGCATTTCGTGATATTAACCTGACACTGCCTAAGGAATTCTGCAGAGACCGACAAGTGAAAATCTGAAGGTGCAAGGTCAGGACTATACGGCGGATGCATTAACACCTCCCAGCCAAACTCTCGTAATTTTTGCTGAGTGGCTAAAGATGTGCAAGGTCTAGCACTATCATGGTGAAAAACCACACCCCTTCTGTTGATTAATTCCGGCCGCTTTCTCTCAACTTTTTAATCTCATCAGTTGTTCGCAGTACAGTTCAGAATCGATAGTCCTGCCTGGCGGTAACAGCTCATAATGAATAATACATACATACATAGCTTCACGCCAGTTCCCTTGCGGGGTAGGCACGAACAACAGAGCGCCATTCGAGCTTGTTCTTACACAACTCACTCGCTTCTTTGACATTAATGAATAATGCCCTTCCAATCCCACCATACACACAGCATCACCTTGTTGCGAGTTAACCCGGGTTTCGCCACAGTCTGTGAAGCCTGACTGGCCTTTGACCACAATCTTTTTCACACGTACTTGTCGTATGTGATCCACTTTTCATCACCAGTTATCAGCTTCTTCAAAAATGGTTCGGTTTCATTACGTCGTGATAAAGAATCACAAATGAGCACACGATTCATTAGGTTTCTTTCAGTGAGCTCATGAGGCACCCAAATATCGAGCTTTTTTGTGTACCCAGCTTTTTTCAAATGCGCCGAAACCGTTTTGTGGTCAATTCCCAGTTCTCCAGCTACATCGTAACTACTAATATACCGATCTTGCTCCACTTTTTTCAAAAATGGCATCAATTTTGTCCATAACAGGGCAACCAGAGCGACGTGCATCTTTGATATCAAAATTTCCGAATTCAAAACGCTTAAACCAAATTTGCGTTACTCTCACAGATACTGCATTAGGTCCATAAACATCACAAATTTTTTTCGCGGCTTGTGTTGCATTTTTACCTTTTTGTAGTAAAATTTTAAAATGTATCAAATTTCTTCATTAGATTCACTCATTTTAACAATAAGAAAAACAAATGAAAATCACACATTTTCCTAATTTCAATTTGGAATTCTTCTTTAAAATTAAAACTTAATGATACCAAAACCAACCAGATACAAATGGTATAGCCAAAGAGATCTTATTACAAGTTCATACATACTATATCCGAAAAGACATTTTCCCCAACCTATTACTTTAGACCAGGGGTGGTAGCCATCCAGTCGGGTAAATGTCCTACCACCTGGCTATGGGTTGTTTGGTCGCCTCTTACGACAGGCCGCCTGGCCGCAGGAAATTGTATTCTTTCTCCGTTCCTGCATGGATATTGTTTATATTTACATACTTATGTAAATATAAACATAATATGTTAACAATTATAACAGATAATATACAATCGATTTTATATGAATTAATGCGTTAATTGCCATAGTGTGTTATAAGGAAACATAAAAAAATTGCAGATTTTTACTCAATATTGTATAGAAAAGACTTAAAACATTTCCCCAAGTTTTTACATAACTTATATATACTATATCTTACATATATACTTTATGTAAGACATCTGTTGTGAAAGTACATCCAATGTTGATTCACAACTAAACAGGAAGTATTTGCCATATCATTTTTCCATGACATTTTAAATTAATTTACAGTTATAGTAGAGATAATAATAAAAAAATATTGATAACAGTTTTCATGACTTGGTTATAATTGCATTTCTGTAAATAATTAAAATTCAATGCCATTCATGTTAATTTTTCCTTAAATAAATAATTGAATTTGATTAAAACATTTACCTACTGCATTTTTGCTCTCAAAGTTTACAACCTCTCTACCAGTCGAATGTTAGCAAAAGTTAGGTTGATAACATGATTTTTATGCTCTTAGAGGCTGCGGGTCCCACTGCTTAGATGAAATCATTGAAAGTATGTCCAACAGGTGTCACAGACACATCGAGATTAGGTATTGTTTGTCAGTCATATAGTCCGACAAGGCCCACATGATTCATTTATCAGATATACAATCCAATATGGCAGTTAAAGTATCAAAAACATGTCATTAAGTGAAAACTCTTACCAAAATCAACCAGCTCATAAGATTCAAATGTGGAAACACAGTCAATAAAGAGATCAGCAGCTTTACTGTAATCACGAACTGCAAGGCAGTAAATAGCTTCATATGCTTTCAACTTATTCCTGGAACGCCAATCACCACCCTTGTCTACTAATTCATGAGCCTGAAATTATTCAATTGCGTACTTAAATTACAAAGTCTTTCTTAAGATTTCTCAACTGTTAATATGAATAAAACTATTATTTAATGGTAATAAGTGGAAGTGGTATGAAATTAGATGATACATACAAAAATAAGACATCACATCCAAAATTCATGTTAACTGATATTATAAATTTTTCAAAATTCTCATATTACATCAAAACTAAACTAAAGGACAAATTTTGCCAAACAAAAATTATCTGAAAGACAAGCAATAACTAATGTACTACCTAGTAATATTTAGGATAATTTGTTACCCTTTTTTTTGTTATACTGATGTACAATAAAAAGTATGGGTTGGATAAGTGAACATACTAAAGCACTTGGAATTCAAAATTATAAATACCAGATTTATAGCTTTGCCCATATCTTTAACATTACACCCATGGAAATAGGCAATTCTGAACAAAGCAAATATAGCATCAAGTCTTCTATTTGTTGTCAGGGTTGCATCTTCATGTTTAGTTGTGGCTAAGGTGGTTGCAGCTTCCTTATCTCCAACTGAGCATAGATAATCTAACCTGTAAAGGTTAGACCAGTTATTTTGAATTGATATTGTAGTACACATATTTTTGTAAATATATTTAAAGGGGTGCAGCATAGACTTTTATTTCTTATTTGAGATATAATGTGAATTTCAGGTGGTTATAAAAACCATAACCACAAAAGCTAAAGCAGGAGCAAAGTGAAGTGAAGCACCCCACTTAGCCTTCTAACCTATATTAAAAAAGTTTGGATTAGTTCATCATAAATAAAAGTGCCCTATAACTATACCCCACCCAAACAAGGCCTATTGTAGATAAACCCATGGAATAAAATGCTGTTTCATAGTATCACATTTGTTGTTTTATACATTATGTTACATATCTACAAAAAAAATTATCTCTCTAGCAGTCTAATTATTAATACATTTTACAGACCTATCCTGCCAAACTGGTGTTTCAGAGTCATCTTCTTGAAACTTGGCTAATCTGCTTTGGTTTTCTTTTGCCATTTCATCATACAACTTCTGATCGAAATGCCAGCCAAGATCATTACATACTTCTTTATAGTATGGAGCCATGTTCCCGGCTTTTATGCCTTGGAGTAATTGTTCCTTCAACTCATGGTTATTCTTAAATTGAGGCAAACCGAGTTTAAATTTTATACCAGCTAAAGCCATATATTCAGGTGTCTTTCCTTCTGCAGATAGCTCCATCTTCCTAAACCTGATGATACAAGCGGCACAAAAATGATTTTTCTTTGAAACTTACGATGTTTTTTCTAAGAGATCTCTATGTCTTGTTTCAATTAATTATATTCTTAATATATCTATTTTTCTCATACAACACAAAATGTCAAAATGCAAAAGTCACCAAGTCACTGTTTGTGACACTTAGAGTCAGCGCACACGGGCCACACGCAATAGCCACAAAACGCCGCCACCTGAAGCTAGAAGCGGCTACAAATAGTGTATCATCTGTGGCTACAAACGTAGCTGACAGCCACTTGTAAGCAGTGGTAGACATTTGCGGTTGGGGGTCGCTACTTTTAAACTTACTTTTTTAATCCATGCTGTGCAGTATCATAATCATAGATGATGATACACTATATATAAGATTATAAGAAGCATAATGGACTCCGACGAAGAAGTTTTGGCTGTGTCACTGCTTATAAAAAATTTCGTCGTAGAAAACAATACCACCGTAATGGATACATCCCATTTTCACAAACATACATAAATGTAACGAGCATTTTGATGATATTTCAAACCATGCAAACAAGTTTTACACTATACGATTATGTAACTAGTCTGGCCATAAATACTGTTACATAAGAACTTTTCTTTTTTCAACTTTTTAATTATTTTGAATTTGAAACACGTATATTATTTTTAAAACTTGTTTCAATTTTGCGCCATTTCACATATTTTTTCGTGTTCATTATCAAATTACAATATGGAATGGGGAGTTAAAGAAAATAGTGATCGCCTTGCACAAAGTGGTTATGGAACCGTCGGTCATATTTCAGACACTTCAAAAGTTTGGTATCAGCCGTATGTTCATATATCGTACTATCAACAGATACAACAACACTTCGTCTGTCGAAGACCAGAAAAGATCGGGGTGGCCGCGTGCTGTGAGAACTACAAAAGCTGTTAATGCTGTTAAAGCCAGAATTCGTCGAAACCCCATTAGGAAGCAAAAAATCTTATCGCGTGAAATGAAGATTCTCGCTAGGACTCTGTCGCGTATTATAAAACAAGACCTGAAGCTCGGTGCTTATCGTCGATATACAGGACATGCCCTAAATCAATCTTTACAATTAAAGAGTGTATATCGATCAAAACGCCTTCGGTCGCCATACGCAGGTGAAAGGCACAGAAATATCCTCTTTACCGATGAAAAAAATTTCACGATTGAAGAACACTACAATAAGCAAAATGATAAATTGTACGCTCACAGTTCTGAAGAAGCTACTCAACTGGTCGGAAAGGTACAAAGTGGTCATTATCCTGCGTCAGTGATGGTTTGGTGGGGCGTGTCTTATCAAGGAGTCACAAAACTACATTTTTGTGAAAAAGGAGTGAAAATTGAGCCAAAGTGTATCAAAATACAGTCTTGGATCATGTTGTGAAACCTCCCCGATACACTTTTTAAAAATATACCGTGGACTTTCCAGCAGGACTCTGCATCTGGTCACAAGGCACGAACTACCAAGCCTTGCTTGAAACCAACGTTCCGGACTTTATAAGAGCTGAAGACTGGCCCTCATCTAGCCCAGACCGCAACCCTTTAGACTTCAAATTATGGTCAGTTTTAGAGGACATGGCCTGCTCTAAACGACACGGTAGCATTGAGTCTCTTAAAAAATCTTTAGAGCAAACAGTGGCGAAATTTCCCTTGGAAACAGTGCGTAAATCCATAGATTCGTGGCCAAACAGATTAAAGGCCTGTATAAAAGCCAAAGGTAGCCATTTCGAATAGAATATTTTTTTATTTTTGCTAAGACTTACTTAACTTGAACTTTAGAAAAAAATGCATTTTCATTTGTAACAGAACTTATGGCTGGACTAGGTATAGCCACATCTTGGAACTATATTACAAAAACACAATTACAATTTAAATTTTCTCCTCTAATACCGTAATTATCGCTTTTCGTATCTTTTTTTTAAAGATCTTTTTTTTCGCTTTTAGAGGCCGGCAACGCGTTGGCAACGCCCCTGGTGTTGCAAACATCCATGGACGACGGTAACCACCTTCCATCAAGTGGGCCGTCTGCCTGTTTGCCTGCTTCAGGCAATAAACAAAACTCAAATAGCAGGCCGGGCTTGAATTTCCAGTATAAATAAATTCTATATTCATATTCCTTTCTGTCAACGTTAAAAAGAACCACATGCGTGTGTGTCACAAACTACTATGGTGCGTGTTCTTCGATTCGAATGGGTTGACTAAAATGAAGGGATTGAGGGATCGGGTATTACGCGAGTGGCGTGCGTTGGCGTTTTGTGTTAGCGTCCAGTCGTCGGTTCCGGCCACAAGAAGCGGGTAGCGACTGTGAGGAAAAAACGTAAAGCCTGCACTACTACACTACTGCTAATTGATGGATAGACCTACTAAGGATGCTAAGTAAATTACAAAACGATAGTTATTTGAAATTGAACACAATATAAGATGAACAAAATATAAAACCAGGAATATGAAAATCTCATTTCTATAGTAGAGTGTACATTTATAGCATTGGAATAATAAATTTATAATTTATTTATAATAAATTAATTTTTATCCGTGCAGGAACGGAGAAAGAATACAATTTCCTGCGGCCTGGCGGCCTGTCGTAAGAGGCGACAGAACAAACCACAGCCAGGTGGTAGGGCATTTGCCCGACTGGATGGCTACCACCCCTGGTCTAGAGTATGCCGCCATAACAACCTTGAGTTGTGTTCCGGCATTAGTGACCAGGTTCCGGTCTCCCTTAAGAGAGCAGCAGCGCATTTGTAGCACCTTTGGTGTTGCAAATGTCCATAGGCGATGGTAACCGCTTTCCATCAAGTGAGTCGTCTGCCTGTCTGCTGATCTCCTGCAATAAAAAAAAAATACTTTTAATAACTGAATCTATATTTTCGTGCTGTTTGTCGTTATATACTTTCATGGTTTATCTTCGATGACCAACTTAGAGTTCTATGGTACCTGGGGACATATTTTTCTATTCCATTCACAGCTCACAACGCCCAAAATGTTCTGTTAGATATTCTACAAGGCGGCCGCGGTCGTTGTAGTCCTGGCGAAAACGTCACCAATGACGTCATCATTTTCGATCACATAAAGCATACAACGACCCATGTCCAGAGCTGAGTCGAATAACCGTTCCACTTAGTTTTACGATTGTAACGCCGCCAAGCAAGTGGAAAGGGTAAAATCGCGGTCGTGAACGTGGTCGTTGTGAGTCTCAAATGGAACGTAGCCATAATACACTATTTATAAGCCTCGGCGCACACGGGCTACACGCGACAGCCACAAAACGCCGCCTCCGAAATATTTCCTTTAGTTTTAATACATTTTATATGGACTCCCCTCATACGGCTGACGCCGATGGTCGCCACTCGCTACAAATCGTCGCAACTCGCTTCTTGTGGCCGTAACCGACGACTGGACGCTAACACAAAACGCCAACGCACGCCACTCGCGTAATACCCCATCCTTCACTCCCTTCATTTTAGTCAACCCATTCGAATCGAAGAACACGCACCATAGTAGTTTGTGACACACACACGCATTTGGTTCTTTTTAACGTTAATAGAAAGGAATATGAATATACAATTTATTTATACTGGAAATTCAAGCCCGGCCTGCTATTTGAGTTTTGTTTATTGCCTGAAGCAGGCAAACAGGCGGACGGCCCACTTGATGGAAGGTGGTTACCGTCGCCCATGGACATTTGCAAACCAGGGGCGTTGCCAACGCGTTGTCGGCCTCTGAAAGCGAAAAAAAAGATCTCTAAAAAAAGAGAAAACTTAAATTGTAATTGTGTTTTTGTAATAAAGTGGCGAAAATTCTAGATACTCGACCAACTCGCGATCATTGTCATGTTTGAGTCATACTCTACATATCTGCTCTCATTGGCGACTTGTACGCTACTGAAACTACTGATACCTACTAAAGTTCACAAAGTAAATCATTACATCCGTCCGCCCAGTTTTGTATATATCTTCTAAATTCAGGGCTTAATTCCACTATAATCGTGAATTTCCGCTGAATCTGGTCACCTAAGTTCTTGCGTTCTCAACTTCATTGTTTCCCGGAAAATATCGTGAGAACGCGAGCAAGGCCTCCACATTCTGTTTGTCGCGAGAATGTGGAGAAGCCCAAGTTTTATCTATGCTCTTCACAGTGTTGCCAGATGGGAGGGACTCATCCTGTAAATTCGGGCTGTTTCGACGTTGGGGGAGGATTCAGGGTCAAGATTCTTTGGGGGGTAAAATTTTGTTGAGGGAAATTTTTAAGATTTTTTAAGTACCAATAATTCATCTACAAACACAATTCTCATCACTATAATTATTATATCTAAGTTATAATACAGTATTATTACTTTATCTTAGAATTATATTCTAATATTGAATCATACTTCAATTCAATAGTTCATTTTAATAATTCAATTCATTCGTTCGTTCATTTACGTTATTTATTTATTATGCCGTCTCTACTCGTATACGTCGTATAAGCCACGCAAATTGGTAATGCGCTGGAACCTTGTCAAATTAACACCCTTGTGACGTCATCAGCAAAGAAAAAGTACAATTAACAAAACGTAATATTCTCATTTATTAATAAAAGTTTATAAAGGAAATTTGATAAATATTTTTTAAAATCTCAACTTAACTCTTCAACTCCACTCATATAATCTACATCAGACTCAGAATTGGTATCCCGAGTCTGATGTCTCGTCAGAATCAGTATCATTTCCCGTGTTAATAATAAATAACTCGTCGACTAATCTATCTTTTCGCCAGTATCCTTGTTCCAGTCTCTTTACATGATCTACCCCCTTTTTTCCAATCTTCAGGAGTGATTGATTGCAAAGCCTCTAAAGTTAAAGATTCGATCTTACTCTTCAATTGTTCAACATTCTTGTCTAAAACTCTTTGTTTTACGAGGTTCCAAATATATTCTATGGGGTTGAGGTCACAGTTGTACAGTGGCAGTCTAACAACTTCGTGACCATGATCAGCCAATAATTTATCTATAATGTATTTCTTCGGCGTTTGGTGATGTTTTATTATTAAATATAATTCCGGTTTTGTGAAATATTCCGGGAACTCAACGTTATGTGCTTGGAGCCACTCAACCATCATTTGTTTTTTTGAGCTCATGGTAGGAGTTCTTTCTTCCTCTTTACTATGGTAAGAGGCGTTGTCCATTACAACAATGATGTTCGGTGGTATATTGAGTATAAGCTTTTCTTGTAACCATTTCGTGAAATGTTGAGTATTCATCTGGTCATGATAATCGCCTGTTTTTGTATCCGCTTTAAACATTAAAAGAGCGTTATTGACAAATTTAACTCACTCCCACCATGAACTATATTCCAGCGGCTACCAGGGCCATAATTTTTTTTCTCTCCAACATCCGTGTCGGACTGCCAACACTTTTTGACTGTGTAATGGGCGTGTATCCACGTCTCGTCGATATAAATCGCTTGTTTTTTGTCAGCGCCAAATAAGTCATTATGTTTCATGAGACGTAAATATTTAGCCCTCCAAGCTTGGGCCTTTCAATTAAATGCAATCGGTTTTGGTAACATTTTTTAAATCGGTACCCTAGTTTTACCTTTATTACTCCACGTAATGTGTTCACACTTCCTGTATAATTTAAGTCCTTTTTTTGCAGCAGCCATAATTTTACGCATAGTGGGTATTTCTTTGCGAACAGTGTACATTGTACTAATAATATTTCTTAACGCTGTTAAGGCAAAGTCATCAAAAAACTCTTTTTTATCCCTCTTTTTTTTAATCGACGTTGTGATTTTACTGCTACTAGCAGTAGTAGTTTAATTTTCGCGCCTTAACTTTGCCACTGTATTTTTGACAACTCCTGTAGCACTAACTACACGCGGTGTGACCTTGGTTGCATTTTGTAATTGGTGTAAAATTTCTATTACAGTTTGTTTCGACATTATTACGTCCTCACTAGAGTCTGATGTATTTTTCATGATTCGAGTTACATTCCGAAGTAGTAACTTAGTGTCCTCCTTCT
Source organism: Dendrolimus kikuchii (assembly GCA_019925095.2). Taxonomy (NCBI): domain Eukaryota; kingdom Metazoa; phylum Arthropoda; class Insecta; order Lepidoptera; family Lasiocampidae; genus Dendrolimus; species Dendrolimus kikuchii. The sequence goes on from CM034390.1 coordinate 15,837,694, forward strand.
CTTTTTCGAAGTAATCATCCACTTTAATAATGATTTCACGAGCTCGACGGTGAATTATTTTTCTATTCATTTTAACAAAACAATAATAACAAAAAAAATAACAACAAAAGTAGCAAACACAACAATATAACAAAAAAACAACAATAAAAACGATGGTGGTAGGTACTAAAGTTCACAACTCCATACGCGCACGCTTCGGGCAACGTTGCTAACGACACTGACGTCACCAATATGGCCGCCAGGCGCATTATCAATTTGTGTGGCTTATATCCTATAGGCTACTTTCCGTTAGAGACTCACGACCACATTCACAACCGCGGTTTTTCCCGTTCCACTTATTTGCTGGCGTCACAATCGTAAACTCATGTGGAACGGTTATTTAACCCACCTATTGATACGGGTCGTTGTGAGCGCTCCGTAAGCGAAAATCATGACGTCATTAGTGATGTTTTCGCCACGATGGCGGTTTGGTTTTTTTTTATTTCGCCTTTAAAATAAGTAAAAACTGTTTTGGGATTTTTTCAAAAAGCTTATTTTTGGGTTTTTAAAAAAAATGGGGGTTAATTGACATGGTCATCTGGCAACACTGGCTCTGCAGCTCCTTTTCCATAGGTAATTTTGACGTGAAGTAAATCGTAATAATGAAACAAAATCAAAATTGTAATTATAAATAATTAAGACATTTTAGAAAAACGACGGCCTTGTTTAAAGTTTTAGTAAGAATTGCAAATAATATCCCTAAAATATCTATCGTGATCACAGGTTATTTATCTCTTTTTAAAAGACGTAATATTTGGACATAATGGATCAAGGGAACTTGAAACATCTAGTAAGCAAATATCAAACAATTAAAATAGTTCCTACTGTTGAGGAATCATTGTGTAAAATGGGTTTAAATGTAAATTTAGATAAAGATACTAAAATATGGTTGGCGCAATTAACAAACATCTGGAAGACTTGGAAAAAGAGTTCTACAATAGAAAGTCACATAGAAAATTTCTTCCAAACCACACCAGACCCTTTCAGGTTGGCTCTAGTTTTTGTTATAAATTGTGGGGATTATAAAGACTGTAAACCAAAAACTTTACCATATTGCATAATTGAGACTTTATCAAAATGGTCACAGACTAGTAATGTGTATCCTGAGGAATACTTGAAATTTCCTGCATTTAATATAGGAATACAGCAGAGAAATCAGCATTTTCTCAATCTCATTGTGAAGACATATCAAGTATCTACCTTAAGAGAGACCATTGTTCCCATTGTTAAGGATATGATTAAAAATGACAATTGTAAACAAGCATCTCAGATAGTTAGTTCAATGGAATTGTTTGATGACATACCTGTTGAGCAAATACTATTTCCATTTGTCTTACAAGATAAACCTAACATGGTTGACTGTTACCTATCAGAATGTCCAAGCCAAGTTAAACCATTTTTACTCTTTTTAGATAACCTTCTTGACAAAAGCTTTAATTTGCGTGATTTTGTACAAAATTATATTGAGCAAAATAAAATTTGTCAAGTGAAGTATGACAAAATACACTACAAGCCACTTGGGAAATTGGTAGCTAGGCTGTGTGTTAAATTTAATGTACCTATAGAGACTTGTAAGAATCTCAGTAAGAACCGCACAACAAGTGGTTTAAGATACTTAGTACATCAAAAGTACCAGGAACATAAACTTAGTTCTTCTGTTTGGGATGACTTAGTAAAGGATTCATTAAGACAAAGTGCTGGTTCTGCACCAGAATTTATTAATCTCCTAATTGATTATGATACAGCTGAAGCTCTTAAATGGGCAGAATATTTAAATTTGTCAAAGGATCAGTTACCACTGGCATTAAGAGAAATGTCTATAACACAAACTCTCGAAGAAGAATGCTGGGACTCAAATATTGATAATACACAAGATTATTACAAATTGGATTTGGCCACAAATCAAATAGTGATGATTGACAATGCTGAAAAATTCTATGACCTGTTGAATTCTGAATTAGTTAACTGTAATTCTGTAGGTTTAGATTGTGAGTGGAAGCCGTCATTTGGTGCAGCTCAGTCTCATGTTGCACTAATTCAAATTGCTACAAATAATAAAGTTTATCTCATTGACACTATGACACTAAATAAACCTGAATATATGAGCTTTTGGTACAACTTTAACAAGGCATTTTTAGAAAATGGTGAAATAATTAAAATTGGATTTGGACTTGATTTAGATTTAAAAGAAATGAAGACTTCTTTAGTAGGATTGGGTAATATTAGGATTAAAGGTGAAGGTCTATTAGACTTGAGTAATCTATGGAATGCTCTAATGGAATGTGGAATTAGTTTGCCAGGGAACAGTGATGGTGGCAAGAGTCTCAGCTCTCTTGTACAGGCATGTTTTGGTCTTCCTTTGCAGAAGACTGAACAATGCTCCAATTGGGAGCTTAGGCCTTTAAGAGAGACCCAACTACGATATGCTGCTTTAGATGCTTATGTGTTGCTTCAAATTTACAACTATCTGCAAAAGCTATGCCGTGACAAAGGCCTTAATTTTGATGAAATATGTAATGATGTTATGTTAGATAAAAAGAAAAAGGCTACCAAGAAAGTTAAAGTAATACAAAGTTTACAGTCTAGTTTGGAACAAGAAAAGTCAACAAAAGACATTAAATTACTTATAGAGCCATCATTATCATACCTGATGGCCTATTTACGATATTGTGGAATAGACACAGTTGTAACTCCAGTAACAATGTTATGGCATGATGTGATAAATATGGCAATATCAGAAGATCGTTATGTTGTTGTGACTAAGATGAAGCATACACCAACAGTTAATTATCCTCAGAATTCAATATTAGATATAGGTAAAGGCACAATTGCTGAAAATCTTCAAACAATATTCACAAAGCTTAATATCTGTATAAAGCAAGATGATCTGTTAATATTATGTGTCCATTGCAACAGTAAGGCTTTAAAATCATTGGGTGTTGATGAAGTTCATCATTTATGCCAGGAATATGAGAATTCCAAAATTAATTCAGCACCTAACATTCATAATGATGATGAAAATAATGATGACTATGATAACTTTCTTAGTGATTCAGACTGTGAAGAAGATTTCTATCATGCAGCACCTTACCCTAACAAACCAAAATGTTTAACAAGTACTGGGGCAGTTATTGATATACATAATATATCCGAACTGTCTATTTCCAATAAGACTGCTATTCTTTGTGAATCATGTGGTAAGCTATTTTGGGATAGGGATGAACAGTTAGAGCCAATAATGGATATATTATATAAGTTAACAAAGCTAAATAAGATATGGTATAAGGATAAAAAATAAGAGAGAAATAATTTTAAATACTTTTTAATAATTGTGTATTTTATAATTCCCACTTAATAGAATAAAAGGCAAATATTACAGGAACAAATATCATCCAGTAGACAGTAATTATATTGATCTGTTTATACAGTGCTCTGTGACCTATCCATTATATACAAAGGTGATCATCTACATCTGTATCATTTACACTATTTGCACATTTGCAATAACCTTAAGATGTAGCCTGTTTTGACCAGACATTAAGATGCCATACATAATTGTATGGCATCTTAATGTATGTATGGTTTATCTGAGGATATTAAATAACTAGATAAAATAACTTGAACTATCATTTATTGATATTTACTTAATACTAGATATGATATGATATGATAGGATATATGAGTAACACGTACGCGAGTAGCGGTGCCTTTACGTGAACTGGTAATTTGATTGTCGAAAATAACGCGTGCTCGCATAAATGCTGATTGTGCATTCTGTACGGTTACACTGTACAATAATCATGCATTATAAATTATAATGAGGATAGAAATGACCTCTAATGATACAGAAGTAGACACGGCATAACACACATAAATATTTATCTAATTTAAAGAAAGTCATTCAAGTGGTACATTGAATAGCCTTTGATGAAATTCAAACAAGTATTTTTTAGACACACTAAATATAAACAGTATTGTAATTATCTACTTCTAGAATTTCAAAGGACAATATAAAATATTCTTTGTTCAAACATTATATATTTTTATATAAATCATTTGTTTTTGTTTTACTTGATTAAAGTATAATTAACACATTTGCAAATAGCATCAGTCACTTCTCATATTTTACTTCTCACTGGTCAATAGATCAGTATATAATAGAAAATAAATAATTAAATAACCATTTTTCCAGTTAAAAATGTAACTGATGTTATTATATGTCTAGAGCAGTGATATTCAAACTTTTTCTTGTAAGAGCTACATAGATGTATTAGATAAGGTGCTGTGGGCAACAACATACATTTATTTAGGTGTTTTTTATTGCTAGAGTAGAAAAGACGCGTGCGACCCACCTAATGGAAAGTGGTTACCGTCATCTATGGACTTTTGCAACACCAGACGTGTTACCAATGCACTTGTACGATTATTAGCATGTCAGACAGGCCATTTACAAAAGCTCGGCGGGCCACATGCGGCCTGCAAGCCGCGGGTTGCGTATAGCTAGTCTAGAGTGTCCTCTGTTTCTTTTGATATAGAAACACTGCTACACTTTTAAACCAATATTTTATTGAAAAAAAAATTTAAACCATGTATCTCAAACATCATACTCAACCAAAAATTTACGTCTTCTATAAAGAGAAAAATTTGCCGATGTAGATTTATTCAGTTTTTGGTTATGATACACCCTGCCTACTTATAGATGACAATCTTGCGTCATACATTATTGAGGTTGATCGCCAGCACTTCAAGATTGAGTAACCCTGGTCGATAGACTCGAGCTATATTTTTACTGGGTGATTGCTGTTGTCCAGCCTATACAACCCTAATTTTATTCCCCTGGTATTAAAATATAACAACTGGCAGCACTGTACTTTATGGCCATCCATAGCCACAGATAGCTGTACAATAAGCACTCATACAAAATCAGTACTGCATAACCTTTTGCAGCTTATTATGATAGGCCATAAATTTTGTCACTGATTACAATAAAATAAAGACACAATTTTCGTAAACTTTCTCAACTGTTGAAGATCAGGGACCCAATTTTTGGCGTTGCGAAGATATTCAAAGTACGATTCCATTGCGATTGTCAAAAATTCGTATTCTAATAACTCTACAATATCTTCTCGATATCGTCGCGGTGGACTGATAGTCAAAAAAATTGGTAATGCCATAAGCAGAATTGTGTGCTTATGGTAGCAAACTGAATTTTAAAAAGCTACCATAATTATAAACATTTATTTCGCGAGTTTTCGCTTATAGAGTGGCGTGCCAGGGCCACACAATTGTAATTAATAACACTGAAATCAGGCAAAACTAAGTTTGAGACGATAGTGTACAGCGATTTTGACGAGATAGTAATAGTAGAATTGGATCCCAGGTGGGCCGTCAGCCTGTCTGCTATATTCCAAAAATGTGATTTCAATAATGTAATAAATTAATTATAAGATGAAGTGTTCAAAGCCGTATCGTAAGATTATAAAACTAATCAATTCTTATACCTAAGATATAGTACATGTACTAATAGTATGTGCATTATTTTATGAGTTGATAAACAATAATGACTAAAATATGAGAACTGATTTTTCAATTATCTGTATTTAACTATTTATCGATAACATTAAACTCTGACCAAATATAAAAGTGAATAATTTAATTATTTTATTCATCCAACTGTATTTTTAAGTTGTATTTTACATTATGAATAATTTTTATATGGTAATTGGAAAATCAGCCCTTAAGATAAGTAAATGTAATCACATTATCTTTCTTAACAGCAGTGATGTAATATTATTAAAGTTTATAATAATTAAAACATAGATTTTGATTAACAATGTACTAAAAATTAAATTAAAAAAACTGATTTTTTTAAATTTATTTTTATTGCAGGAGTTCAGCAGACAGGCAGACGGCCCACTTGATGGAAAGCGGTTACCAACGGTTTGCAACACCAAAGGTGCTACAAATGCGCTGCTGCTCTCTTAAGGGACACTGGAACCTGGTCACTAATGCCGGAACACAACTCGAGGTTATTATGGCGACATACTCTAGACCTGGGGTGGTAGCCGTCCAGTCGGGCAAATGCCCTACCACCTGGCTGTGGTTTGTTCTGTCGCCTCTTACGACAGGCCGCCCGGCCGCAGGAAATTGTATTCTTTCTCTGTTCCTGCACGGATAGTATTAAAGTTGTAACAATATATAAAAAATAAAATCCTAGTGAGATAAATACTACTTTAATATGAAAATTAGTTATCACATCCTATATCACTGTTTTATTAGGTATTCAGGATTGTTCCATTGTAATTAGAAGTAAGTTTAATGTTTGTGCATGTTTAATTGGAGTTTCATCAGTACGATCCTTACTGTGCAGTTGCCATGACGATAGAACGAACACATGCCATATTCTGTATGTAGTCTTGAAATATAAAACTTTACAAGAAAAATAACATTTAACATGCGCTAAATTAGCTAATGGCCGGTTCCTGTATCTTATTATTCATTCACTTGCGTTACCATCGGTTGAATTTTGACATTACTTGTATGGTACTTAAGTCAAATTTTAACAGAGAGCAAGGCAAATGGATGGTTGGTTAGATATAGGAATGGGCTATATCACATATTGACAGTTAACTATCAAGGTCTAACTCAAGTGACCGAAGTATTACAGTGGCCATTAAAATATCTTTTATATTTGATAAAAGTAGAATTAGGGGCAAAATAAAAATAGTTCTTCTGGTTTAAAATATAAATAGATGTTTAGTTAGAAGAATTTTCTACTAAGTTAATCAATAATCAGTACAAAAAACAATTTGTAAATATGTCAGATTCAGAGTCTTGACAGTTATAATAATAGTTTTAATGATATTATTTTGTTATGTTATTTTATGGCATGTTATATAAAGAATGTTTAGTTGTCATCCCGGCTCTGCGAGGTTTTTATGCAAGAGGCAGCATGATGCTTGCCAATGGTCTTACAATGAAATTTCAAATATCGTGCAAAGGAAAGTGAATCCACAAGTTCTAATGTAGATGCTCTGGATATAACATTTGGATTGTGGTGGTTTTATTGTTATGTTTACTTTAATTGTATTTTGAAGAGTACACGAGCTAGTATTATGTTTAAAATTTATACTTTATCAATCATAAATTAATCAATAAATTATATTATAGTTTTTTGAAGTTTTTAATAATTCTATTTCATTCTTGTCCAACTCATTTCCTTTCAAGTTTAATTCTTCTAGATCCAAAATCGGAAAGTATCTAAGCGACGTCAGCTTATTATTCGCCAAGGATAATTTCTGTAAAAATTGTTTTATAATAATTATACATACAATAAATGGTAACAAGTTTTTTGAAACTTACTGTGTGAGAGACTTGGGGGTACTTATTGATAGCAAAATTACATTTCATAACCATTAAACGAGAATATAATTCAAAAAGGTTCTTCACATGTCAAGGTATTATAATACGTAACGTGAAAGTAATAAAACTAGTACCATAATATTATTTATGGAATAATGTAGTACAGTACTTATGGCGACCGCATTAATACACTCAGTCTGCATTGGCTAGAGATTTGTTAACCACGTCCTCCTCACCAGAAAAATCCCTAGCCAATGGAGATTGAGTGTTATCACTCCAGTCTACAAAGGCAAGGGATCGGTGCAGGAGTGCGAGAACCACCGCGGTATAAACATAATGTCTCAAACCATGAAGCTCTTTGAGCGGATTGTAAACTTCCGGATCCGACAGGAGTGCACTGTGTCGGAATGTCAATATGGGTTTCGCCCTGGTCATGGCACCATGGACCTTGTTTTCGTTCTAAGGACCACCATGAAGAAATACAAGACGAAGAACACGCCTCTGCTATTTATTTTTTTGGATTTGCAGAAAGCTTTCGACTGAGTTCCTCGTGTGATGATCTGGTGGGCGCTGAGGTTTAAAGGGGTACCAGAAACTTATATTGATATCATCCGAGATATGTACGGTGCTTCCGATTCTATGGTTCGGACCGCTGTTGGCGACTCTTCATCCTTTCCCATTAGCGTCGGAGTCCACCAGGGATCCGTCCTCTGCCCATTTCTGTCCAGCGTGATATTGGACGAAATACCATACAGCATCAGAGATGTGCATGAGCAACCTCCGTGGTTGCTCATGTATACTGATAATATTGCGCTGGCAGATGCGAACAGAGGGCGCCTGGTGCGACGCGTGAATACATGAAAGGGATCGCTTGAAAACGGCGGTCAACGACACAGTGCTTGCTAACTATCCCCGCTCACGCATCACTGTCTTTAGTCCGCCTGTGCGTAAGGCAGTCTTAGGCTGCACTTCACCCATTCCACGAAATATAAAACTATACAATAAATATCGTTCCACTTAAGATATATTTAACAATTCACTACCAAGTTTCGCCGAATATTGCACAGTATGCTTTTATATCGTTACTAATTTCTTTGTTTGAATAGTCCTTATTTAAGCTATAAATACGTGCTTGTGTTTGTGTATCTAAATTAATGTATAGGTGTATGTCTAAATTTATTTGTCCTTATTTTTTCAACCTAAGCTGTGTTTGTTTGTAATAAGTTAACACTAATCTTAGTATTGTGCTTTTTACTTTGTCTCTTACCATGTTATGGTGTAGTAACTGTAAACGAACCAAAAAAAAAATAAACAAATACAGTTACATACATAGGTAACACTGCAAGTGAAACTAATATAAATCATGTAAAAAAACAAATGTGCGAGTCGGACTGGACTTGCTCACTGAAAGTTTCTTTATCGGTACCTACCAATTTCATAATAGAATTAAATGCATAAGTATTGGTGAACATAATTATGTTGATACAATTTTCACAAAACTTAAAGATACTTATTTGGAAAATTCAAATACATACATAATAACCTGCTGGAATAGTTTTGATTATATCAATCTGGTAGACCGTTAAATTTCAGAGTAATTTGAAAATTATTGCAATAAGCGTGTTAAATTGCTTTGCTCTGGGCACAGTAGATCCCGTGTTAATCAGCTGAGACAAATAAACATATGATAAGGGTTCATTTTGCTCTTTAGATATGGGAATCCTAGAGAACGATATCGGAATAATAAAATGACCATAACAAATCTCAGCCAGACTAATTATTTTGAATGTGATCTTTCAGTTTGAATGAAAACTTTTGAAATTACCTTGCAATGTTGTAGCACAATTAACGATGGCAGCACTTTCGAAGATAAATTCTGATTTGACAGATCAACCTCTTCACAGAAACTATAATATTGCAAATGAGGCAAACTTGACATTGTCTCCGTAAATCTCACTTTAAATTGACGATTGTCACTTTTGTAATCACTATAAAGTTGTTCTTCTACACTCCATTTTGTTATCAAATCGCTGTAGTAGCCAGCTCTTAGCTTGTCGACATTTTTGAGTGTTTTTAAATTTTCCATAACCTCTTTGTAATTTAGTCTTGAATTTATACAATGCAGAAAGACTGTAGTGGTTAGAAGTGTCCCTGGAAAAAAATATATTTAATGACTATTTAGGTATGTATGTTCAAAAGGTTTTTGAAGTGAAACTTCTTTAGAATCATAATGATTTGAAACTCGATGAAATGAAAAAACAACACTAAACCGAGATAAACACATAAATGTATAGGAGTAAGCCTGCGAGAGAATGAGCTAGAACATATTATATTTAACAATTTAAATTTTATGCTCATACAGATAGAGTTGGAAATGTTCTGAAGTTTTCGTTAATGCTTCAATTTCGTGTTTTAAAGCTTAAATATATTACAACGATGTAATATATGAAATCTGATGTCACGAAATTTAGAATCCATCCCACCCCTTGTCACATTTTGTCACCTCTATGGCGTGTGAACTGCACACACACACACACAGAGGCTTTTTTTACATGGGACAGGTAGTGAGGTTTATGGCCCAAATAGCAAAAGCGGTCACCCCTCTTGTAAAACTAGGAAACTTACACGAATGCTTTCCTGTACTCAAAATTGTCTACCGATTAATTAAAAAAGAATCAGTGGTAAACATTATACATATATAATTGTTTTAAGTTATGTAATTATTATTTTCTCTATTACAAACTGAATAATACATTTTAATAGCCTTTTTATGTCTAGTGAACAGTATTTATTTATTGTATTCTCTGCACACTAGTAGAGAATAGAATATATGAACAAAAATTTCGTTATATGTTTACTGTAACAACAAATATTTTCTTACAAAGTATGGTATAAAATATATATATTTTTTTTTTTATTGCAGGAGATCAGCAGACAGGCAGACGGCCCACCTGATGGAAAGCGGTTACCATCGCCTATGGACATTTGCAACACCAAAGTTGCTACAAATGCGCTGCTGCTTTCTTAAGGGAGACTGGAACCTGGTCACTAATGCCGGAACACAACACAAGGTTGTTATGGCGACATACTTTAGACCAGGGGCGGTAACCATCCAGTCGGGCAAATGCCCTACCACCTGGCTGTGGGTTGTTAAGTCGCCTCTTACGACAGGCCGCCCGGCCGCAGGAAATTGTATTCTTTCTCCGTTCCTGCACGGATAAAATGGCTATTCTCGAATATATAAACTTCAAATTCATATTCCATAGAAACGATTTCACTTTTTGGGACAGAAAGTATCTAAATGTCCATTTCTACTATTTAGCATATAATTATATATCAAATTCCATGATAAAATTGACTAATTTCCAAGCCCATAAAGAATATAATATGTAAACAAAGTCACTTTCACATTAATATGTAGGTATATTGTATGGATATTTACATTTGCTATCAGGTTCCAACTCAAGCAACTGCCTACAAGCCTCCAGTTGATTGTTCAACTCCTCAACCACTGGTGCTGAATATTTTCTTTCAAAATCTATTTCAGTCCTTCCAATGTATGGTGAATTGGAGCATTTGGAGCTAAGTATTTCTTCTTTTATACCATCGTTATTTTCATACATAACCTGGAAAACAACTCATGTAAACCTTTGATAAACATACTGCAAAAACTTATTTACTTAACTAAATAATTCTCTTGCATCTCCATAATCAAAAGAATACATAAATAAAAAAAAGCTTTTTTAAAAATGTTTTTTAGATACAAGCTTTTGAGATCCTGGATATCATGTAGAAGCACAGTGCTAGCTAAGACAAGTAAAACGAGCCCAAACACGACGGGTCTATCTTATTTAGTACAGGAGTTCCTATGGCTACCTTCAGACTCCATCATCAGATCAGCTACATGGTGCCATATTATTGCATTGTCAGGCGATATACATATGCGTGCAAAATTTCAGCTCAATCGGAAACCGGGAAGTTGGTCAAATTTAACTTGCAAGATTCCACCCGAACTTACATACATACATACATCCATTGCAAGTTAAATAAAAGCTTGTAATTAAGGTCATTGCTTACAATAACCAAAAAAGTCGTAAAGTTTTTATAATGCGATTTGCATTATAAATACACAAAAATACACACCTTTATGTCCAATGCATCGGTTATTGATGCCCAATGTTTAAATACCCACAAAACATCATACATATTTCCAGTACAAGAGTACCATTCACCAACAATCTCTTGATTATTAATTAGCAAAAAAGTCTTTGATCTCACAAAACTTAGATCTACATGTTTGCTGAATGCAAATGTTGCTTTCTTTGGAGCGATAACATATGTTACAAGACGAATTGTCGTTTTAACTGCCCCTGGAATGAAAATACATAATGTTTAGGATCCAAGCACAACAACTATTGATGTCTTATTTAGGTATCGTATGGTGTATTGGTCTTATGGTCTGCCCAGACCTGCTCAATTTATTGGTCAACTGTCAAAAATCAGAACTAAGGCCAATATATTGAAACATTAATTGAACTAAGGCTGCCAGCTCTTTAAAGTTATATGTTTATATGTCACCTAGAAAATCCCTTACCTCCAATAGCCAAAATGTCAAAAATGTCATATCTTATTTTAAAAAAAAAGTATTTCTTTCATCATTTTACGACAATCGTTATTTATACATTATAGTGTTAATTATATTAATTGTATTTTTGTATGTTGGTAACAAATAAACTCGAAAAATAATGGAATGATTTCAAAAATTCTTTCACCATTATAATTCTACATTATCCCAGATTAATATAGGCTACATTTATTACTAGAAACAAGGATCCCTACTAAAACTTCAATAATATAATTCAAGGTGTAAAAAAAATGTGTTTGAGTGGGTCCCTGGATGGTTTAGATTCACAATTAAACTGGCAGTGGAATCGGGTTCTAATTTTTTTTTTTTTAGGGCAGGTTGTCTGCCGGAACTGCTACTATATAATAGAGGTTTACATCTATTGCCTAAGAAGATTAAGTAACCAATTTAGCAATAATATGACAGAGATAATGGGAATAGTTTTGAAATAACGTTAACAATTAGCTAGATATTTGTTTGAAAATCGTAATTTTATCACTAAATAACTTTGGCAGAGTAATAAACATTGAAGAAATACCCAAGAGCCATCTTTGGTAAAACCAAGCACTTGTGTCGTCAGGGTCCGTAAATGCCGCACTTTGGACCATTTTTAATTCATGTTTATGATGACTATCTTCTATTGGTCTCCCTCCTGGAACATTTGAAAATTTATTAATTTCAGAATTAAAATAAACAAGAATATTTTTGATATTCTAACAGACTTCAAAAAGGACATGGATCTCATTCAGCTATATGTTTTTTTTATAAATATATTATTTCAAAAGCTATTCAAGTATTAGAGTAAAAAGTATAAAAAATTGTTTTAACAAAAACGAATTTAAACTAAAAACCAAAAAATAAGTATTTAACCGATTTTTTTCTACACCTTAAAATCGATGCGAAGCAAAGCATAAAAATTAGTATATTTTTCACATTTGTTGATTTTTAAGAAATAATATTTGTATTTTTTGCGAAACAATAGTTATTAAAAAAGATTGGTACCTTCTAGATCTGGATATAGTTCTACAAGCATTTTACTTCTATAGTGCCAAGCTGAATAATTAGAAAAGTCTTCCAACAATTTATCTGTTGTAAAATCAAATTCAACTTTCAATGGAGGTTTACACTGGCTTACAACAAATCTCCTATAATCCCATGTGTGAACTGGAAAATCAAATATATTGTGTATAATTCTCAAAAGGAATTAAATACTGAAGAAATAATTAGAAACAACAATGTGTTATAATAATAATCTTTTTTTCTAAATAGTATTTTTAACTTTATCCACTGGTAAAAATCCGGTCCAGTTGGTCGACTTGGACCATGTTATCTATTTTGTTATTTTTGTCAAGTTTTGTCATTTATGTAGTTTACATATAGACGGGTGTGGTATAGTTTGCGATATAAAATGAAGTCAATCTTTCGGGGGCAAATACATACAAATTTAATATAATGACGTTTTTTATTCGTGCATATGTTATTAATGTAATGGTCTTTACATATGAAATTGGCGTTTTGTAAGGGAGGAACATAAAGTCGATTTTTTTAAAAATACAATATATTTATTTAATCAAAGTATGTACCATTGCTATCTATGCACTTCTGCCAACTCATAGGTAGTTTCTTGATCCTTTTACTAAAAAAACCATTCGGACGGGAATCAATAAAATCTATGAAGGCGCTTTGGACTGCCCCATCGGTGTTGAATTTTTTCTATTGCTAGAAGCTATCCAAATTTCAAAAAAAATGGTAATTTGTTGGAGCAAGGTCCGGGGAGCACGGTGGATGTCTTAGACATTCCAATTGAAGCTCCTCTAATTTGGTAGCCGTCTGTTGTAGTCTGTGGTCTAGCGTTGTCCTGAAGCAGCAGTGGCCTAGAGCGATTGACCAGCCTCGGTTGTTTAACAGCTAGCTTTTCCATCATAGTTTGCAATTGGTGACAATAGACATCCGCCGTAACCGTCTGGCCAGATTTAAGAAAGCTGTAGTGAACGACACCGGCACTAGTCCACCAAACGCTCACAAGTAATTTTTTTTGTGTCAATTTTCGCTTCGGGCAGGATTTGGCTGGTTCGCCAGGGTCCAGCCATTGCGATGAGCGTTTCCGATTATCGTACAGGATCTACTTTTCATCACAGGTAATGATTTGATTTAAAATCCCTTCATTATTATATATTGATCGTGTACTAGCGGAGGGTGATGTCAGGAGCCTTAAGAACAGACGAGTGTGCATGACAAGAGTTATGAATGTCAAAGAAGCAAGTGAGGTGTGTATGAATGGGCCTAAATGGCGCTCTGTTGTTCGTGCCTACCCCGCAAGGGAACTGGCGTGAAGTTATGTATGTATGTATGCATTATTATGCCGGTTGAGTAATGTAACGTAGCAGTCGACGCGCGTTTGTCGGTGTGCTGCACTCAATTCATGAGGTACCCACATTTCAAGCTTTTTCACCTTCCCAATTTGCTTCTAGTGGATTAAAACAGTTTTATCACTAACACCGCAGCCTGCAGCTATCTCGGACGTGGTTTGCGATGGATTCGCTTCCACAATAGCGTTTAATTCTGCATTATCAACTTTGGTCTCCGGCCGTCCACGGGGCTTGTTCTGCAGGTCGAAATTTCCAGAACGAAAACGTTGGCACCAAAAAAGCAGTATGTTTTGTTTTGCGACACCGCCGCCATACACACAATTAATCCTTCGAGCCGTTTCGGCAGCACTGGTGCCACGATGGAACTCGTACTCGTAATGCGATATTTCAAATTTTCCATTTTGTAAACTGAGTGACGCAAAGAAAAAAAACAAAAGAGAGGAAAAAACAAATCAAATACGGTTTTCAAAACACAAAAGCATAAGTAAATAGTTGTATAAATTTGAAATTGGAAGTCCTAACCAAAGAGGAGATATTTGAGATCAAAGTGGCCAGTACGACAAAACGCCAACTTCATATGTAAGGACCTAATATTACTCTCTTACGCTCAGTGGCTATCCACACGTATTGGATGAAAGAGCAACTCATAACCCGATCGGACACCGACTTTTGTTTAAAATGTGAGGTAAAATTGCACAACTATAAAAACAAATTGTAATAAGAAATGCAGGTGCTTGCGGGTGGATGGCAGCCTGTCGCCCTGGTTTAACGTGAATATTGGCGTCCGGCAGGGCTGCGTGCTGTCGGCTTTGCTGATCATCCTATACCTGGACGATTGTCTCCAGAGAATAAGATTGATGGATGTTGGGGTGCAGATGAGTGATCTAGTTTAAGCACCTTGCTTTATGCGGATGATGCCGTGCTTTTAGCCGAATCGCCATCAGAACTGCAAACACTAGTCACAATAATGAAAGATGACTTTCAGGCGAGAGTCTTACATTTGAATGCGAAGAAAACAAAGGTTATGGTGTTTGAAAAAGAAGAAACCAGAACGAATGCAAGGATAATGATGAGGTCGATGATGTTATGCTGCAGCAAGTGAGTGAGTTTTTATATCTTGGATGTGCTTTTAGCAGGAATGGAAGGTACACCGCTGATATAGAAAGAAGAGTGAATTTGGGGAATAGTGTGAATGGAGCGTTAGGTACACTTCTAGGCGTTAAGAACCTCAGCCAGAAGGCCCAGCTTGCCATACACAACGCGGTGCTGGTACCTACGCTCACGTATGGAAGCGAGAGTTGGGTATGGAAGAGAGAGCATGAAAGTATAGTAAACGCGGTCGAGATGCGAGCACTGTGCAAAATCTGTGACGCTCACGGACCGCGTTCGTAATACCGAAGTAAGAGAGTGTTGGGGTGAAGGTAAGGAAAGGAATGCTCCGGTGGTTCGGGCATGTGGAAAGAATGCATGATGAAAGAATGACTAAACAGATATACAATGCAAAAGTGGATGGATGCAGAAGGCCACGACACACCTTCCATGATCAAATTGATCGTGTACTAACAGAAGGTGATGTCAGATGCCTTAAGAACAGACGAGCGTGCATGACAAGATTTATGAATGTCAAAGAAGCAAGTGAGGTATGTAAGAATAAGCCTAAATGGCGCTCTGTTGTTCGTGCCTACCCCGCAAGGGAACTGGCGTGAAGTTATGTATGTGTATGTATGTAATAAGAAATTACATCCAGAGGTTTTTATTTAGAAGTGTGTTTTATTTACAAAAATAATTCAATATGCTGTGGTTCGCCACTAAGGTGAGCGCGCTTGTGAATGATTATAGTTTTTTGTTTATTGTGATCATTTGTTATTGGCTTTCAATTTTGGTGATTTCGTCTATAGACATTCTTAATTGTCAAAACAGGTTTTTATTTTGTGATTATTATAGAAATTGGAATGAAGCCATCAAAAAGCGCGACTACAGCTCCGTGCTGACGCTCTTTCGACAGCAAAAATGCGGCAGCGGTATACTGTACATGCGTGCTTAGGCATCATAGGTGTTAGTTAAGAAGACTAGACCTAACTATATGACAGCAAGATCATGTAAATATATTATACTTAAATACAATAATGTATATGGCACAAGGCTCGAAATTATAAAACCAATTTTCGTAAAAAATCCCCCAAAGGACCTGCAATCAATGTACAAAAATAACCACTTATAGACCAAATCTGAAAAGATTTTATATTAATTCCCAAAGCGGACTATCAGGCACACATGTGCAGAACTGGGGCTATATTAGAACCAATTATAGTGTGATGATAACTCCGCTTATTATTATCAAATAAGAAGTAAACTCTTGGAATGATGATAAAAATTCCTTGCCTCTGCTCCTATTTTTATATAACATTAATATTGTGTAAATTCAATGTATATAACCCCTTTGTATTTTACATGATTCTTGTTGACAAATAAACCTACAAGGTTTTTTTGCCACAGAAGAATGTTTCATGTACATGATGAATGTAATCATATTGGAAAATAAATAAAAAAGGCTCTTACAATTTCACTTATATACTTACAATTTCTAGAATCCAATTTAAGATAAGTATTACACAAAGATAATTCTGTACTCCAGTCAGGGTCAGTCCTTGTTGTCAACACCCATTCCCTCTGATGCCATGCACAATATGATTTTGGGTTTATTTTTAAACAATATTCTGTTAAATGTAATTCAGCATCAAACATTTGTGATAAACTTTCATCAGCCTCATTATTTTTCCTACAAATAACCTAACAGTTTAGTCAATTATTTCAATTATAAATAGACTAGTTGGTAGTTACATAAATGGGGCACTTTTCACGATCACTGAAATTAATATAGCTTCCTTGATTTTAACAATTATAGTGAATTCAAATATTTGTATGTTATGACTATCATGTTAACTAGCCTATTGATGAAATTATAATAATTAAAATTACTTATATTAGAGTATTTTAAAAGAACTAACTAACTCCATTAGCTCAGTGACCCAAAGTGAGTCTTGGTCTCTGAAACAAGAGCACCCCACTTTCCTCAGTCCTGCCCAGTGTTTTGCCAGTGTGGTCCTGCCACTCTGTCCTTTCAGCGGTACTTGGGACGACCAACAGGTCGCCGACCAATTGGTCACCCCAAGTATGCTTTCTTCACACCCGGATCCTCCTCTATCCGTTCTACATGGCCGAGCCAGCGGAGTCAGTGAGATTTTATGTCCCCAATTATGTTGGACTCTGCCATCTCCATTTATTGTCGGGCCCAAGATTTGTCTGAGAACCTTCCTCTCTGTGACCAACAATTGGTTCTTCTCTTTAAGTGTCAGGTATTTTTGTAGTGGAACACTTACAAGCCAATAGATGGCGCTGTGCAATAATTGATGTCACAAATGTTTTCCGAAACATACAAAGAATATTTCAACTATAACAGAGGGGCCTAGGCCTGCAAGGAACAACATTAGCCTCACTGGAAGATCTTCCTTTGAGACGGAGGAGCATTCCATCTCGCTCCTCCACCCTACACAGGTCACCCCCTTAATTTTTAAAAGACACAAGAAATTTTAATTCCTATTATTTTATAATAATATGTAAAATTGACTCAGAATTTATAATAAAATATCACATATACCTAGTTAAAGTTACTTATGGAGCAATTCGAAACATTGGACATTTGGTAAAACTCAGCCAAGGAATTGATTGACAAATACATTTAAACTACAAAGCTATCTATTTCACTTTTTCATTCAACATTTTTTTGTCTAAATCATATTACAGACAAGTTTTATGTAAACTAGTATAATTTTTTGGTGACAAACATCTACCATACCCATGTGTGCTAATGTGTTGCTACAAAGTTCTCCTTTCTAATTTCACTAATCTTTTCACATATGAGCTGGTTTGAAATTTTAAGGCATTTAAGCCAATATTTTCACAATAAATGATTTCAACGATAATAAAAATTATGATGCAACATGAATTCATTACTAGGACAATAATGATAGAGAATGATTGCTAAAAGTCATACATACCTAAATATATTTAAAATATCCCTTCGAATATTCCACAATGTGTATATATCCGGGTTAGATGATAATACCTTCCCAGTCAGCTCCAGTAATTCTTTATCCAATTCTGAGCTTTTCCTCTACAATTATAAATAATTATTTATAAACAATGTTTGCAAAAAAATAGTTTCATGAACATTACATTAATTTAACGGTGCTACAAATGTGCCACTGCTCTCTTAAGGGAGACTGGAACCTGGCCACTAATGCCGGAACACAACTCAAGGTTGTTATGGCGACATATTTAAGACCCGGGGTGGTAGCCATCCAGTTGGGCAAATGCCCTACCACCTGGCTGTAGGTTGTTTTGTCGCCTCTTATGACAGGCCGCCTGGCCGCAGGAAATTGTATTCTTTCTCCGTTCCTGCACAGATAAAACCTACATATACAAAATAAAAAAATACTGCTTAAGGTTTATTCCTTAACTCTAAATTCACTGAATACAGTAGAAACAACTAACAAAAGGTTATCATTCTCAAAAATTGTATTTATTTTATAAATTAAAACAAGACTATTTTAATAAAAAAATATACAATACTTTGCTTTGAATCTTCTGCATAGCATATTTGAAGATTTTTAATTTTTCTTGCCTTTCTCTTTCCTTTCTAGCCTTTTCTTCTTCTGTTGTTCTGACCTTAACCCTTCCGTGCTAAAATTTATAAAAACTTGAGCAGAACTATATTATATATTAGATTAGTCTCTTCAGAAATTCTATACCTAGTTACAATTTTTTGTAGGTATGATATATTTGTAAATTTCACAAAAATTATAGGCACCCATTTCAAGAAATTCAGGATAACTTACCATTATGTTATTGTATAAATAAACATACAATATATAATAATCTTAACAGGTAAACAAAATGAATAAACGAAATCAATCTGACGAAATTAAATTCTCTATTTGTCTCTACTTTAAAAGTTAAATAGATAGTTGTCACAAACTACTATGGATACTACGTAAAAACGTAGTGTAGTAGTAGACAGCTGACAGATCACAGAAGTAGTAGAACACGTCACAAAGACAGGCAAAGGAACCTTAGTCCATACAACCAATTCTAGTGAATGATTCAGTCATTAGTAATGATTCAGTAATGATCAGTAGTGCAGTTGTATGCATAAACTATTATGGATACTATGTATGTTGTATGGTAGGCTGCAACCGACGCCATTCAATAGTTCTTGCGAAAACTGGAAAGGCTATATTTGACTATACAGTTCACATTGCTCACAAAACCACATAAATACTAGTCAAAAATTATCAATATCCTACAACTATTTTTCATTGTAGAGTAATTTTACACATTGTTAGAAAATAAAACAGCACAGCATAACTTCCTTCTTCAGTTCCTGCCAAAAACTCGTTTAAAATAAAGGTTGAACTTTACAAATTGGATACTGAACTTTAAGTAGTGAAGGGGGGGGGGAGGAAGGGGAGGAGGACTACTTCTCCCTTCTGCAACCCCCATGTCTAGGAGACATGTAGTCTTTGAGATATGATTTTTTTGTAAACATAACCTCACCACTTTTTCACTAATGATGTACTTATTTCTTATATCTAAAGATGAAAAATGCAGAAGAAAGGTAGTGGTCAATGTACAAAACATTCCAAACAGTCTAAAAACGACTAAAGCTCACAGGCCGAGCGAGCGAAGCGAGTGTGCCTCGTTAGCTAGCTAGCTTGTTAGCGGTCAGCAACTGTCACAACCGATTTATAACCATTATTTGAATAGTTACCCATGAATAAATGATGACCAGTCGGTTTTGGAGCTTTGGTGTAAAGACTAACCTAACCTAACCAACTCACCGTTTTAGTCACATGTCGCGACTTTCGATCACCCCTCACAACCTTAATATATAACATTATAATATAACCTAATATCCCTAACTCAAATCACCATTAATTTACTTCCCGTTTATCTATATCACACCCAAAAATTCAGATAAAGGATTTCGCCAAAATCCAAAGTTAAGCAATGCAATCGAAGTCCAGTGAGAAAGCCAGTCAATGTAAAAATAATCAATATATCCAAAACAGCGCAAGTCGTCGAAAAATCCAAAAATACAAAGTATATTCATATAACTAAAAGAGATATGTAATAAAAATAAATAAAAAAGGCGGCAAGTAGAGTTTATCAAATTAAACCTCGATTTAATTCAAACTCGCAATATATAAGCAAAAAAAAAATCAATTTTCGTATTTAAAAATCGATATTATTGACATATCGAATTGTAAACATTTATCGTCATAAAGTAAAAAAAAGTGACAATAATGTGATTTATTATTATGAACTTTAAAATTATAATAACTAATTCAAAACTCGTTTACTAAACTAAAAAAAAAACAGTTTTAGTGTTTATATAATTATTAGGTGTAAGTGTATTCCTAAACACAAATCAAATTTTTTTATCAACAAAAGTGACATAACCTTGTTTATCAAACGTATTTTTGTTTTTCCCATTATTCATTCAAAACTTGTTGGTGGACCCTAATAACGTATTTTCTAGCCCAAATAACATGTCTAGTGTCTATATATAAGGCTTTTATAGGCTAAACTTTTGCACAGAGTGTCATCAGATTAACGGAAATTAAGTTTAGGGGTATACATACGCCTTATATATAGACACTATACCTGTTATTTGGTCTAGGAAACATGTTTATAGGGCCCACCAACAAGTTTTGAATAAATAATGGAAAAACAAAAATACGTTTGATAAACAAGGTTATATCACTTTTGTTGAAAAAAGGTTTGATTTGTGTTTAGGATTACATTTACACCTGATATATAAACTCTAAAACTGCTTTTTAATTTAATAAACAAGTTTTTAATTAGTTATTATAATTTTAAAGTTCATAATAATAAATCACAGTACTGTCACTTTTTTTTACTTTACTACGATAATAGGCATAAGAAAGAAAAAAAAATGTTCACAATTCAATTGGTCAATAATATCGATTTTTAAATATGAAAATCATTTGATATATAAATAATATCAATGTTTAAATACGAAAATTGTTTTTTTTTTAATTATATATTTCGAGTTTGAATTAGTAGTATGTTTCTAAACAATTTATTTTTATTAAAAAAATTGATGTATAATTTGCTATAGTCTATTTGCCGCCTTTTTTTATTCTATTTTAGATTTGATATCCTTACAGTTTATTTATAGCCACTAAGGTTGCGAAGGGTGATCGAAAGTCGTGACCAGTGACTAAGACGTCGTTCCTATATCTTACTATTCATTCACTTGCCCTACCATCGGTTGAATTTTGACATAAGATATGGAGCTTATGTCAAATTTTAACCGATAGTAAGGCAAATGAACGGTCGGTAAGATATAGGAACCCGCCATAAAACGGTGAGTTGGTTAGGTTGAGTTAGTCTTTAGACCAAAGTGCCAGAACCGACTGGTCACCATTTATTCATTAATAACTATTTAAATGATGGTCTCAAATCGGTTGTGACATTTGCGGACTGCTATCATGGCACACTCGTTTTGCTTGCTCGGCTTGTGGGCTTTAGTCTGCGTTTTTAGTTTGTTTTAAACATTTTTTACATTGACCATTACCTTTCTTCTGCCTTTCTCGTCTTTAGACATAAGAGATAAGTACACCATTTTGAAAAAAAATTGTAATGTTTACAAAAAAAATCATATCTCAAAAACCACATGTCTCCTAGACATGGGGGTTGCAGAAGGGAGAAGTA
Organism: Dendrolimus kikuchii; assembly: GCA_019925095.2. Lineage (NCBI taxonomy): Eukaryota > Metazoa > Arthropoda > Insecta > Lepidoptera > Lasiocampidae > Dendrolimus > Dendrolimus kikuchii. The sequence goes on from CM034390.1 coordinate 15,859,888, forward strand.
CTCCTGCCCCCCTCCACCCCTTCACTACTTAAAATTCAGTGACTACTATTGTAAAGTTTAACCCATATATATACCCTTAAACTTTATTACCCTTAATCTCATGCCACTATGTGTAAAAGTTCAGCCAAAATAAAATTTAAGTTTGTGATATTTTGTTTTTGTGTTGATGTTTGTTTTGTTTTGTCTGTCAGTGCTGTTACTGTCAGATAGGCACTTTTTTACGAATTTTATGGCATGATTACAAGTAGAGAGGTAATTTTTGCCTTCTAACAGTAGTCTACGTCATGTCAGTGAATGCCTGTTTCTTATTATATTTTTAAATCATTATTTACATCGTTATAGCATAGTAAAAATATAAACACTTTTGGAAATGTCCAAATTATTAAAAAAAAAAACAATAAAAAGCTATTTAAACACTATTATTTTCCCCTTGTAGCTCACAACTATCAAAATGCTCCTTCAGCTGTTCCATATACCGACCACGGTTGTTATGGTTACCGTGAAAACATCACTAATGACATATTTATTTTCGATCACCAGCGCTCACGACCACCCATGTCAAGAGATGGGTTGAAGTGGGCGTTGACCAGAGCATTCGTTATCTCTATCAATATATTGGTAAAGGCGCGATTTCCAAACAACCATATAGCAACCAATGACATTTGTGTATTTCGTTGTTTGAAATGAACGGTCCATAGTCCATTCCATTCGAGTTTCTGAGCGTTGTGAGTTTGTTAGCTCAAGAGGATCGCGCCCTTTGTTGTTGACAATTAGAAAATGTTAAAATAAAAATGTCACGTTTCATTTGATAAAGCGTTGCGTTTTGCGATTTTAAGTACCCCCCCCCCCCACCCTTTTAAAACTTTTTATTTATTAAAATCTGTAAAATAAAGGAATTAAATAATAAAAATAACGTTACAGATGCATAAAGACATCATACAAAACACTTGACTCGTATTTCAATTACATGCAATTTCCCTATTATAAAAGTTCAATCTGTCCACGTTATTTTAATTTTACGTAAAAATCAGCTAAAAATAAATCAATATGCATATTATGACAATACTAAGTTTCACATGAGCAGTGATTTTTAAAGTTTACAACGGAAGTGTAATGGAATTTAAAGCAAATATTTCACAGGTTTGTAATGGTGACTGGCGTTAGCTTCTTTTGTAGCCGATTCCTATATCTTATTTTTCATTCACTTGCCCTACCATCGGTAGAAATTCGATATTACTTGCATAGAGCTTACGTCAAATTTTAACTGATGTTAAGGTAAATGAACGATCAGTAAGATATAGGAACGCAATCAAACAATTGCCCAGTTAATCACTTACAAGGTGTTATAAAGCTCTGGTTTGCGATATTAATAGCCATCATAAATAAACCAACTTGATACTTGGATTATGTTCAACGTAATACTAAAAGCTATTAGTAAGTACCAAACAAATTACGCTTGCTTTAATGTTGAGGTAACTAGAGTTCAGACAAATGTGTGAAAATGGAGCCCATATTATTATTTCCTCTTTTTGGCCAATTTATATGCTTTTGTTTTTGTTGCCCGTTGTTGTATGTCGCTCACAGCGACAAGTCCATCACCAAGTGTTAAGAGTTCTGCTTCGATAAGTATCTGCATCAGATTGTAGGGTGTCTGCTTTCCCCTTAGTGCCGCGAGTGCGGCGCGCTAGACACTGCGTTTCACACGCTGGTCGAATGCGCTGCATGGCAACCTCAGAGGTTCAAGCTCGAGGCCATTGTAGGGCCGATAAATTCGCTGTGGGGACTGGTTGAGGCCATGCTCCACAGCGATGATCACTCGTCAGCGGTTTCTTCCTTTTGCGAGGCAGTAATGTCCCGCAAGGATGCCGCTGAGAGAGTAAGGGAGAGAGCTACGCACGCGCTCCTCGGACGCCGTCGTCAGACTCGCCTCCGGAGACAGGTATGCGCAAAATCTCCTCCCATGATTCCATCGCAGGGGTTCGCGCATTGTGGGAATGCGACGGGTCCAGCCTCAGTTGGTGAAGTGGGTCACTCTGCATCCCGGGGTGAGCTAAGCTTGTTGCGCGGTTGAACAATGGGTGTAGCTTCGCTCGTCATCTCTTGTTCTTCCACACAAGCGCCGGGTATGGGACGCAGGTTTAGGTTTAGCGGAGTAGTTGGTTCCGCCCAGAGTCTTCGCACACGCTACGCGGCGCTTATCGCCGTGGTCCGGTCCGATCCCACTCCCACAGTCGAGAGGGACTCAGTATGGTATGAAATGTGTTCCTCCCTGCACATAAAAAAAAAATTAATGGATAATCATGATACAGGAAGGTGATATTAAAACGATCAATATTCTATACGGTCCATTCATATAAGTTTGTAAGCTTCTTTGGTTCTTAAAGAAGCCTTACAAACTTACTCTAAATCAATATAAATAAGACCTGTAGTCTTTTAAGAAATATTATGGCACGGTCACAGTCTTGTCGTTGTGTGCAATACTTAAATGCGACGTAACGGGCAACAAAAACAATATAAAGAGTAGGATGCACGCAACGACTCATACAGTACATTAATGTAATAGGTAAGCTTAAATATGATTTGAAAGTACTTTTAACCAGGCCAGTAAATAAAAAAATCAAATGTCAACAAGCAAAGCAGTCAATACAATATTTCTGAAAAATTACCTCGCCTTTTCTGACTCATTATTTACGAAATAGTATAATAATATTGATAAGGCGTTATTATATTTGTATTATAATGAATAATGCAGCTCAGTTTTCATTGCGTTGGAATAATTACGTTACACATGTGACAGAAGCATTCAACGTCTTACGGTTTGAGAACGATCTTGTGGATGTGACTTTGTGTTGCGATGGTGGAAAAATTAAAGCCCACAAAATGCTATTATCCGCTTGCAGCACTTACTTTAAGCAGATATTTAAGGAAAATCCTTGTCAACATCCTGTTATAATTTTCAGAAATTTTAAATACGAGGATCTTAACGCAATTATTAACTTTATGTATCACGGTGAGGTAAACATATTTCAAGAACAATTGGAGTCATTCTTAATTACTGCTGAGCTTTTAGAGGTTAAGGGTCTGACTGACAATGCTGAAGAGGAATCTTCGAAAAGCCAATTAATGATTGGAGAAAACTCTTCATTAGACTTAAGTTCAAAAGCTAGTATTCGATTTATTGAAGACATTGTGCCTGTATTATCTGATGAGCCTATTAACCTAGCGACGATCAACAATGCGAGAGAAGAAGACATTCCACAAACAAGTTCACTGAAGCAAAATTTGGATAATGAAAATGACAATACTGATGTTCCGACAGAAGTAACTAAAACTGAGGACAGTCTAAGCAATAAGACTAAGACAATACAACCCGTTGAGGAAATGCAGGTAGATGGCCAGTCAGGTTCTTCGGCAGTAGAAGATTTATCAGATAAAAGTAGTTCTGGTATGTATTAGTATTTAGTATTGTAAAAGTAATAAATGCAACATGTGAGTGATCACCCTTTAGGTACTGTTTTTTGCCTTAGAGTGCATATTAAAGTTACCAAATAAATGAAAACACCATGAGGGCAGTAGACACCTGATATTTTCTATTCTGTATCAAGCAGATAACAATGTTGAACCATTCTGGTTCTAATCTTAATATTTATGTAATGAAACCTCTTTTATTAAGCATAAACGCTGACCTGACTTTGTAAATGTAGATCACATTCAATATATTATTATGTGAACAAAAGTCCATGGTTGTTTGTGATAAGACATTAATGTATATTATTTTGGCTGGTAAATACATATGTACAAAGACATATTTGTTGTTGGGTATCTTATTTATTATGGGTCATACAGAACAGACAACTCAAGGTGTGAATTCCCAGAATATCCCAGGTTTTATTATATATTCCTAAGCTATTAGGATAGTACTAGTTAGTTAATTGCATAGTGATTACTTTATGCATTTTTACATCAATCTTTTGTTTTACATGTAATCATTGCACTTATCATCACGTCCTGGGTTAAATTTCTGGTATAGTAAATTTCCTGGAAGACTGGATTCTCCCTAGAGTTTTCTGTTGTATATTACTCATACATAACACGAGTGTATCTTGTTGAGTTTGGAATTTATTCCTTTTGTCATCCAATGTGTTATTATTCTAACTCACCTTTAAGATACAATTGTAGTTACAAAAAAAAATGTATATATATTTATATAAATAAATATCCCATTGTTGGGCTCAGGTCTCCCATTTATAGGGACATGGATTACTATCCATGGCAGGTACATACCTGCCATGCTTGCTCAAGGCGGATTGGTGGGTTTGACACATTGGTTATCTCAATGTACAGGATTCAATGTGATGTGTTCACTTATTATTGGCCTATAGTAATTGGAAAAATATGCACATTAGGTCAGAAAATTGCGAAATTGGTACCTGCCTAGGATTTGAACCAAGCCCTTTCTGTTTAAGCCTAAATTTAAATATTAAAAAAATTAGGATTATGTGATAATATCTTATAGTAATTTCCTTTTTTTATTACAGAGTCGGAACTCGCCAAGTTCCGTTGCCAACTATGTCCTAAAGGCTTTAAACACCCAACATCTTTGACACTACATAAAGATTCACATGCCGGTAAAACTCAGTGCCCAGTGTGTCACAGGTCCTTCTCAAGGTCATATGATATGAGGAGCCATCTCCAAAGGATACATCAGGGAAAACAATTGACTATCAAGGAGATTAGATATAAGAATACTAGTGATAATGTTTCACCTAAGCAATTCACGCATCATATATAGTTCTAACTGTCTTTTGGGATTATGCCACAATTATATTACATGTTTACTGTCAAAGTGTACAAGTTGGTATAAGCACAAGGTAGTAACTAAAGTTCATTTTGTATTATGTTCAAATAGGTACACTAAATGAGGTTATTTGCTCATTATTATTATACATTTGTATTGGATCCTAAATATGTAGATGAAACAGAATGTGAAAAGTGAATATGCTCCCATCTGTGTTATATTATTATAGGTAATAGACACAAATTTTTACTTCAACAAATTTTTCCAAATAGATACTAATTCCTGTGGCTGGGCGGCCTATCATAACAGGCGAAAAGGTCTCACAGGAAGGTGGTAGGACATTTTCCCAACTGGATGGCTACCACCCCTAGTTTAAAGTATGCCACCATGACTACCTTGAGTTGTGTTCCTGGCATCAGCCGCCAGGTTCCAGTTTGTTAGTATCCAAAGGCTATGGAAATCACTTTCTATCACATTTGGGCTGTCAGCCTGCCGCTGTGCTCCAGTAATAAATAGAAAAGGCTATTTCAAAAGGTCATTGTCAGCCTAGAGTTAAATGTCATATGACATACACTATGGACCATGGAGTGTGCTTCACTCGTGCAGTGTCTCTTACCATGAGCTGGCTGGCATATTATTTCTCACAATGTTAAGCCAGAAGTTCTTGGACTCGAGCATATCTAGTGTAGCTAGATATTTGTTCCCCACTTACCTTGTTATGCTCTATAAAAATAGCTCATACTAGCACAGGTGATGGTCTTGGAGTTTAACTGCTATATAATAGGATGTGCGGCACATAAGGGATTCATGTGTTCCTTCTGCATGACTATACCAGTAAACTTTATAAAATATGTATCTATAAGTTGTGTGATTGATTGTACTCTTAACTAAACACTACTCAGTGGAATTATTCTATCAAAATGAATAATATTCCTCCACTCACATGCATGCAATGTGGATGTTTTTCAGTACATGTTTTGTTACAAGTAAATCTTATTTTGTGTTCTCATTTAGTCTTTATCAAAGAAATAAATACAGTTTTCAATGAGAACTTGAAGGGTAATGTTATACTGAACAGTTTTGTTTTCCAAAAACCTATAAATATGGTTAAAAATTATAAATATTTTTAGGACATTCATTTATTATTGCATTGTGTGTTATTGTGGAAAATATCAATTGCAAAGTGAAATGTAACTTTGAACTGCCACAAGACCCCCATTGATGATATTAATCACAGAGCTATGATAATTTGGCTGAAGCTAGAGAGAAGTGGAAGTTATCATTGTACTACAGTATATTGTATACATCTTGCAATTCAGGACATTCACATTATGATAATGTGTTATGTCGGATAGATCAATCAGCTGCAAACAAGCAATTCAATCATACCCACTTTTGGTATCACAAATATCTATTGACTACAAGTAAATTCCGCTTGTCTATGTGAATTGCAAGACTATAACACAGTTTATGATAGCATCACATTCAGCAACACATTGAATACGGAATGAAGCTCTAGTTGCTATTTTGTGTTACTAGGAGGGTACTGTAACATTTATTAAGAGAATGTGTATGTCAAATGTGAATTAATTTATTGTAAAATATTGTCTACACAATAATTGTTAAATGGGCAGACGAAGATTAAATTTTAAATTATTATGATTAATGGGAAATAATGTTAATTTATATGAGATTGTGTATGAATTTGACTATGCAAAATATTATCATTGTGGTCAATATGTCCTTTGTTTATTATTTATGTATGGTTTCCAACACTGGTTACTTTATGCTATGCCTGCACCAAGTGCAAAAGCCTGTAATAGTAATAAAATTTTATATTTTTTGTGTACATAATTAAACGGTAATAATATAAAAAACATAGTATAATGATTTTTATCAAAAATGTATATTATTTACTATTTTAAAACCTAAATATCTGAGAATGTCACAAAAGAAATTGCTCAGTGCTTTGGCTATTTTTATACTAGTCTATGATATTACTGTTATATTATAAACTGTTTCTACTGCACTTTGTATTTTAATTGCCTTAATAATGGGTGCATTTGAAACCCCGTTTTCTATAATAATATCTACTTATGCCGGAAAAAGCATCGACAGCCACGTGACAATTAGCGATGTTGTACTAAGACTAAGATTTGCCCACGACTTCGTCCACGTTGGACGGGTAACGTAAATTAGTAATTTTGCCACTTAGATCATATATATAATCATATCATGTTATATCTCAATGTTTTGCCAGTATTTAAAATCAACGAATATTTTCAGCAGAGCAACGGGTTTTTAAAAAATTCTAAAAAAAGAATCTTCAAGAGTAATTAAAAAGCAAAAAAAATATTTGAAAATCGGTCCACAATTGACATAGAAATCGCGTAACATGCTTACAAAAAATAAACGCCTGTAGAAAATGTAATAGATCTCTATAATATATTTTTTTATTGTTTCAGATTTTGTCATTTTTAATAAGGGTTACTCTTGAATTCCCTAGGATGCACTCATCAGATCCTGACTTGGTGAACATGGCACTACCTCGGGAGTATACATGTACCTACTTACGAGTAAAGATTCCCGGAATATAAAGTATCGCATCACTTGAAAAAGGACTTAAGCTATCGTTCTAATGAAATTGTATCGAAATCAGTAGATATATATGTAATCTAACTAATATGCACCACACCTGGAAACATTCCCGCGGGATTCCCGGGACACAAAGTACGGTAGCATTTGAAAAATAACGTAACCTATTGTTTTAGTAAAGCCCTATCTAACTCTACTCCTTAATTTGGTGTTGCAAATGTCCATAGGCGATGATAACCGCTTTCCATCGAGTGGGCCGTCTGCCTGTCTGCTGAAGTCATTCAATAAAAAAACCCATGGGAAATTTCCCGCGGGATTCCCGGGTTAAAAAGTGTCACACATTTTATTACATAAAAATTGCTAACGATTAGTGAAAAAAATCGCATTAAATTTTTTTTTTCTATCTGGCCATTTTAAACTATTCCCAGAAAAATTCCAGCGGGATTCTCGAGATGAAAAGTAACGCAGATTTTAAGTCTTAAGAACTTGCTGTCGATCGGCGAAACCCGCATCGAAATCGTACCAGTAGTTTTTACGTGAATCCCAAACAAACAAACCGATAAACAGACAAGAGTTCTAAAAAGAATTGCTTTGTGTTCCTCGTCGTTTATATAGTATATAGGAGCTGTCTTTTTTTATAACTTCAATGTACAGACACGGCATGTTTAGAATTTTATAATATTGTAGATTATTAGAGCTAGATATGTTGCTGCAGAGATTCTTGCGCCGCTTCTTCTCTTCAAGCTATAACATGTTACGAAGCTGTGGTAAATTAGATTAGGCTCCCATAGAGTAAATAATAACCAAAAACAAAATTAAAATGAACAAGTTCGTGGTAGGCTAAATAAATCTTTAACAATACTCATTAATACTTGACATCTTTATCTTCCGTGATCACGGATACTGAAACGTGGCCGAAACGTCGGAATAATAGATATTAAATAAGTAATTTACCGCACTTAAAACCGTTAAAACGTAGTTTTATTATATGTAGGTACACTCAACATAATTTATAAGCTAACGAAGGCCAAACAGACAAACGAACATTGTGAAGACGAGGGTTTCTGTCAAAATGGCTAAAGAACCCTAAAAATATGCTCTTTTAGGTTTCTAGAAACTTTTTTTACTACTTTAATGAAATAAGTCCTGTGAAAAAAAGATTGTTGTTAATGGATATAACGATTAAATAAAAGTTATAAATAAAAATCACTTGAGAAATATTAGTTTAGGGTTCCGTAGTCATTTTGGTCCCCACGAAATCCATATAAAATTATATACATTCGTCCGGCTGTCTATGCATGTCACATGCAGTTTATTATAAACCAATTTTTTACATAATGTATACTTATAGGTTTGAGTTTGACCGGCATTGCATCTGGTATCAGGTGGAAATGTCTATGTTGGAGCACGCTTACCAAGAAGATACCTGTTCACGGGAAACTTGAAGACATCTAAATTGTATGTTTCAGGAAAAACAGACCACTAAAGCCGCGTAGGTATTCATCTATGAGCCATAACTCTAACCCAGTGGACACAGTATCGTACTCTAATGTGGATGCCGAAAATGATCTTCGCTCTCGACGAACAACGAGCCGCTTTTGGCCGCGAAATAATTTGTGAGTCGTAACTGTAGCCATCAGTAGCCGAGTGGATGCAGGAACATCCGAAAATGATCATCGCTCGCGACGAACAACGAGCCGCTTTTGGCCGCGTAATAATTTGTGAGTCGTAACTGTAGCCATCAGTAGCCGAGTGGATGCAGGAACATCCGAAAATGATCATCGCTCGCGACGAACGAGCCGCTTTTGGCAGCGTATTCATCTGCGAGAGGTAACTGTAACCGAGCTGATACAGTAACAAGGCTCTTATGTGTATGTGGCTCGCGAGTGTATTTCGACCGCCCTTGTTTGTGGAATTTTACCGGTGCCATTGACAGAGCCGATTGCCGCTTTTGATTCGCGGCAAAAACCGACAATCTTTGGTTCGCTGCGAGCCGCTCGCGAGCAACGGACACGCTATGATTTTTGGTTACAGCAACTGCAACAGGTTACGGCTCGGAGGTGAATACGCGGTTTAAGGGTAATAACTCACTTGCCGAACTTACCGCGCTGAAATTTCCGCTAAATAAGCTCGCAGTGTTTTTTAAAGGAAACAAAGGAACTGGCTGTAATTTACCTGAATCATTTAATGTTGGTCCTAATATATATATTAAATCTGAGTGATTCCGATATCCTAAAAATTGTACATTCTTTAAATACCACAAAATCCATTAGTTTCGACGGAATATCAACTTATAAAACAAAGTTTACAAATAATTTGTCATTTACTTAATCTTTCTCTATCAGAAGGAACCTACCCAGAACGACTGAAATTGATGGTAGTCAAACTCCTTCATAAAAAGAATTGTAAAGATTATTTGAATAATTACCGGCCTATTACATTGATTCCAATTTTTCAAAAATATTTGAAAAAGCTATTACATCCGTCTTAATGGCTTTTTAGAAAAATACAGTGTCATCCAAGATGTACAAAGAACAAGATGAGCAGTTTGTGGTGTAGGCCCTGTCACCTCTTGTCGGCCTCTCTTCAAGCAGCAAAAGTTGCTTACCGTGGCTGCTCTTTATATTTTTTTACACAGCCATCTTTGTAAAAGAACATAGAGAACTTTGCGCTATAGAAAGACAAATTAAATTCAAATCATTTTTATTGCGAACTAAGTGTAAGAACATAGAGAACTTTGCGTCTATAGAAAGACGATCTTAAATTCAAAGGTAATGTTGTTCCTCGCAGAATAGTTGAAATTTTGTATATATTCTTTGATATTTCGGGAAACGTTTGTGACATCAATTATTGCAAATCTATTGGCTTGTAAGTGTTCCACTACACACCCCCTTGCTGAGACTGGAAGTCGATGGTAGACGAATGAAGTCGAGAGTTGTTCACAGCTATCAGTGCTTCTCGTAGTCTGGGTAGTTTGGCGACCGTTTCTCGCGACAACATCGTTTTAGAAGCCAGCGTGGAGGACCGGTCGCTGAGAGTCCCACACACCCTCGATGCAGGCCTTATGCCTGCAATTTGGCCCTTCCCCCGAAGGACCCGAGGATGGTGTCCAAAGACATTCCCCCTGCGTTATCAAAAAAAAAAAAGTGCTTCTCGTAGTATGCCAATTCATTTATCACTTGGCAGTCCTGTGAGTCGGACTGGATGCAGTTCTAGTGAGTCAGAACTTTTATTGGTTGTCCCAGTGAGTCAGGAGAGCAGGAGCTCGTGTGTCGGTTTCCAATGCGTATGGAAAGAGGGTTGGAGTGGGCGTTTAGCTTCGAGCGGATCACATGGCTGGACTGTGTTGACTGTTGAGTGGTGGCCATCCACAGGAAGCAGCGTACAGCAGCCGTGATTTTGTTGCCGAAGTCGCCTGAGTCCGTAGTCGTGGTAGTAGGGATGGAGGTACATCGTGTTGCAGATGAGCGATCTAACCCTATAGTGGCTACCGGTAATGATTGGCAGTGGAAGTTAGCAGGATATACTCTGTGTCTAAGTTATGCGGAGAGTGTGATGGTGATGGTGATGATGGTGCTTGAGGTTGAGGTTGAATTGATGTTCTATGGAGTTGGAGGCTTGACGTTGAAGTGAAATCTTGAAGTTAATGAAAGTTGAAGTTACTTGATTGAAGGTTGAATGAAGTTATTGAAGATTGAAAGTTGTTGAAGTGAAGGTTGCGTGTTCGTTAGTCGAGGGTCACCAGTGAAGGAGGTAATCCGTATAGGGTGGAGGAGTGAGATGGAATGCTCCTCCGTCTTAAAGGAAGATCTTCCAGCGAGGCTAATGTTGTTCCTCGCAGGCCTAGGCCCCTCTGTTATAGTTGAAATTTTGTATATATTCTTTGTATATTTCGGGAAACGTTTGTGACATCAATTATTGCACAGCGCCATCTATTGGCTTGTAAGTGTTCCACTACACATAGGTCTTATTCAATATAGCTGAGAACTTATTACTTAGCTGGCCTTTCATAGCATCGCAATATAAAATTACTTAACCTATCTCTATATAATATTTAATTTGGTGCCTTATAAATATTTTTTTTAATTTAAACAATACAACACAATATCTTCTTAATTACCTCTCATTTAAATAGTCTTGGACGCTATAATAGGATTTTTTTGTCAACCACTCGAATAATTTTTGTTTAAAAACAGCGCGCCGTTCCTGCAGTCGCTGAATTTTCAGCACCGTACGCTCTGCAGGTGTGTCTTTAGGCTTAGATCGTGTCACACGCATGTAGCCAAGGGCTGTGATATGCGACATTATAAATAAAGTTAAGTATTGACAAAAGAAATATGTATACACTAACGTAGCTTATCATTAACCGTGGTATTTTTTAACTATATAAACAAGACTCATTTGATCACAGGCACTACTAACACTACCGCAGGTAGAGCAGGGGCATGAGTAGTAAACTTATACAAAACATTTTTTCTTGATAATAGATAAATGAGGGCTTTGAGGTACACGTGCTATTAGCTAATAGTGAGCCAATATAGCGCCAGAGCATAGCAGTGGAAGCTAAGGAGCAAAAAGCTTCAGTAGCCTGTGACAGGTAGGGGTTGTATTCGTGAGGGTGGCGGTGCACGGTGGGGCTTGGGAGTTACGCTCGATACGCGCGCGCGCCAGCCCGCCTGTCCACATGCCCACCACCAAGCCAAGCCAGTCGCATTTCGACGCCGTTGCGTTCGGACTGTACCGTCTCGCTTTGTGCATCTGTCAAACGCTCAGTTATCGATATAATATTTTCTATTCTAACAGAGTACGTATTTAGTTATTTTTATAAATTAGTGTTCTATATTTTTAGAGCTTATAAAGAAGCGAGAGTGCGTTTAAAATTCGGTGCGACACATAATTGATCAAATTTGTTTACATACGGATCACATGTTTATCCACGATTTAAATTTTAATGTTTAAAACGTTATTAATGATCAGTTTGATGCTGTTACAGTGTTTAGAGATTTTGTGAAACTAGGATAGCAAGATTTCCTTTAATAGAAGTTGTATAATATAATCATCTTCATTAAGAAGTGATACAAAAAGGGATATTTGATTGCCATTAGAGGGCAGTACGTAATGTGTACCAAATTCGTGAAAATATAGTGAGCTTTTATTCAGTAAAATGAGTGTGTGAATATTTGATGGCGTGTCGTAAACGGGAGCGCATTTAAAGTCTAGATTTGCTCGGTTGGGGTCGCGCGGCGGCGCAACTGGCGTATTGATCGGCGGCGTCGGCGGGCCGCGAGACGCCGGCGTTCGCCGCCTGCCGCCTAAATAAAGCTCAGCATGTGTGCACCCCGCCTCGCCTCGCCGCCCTACGTCGATGCCGCCCGCCATCGTCGCTGCCACCGTCTCGGTTGTACCACCAGACCGTCTCACGGCATGCGCTTACCCAGCGATATTCCATCACTTTCATTTTACTCTCAAATAATTTAGAAAAAAAATATTGATGAAACACATACTATAATGAGCCTGATTTTATTAATTTAATGAGAAATACACAAAAGTTTGAATCTTAAAAACAATAAGCATTCTAAAAAGTCGTTTGTTTATTTAAATGGCTTTATTTCTTTTTAGGTATGAAATGTTCGGCTGATTAATTGGACGATTAATAAAAATGGCGCTCACCGTGCTGGCGGGCGGGGCGCTGCTCTGCGCCTTTTCTATGGCGCTGCAAGGGCATGCACTCACCCTTTTGCCGCACGATGTTCGTCCTGGACACGCAATCCATCATTTCATTGGGAACCATTCACGATATACTCTCCTCGATCCGGAATACATGTCGTATTTTACTCTGCTAGATGATGGTCTCCTTATGACTACATCTGATTTGACTCCGCTGCTTAACCATCCGATAAACCTTGCTATTTTAGAAGAAACTCCATATAGTAGTGCCGCTCATTCGGTCCACTTAATTGTCATGGATCGGCGTCAAATGTTGCATTTTACCACCACAAATGGCTTACTCGGAGAAATTCCTGAAAATGCACCAAGAGACACAGTGATTGATCTACCACCAATTCGGGCTACAGCTATTTATGATGTTGGTCCTATAGCTTACAAAATTATTAAAGGAGATGAGAATTCAATTTTCGCTCTTCGGGAGAGAGGAACAACAATTTCCATGCCTGAAGTTAGGTCTGTCATAACTGATGGAGATATAGAAATAATAGCAACAGTGCCTTTAGATGCAGAAGAGAAGAACTATTACAACCTAATAATTCAAGCTACTGACATACACGGTGCAAATAAAGCAAGTCTACCAATTCGAGTTGAAGTTTTGAATGAAAATGATCATGCACCTCGTTTTGAAAAAGATGTTTATTTTTTTACGGTTAATGGTACTCCTGCTGAAAACGGTCCAAACGGCACTGCTCATTGGCAAAGATTTTCGAATATTGGCAAAGTTAATGCAACAGATGCAGACGGAGATCGTATATACTACTCGATCTTGACACCTACTAACTTAGCTGTGATTGTTCCGCAAACTGGAGAATTGATATTGGCCGGAGAACCTGATGTTCGACATATAGAATTGAGAGTACTCGCTCACGACACAGGTAACCCACCACGTAAAAGTCAACCAGGACGTGTTTATCTAGAATTCGTAGTCCAGGAAAAGAAAGAAATGCCAACCCTTCGTCGCGATAAACGACGAGTTACACGTGCTGTAAGACCGACTAAACGTATTGAGTTCACAGAAGCCGATGGTGAAGTAGAAGGACGTGCAGTTTTTACTCTGGAAAAAGAAACCGATCGTGAAACTTTTAAAATTCGGGACGAAAATCCGTGGGTAACCGTTGAACCTAGTGGTGTAGTGAAAGTTAAAAAGAAGTGGGACTATGAGGAATTGGGGCCTGAGAAGACTATTGACTTTTGGGTTACTATCACAAACGCAGGAAATGGAGGTAAGTTGACAGAATTTGGCTAAATAAAATTAAACCTTATATTTTAATTAACATTTGAATTTAAGTATTAAGTTATAATCAACCATCGGAATGTATAGGATTATTTAAAGAGGATAAGATATACAGTCGTGAACGATTTAAACTTTAGTTGATTAAAAATTAAAAAGACCATTGCCAATTTTAGAAAAACTATTCCTATAGTTCTTATCATTCACAATAGCATATCAATTTTTACTATCAATGCAATTGTTTACTCTTTTTAAAATCAGAACTTTGTTTATTATTATAATGTCTTCATTAAACATAAATTAGGTTAATATGATAGGGATAGAGAAACGCAAGAATAAAGATGTATAAGCACAGATAATAAAAACACATTTACAATTTAAAAAACCATTTACGATATAAATTAAGGTCAAAGTCTGCTATCTAATTACTTATTATAAATATGTAATTATTATCACTACTACATATTATTGAAATTTATTGATCGAGGTCACTGTAATGATAAACTGTTTCTGTTTTGCAAAAGAAGGTAGGTATGTCAATCAAATCATAAACATGTTTAGTATGTAGCCATATATAACCCTATACATACATGTAGATTTTGTTAATAACTAGAAAAAATTTGGATAACTTGAATTGACATACACGCACCTGACCCATCGAATCGGGCGCTGGTGCATAACGTCCACAGGTTTTGTATTGTCTGCTTTATCACGAGCAGACTCTACAATGTGTTTATCTACTTTGAGGCTCGGAACACTTACCTCGATTTTTTTGCGATTGTATCTAGCCCAATAGAGCTTTATAATAAGATATAATTTCTTAATTTAGCTCTGAATACTTAAGAATCGAGCAGGTTCGTTAAAGTTTATTGCGTATCTATTTTAGCCTTCAGTACCTCATATGGTAAAATGTTTTTGAGAATATATATAGTTTTCTTTCAAATATGTAAGTGGGTGGAATTTTGATTTAGGTATTTTAAAGACTTTGTAATTAGCGTAGAGATTCCTTATTTATAAAAAAACTATATTCTTACTTCATAAGCATCGATTGTGATTTTTAGTTACATACCATCGAGTATTATATTTTTTAATACTATCAATATTAAACAAATATTATATAGATAATTAATTCTGATGCAAGTTTGCTACCGTAATTATTATTATTATTATAATACAATTGATTCATTTTTCACTAATAGCTGTTAAAATTGTAAGGCACGTACTATGGTAATATCGTGTAGACAGCATGACTGTTATGGTATCACAGATACGCGTGGTATGCCCATTAGATACAAATCGTAATCTCGATGGAATTGACGCGACAGGTTGTGGCCACCGTGCACAATGCGTTGATAATCGGGGACCTGTCGCACGGCCCCAGTCGTCTTGCGTTTGATATCACGCTCCTCACGACCACGGAAGAATTTTAGTTTCGTCAACTCATGATTCAAAACTATCATTTTACATCATCTTATTGAAATTTTACCGAGATAATGCGTCCGGAATAAAAACTTGTGATTATAGTAGGCCTTGTTTCTTTTAGCTGTTTCAGCAAAAACGGAACATTTTACAATATTCTTGTGTGTTCGCCCGTCTGTGTATGTCACACCTAATTTCAGAATTTCATAGACGGCTTTTTTTTTACAAAGATTGCTTTATTGGTTAGTTCACAGGTGACGAGATATTAGCTCCTAAAGTCGTGGAAATTGTATCCCTCTCTCTACCTAACTTTTAGGCTATAAAGAAAAAAGGTTTTAGAGCTTACAAATATTTTCAACGAACGTTGACTTGAATAGTATTCGTTGAATAGTTTTTGGCATATGCAGTATTTTCAATTAAATGATTTTTATGATACGACAACAACGCCATATAACAGGGCATTTTTGTCTCCTTTACGGTAACTTCGTGTGGCGTGGACTGCCAAACACTTAACCAATTTTTCTTACAATCTCATTCATCAGGTCTTCAAGGTAAGATAAATAGATTGTGAGATATTCCCGTTCATATTTTTAAAGAAAAATCTTATTAAATTCAAAATAATACAACCCAAAAAATACTTCCAATTAAAATGGGTTTAAATAGGTAATACAGTAGTAATAGTAGTAGTAGTAATACCCTTTCAGTAGTTTTTTAGATGTAGGGTATTTTCAATTAAATGGTTTTAGGGTTCTGAACCAGACAGTTGACGTACTCACCTCTACGGAACTCTTCAATATGCGTGGACTAACTCATGTCATTGACTTATTTTGTTATCTTTATTTTGATTTAATATCGCATTTCTCTTTTTCTTTATTAAAATTCCGCTGGTATGATTTGTTACAAATTATTTAAATTCTTCGTTTTCCTGTTAAATCCGCTAAGACAGACCACATCGTATATTTCGTGTCACATGATAATTTTATCAGAACACGTAATAAAGTGTTACGTTCATTAATATGTAATCTTTATTAATATAATTGAATATTATTTCTGTACTTTCAAAATAAATGCCAAAATTAAAATTAAATTTGCTATTAAAATGAGCTTCTTTAGAATTTTGCTTATCGGTCTCGAATTGGCTTCGAAATGAAATTACTGCAGACTTCAGTGAAAATTTTGAAAATTGAAACAACCTTTATCTTAAATTTTCATGTATGTTTAATTTCAATATTTTGCATGGTTTAGAAGATATTTATATAAAATACAAATTTTGCGCGAACAGCGCCACGGGCACAGCTTGTTCTAAATAAGTCAGTGATGTTTAATTAACTTTCGTTCGAAAGAACGTTTCCTAGAGTTCCCTAGGTAGGTAGGTCGAACCTCAAGCAAACCTTTGCACCCAAGATCCTATCTTCTCTGGGCAGCAACAACTGTTAACAATAATAATGATCATCATTATTGTTAAAAAAAATTTTATATTCGTAAACATGAGATTATTATTACTAATTAATATTACTAATTGTTGTTAAGTGTAGCATTGTTAGAAATAACCATTTTTCTTTTTTTTTCTTTCATTATACTGCCATAGGTTTTTCGGATACAGTTGTTTAATTCACTTACATTCATCTATTTATATTTGGCATTTCATATATTTGGAATATATAGTCGTTGTCAGCTATTCGATGTCTATTACTGGATGTCGTCCTCTCCAGGCTTGTGCTATATATTTTGGTAAGGTAAGTGGTTACCTTCGCCCATATCTGCGATATTAAGGGATCCGATGTAGTGCCCAACTCGTTGAGACTTTAGATATTTGTTTACGCTCTTTTTGAAAAACTCTTTGTTATATCCCTCTGGGTAAAATGTACTTACTTTTTCTAGCCCCTACTGGCCGGCGTTTTTGCGTAGCTGAACGGCTTTCTATATTACGTCTCAAAACGCTGTTTCCACTTCAAGGTTCGTCTGGCCTATTAGTCATCGGTCCTGCAACAGATTTTACTAGCCCACTGTTATTTTGTTTACTAATTGTACGATCTATGCCGTTAACGGAAGTCTCTTAGAGATTTCCTCGTACTGGTTTTTATCCATAAGAGAAACATCTAACATTGCTCTCTCCGTAGCCCCTTGAGCGCTTACAAATACGTTGAAATTTAATGCTAGCATTGTCATATAAGATTTGTGATTTGTGATGTGTGATTGACGCCAATGTAATATTAGATAACATTTTTAGTGGTTTGAAGAAAGATATTAGTACTTTCGTGTAGAAATTATAAATTTATATTGTATACATGCAATGTGTTTACAATCATTGTAATCATTGATTTTCTTTTAAGTTATTTGAAAGAAAATATTTATTTCTAAATGCGACCCCCAAAACAGCAGAATACGTATATATGATGAGACTATATAGACGAGACGATATAGAATACGTATATAGCAGAATAAAAACATATTTAAATAATTATATGCTGTAATTTGAGATAGAGGTTGACACTCAGTATCAAAATCTATTAACAGTTTAATCAATTTCAGGAGGATACGAACACTAAGTTTCGTATCGCGTCACTCGATTGAACCTCGTCAAAGAACCTTTGTGTATCGGAAAGCGTGCTCTTTTGGCAAATTAATTCTGTTCTCTGTGCCAACAACGATTTTTCCCTTTGAGCTACAAATCGTCAGGCATTTGAACATTTTTAAAGACCCTCGTTCTCTTTTACCATCACAGTTTTGTGTATTTTAGATGTTACATTCCACCTTTATTAAAGTTCCGATACATATTAAATTAGTATTGACCACATCACATGATACTTATATACTGGTGCATTTCAGGCAACTTTTCTCGCATAAAGTTTAGATAGATTTTTTGTGACAATGATCTAAATTTTCCCATGTTCATCTTGCTTATCGAACGTACCTACAACTTATACTTTTAATATATCAAGGAGTTTATGCCAACACTTCTGATAATCTGATAATCGGTTTGCTTTGTCTTGAAAAGTAAAAGTATGCAGAAAAAATCAATTATACATCTATATGTAAGATAGGTATTTTCAATAATTTTATATCGTTACGACCAGTGCCAGCGAAACTTCGTTAGCGTTGTCATAACGAGGACATATTTGTTTATAAATTGCAACGGCGATACAAAAAAAAAACTCGAACACAGGGACCACTCTTTTGAATATATTTGTCTATCCCACGGAAACAACGTCACTTATCAGTATAAAAAGTATCCTAAGTGTTGATGCGGAATATAAGTTAGCTCTTTGTAGAATTTCTTTTGAATCTATTCAAGTGACGCTCTAACAGACAGACAAAAAATCATTATTATCCTCCTCATAATTTTGCACTTTTTTCTGATTTCTTCTCATTTTTAAAATTATGTTATTAGACAGGAAAATTGTCTGCAATGTGATACAGTCATTCAAGATAATTTCTCACAAGATGATCCCCAGTTACTCTAATATTTCGTAACTACAAGGCTTTTTGAAACCCAACAAATATTGTGGTAGATGTGAACGTATACGAAGTGTCTAGTGCAGTGGCGTGTCAAGTCTGATCGATAATTGAATACGATACCAGGGTGCGACGTTCGTCTAGCTTCGTCGTCCGTAGGAATTGGCACATCCGGACAGGGGTCAGAGTTACGAGACGGTTTATTTGAGTCTGACACATATTTCCCTGCTTCCAAGGTGATGTATGGTTATGCAATATTATATATCTATCTAGCTTATTTTATTAACAACCAGTTTTGCCCACCATTTCGGGCCGGACTTAGACTTTATATTCATATCTGAACTCTGCAAGATGTATTAATGAAATATGCACGAAAATTCAATACGGAATTACTGTTTTAAATTCTAAAATTTTCATTGAAATAATTTGAAGAATTTTGTAGTTTATTCGACAGTAGACTAACCCATGGTCTATATTTTACCGACAGTTGTCTGTAATAGTAACTGATTGATTTTGAAACTACCAATAACCGATGGTTGAGAGGTCTATACGAGCGTTTCACAAGCTCATTGTCAGTTAGAAATACTGTCGGTTATCAGTTACCAATTCCCTCCCAAGCGTTTTACTAATGCAACATAGTTCTAGTAGCGACACGCAACGTAATTCAATGAGTTGATGTATGACTACAAAATAAATATATTTTTAAAAAAGTGACTTTTGTGATATACGATTGTCACTAAAAATCAAGCTTTCAATCAATCTGATTTAAAAATACTTACAATTACAGAGCCATTTTATATGAATGTTGCATGAACAAAACGCAGTAATGTAAACAACATATAAACTTTTTAAATAATGATTGTTCTGATGTCACTGGATTTGTTGTAAAAAAAAGTGTGGTCACTTCAGAAATTTTTCGCTAGTTTTTTTGGATTTGTGGTTTTCGATCGTATTTTTTTTTTAATAAGTTAAGGCTAAACACAACGGTTTTTGTGGTTCTAGAGTCAGATGACGTAAACTTTGTGGGAACCTTGTCCGATTTTTTGTTTTCATTTAATTGTTTTAGGGAACTTTTTGTAACGCGACCGTTTCATACAGATGTAGCGATAGATTTAATGTGTTATTTGAAGCGATGTTGCAATTTATTGTTAATGACGATAAATATTGATAGCTAGTACGTACTTATACGTTATCTATTAATAATGTTATAATTATTCACGGTGTTATTTTTGACGCTATATTTAAGACGCATTAGGTCACAATCAATAAAGCTCAAGAATAACAAAAAACTGTAGTCTAATTAATGACTTTGGAACCTTTGACCTTATTATTAGAAAGGTGGCATTAATCATATAAGTTTTACTATTTTTGCTGGCAACAACTAAGAACTGACAACTTTGTTGTTATAAATATTTGTCGAAGAAAATTACGAAAACGACATCACAAAAAACAAAACCTATCCTACATTCTGGGATAAACTACATAAATCTATCCCAAACTCTATCTCTTTTCCGGAATGAAAAGTATCCTTATTTCTCTCCTAGATATTGAACTTATTTATATACCAAGTTTCAGCCAAATCGGTCCAATAGTTTTTCGTGAAAGCAGTACAGGCAAACAAAAAAATATACTTTTGTCTCGGAAACTATCCCATTTTTCGGGATAAAAAGTATTATATGTTCATCCTTGGCATCAAAAAAGTATATATTCTGAGTTTCAGCCAAATCGGTCCAGCAGTTTTTCCATGAAAGCGTAACAGACAAACAGAGTTACTCTCGCATTTATAATATTACAAAACCGCCGTTGCTCGAAATCTGAACCCTATATAAGTCGAAATAATTAGCGAATCCCTCCCTATAAGCAAATTCAGTACTTATTTTCCCTCTATAACTCGAAAAAATAAATTGGACCTTTGTATCTCAAACATAGCAATGTTTGATTTTCCAACTCGGAAATACATAACCGAAAATAAACAATGTTACGTATCATTTAACTTGCAAATAATAATGTTTTTTTCCTCTATAACTAGGATTTTTATTTATTTCACCTCTCTAATTCCAAATCAGTTGGAATAAATCTTAATCTTACAAGTGGAATGTTTCCTTAGAAAATTCGCTTAGAAATCCTCCATAAGTCGAAAACTCTGTAATTCGAAGTTTTTGGCGTCTCCGTTCAAGTTTGACTTGCAGAGGTTTTACCGTAATAGGGATGTATCTATCGAAAAGTCCAGTAATTTTAAGTCATCTAATATACTTAAAACGGTTATATCTTATAAGACTGTATGTCTCACTTTTCACTGAATATTGGATATGTGTACGTCACACACGTGCTGTAAAAGTATATCGTCATTGTGCCGATCATGAATGAGATACGGTATTGTTGTCACTGGCTCATCGGTTACGGATCGTTTGTGATGTTGTTTGTTGAATTTACTCATTCAATAAATGGCAATGGGCCTGGGCGTCGGTCGCACAACAATCGTGATGGCCAATTCCCCTCATTGTGTCCATCGCCGCAATTACGTATGCGCACTTCCTATGCCTGACCCCAAGCCCATCAACCAACCACATCTGCTCGCATACTTTTTACTCTCTCTACGCGTTGATGTCCTAATAAAAATTAATCGGTTTTAATTGAAATGACTTTTCTCAAGAGATATTTTTTAGCTCTTCGTTTAATGTTTTTTTTTACTGAGTGGGTTTGAGATAACAGGAGCTGGTTTGATATATTCCTTGTTTAACCACAAACCGAAATAAATGGAGATTAGACGTTCTCCATACCTATTTGTTAAAAGTTTATTAGTCAATGATTTGACTGTTGAAGATGTTGAAAGTCTAGCTAGTTAAATGAAGAAGTATGCACAAGACATACCTAGACAATAGACTAAGAGATATAACCGCAGATCAATAAATTTATAACTTTCAAACGAAAATAATGAAATGCTGCTGTTCTAGTTTCAGTTAAGTTTCTTGAACAAAATATTGATGAAAAATTTTATATGCACCATAAGCGTTATTCGAATTTATTAATATTTGGTTATTTTAGTTTCTAAGGTTAGAAAGTACTTAATATAATATGAGCTAACAATATTTGTTAATCCCCGCAATTCATTTCAATTAAAGCTTCTACATATCTATCTAGCAATACATACCCTATACGTCTACCGTGTAGTAGTAAACTTTATCTTATTAGCTATTGATGTTATTTTTCCAAATTAATGAATACAAATGTTAATTAATTCTTATTGTTCATATGTACATGTAGAATAGCAAATACGGATTTGTAAAATTTAATTATTTCACCTGCATCAATGTTTATCAAAGTATCATCATATTAGACGGATCAACCGAATAAAATAAATTTGGTAAAAATGCACAAAACAGAAAGGACACGACAGTACTAGATGACATGATTCAAGTTTATGTCTTTATGGATTAAACCGTTAAAAAGTAGTTTTATTATGTATACTAGTCAAGAAAACTTTACCCACTTCATTTATCTCCTCTAGTAACTAACGCACGACGAATGTTTCTTGTTCTAAAAGTAATAAAATAACTGTTTTATTTAATATTATCAGCAATTACCATATTATGTAGTGACCTACTTTATATATTGTTGAGTAATGTGCACAGATTCACCATAATCAAATATAAGTTTTATTAAACTGACGAAGTGTCGGCGCGGGCGCGGAATGCGCGATCGTGAGCAACATGTTCATACTTTATAGGCTTTCACTTTGATTGTGATTTGAATATAGCCATTTGCTCTTCCCAAACTGCTTAAAGAGACCTCGACATGTTTACACGCTAAAGCAATATAAGATTATCACGATTTCTTTGGCATGTAACAAATTGCCTACCTCTATTTTAAAATATTCGACGACCGTTAGTGGGCAAGCGTTATTCCTTTGGTTCCCTAGCTCTTCGAAAAAGTGTTTCGAATTGCTTTTGTTTTGGTGTTTATTTAAAACAATTAAAATTCTATAGGCTGATGAAATTTTTTGGTTATGGAAATAGGTTCAGGTCTTATGGATACTTCTTACATGTTTAAAAAATTGTTACGGATGATGATGGCTATTCATATACTTATAACGATGTATCAGGCTTTTTGGCTCGTTTTTACTTTTTTCTCAATTACTGATTAGTGATTTGTGGCCGGTCTTCAATTTATTGGATAAAATGTATACGTATGTTCATCTCTGCTCCTTAAAGTAATATGCGGTTAAGGCGAAATAAACTAAAAACACACATTTATATAAATAGATTTTTATCAAATTAAATTGTTATAATTCTCAATTAGATGAAGATTAAATGTTTCCATTACTTTCTGCGGGTATTGTCATCAAAATTCATGCATCTGTAGGAATCGTAGAAATAACCATGTTCCGTGTACGTGTGGATGCATTTCCTTATATATCTTTGCCTTTATGGTCTATTTTTTTTATTGTGTCCAATTTTATAACTTTCATCGTCCTAGACATCGTATCGATTGTTATATTTAAATCACTTTAACAATTAGTTCTTAAAAGGCACTTTTTATTCATCAGTTTTCTTTTATTTATCTATTGAAGGGTATATAAATATATATAATCAAAGTATTGTCACATTATGGGCCGATTTTTCAATTCAATTCAATCACCAGATAAATTCATCAATTGATTACTCATTGGTCCTAGGTAGTTTCTGCTATTCCTTATTATATTTGATTTTGATGTTGTATTCCTCTAATAAAGTTTCAGATATAACAATATTCGGTTATTATGTAATATGAACAAATATATATATATATATATATATATATATATATATATATATATATATATATATATATATATATATATATATATATATATATATATATATATATATATATATATATATATATATAGATTGAGGGCCCTTCGGACCCGGCTTCAAATCTGAGATAGTCAGCGTCTTTAAACAGCTCTTTTAATATTAGGTGTTTTTTCCAAGTCAGACCTTTTATATCACATCATACGTATTTCACACATAATAATATACAAACATCTACCTGTATTTATATTGAATGGTACTTTGTGATTTGACCTCTCACACGACCCAACCACCATAACTCACTGTTATGAATTCCATAGAAGTAAAACGAACGGCTGCTATTTATTGGGCTAATTAACATAAGTAGTGGTACCGTTACGAACACTGATCTTATTTACAGGCAGCGTTGTTTGCCTATTACTTTCATTACCAAGGCTTATTTGTTTTACGTTCATTTCTAAATATTGGTGTGATAGGAATAATAGAATTTATATCTCTAGAAATTTGGTTCGTCAATAAGTAAAAGGAAAAGAATTGTAAATAACTATATTTAATATTATAATATATTTTTTTACCTCTTAAGAAGTGAATTTATCTAGCTTCGACGACCAATATTTTACATTGTAGTAAGAATCATCGAAACTTTTGTATGTTCTCTACGCAGATATTTTTATGTTATAGCATAAAGTGTACGTACATGTATTGTGAGAAATACATTAAGTTCATATGAACTACAAAAACATGTATGTACAGTAAACATCAAAACACTAAACTTATTTAATTTTCTTCTACATATTGGTCTTTATTTATCCTAATACTATCTTATTCCTTATACCTTTTACCAATTATTTGGGGTCCTCTTTCATTCCATACTCTTCTATTCTGACATACGTCTTTTGTCAGACTGACCTGATGGAAGCGGTTCCCATCGCCTATAGACATTTGTAACACCAAAGGGGTTACCAATGTGCACCGCTTTCTAAAAGCTCATCTTCCACACACATTCATATTTTTTCTGTCAATCTTTATTCTTATATCAATTCCAGTTTGTCTTTTTGTTACATAATTTTTGTCCCTACTTATAGCATGCCCGTATATAAAAAAATAGCAATTTTTCCTTTTTTTTTAATTTTCAGCAATAGACACATGTTTAAAGTTATTTTTGTGTAGATATTCGTTTCTCACTTTATCCGTTCTTGTAACACTATAGAGGCATCTCGGCTGACCGAAGACCTTTTCGGTCTATCACTTTCCGGCCCAGCCTTTCCACTTTTTTGCCCGTCTACAGAGTTGTATTTGTATTGTATGCTTTGAGTAATAGTTTGTCACGTGTTACACTTGTCTTTACTTTAGTCATTCTACATTTATTCTCCTTACATACTTCTTATTATCACTTATCATAATTATTGTCACTTAAACTCTACGGTTATATTTATTATAATATGTATATATAAGTATATGTAAAATTATGGGCTTATAGTAGAATTGAAAAGAATTTTCAATATTAATTATTATAATATAATACATCTTTCTTTCTTATATATAAGAAAGAAATAAACTACCTACGTGTAATAATTTTAAAAAAAAATCAGACCTACTATAAGTTCATCATTTTACAATCACCTTTAGTTTTGGTTTTATTATACATAGTTTGTTAATAGTAGCACCGTAGGAATAGTTTCTATAGGGCTTATAAAGTATAGCTAGGGTTTGTTTAATAATTATTGTTAATTTACCGAAGGAAGGGGTTGGCTACGCAACACCGCACAGTGTGCCCGGCTGTGTGCAATGCGGTCTTGCATACTTCATTCCGCATTGTTCAGTTTCGCAATACCTACTCTCAAGAACCCTCTAACCACATCCACGATTGACATTCAGTATGGCAAACTTTATGCGGGTTGCTTACTGTGAAGAACAATAAATTTAATTAATATTCAATAATTAAATTAAAGTTCTACATTTTAATAGAAAAATATTTTTAGACGTAAATAAATCTTTTAGACAGGTTTGTCCGCATAATCGGCAATACCGCATTTTTAAGTTCCTTTTTCCCGGATCAAAGTTTTTCTATGTTCATCTTTGATCTTTAAAGTTAATAAAATAATAAAAAAAAACATCTAAACAATTATATTTCTTGAGGTATTTCATTGAGGATTAATCATTTCTCTCTCTCTTCTTTGTTTAATTATAATTGTTATAACTTTCGAATATATTAACAAAATGACAAAAACATTATATAGGATATTTACAACAAAAATAGGTACATATCGTGAGATTGTAAGAAAATATGCAACCCTATGCCAAACGGTTTGAATTATGGTATTCAGGAGGACTTCTAGACAGAATCATATAACTTTAAAAAAAATGTACTTGAAGTATATATAAGCCCTTACAGGACAAGAAGGGGCTGATAAAAATATATGAAACAAGTACAATGTACATGTTTGCAAGACTAACAATATAAAATTGTTTCAGGGGGCTAAAATAGGAATTATGCAGTCGCGTACCTTTGTTAATTTTTTCATAATTAGGCAGCTGCAGCTGCTTAGTTTCAATAAAATCTTTGCTTTTTTAAAAACAATTGGGTATTTATTACTAACAAAGTCGATGAACGCAGAAAAAGTACTATTATTTATAGATGATTTGTTTTTAGTAACTCATTTGTAGTAAAGTTTTGTCTGTGTAATATTTCACATATTACTGTTTCAATTATTTTTGTCTGGCTAGCCTCCCAAATATTTAGAAGGTACAAAAAATAATTGCTGCATTCTGAATTAAAGTATAACTTGAGGTTACTTCTTTTTGCATATGAGGTCAATAATGTTTAGGTTTTACGTCCAATAGATAAACGGTCCCTTTTTTACAGTGAAAATATTTAAACCTTTTTTTACAAATGACTTATACCAATGAAACACTAATTACTATTAGTGTACTATAGACTAGCATATAATTTACGAGTTCGCTATTGATTTTGCATATGTAGCTAACAATTATGCATCTACCATATTGTCTTTATTTTTGTGTTCGGTTTATACATCTAATCACTGTAAAGATTCGTAAATATTACAATTTTAAAATAATCAAATAGTCATATTCTATAACGTTCCTTCTAGTTTCACCCAAATTGTAGGTTTGATTGTCAGCGAACAGGGAAGTTCTTGTGGCTGCTGGTAGGGTCACATTTAACCAAGGAGTTAGATTTTCCACACAAATGCAATTTTTATTTAAAAATAATCATTATCTTTAACTACTACTCAATCTTAAAAGATTTACGTTTACGATTTTAGAAAATATAACGCCGCAAAAATACCTTTCAGTACCAAAATAAAACCTTATAATGGAGTTACTTTTTTATTTATTCTCAACAATACATTTTATAATATAGAACGCCCTTGAAATAATATCAACCCAATTAAAGATTTTTTCAATTTAGGATGATATACTGTGTACATTTTAATTTCACTTATGTATTCTCTAGATTGATTCGATTAACCTTTCATTCTGAGGACTTACCTTCAAACACTTGCTCGTTCGTATTCGTTGTATGCTCGAAATATACCACGAAAGGTGTTGAAGAGTAAGCCTTTTAGAAGAGACTTTACAACAGTGAATTATATATAACTAACAGCTCCATAAGTGTTTGTTCCTTTGTGCTTCAACTTCAAAGGCTCTGTCCACACCGGGGCGATTTCATGTTTATCTTGCGTGTTCAACTGTGAATTCGTCTCACAACCAGCGTATGCTATATTGTTGCAAATCTTAAAATTCAGCAGTGATTAATTTTATTCTAATTAGAACAATAGCTAAAGCTTTACTTATTATTGAATTCTTAAAATAGTTTTAAAGCATACGCTGTAGCACACGCGATGGCCTTAAACTCATGCTTCAAAGAAAAACATAAAATAACCTGATGAACATAAAAGCACACTAGTGAAGACATAAAGATCGGGAGCTAGTAACAATATAAATTTTCATATTATGAGATCATCGTGTAATAAAATATTTGAATATCTGACAAATCAATTGAGTATACATTTATATTTAAAAGCCATTAAAGATGTATGAAGCAGCGAATTACAAATAGACTATTTTAAACTGCAATAGTAATTTATGTAATAGCTACACGTTGTCTTGGCTGTATTACTACCGAGTAGTGTGAATCGGGCTTTACAGGTCATAGAGGGCGCGAGTTCACCGTTTGCCTCAAAGAGAACTAAGTTTAAACCCAGTTGTGTCTCTAATTATAGCCAATGTTCTCCGTACGTGATGTGTTTTATGGCTGTTTCGGATACCTGCTACATTTTAATTTATACCACACGTTCGAAATTTTAAACTAGCGTTGATATTAAGTTGTTACTTTTTCTATTTACTTAATATTAAAACGAATGATTGAATAAATGTAATGAATGAATTTCATATGTGTTTCATGATTTTTTCTAGATCGTAATAGCCAAATCAAATAAATATAATCATATATAATATTGTAATTAATGATCGGAAAAATAGGGTTGAAGTACCTAAAGTAATAAACCACTAAAATGTAAACTAGTGATATAACGAGTTTTGGCAATTTGCATTGGAATTCTCGAATATTTGCGAGATTTTTGTCATTCGTATTCGCAAGGAACATTGGGAAGTTTTGACCAATGTAGTTAACAAGGAAAAGGAAATTATTTATGGAATAATAATGCATTGTCATTCCATTTATAATTTTCTTTCTCTAGATACAGGGCATCCCACGGCTATGGGACACAGAGGATAATTATGTAATGTTCTAATTTCCGTAATGTTATTTAACCTTTGGTCTCAATTATACATTTTTAATATTTTTGTCTATGAATTAAATGAATATGCGCTTTATTCCAAAAGCATTCGCAAATATTGGAGATGAATATTCGCATCTGCGTCCGAATTTGCGAATGTGAAAAATTCGACATTCGTTACATCACCAATGTAAACGTGTAATATAAACCTACCTAAATCTGAATATCCTACGACTGTGTAGGTAATTTTCGTCAGACATGTACCTATTTCACTTGTTAACGGTCTCGCTGTTATTTCGCAAGGAGACGTCTCCTAACGTGTGTTTAATTTATTAACCCTGCAAAGGGATTAGGGGGTGTTGGTTCGGAACTTTATTAAGATTTAGTGCAGTCCTGGGATGTCGGTGCAATTATCAACTGACTCCTTGAAGCCTTGGGGAGATATCCCGGGATCATAATGACATGTGACTGACCCTAACGGCCAACGCCCCTCACAATCAAACTTATTGCATTCTAAAGTAAATGAATATATATATATTGATTACACTTATAACATTGTACATTCATGGACCTTAATTATATAAATATATATTTATATAAGTATGTACAACAGGTTTTGATTGTTCACTTTGTTCTTTTCTTCTATTATTGTCTTCCTGAAATTCTATTAATTGAGTTTGAAAGGAAAATTCGAAATTATGTTTCGATTTTAGAAAAAGTCTGCAATATTTTCAATTTAAGTAATGTTTCTTTGAAATAATTATTCATTTGTTCACATAGGTTTCTCATACATTTTTTTATTATATATATAAAAAATGTATATAGCCACTTGGAAGGTATATATTTATTTGAATAAAGGGATTGAAGTTATATTTAGGTACCTACTAAATAAAGAAGTTACACACCATCTATATATAAGTATATAAAAATCAATTGCTGTTCGTTAGTCTCGCTAAAACTCGAGAATGGCTGGACTGATTTGGCTAATTTTGGTTTTGAATTATTTGTGGAAGTCCAGGGAAGGTTTAAAAGGTGAGTAAATATGAAAAATATACTTGGAATATAGTAAAAACAACAATTTCGCTTTCCCTTAGAAACTATTCCTACCTGTCAAACATTTGATGTTCGTCCTGTCGTTTAAAAATCAATTAAATTTAGAAGTAGTTCAGAAATCAAATTACATTTAAAAGTGAAGATTTTTTTCATTTTTTTGGTTTTGAATGTCAACCGTTTGATTTTCGCTATGGTTAAATTTTGACCACATTTTTTACTAAAGTTGAAACATTCTGCAATTGTCATTCACTTTTTTTATTTAATGATTCTGAGACGGTACAAAGTTTGCCGGGTCAGCTAGTAACATATAATTTATAAACGATATGCAGCTAAAAATACATAATTTGATCTTAATTATCTTTGATTTAATAATTTTAATGATTCAGTTAAATATTAATATCAACAATTTATTTATTATAATTGCATTAGTAACGTGAGAAAGCAAAACTATTTGCGAAAACTTAATATCCTAGACATACATTAAATAATTACGTATCTTTTTCATTCCACATAACTCTGGGGGTAGAATAATATTTCATATCCTGTTCCTGCGAGTTTCTCAGAATAATTACGTTTTCTTAAATCTCCTGTGTTGTAGAAATTTCATTAATTACGTTATATTGCTAAGATATTTTTGGTATAATATAACCTAAGGGATGAGAACTAAAATAAATTGTTTAACTCAGCAACTTATATTTAGTAGATGACCGGGAACTCTAATATATTGGCATAATATTTTTTATGACTTTGAATAGATGTATAAACAATGACAAAGTTAATAACTTTTGATTTCTATCCACAAAATAAAATGGAATCGTATTTTCTAGAACCAATTCAGAGAATGCAATTTAAGGTTTTTTTAAAACAAATTGCTAATAAATAAATCAATCAATATATTTTTCTATAATATTTTAAATCTCTGCCCCTTTAGACACAGAGGCTGATTAATAAAAATAGTTAAATAATTAGGTTACATTGGAGGCACCTAGCGAAACAAAAATCAAAGCTTTAAAGAAAAATAAACAAAGGGGCTTGGTAATCGTCATAATTTACAATTATTGTGATGACATTTTAACCTATCCGAAGTATGGTCGCACGTTATTGGCCAAAATAGCTTCCACATGTTAGCACATGACTTGCTCTGATATCAAAGTTCTAATGTTCGCAATACATACCAGTCGCTATAATCGAAAGTGGTTCAGACAGTATTATTACAGTTCCTACGTCTGACAGTATCAAATATTGTTGGAACAGACCTATGTTTTGAGACGTTACAATGGTAATTTATTGCTATCAAAATTATTTCTTAGCATATGCGGCCAGTGAATCACAGAGCAATTACCGACGCAGATGGTCAATTCATCACAACGAATTTTTATAGAGCACGCTTCTCTCCTCTAATTCGCAGTTGTTTAATTTTGCACCGCGAGAACCGAATGATTAATCGCTGGGGAAAATATATTCTCTCGGATTATTATTTGGAAGGTTAAGATTAGTGAGCGCCTAATTGGTTTTATTGTAGGTAATATCGTTCTTTATGAGTAAACGTACTTGTGGAATATAAGAAAAATTCCTGAATATTAAGATTGATATTATTTTCTAAGTTTCCGCTCTAGACTCCGAGATACACTTTCCCACCGTTTCTCATCTACTTCACACTAAATTCAAAACAGATTTCACACATTGCTTTCACAACCATATACCTAGCTGTCAAGTTTTTACGGGAACTTAAGAGTGATAGATAAAATATGTTGCTTTGCAGTTGTATTTTCGGAGACGTACACAGACCTCATATATAATAATACTAGCGGCCCCGGCAGACGTTGTCCTGCTTTGAAAAATAAAGTTCTAGGACCCGATCTCAGCGCCACCTACCGGTTCCAATTGTGGATTTAAACCATTCAAACACACAAAAACAAAATCATCAAAATCGGTCCAGGTGATTAGGAGGATTCTAGAACCCGATCTCAGCGCCACCTACCGGTCCTAATTGCGAATCTAAACCATACGGGAACCCACTCAAACACACAAAACAAAATTACCAAAATCGCTCCAGTTGATTGGCAGGATTCTAGAACCCGATCTCAGCGCCACCTACCGGTTACAACGGGATGAAAAGTATCCTATGTCCGTCTCCTGGTTCTAAGCTACCTCCCCACCGATTTTCAGCCAAATCAGTACAGCCGTTCTTGAGTTATAAATAGTGTAACTAACACGACTTTCTTTTATATATATATATGATTATATATAGATAAGTTGATAAATGTCCTACTGCTGGGCTCGAGACTCCCATTATAGGGGGAACGGACAGTATACCCGCCACGCGTGGCGAAGGCGGCTTGGCAGGTTTGACACATCGGTTATCTCGATGTGCAGGTTGCATCACGATGTTTACTTCACCGTTGATAGCACGTGGTAATTGTAACAATATGCACATTAGATCAGAAGACTGACTAAGTGGTGTATGCGTTCCGGCCAGGATTGAACCCACGCCCTTTTGAGTTTGGGATGCGTGCGCTAGCCGTTACGCTACCACGACTTTTTGACCTTATATATCTCTTTTAAAAAAAATGAACACCATTCAATGGTTTTAAGCAAGAATTGTATGTCGGTGTGGATAATCAGTCAGTTGAAAAATAATTTGGTTGAGAAAAGGGTAGGTTTAAGTTAGGTTCCTTATCCGGTTATTCCAAGAATCCTTTTACGAATACGATAACTTATGATTCGTCGAAGGCCTCTTCAGGCATAGCTCTAATAGGATTTTCAACCCATACCTTTACCTAATGTAAGCTTCTAGTAAGAACAGGACGATACCACGAAATGATGAGGATTGTAATGCAGGAAATGTGATGAATGCTTCGCCCTAGTTTGTTTATTCACGTTAAAAATGAACGGTAGGTACTCGTCATGCATAAACTATTTAGGCGAATCGCATTTAGTTTATTACATGTTTTGCAGTTAACATGATGTGGTGTTAGACACGGGTTGTGGTTGTCATGCTGATTTGGTTACTGCTATATGTTTAGCCTTCGTTGCTTATACTGCCGTTACTTTAGTTAAATCATTTTGCTCTGATATTAAAAGTTTATATAAATTGACAACCTAATCTCATAAATTCGTATATTACTCTAAATAATTAATTTTCATTCTACACTAAATTACCCGTGTTAAATTATAAAAGTGTTGTTATATATTTTATCATTGTACTCTTACGTCACATCTGACTACTGTCTTCTATGTTAAATGATCGAAACACATTGAAAATATACCTAAGTACTCGTCACGTGAAGACTACTATAATCTAAGTACCAGAAGTGCGTCTGTTTGAATGTCTTGAAATATAATGTGTTTATTTGTTATGTTTTTACTGCCTCAAGTATGGACCAATGTTTATTTTTTTATTATATGTTCTAAAATTATAAATGGATAAGCGGATAAACATAGTATATTTTTTATCCCAAAAACTCAAGATTACTTGCAAGATACGGCTTCAAGTATAGAAGATATAAATAAGTAACCTGAAATACTGATGAATAAAAAAATGATTTTTCTTGGGAAATGATTACAAGGGAAAGTATTTTTTATTTTATTTAGTAGTTGAATAAGATAGTAGGCGTGATTTTATATCGTCTTTCTCCGAACGTGAGACGAAAGAATTAAACATAAGAAACTTTATGTAAACAAAAAAGTATGGGTTAAATGAAGGTAAGAAAACACTCAACCAGCGAAACAAAGTTTTTAAGTTGAGCTTAATAGTGTCTACGAGGTGTGTGTTGAACGCGGTCCAAATGGTCAACAACGTTTCTCACAGTAGGTGTGAAAGATAAGTAGTAGACAAATTGTTTACAAACTTCTTGAGTTCTTTAAAACTTTTATTTCTTTTATTTTAACGGATTTAGAACGTAGTATTGAGTTGTGAGTGAGGAGGGCAACCACGTCTTAAGCTGTTGTTTTGGTCTAATGTATAATTAATTATATTGTTCTCTTATGATTAGGTACTTAAGTAAAACAGTTAAATATTAATAAACAGTAAATAATAATAATTCAAATACCATACATGCGAATGTCACTTTTCAGGAGGAAAAAAATTGACAGCTAGAATAAAAAACAGTATTCCATTTCTAGAATATTATAAAATTCTAAATATGCCGTGTCTGTACTTGAAGTTATTAAAACAAATAAGTAGACTATATAAACGATGGAGAACACCATGCATTTTTTTTAGATTTCTTGTCTGTTTGCCGTTTTGCCTGTTTGTTTGTTTGTTCGGGATTCACCTGAAAAGTATTGGGCCGATTTCGATCCGGTTTTCTCTAATCGACAGAAAATTTTTAGACTTAAAATTTGCGCTACTTTTTATTCTGGGAATCCCGCGGAAGTTTTACCGGGAGCGGTTTGTAGTTCGGGTGCTTAAAAATTAGCTTATTTTGACACAGTTTTCACTAAAACGATAGCTTACATTCTCTTTAAAATGCTGCGTTACTTTGTGTCCCGGGAAAACCGCGGGGACTTCAAGTCAAGCGTGAATAAAGTCGCGGGCATATCCTAGTTACTAAATAAGTTTACTGATTTTCGCAGCAATAACAATGCTACTGTGCAGAGTGAATAACTCCGAGCGCGCACCTAATGAAATTACTTGCAACAATGCAACTCGTGACTGAGGAGTTTCATGTCTCCCGTATATTATATTACTTAGCCTCCACAGATATCTCAGCTGCAATTCCAGGTAAAGCCAAATTGCACTTCATTTGTGTGCAAGATGCTTCTAAAATCACTAAAATGTTCTCAGAGTTCTCACGCCCTCGAACCGAGCTAGCTCTGAAGATATCGAAAACGCATAGTCACGTAGTGTCTGTACATTCCCGCATTAGGACTAAATAGCTATCGCTTATGGGGCTTCATTTGTGTTAGTATTAAAGATTTAGGCTGTGGTCGAATACGTCTTATTTAAAGCATTAAAAAATAACGCCGTTAACGCATAGCACCATCGGTGTATACATACATGCGTTATTTGTTAACATTTAATGTCATTAACAATGTCACATCTGAAATAACTCCTTTAACCCATCGCCATATCTGCGTGAAACGGTCTAAATCATTATCCTAGATGAAGCCCCAGCATTAATTATCAAAATTAAGGTCTTTAAAAGCTTCTTTAACTTAAAAAATAAAGCAATACTTGTAAGCAATACTACAAAATATTAAATTGCATGTAGTGTTTGCCTATAAGTGATTACTGCATTTGTCATATATAAAACAATGTACATCCTTTGTACTTATGTTAGGTCCAGTATGGCGACCCAATAAGGTAGCACTACTAAGCTTCTGAACGCCTGAAATATGGAACCTAGGCCCAGCATTCTAATTATATGTATGTACTTTTAATGGTATATATAATACATTATGAAAATAGAAGTACATACCTATAAAGCTTAGTTATTTTAAAGTTTATGCCTAAATGGCACTCTGTTGTTCGTGCCTACCCCGCAAGGGAACTGGCGTGAAGTTATGTATGTATGTATGTATTTTAAAGTTTAATAACTGTATTATGTTTGGCTATGACATATTTCAGATAGTCTAAAATTTGGTTCTCAAATTCAAAAATTAGTTTTCCAATTGAGTCTATTATAAACTTTGGTTTAAGTAGTAGTTAGGTATATTTAATAAAGGAAGATTTCCTGTAGAGAAATTTTATGCTTTAATATTTAGGTTAACGGGGTTTAGTTTGAAATAATATATCTACACCACGAATTGAGAACTTCCTCCTTTTGTTAAGCTGGTTAAAATACTGACACATCATCTTAAATCACATCTGTGCCTTAAAAAGTTACTGATTTTGATTTTTGATTCGCATATAAGATATCATTTAGAAATTAATACTATTCATTCCTGCCTTAGCATTGGTTAAATTTTGACATTTATTTATTCATTTTACATTGTATTAAGTGTGGTATAAAGTAGGTGGCCCTATGAATTATATGTCTCTCTACACACTTAGCCTCGCTTGAGGCTAAGTGTGTAGAGAGAGATACAAAGAAAAAAGATAAAAAAATCATGCAAAATATACTTCTTGACATTACTTGTATGGAGCTTATGTCAAACTTTAACCGATAATTAGGCAAATGCAAGGTCGCCAAGATGTAGAAACCGATCATAAATCTTTCCGCTGCAAGTGTCTAATTGAAAATGTTACTTTTAAATTGTTGATTCATTCATTACCCTCTCACGCGATATGGGGTCGAATTTGAACTGAGTTATTATCGTTGAGTGTTCAGCTGTTTTGTTCGGTATACAAAATGACCATAACATTAGAGGTACGAGGCTGCGCATAGAAACGTGTTTAATGGTCATAGCTGGCGATGCAATATGGGTTGAATAAAATTTATCCCGGGTTTCGTTGGGAGCAGGACAAAAGATGGAACACGAGCCAGCGTTGGACAGAGATAACGAAAAAGCTTTTGATATCATAATTAAGCCTCAAACAGGGACGTGTAAATAAAAAAATATTTATCTTATGGAGATGGTTTTAATAACTCGACACGTTCGGTCATTAAATTGAGAGTTGATGGCGTTAAGGCTTTTACATTTAGACACGCTTTTAACGGTTACACGTAGATAGCTTTATCGTGATTTCAATTAGGTATTAAACTTGAAAAAGTTTTACTATATATGTTAAGTGATATTGTTTCTATTGTTTGTTATGTGTTTCTCTAATTATTATAGATCTGGTACTAATCCGTAACTATGGGACAAAGCTTTGATTATGTAGAACATAATCAAAGGGACAAAGTATACTATAAGAATGTGGCTACATGTTACAATAAAATCTAAAAATTTTACATATAAAAGGACAGGCGTTCAAATAAAATCTTATCAATTTTTAAAATATCTTGATAGAAATAATTTTAATTACTGTTAATACAATAATTGGCTCCTTTTACTTGTACAAAGTTATATACGTATTTACTTATAAAAGTAGGTGCGCTTTTACAAAATCTATGAGACGTTTTGTAAAATGATAAAAAGTATCTCAATTGGTTTGACTGTCCTGCTCCTCTATTAGGGTAAATGTTAGATGTAAACTGACAATGGGGAAAGGAAGGTCACAGTTTTAGTTACGTTTTATAAATAACTTCGCACAGTAGCAAGCGGATGCTGCACGTGTGCGACACACTGCGTGCTCTCAGTCTCAGTGGTATTTTATTGCCGGTGCCTTCTTTTTGGATTTAGCTCATGGTGCAATATCACGTCAGTAATACAAATTGACAATGAAATTTTTGATTTAACTGGCAAAGTGATATTGATTAAACGATTAGTTGTGGGATGTTGATTTTTTGAACTGATAACTTCTTTAGGCGGTTTTCGGATGAGGAAAATACACTGAACTCGCCTCACGCTCAGATACAAAGTTTTTACTTCTGACGTTCTACGACTGACACAGTTCTTTTATTATTTTTTATTGCAAGAATTCAGCAGACAGGCAGACGGCCTACTTGATGGAAAGCGGTTACCATCGCCTATGGACATTTGCAACACCAAAGGTGCTATAAAGGCGCTGCCGCTCTCTTAAGGGAGACTGGAACCTGGTCACTAATGTCGGAACACAACTCAAGGTTGTTATGGCGACATAATTTAGTCCAGGGGTGGTAGATATCCAGTCGGACAAAACTATTAGTATTGTATACAAACTCTCAACTGTTTAGTTATACATCACTTCTTGAGTACCCTAATCACTATGATATACTCCCTTGTTTAGCGTCAGCCAAAGATTTAGTTTTGTCTGATGCTTGCCTGTGGAGTTCTATGGCTCTGGCGTGTAAAATTAAAATGATTATATTTATAAACACTTGTCATTAGCCAGATATACAAACCCCACCATACTAGAACAGAAGATAAAGCATATTGACGGTTAATCATCATAAGCAGCGATCTACGCATGAGTGTTGTTTTAAAATACGGGCTCAAAACTCATGTGATAAATACAAATAAATGTATAGAAATATTTACAAAGTTATACATGAAACGATTTTCTTTTTTTATTGTCCTCTAAGGCAATGAAAACAAAAGAGACAAAAATATATTGTATAATATATTAAGTCTAAGGATTAAATAATAAACGGAAAGAGGCTTCTGATGGAGCTTTTTACGATTTAAGTTACTGCGTGTAAATTTTACTACGCTCACCCGCAGATTTCGTCAGCCTAATGAATACAAAGAAGCTATCTGACAATTAAGCCTTTATATAAGTAAACAAATATGTTACTTCAAAAACTACTTGATATGTGATTCCTATTTTACTATTTATTTTTCTACCCGCGACTTTGTCCACGTTTGACTTGAAATTACCGCGAGATTCCCGGGAAATAAAGTACCGCAGCATTTAAAGAAGAATGTAAGCTATCGTTTTAATGGAAACTATGTCGGAATAAGCTAATTTTTATGCACTCAAACAACTTTGAACCGCTCCCAGAAAAATTCTCGCGGGATTCCCACAGTAAGAAGTAGCGCAGATTTCAAGCATAATAATAAGCAAATAAGAATTTGCGGTCGACTAGCAAAAAGCACATCGAAATTGGCCTAGTAGTTTTTACGTGAATCCCGAGCAAACAGACAAACCAACAAATAGACAAGAATAAAAAAAAATAACATCGTCTATATAGCCTATTCCAGTTGTTTTTTTTTTAATATCCGATAAAATGCACAACACTCGCTTACGCTGGTAAAGCCACGTTTTACGGAATCCGGCTAATTATGTGGGGAATAAATGTTAGTCATACCATCTGATAGAAAGGGTAGGCTAAGCCAAGCAATGCTGGTGTCTAAACAAGATATGCCGAAGACCGCGCGACGTGGAGAAGAGAAAGTGGAACCCGGGCTACGAGCAAACATTCCGAACGCAACCGGTATTTAACACCCGGATAATAATGTTGAATTAAAATAAAACTGACTGATTGGACTAAATTTAATAATATACTTAGATAATTAAAGTTGTTCGTGCCTACCCCGCGAGGGAACTGGCGTGAAGTTATGTATGTATGTATGTATGTATAATTAAAATTCTCAAAGTTAATGATAATAATTGTTCAAATTGAAGTCACATTATTTATACTGCAAACCTAGACCAATAAAATAGGTAGACCGATCCCCAAGCTCTCAGAGTGAAAATAGGATAAAGGAAGCCAATTTTGGAATAGGAAGCCAATTGCAACACAACGCGTTTTGCGAACTTAGTATTTTAAATAAACGAATTAGTATGGATAAAGAAGGGGATTAGTTTCCAGTGGATACATTATTATCACCCACACAAACGCAAACAAACACACAAACGTATACGCAACCACGTATATACTACAAAGTTTAAGCACACAAGGCTGTAATAAATGCTTCACTTCATTTGACGCTATTGTTCCCATATGCTCCGCCTATACTTTATTCGTCGGAGATTGCAAAATTAAATTTAATAAGATTAATAAGGAAAAAACCCAACCAAAAGACCTAATCACAACAAGAATCATCAAAATTCTAACGGTAGCTGTTGATCCTTTATAAATGTTCCCTTTTGGATCTTTGTCGAAATATTTACGCCCCACATTGAACGTGAAATTCCCAAACAATAAGATTGCGCCGCAGCCATACCGGCGCGGGCGCATATTAAGCGCACAAAACTCCACACGTGCGCCTTTCACGCTCATAGAGTTGAATAAACAGAACCGACGGACGGCTTTTGTGGGCCCTTTTGTGTCGCTCATTATTTTTCATTAAAATATTGATTTGTATTTTTTGATAATAGATATTGTTTAGTTTTTAATCTCAATCTCGCATCGGTTTAAATTATTTCATGATTGATCCAATTAATTTATTTGATTATCTGCAAACATAAAAAATATGTAAATGTAGATACGAAACTGTTTTATACGTTTATATTTCACTGACATGAGAAAAACAAATTTACATGTTTGGTATAAATATAAATTTATGTGGCATCTTTTACATCTACCAAAAAATAGGATCGTTTATCTCTCTGGCAATGTGTATTTTATAATATGAGTCCATTAACATCCTACTTTTGGGTATAAGATCTTCCCATCTCAAGTGGATGGTATACCCGCCACATTGTCCAAGGCGGATGGCCGGTTTTTAAATATCGGTAAAATCGATGTGCAAGTTTTCTCAAGATAATTTCTTTTACCGGCAATGGGTGGTAATTGTAACAAAAAGCCTTATTTCGAACTTAGGTCTTTTGAAAGAAAGGTACCTTTAGCTAGTGTACCTATTAAGTTACCTTTGCCTTTTAATTTTATAATATATACCAGCTTTTGCCCGCGGCTTCACTTGAGATAAAAAAGGATATGTATGTCACGAAGTAGGCGTGTTATAACTCTTAGAAATGTCAAATTAATTTTTAATTAAAGTATCTAATCATAAATACCCATAACACCATATAGCGAAGGTGGAACTAACTATAGGAGCAATACATTAACGTTATATTGTCATTATCGTTGCTATAACGATGTATGTATTTGTTTAGTGAATTACAACGGTGGCGTCAATAAACGTGCTCAGAGCGTCATCTTTTCGACTACATTCGTCTATCCCCTTGGGAATGGTACATTTTTCTTGGATCAAAAGTACTCTTTGTCCTCTTCTATACCCCTGACAATGTGTATGCAAAATTTCGTGACGACTGTTGCGTAGTTAGGCGTGAAAACGTCACAAACAAGCCAACTCATATACACAATTATAATATTAGTTAGGAATAAGTAAAAAAATACCAGGGTCGTAGATAATAGTGTTCCGAAACATTTGAAACAAGCGTATTCAATGCTTCATTTTGAACAATGTGTGTGTTGAATAAAAAAATATATTTTTGTATTCATTGAGTTACGGGGCTTTCGTTTATTTTTTCTGTGTATACATGTTGTAGATGAATGACCGGCTGTGTTAAGAGTCGGGAGGCGGAAAGGGAAGTTGAATAAATTGAATTGTGCGACTAGGATTGCTTCAATATGGAAATACTAGGTCGTATGAATGCATTAAAGTATCCGTTTAAATATATGTAAAATTAATATGTACACATTATGATATTATTCATTAATAGTAAACTGTAGTTGAAAACGTAAACAAATTATTTAGAACTATATATACAACTAAAAGCTAATACAAATATAGATAGATAACACTTCGTAGATCACTAAAATGAACACAGAAAACATTAAACATACATTTATACGAGTTACAATATTTTTAGGCAAAACATTAGGTGTTGTTATCGCTTAAAGCTATTTTTTCCAGACAAGCAACTAAAAGAGTAGTCTCAGTATGAAGAGCACGTAGACTGAACATAAAGTAACACAAGAATTTTCTTATAATATTAATATTTATGTCACAACAACGATACGATACAATGCAAGAGCAAATAAAGAGAAGAATAAAACAAAAGAAGTGCGACGAATGTCAAACTATAAAAAGGAAATCAACTAAAGAGGTTGATTCCAACATTCACCTAATCTGGAGATATGTGCTATCTAAATTTAGGTCCTACTAATTGAGAAGTACAGATACTTCTACTTTTTGGAACGAAGTTCCTTATCGCGCGTTGCGAAAGGGGGCTAGACGGAAAAAATTAAGACCAAAAGTTGTAACGACACTTTTTGCTATAGTTGTAAGCCGTGCGGCGTGCGCGTGTTTCTCTGTCTGTCTTTCTCTCTCATAGAAAGCAAGCCAGTTATTTTCGTTTCGTCTTTCTATTTCGCATTGAAGAGTGTGTTGTCGCGACGATTTTTTTGTTGAGTGTATACAGGTTTTTTGTACATAATAAATAATAACAAATAGAATCCCAAACATATTATTATGTTTCCTACTTCAGTTACCACAAGCCAATTATTACTAAAATTGAGCCTACTGATTAAGTTTATATTACATTATATTTGTTAATATTAAAAAAATAGTATTATAACTAAAAAAAAATAATTATTACAATTCCTTCACTAATTAATCGAAAGGAACTTCGTTCCATCCGGGTGTCCCTTGACACCTCTCAAGTTTTTTACTTAAAATCTGCACACCCCTTTACTGGGATAAAATTATTTTATGTTCATTCTTGTTATTAAAATCACAAGTATCAAAATTCATGAAATCAATTTATTCCCTTAGAAGTAGAATGAAACTAACAAATATCTAAACAGTCACATTGATTTCATGTAAGGCATGAAGGTTACATAAATCAGTCTTACTGATATTTGTGATAGACATTTTGAACTAATAATTTGAATCTAATTTATGCTTTAACTTTTACTTAGATTGGAGTGAAGCAAAAGATCAGTCAGTTCTTAAAATAGGTTCAAATTGAATAAGCATAGATACAAGTCGACGTAAATATCTGATTCAACCCACTCTCAAAACGAAAGCCAAACTTTTTCTACTTAATATACGTAGTTATAATAACAATTCTCCTGCTGTGTTTTTCAATATATTTTTAATAAACAACCTTACCTGCTTAGAGACTCATAACTGGTAACCCAACAGTGGGTTGATTAGGAGTTAATCACAGTAATGAAGAAATTTAATTTATAATATTAAATATGACCAAACTGTAAAGGTGGTGTATCTGTTGATTAGATGTGTGTAAGATTAATATAGGATAAAGTATCAACTAGAGACCGTTAAATTAAAATGGTTTCTTTTTGATATCATTATTAATATGAAGGTAAAACTAATTGTAAACTTGTTATAAGCATAGAACTGGAATACTGATAACCTCCTAAATGTAACACGACCAGATGACGCTACAAGTCGATTTACTATCGCTTTTAGACATTTTATCATTAAAAACTTATATTTTAGACCAAATCAGTCAAAGGATTCTTTTTAGTTTATTTAGGACATATACGCATTTTAACAATACTGAGAAGAACAAAATAAAGTAGAGGAAAGAATATAAGTCCTAAAATTGGATCCAGACTCAGCGTAATGTTGGCCACTAAGACCAGCGATGTTATTCCACCTGATACCAGCAGGCGGAGTCACGGAGGACAATACAACATACATAATATAAAATCTTTGTTTCAAATAATTCATAAAATTGTTTCAAATAACAAAACGTCAAGAAACGCGAGAAAGCCGATCTGTAGGGGTGGGGGATCTAATTAAAAATTAACAAGTGTTTCAGGTTTTAGATACGTTTTCTTTGACTAGACGATTATTATTAACTAGCTGCGCCCCGCGGTTTCACCCGCTTACTTGACATTTATCGTTATATTTTGGATAATTCACACTATATCTTCATAAATTATAGCCTATGTGTTATTCTGATGTCTAATCTATATTATTATAAAGTTTAATCAAACTGCATTCAGTAGTTTTTGCCTGAAAGAGTAAAAAATACATCCATACATTCTTACAAACTTTCGCGTTTATAATATTAGTAGGATATACGAGTATACAAAATTGCAATATCAGGGCCCCAATTATTCTATTACAATTTCGTCAGAATGGTCGACCAGTGCCGCCATGTAGACTGTTTTTTCCCCAATTCTGATATTACAATATCGTCAGAGTGCTTTTGTACGAAAAAACAGCCATTATGACGTCACGTTATTTTAATAGCAGAATTGCGCCCGTTATCGTACTAAATTATTTTTATAAGGCCAAAGGCATGCTGTGACCCGTCAAAGGAGGCGTCCCAAAGGCGAGGGCGACATTGCGCGGGGTCAAGCATCGATCGGGTGGCGGCCGCCTGGAGGCGTATGCACCACTGGCGAACAAATGCTCAATTTATGCTACAATATACATTTTTGTACGATTTATAGAAATATTGGGTTCCTTTAACTTTCACTCTAAGATTTTAGTAAGCTCCTGCTTGGAGTGTGTCAGTGTAAGCATATTTTGTACTTATGTAGAGTATTGGTATACTGGAATCAACGCACTAAAAATTTTTAAGTAGTCAATTAAAGTCATTTTAATAAATTAAACAGAATAAAGATATCACTCGTCGATACAATATGGTGTAGTTTTACTAGGAATCTATTCGGCACACCACATCGCTAACTGGCCGTCAAAGCTATACGAATGTACTAAATATCTGTCGCGATTTTGTAAAATTAATATAGTTCTTTTTCGTCTCCTTGTTTTGTCATTAATTGATCAATTGAAAGTTTTTCCATTTTTTGTCAGGATTAGCTGACTTAATCTTTTTTAAGAGCCCTTATACTCCTTGGATTACACTCTTATCATAATCTATAATGATTCTGGTAACATTTTGATTAGACCGAAGTGAGATCGCACGTCGTCATTGTCAGCCAATTACAGTCCACTGGTGGACGTAGGCCTCCGCAAGTCGGCGCTACTCCTCCAGGTCCTCCGTCTTCCTTA
The DNA here is from genome assembly GCA_019925095.2 of Dendrolimus kikuchii. Classification (NCBI taxonomy): domain Eukaryota; kingdom Metazoa; phylum Arthropoda; class Insecta; order Lepidoptera; family Lasiocampidae; genus Dendrolimus; species Dendrolimus kikuchii. Next base: position 15,904,093 of record CM034390.1, read on the forward strand.
TCCAAGCCCTACTAGTGACTTTGCACAGGTCGTCAATTCATCGGGCCGGAGGGCGTCCGACACTACGTTTACCGAGACGCGGTCTCTACTCCAGGACTCGTCTGCTCCATCGGCTATCGGTCCTGTGACATACGTGACCGGCCCACCGCCACTTCAACTTGCTAATAATGCGAGCTATGTTGGTTACCTTGGTTTTCTTAAGAATATCCTCATTTCTAATTGTATACAATATAAGAGAAACACTCACCATAGATCAGTCTATCAAATTAAATTTGTTGCAGTAAATGGAATTGTATTATTGTTCGCATGTAAGGGTATATGTAATTTATGTTATTTAATCTATTTAATAATGTATATCTATGTTAGTTTATTATTATTGTTTTGTTTTTTCTTTAATTATATTTAACTAGCGGCCCCGACAGACGTTGTCCTGCTCTGAAAAAATAAAAATCTAGAACCCTATTCCAGCGCCACCTACGGTTCCTATTGTGGATTTAAACCATCCGGGGAACCACTCAAACACACAAAAACAAAATCACCTACCAGTTCCAACGGGATAAAAAGTATGCTATGTCCGTCTCCTGGTTCTAAGCTAACTCTCTACCAATTCTCAGCTAAATCGGTATAGTCGTTCTTGAATTATAAATAGTGTAACTAACACGACTTTCTTTTATGTGTATAATATAGATTACGATTTAATTCGTTTTAATTAAGTTAACCCACTAAATATAATTTAATTTTTCTTGTAATGTCTCCTTGGATACCGGGTTGCCTGGAAGAGATCGCTATAAGCGATAAGGCCGCCCATTGTTCTAATGGAAATGTATTCATATTAAATGTCTAGGTTTAAATTATGGTGAACAATAAAGAGTTTTCATTCGCTCATACATCAAGCACTCTATAGCCTGTTGACTGACTTAGAATTTATAATCCAGTCCTGTCGTCAGTGTACACGTCTCGGTCCCGTGACCGAGGTCAGGACATGGAGGACGTACTGCTCGAACACTCTTCTTCAGGTATTACGGGGTGGTCGACAAAAAGACGAGATCGTACAGTCTTATCTAAAATAGCTTATTAGAAATAAAATATAGGTTATATAAATCTAAAATCGGGTCATTAATATCCATAGTTTATAGCAGTCGTAGTAACCCTGATCGCCTTGAGGATAATTTATTACTACTCTCTTCATATGTGCAAAATGTTTGTGATTGTGCACAGATGACTAATAGGTATTCTCTTTTGATATTTTACTAAAACGTGTAACATTCTTACATGCAAAAACTCTCACCTGTGTACTCGTTGCCATGGACACCATAGTGGGAAAGGTCTCCGGAAGGAAATGAAGCGCTCAATTACCGCGCGTGGCCGGTGTGTGTAACGGTGTGGTCACATGGAAACCCAATGCGATCGATATAATGTTTATGATTGTGATACGGACATGTATTACCAATGCCTTAGAGATTAAGAAGGAAAATTTGTTGTATATACAAATTATAGAAAAGTATTTTATTTTTATATCCCTCTAGATACACCCGGCCACGCTTTGCATTGTGGTGCATTGTGATATTCATTATAAGGATAATAAATACATCGATTACTTTTCCAGCGTTAATTACACAAATTTATATAAAAACACTCTTTAAGTAAAATATAATGTTTTGTAAAATACTTAAATGTTTTCGAGTTTTGTGAATGCGGAACATACGGAAGCTGAATTTTTACATATAAGTTGTTATGTTACTGTGTCTTGTGTGTGTCGCATTCAGAAATAAATATTTTATTTCTTTCTTTATATATTAAATCAGACCGTAAATTCTAACTTAATATTAATTAACCTTAATATTAAATGTTTAATTTCATTATTTCAAATACTGAAAGGTTTCTTTCGAAATATATAGTTAAACGTTTAAATTGCAGAAAGGCTTTTATATACCTACATATCTATGTAGGCATATAAAGGCCTTTTATATGTCCATATGGCCAAAATACGTTTAGTATACCTATAATTGACGTATTTTGCAAAATATTGGATTAAGGTAGATTCAAAAATAATCTTTAAATATTTTAAAATTATTTCTATCGGCGTTTGAATTGATGATATTGTGGGTTAGTTGGCTACGTATTGATCAAACTCTTTCATGAACCGCTAAGTTTGTGAGTCAAGTGATACTTCGCTTAACCGGATTATAAGATAAATGCTGTCATACACAATAATTACGATGAAATTAAATGATGAACTATTAAATAGTTAGAGATGTTATGGACTATAAGTCCATATTGCTTTGAAACATCTCTAATCTCTATTTTAACTTACAGCAGATGTCCTCAAATTTTTTCCCACAACATTGTAGTCGTGAGCGCATCAACTATTAAAATGATAATATCATCACTAGGCACTCCATATACACATATCGTGAGGGTATTTAATTGTGACTGCATGATCTATCTATAGATCTCAACTCTTTAGTCATGATGTAAAAATATATGTACCTACAGATAACAGTCCAGTTAGAGTACTCTATGAAATATAGGATTTAGTGTTTTCCTGTCCTTTATTAACAGTCTTAAATAAGTGAGATATTAAACCGAATCTGTTTTTAGCGCATATTATTATAAAGTTCGTTTCTTACTTTATTTGTTTATTTGTAAATTAAAAACCAAACGGTTGCTTTGAAAAGAGTTTAAGTTTTTATTAAACACAATACGATACACTGTTTTTGTATATGGTTTTACAATTATACAGCTCACCTGAAAAGAGAAACAACATTTGAAGATATTAATTCACAATTTCAAAAATTAAGTAGCACCCCCGAAGGAATGCTGTAGGCACCCCGAGTCAGGGATACCTTGTACAGTTTTTAAAATAATTCTCTGTTCTAACTGCAAAAGATTTTTTTACAAGTGACATCAAATTGATGTTTGACATACATAGACAATACACAATATATTACTTTTATAATTAACTATGTTTATCTTAATTTACATTATTATTCTACAATTATCTAGAGGTTTTATTCTTTGAGCATGATGGAAATATGCACGCAAAAAATATGTAAACTTCAGAGTTTATCTAAAAAATGTATTTTTGAAAGAAAAATCAATTGTTTTTCAAATATTTATAAATGTTGACACTTGAGAGTCAACCTTATTATAGGTATATATAACTACGGTATAAGTGTCTATAAACCTTATACAATTTTAAGTAATCTAACATCGAGAATATCGATATGTTTTAATATTCGTATATCAAAATGCATATCGTTATTTATAGAACTTTGTAAAAATATATAAAAACAAAAATCAAGTTGCAAAGTTTCGACGACCTAACAGCGGCTAACGAGCACTGACTAATTAATGTGTAGTCATTGAAAATATTTATACAACAAAATAGTTGTCTAACCAGGATTGAGTAAGAAAGTTTTAAACTTTTTATACTGAAATACGATATATATATTACATGGTGTGTAAAATGTACAATTTACAAGTAGTTAACCTAGTATACTAATCAATGAAATACTTAGTTCACCAAGATAGCGGTGACGTGCGTATTTTAATAATTTTGTATAAACATTGATCCTACTTACAGTATGTATGCAGGAACGTGCGAGATTGTCGGTCTCCCTATTATAATCAAACTAACTAAGCATAACTCGACAACACCTGTGTTTGTTCGCTTTCCATGTTTATGTATGAGCCGTAAATGAATCGGCTTTTGTCTTATATTTGATGAAGTCTCTATTTTACCAGACGATACGCTTGAACTCGCATAGGCACCCATGTTTTTGCTTATATTTACTTAAAATTTTAGTACATACTTATATATGTAAAAAAATAATGAAAATTTTAAGTAGTCTTTAGTATCTAAAAAAGAATATGGGGTGGCCAACCGGTCGATAGCGGTTTTTAGTCCAGTCGATCGTGGCAAGGAAAAAAATGTAAATGTATACATAGAACAGACTGTGCAACGTAATCACCGACTGCTGCGCGCAGCAACTTCATTTTGTATCATCAATAAAATATACTAATTATTTGTATACTGAACTATATTGTTACATTACATTTAAAGAAATATCATTGGTAGATCGCAGAGAGTTTCGTCAGTAAACAGTAGGTCTTGGTTCTAATCAAGTTGGCCACCCCTGGAATATATGATGTATCATAATTGAAAGGTCTTTGGTATTATATGTATATTAGATATTAAATAAAATTGATGCCATATTGTTTGTTAGCTTTGAACATTTTGATTTGCTTTTCTTTGAAAGCAAAGGAATATTAATAGTCTTTCGACTATTAATATTCCTATATTATTCATTATTATAACGATTTTTTTATTTCAAAACATATGTAACACTTGTATAGTATCTGGCAGGCGCTATTATATATTAGATGGGTATGTCATAGTTCTTGCCATTACTGTGAATTTTTGACTGGCACATTCTATTACGCCTATTCCTAATATTTATTTTAACTACTTAAAGCTTCCTCCTTTACATACAAGTATGCTAATAACTGAGGTAATTAACAAATTCAATGTTAAATGTAAACGCGTGCTACATTTACTCACAAGAAAGTACCTACATTACAAATATGTAGCTATTTCTCTTTGATGTTACTTTTCGCTTGATTAAAAGTAGTATCAGATTCTATACCGGATAATTTTCTGGTCTTGATCTATTTACAATATATTTAATATTAACTGCTCATACAATAGTATATATGAGTGAAATATCACGCATAATCTATAATATTATAAAATTCTAAACATGTGCCGTGTCTGTAAATAGACGCTATTAAAAAAAAACAACTGGAATAGACTACATGCACGACGGAGAACAAGATGCATTTTTTTTATTTCTTGTCTGTTGTCGGTTTGTCAGTTTGTCTGCTTGTTCGGGATTCACGTGAAAACTACGGGGCCGATTTCGATGTGGTTTTCGCAGATTGACAGTTAATTCTTACACTGAAACTCTGCGCTACTTTTTATCCCGGGAAATCCCTCAGGAATTTTTATGGGAATTATTTAAAATGGCCTGATTAAAAAAATAATAATTCCAATGTTATTTTTTTTCAAGATTGATAGCAAATTTTAACGTAATAAAATGTGCGATATTTTTTATCCCGGGATTCCCACGGGAATTTTACCGGGAGCGGTTTGAAGTTCTTCGGATGCATAAAAATTTGCTTATTCCGACACTGTTACTACTAAAATGATGGCTTACATTCATTTTTTAAATGTTGCGATACTTTATATCCCGGGAATCCCGCGGGAATTTCAAGTTAAGCGTGGACGAAATCATGGGCATATCCTAGTATTTCATATAATTTACTACACTTACTTTGGTAATTGCTTGATTAATACACAATTGACTCTACATAAAAATAAAATAAATAAAAAATTAAAATAAATTAAATACAATGTATAATATTATTGTTATAAGTATTCAGTTTATATTAAGTAGCCCATAGATATTTATATCACCAAAGAATCAACTAGTAGATGTTGCTAAACTTTTTCAATTTCACGGCGATTAAAAGGGGAAGAAATTCAGAGATATCAAAAGGCTGGAGAAGTAGGAATGATGTAGATATATTTTATATTATATTTTACTACAATGTGGGTGCTATAATCAATGGACAATTATAGTTTAATTTGTAAATGCGCGTCAATCGTGGCTTTTGTCCACTTTCTTGGCGTTCTACGGAAGCCAGTGGTCATTACATAACAGTTCAGTTTAATTGTTTAATTTGTGGAAAGTATTGTGTCGTAAATAAGCAATCCTGCATATGCGATGCAGGTTACGTGATGTGATACTTATACTTATTTCTTGTATTTACTTATTCTAGTATATAAACTAGGAATAGAACAACAAGTCCATTCCATTAATGCCAATATTTGTTGTTGAGTAGAAGTTCGTTTTGGGAGCATTGCTTAACTCAGTTAGTAGATATGTAGTACATATTATATACCATCCTCAGCATACGTGGAACTGCAAAGTGGAATAGTGTTATTTGAATAGTGTTCAGATATATACATAAATGCAAATGATATTATCTCATTAAAAATAGCACTGGAACATTGACGTAACGTCGCTAGTCTCGGCGCAGTATGTTGAGACTTCGCGACATTTCTCGGCCTGTACTATATGTAACTAACTATAAGATTACCGTATTAATAGCTTTAGATAAAAGTTAGTTCCGGAATGTATGAAAATAATGTTTTGATAAATTTTAGAGCGCGTGAACATATTCATACGCACAGGGAATAATGCATTCATATTTTTAAAGCTTTTACTTTCGATTGATTTGTTTACGTTTGGAATGTAAAAAATGGTCCATCCGCGAGCAGCCGTTCACGCGTGAACGTATAGGGAAAAAATCCAATGGGATCAGGGGTGCCACTCGATCCGATATATTTTACTCTATCGGGTACCGACTTGAAATTATGCAAAATTATATCTTAACCATACCAATAGTGCTCTTCAGATATTATACTCGATAGACTCGAGAGCGTTCGTTTTTATATCTTATTCTTATATATAAAATATTCGTCACTTCAACGAGTTTGATGCACTGTAAATAGAATTAAAAAGATATAATTTATTTTTATTAATTGTAATGAATAAGCAATCAGTTTCAATCATAACGATAAAAATTATACTTGGGCGGTAAAATGGAAATGAGGAAATGGACGGAATGGAAAGTAAAAACTATGTATACACGCTACAAAATATTATAACATTGAATATTTACAACACATTTACAATTATACAAAGGATTCTGCTCCACAAAAATTGTACATAAGCCTATATAAGATACGGATGTAGACACACATCCGTATCATTGTGATGATTCATTTTAAGTTATTTCCTGATCGATTTTTGCGTGTGTCTTAGCAATATATTGAAATTTAGATATAACACAACGGATATAGGATTACAAGCTGTAAATGGAAAGAGTCGGTCGAACTGTTAGTGGAACTAGGGATCTGGTTCTATAGGGACTATGGCGTCTGCCCGTCGCAATGTTTGTAGAACATGGATAAAATGGGCAGAATGACCCGCCATTTCCTGCCAAGACTAAAGGGTGCCGAGAGGCTGGCTGCAGGTTCACTGAAGCTACTTCCGACGTTATGCCATTTATCACTCTACTCCATGCCAGCTGGCTAAGGAAAGAACGGAGGCGGGGGCCTTGTCTTGGCCTCCCAGAGTCGGGTATGAGGTGCCTCGTCTAAGGCTTTATATTATTATTATTGCTGTTAGCCCCTCCCCCCCCCAAATAAAATAAAATTTAGACAAAAATTCAAAAATAAAAATCTCATTTAACTACTGCATGGACATATGTCGATGGCCCTGCCACATACCATGACAAAGATCGCAGCCGGCAAGTGTTTAATACGAAAATAATAAGAAATCTATTTATTTTCGTATTTGGTTGTAAGAATAATTCATAACTCTATTGCTTTTATAGAAGAACACAATATGAGCGTGTTCGATTTGCGCACGGCTAGTCTTTTATCAAATAGTACGCTCTGACAACCCTAACTGGGATACACTACACATAAACACAGTGCGGGAGATTCGTGTCAACGGCCGCGGCTTTGTTCGTACCATTCGTGCCCTCCTCCCGCTACTTTCCTTGTTCCCAGACGTGATAGGGAAGCGATGCCAAGGGTGGCTCGGCTGGTTACATTTCCTCCCTCTTAACGATAAGGTATTAGAGTGGCTGAGACATAATATCATCTTTAAATTTTATTGTATTGATTCAGTTATGCGATTACCTCTTTTAAATATACTGGAAGTAAGTAAAATGTCAATTTAGCAGCATATTATTAACACTTTATTTTTTTATTTACTTCTGGGAGCCCGTCGTAAGTCGTATATGCATACTTAGGTTATTGGATAAATGGATATGTTTATCAGGTGTATCCTTTGCCCATTTGCCTACAAGCGTACATAAAAGCTGATTAAACTTTTTATTTGATTAAGAGGATTTACTATATAAGCAACCTCTTATATAAAGGAGCTCCACTAAATTTAAGCGGTATTGCTGGGAAGATTGTTTTCTCAAAGATATCCTATCAAATATTTTACCGGACGTGGTAAACTTTATGGTGCACTGGCTTCAGTGGCTTCCCACGCCTGTTAGTGTCGTTTCGATTACTTTACTGGTTAGAGCTCTCGCAAAAAAAATCATTATGCCGGCCTGCGCTATTAAAATGTGTCGGAACTATTTTAAAACGGGAAAGGATAAGGATGAGATGTCATTTAATCGGAAAACTTAACACTTTTCTCATGATTTCTTTGTAAAAACGTGAAATTTAATTTCGACATTTTCAAGGTTATCGAATTGATTGATGTTGTCACGTGAGAAGTGTGACTTATTTTCCAAAATTTGGGGACTTTTGTTACGATTTTTTTTTTATTTATGAAATATGAATAATTGTAAAAATCTATAGAAAACAGACATGTAATGTTTGTGTGTCCGGTTTTCTTAAACTAGTTTATATTACGTTTTAGACTTCCTACGGATCCAAATGTAGCATATTGTTGGACAAAGAGATGGATTTTGAAAGGAAATATTTTGAATCATTTTCGGAGATATTTTTACACTATGTTTTTTTATATTTTCTTATCAACGGCACAATTGTATTGAAATAAAGTACCTAAAATAATTATATATGATCGTGACCGATAAGATGTAAGTTGTGTGAAGGATAATTAGAAAATTTAAGAATACTTAACCATCATATAAAATTATTTCTAATCTAACCTTAGCGCTTTGGACAATATAAACTTTTTAATGTAACCTTATGACGTTTGACATAGAATTGACAGTGTGTGCTGCAAATATCGTCAAAGAGGATGTAAAAAAAACTGAATATCGTTTAAAGCAGATGCTTCGGTCGGAGTTATCTGTACTAATATTATAAAGAGGTCAAGTTTGTAAGTTTGTGCCGTTGTAGGGGGGTAATCTCGGGATCTACTAAACCGATTTTAAAAATTCTTTTACTGTTGAAAAGCTACGTTAACAGGGAGTGTCATAGGATATATAACATGACGCTTTATACCACGGGAGCGGGACAGATCGCGGGTGAATCCGCGCCGGGCCGCTAGTAATATTATAGATAACTCTTTATTGTCATAATTAAGATATTAATTTTGTCTATATTCTGTTAGCTGCATCTCCATTAATTCCTAATAAAGAAATAATTTAATATATTAATATGATAAAAAACAAATTTTAGTTCATAAAATAATCAAACTGAACTAGTTTGAATAAAAACTTTTGGATATGAATATTTTTATTTTTATAATAGCCCTTTTCAAGTGGTTTAGTTGCTCTTAAGTCCCTGCATTAAACTATCCCGTGTAACTACCCCGTAGTTCCTACTACTGATATAAACTTTGAATTATACATAAAGCCTACTAACCATTATGAACCTATCGAATCGTTCCAAGTCTACTATTACAAATGATTTCATTGACTTTTAGCGCAGGATAATCTGTGGGTTATAAATAGTCATCTAATAACCTTCGTGAACATGATGTGTAACACAAAAATAATTTGCCCTTATAAATAGTTTTTTTAGAATTATTACATTAGTATTGGTAATTAACAGACTTATAAATATGTACTAATGTCTGTAAAAGCATTATTGCGAATTAAAATTACTACATGTACTAAAATATGTTATGAATTCATTTGTGCATGTATTTTTTATGGTTCGTTCCAAAGCACACAACTTTTGTTGCTAATAGTTTATTTAAAAGAAACTAAAACCTCTGAGTAATATTAAATTATAACACATAAAGCAAATAAATCATAACGATCATTCAAACTTTTCACTTACATCAAAAAAAAAATTAATTAAAAATGGGGTAATATTTTTTTCCTGATATCCCGAAAACGCAGAGTGAAGTTAGCAACGCTTCGCGTTTTTGATGCCGTTTTTGCCGGTGTTGTTTGTTAGCAATTAGACATGCAATATTGTTTCGTATTCTAATATTTAAGGTGAGGATGTCCTCACCTTAAATATTAGCTAATGTAACTACATCAGGGAAACTATGCTATTGTTGGCAGCCCAGTCCATGATTGGCATTCCATCATTTTATTCAAAACATTAACATTAATAAATCTTAATATTTTTTATTTTGTAGTTATACAAAATAACAAATATTAAGAACTTTTAATATCTTGAATATTTTGACTGAGTGCCAATGATTCGGGAGGTGCCAACAATAGTATAGTTTACCCACATAAAATAGACATGACGATAGCTAAAAAGCCTTTAACTTGCAGCTAAAAACTAATACGTTCCAAATTTAAATTTTCTACCACTTAAATTTCCTCCCTTCAAGATGGAAATCATGGAAAAATTTTCACCTCCCCTTGAGTTATAGCGTTATTTAAGTAGAGTGCACGTATTTTTCACAAAGTTAGGTAATTTGTATTATACGACAGTCGTGGGGAATATCTGACATGGTAACTGAAAGTACGGTCCGACCAAGCGGCGGAAACTGGGAAGCAAGTTATCGAGGGGCGGTGCGTTGTGATATATCGGCACATTCTTAGAAAAATATCGGCGAACAGACGCGATATAAGTACATGATCTCGTTTGCTTGATGTAGAGAGAGGGCGGACATTTATGCGTGAAATGTTTTCCCAGAGGACAGTTAAAAGGATGAACGGAATATCTATGAATAAAATGCCTGTCCGGCATTTTATAGTGCACACGGGTACGCAAGCCCGAGGTCCTCCACGCGGCCCCTGTTACTTTCCATTTGCTCCGTGACAGTGGTGTCCCCCCTTCTCCTCATCCTAGTATCCTTCATCTTTACTCCTTCCCACATACTGCTATCCATTCCTGGTTTCCCTATACGGGTTGTGTAGGTCGGGCGGCAGCCGCTACACTTAAAACCATAATTCGCCACATCATTCATGGATAGTCATATAAGAACGCTGGGTATGGCTAGGGCGTCGCCGCTAAACGACGCGCAGGCACATCGCCCTACACCTGCGACAAGTGGGCAAGGGCTACCGTGTCAAGGGCGGGCACGGCTAACGACGCGAGTCCACACTCAGAATAGGAAACTCCGCTTCGCGACGTGGAATATTGGTACACTGACCGGACGTACAAGGGAGTTGGCCGAAGTACTCTCCAGGCGGAGGGTGGCCGTGGCGTTTTTGCAGGAGACTCGGTGGAAAGGCTGCAGATCCCGGTTTATTGGGAATGGCTACAAGCTGATTTATACCGGTGCTCCTGGTGGGGAAAACGGGGTTGCTGTAGTGCTCTCCGGGGAGTTCCAAAACAACATTCTGGAGGTGAAACGCTTCAGCGACCGGCTTATGGTCGTGTCGGTGCTTATCGACGGGGTTGTGACCCATTTGATAAGTGCCTACGCGCCACAGGCTGGTTGTAGCGACACTGACAGAATGAGGTTTTGGGATCTGATCGGTGATGTACTGCGTGGCATCCCGTTATCACAGGGGGTCGTTCTGGGTGGTGATCTGAACGGTCATGTGGGTGAGAAGTGGGAGGAATTTGAGCGTGTTCACGGTGGTTTCGGATACGGAAGCCGCAACGCAGAAGGGGAGGACATCCTCCGAATGTGTGCGGCTGCCGATCTTGCCATCGCGAACACGTATTTCAAAAAGAAATCCGAACATTTAATCACCTACAAGAGCGGGAGGCATGCTACCCAGATCGACTACCTACTCACCAGGAGACACCACATCGGCAAAGTAGCCAACTGCAAGGTCATACCCGGAGAGAGTCTCACGGCACAACACCGTCTCCTTGTCATGGATCTCTGCATAAAACCCAAAGACAAACCCGTTGAGCATTGTCGACGCCAAATTAGATGGTGGCTGCTTGATGAAGGCAAATCCCAGGAGTTCGCTTCAGCATCCGTCGAGATGTGTGTCGGAGCTGACAGCGAATTAGTCCAGAGCCACTGGGACACGATCCAGGCAGCCATTACTAAAGCGGCAAAGGCAGTGCTGGGTGTGTCTAAGGGTGGACGCAAGTGTGATAAGGAGACTTGGTGGTGGAACGACACAGTCCAGAGGGAGGTTAGAGTGAAGAAAACCCTCTTCAAAAAGTGGCAAGCGTCGAAATCTCCTGAAGACCGCGACGCATACAGGGCCGCAAAACGTGCCACTAAAAGAGTTGTAGCCAGAGCCAGACGAGACCACTTTCGATCGTTGTACGATAAGTTGGAATCGTCTGAGGGGCAGAAGCTCATTTATAAGTTGGCACGTTCCAGGATCAAAGCGGCACAGGACATTTCCAAGTGCCGCTGTGTTAAAGATCCTGGTGGTCACCTGTTATGCGAGGACCTCGCGGTGAAGGAGAGATGGCGCTCGTACTTCCACGAGCTGCTGAATAAGCAGCACAAAGAGGTACAGCCACCGAACCTCCCTCCGAATCAAGGACTGGTGCCACCGGTAACGCCTGAAGAAGTCCATAGGGCTCTTCGCCGCATGAGGAATCGGAAAGCTGTCGGAGCCGATGGAGTCCCCATCGAAGCCTGGAAGGCGATGGGTCCTCGTGGTGTGGGCATTTTAACAAACCTTTTTAACCGCATACTCCTCACCGGAAAAATCCCGAGCCAATGGAGACTGAGTGTTATCACCCCAGTCTTCAAAGGTAAGGGATCGGTGCAGGAGTGCGAAAATTACCGCGGAATAAAGGTAATGTCCCACACCATGAAGCTCTTTGAGCGTATAATCGACTCTCGGATCCGGCAGGAGTGCACTGTCTCGGGATGTCAATATGGGTTTCGCCCAGGGCATGGTACCATGGACCCTGTTTTTGCCCTAAGGATCATCATGGAGAAATACAGGACGAAGAATACACCTCTGCATTTCCTGTTTTTGGATCTGCAGAAGGCCTTCGACTGTGTTCCTCGCGTGATGATCTGGTGGGCACTGAGGTCCAAAGGGGTGCCAGAAACCTATATTGACATTATTCGGGACATGTACCGTGATTCCGATTCCATAGTTCGGACCGCTGTTGGCGACACCACACCCTTCCCCATAACCGTAGGAGTGCACCAGGGATCTGTCCTTAGCCCGTTTCTGTTCAGCGTGATATTAGACGAAGTATCGAACAGCATCAGAGATGCGCATGAGCAACCTCCATGGTTGCTCATGTATGCTGACGATATCGCGCTAGCAGATTCGGACAGGGGGCGCCTGGTGCGACGTGTAAATGCGTGGAAGAGGTCGCTAGAGAACGGCGGTCTGAAACTAAATGTGGCGAAGACTGAGTACTTGGCCTGCAACACTACAGATCCCACATCCGTGCGCATAGCCGAAAACACGGTCGAGCGCACGGATCAGTTTAAGTACTTGGGATCTGTACTTAGTGCATCCGGGGATATCGACCACGACGTCAAGGCCCGTATCACTGCAGCTTGGGCCAAGTGGCGTGAGGTGACAGGTGTCATTTGTGACCCCAAGATGCCGGTTAAATTAAAAGGACAGGTCTATAAATCCATCATTAGACCTGTCCTTTTGTATGGCTGTGAAGCGTGGCCTGTACTTGAGCGACACAAGCAAGAACTGCGTGTCACGGAGATGAATATGCTGCGTTGGATGTGTGGAGTGACGCGGAAAGACCGAGTCAGGAACTCCCGCATCCGCGGCAGTCTTCATGTCCGTGACATAGCAGACAAACTGCAAGAGTGTCGCTTACGCTGGTACGGGCACGTTTTACGGAGACCGGCTAATTATGTGGGGAACAAATGTCTAGCCATGCCGCCTCCGCCTGGTCCCGGTCGAAGGGGAAGGCCCAAGAAATGTTGGCTTGACGTTGTGAAGGATGACATGCGTGCCAATGGTCTCAATGGCGTTGGCGGGAGGGAGCTTCTTCTTATGAACTGCGAACGAACTAAACGAACTACTCACGAACTAGCTTTATATTTGTTGGTGTTGCGAACTACAAAAATGCGCCCCAAAGGCGTCCTATATTTATAGAGGCTACCTCCGCCGACCCCTCGCTTCGTCGTAACACCCCCTTTACTTTATTTCCTTAATTTTACATACATTAAGCCTTATGTTAACTTACCACTATTATACATTTTGGTACACCCTAGATCTTAGTACATTTCGAGGGTCCTTACACAGTTGTGACCCATGGTTTTTGTTAGCGGGACGTCGTAATGGGCGTTTACCTCGCCCCCCGCTTCATTAGTATAAATATAAAGCGCTGAGCGCCCTTACCATTACCTCATTACAAAAACGTGCGCTGTCGAGCGCGGACCTCTGCCTGCACCATCATTATGGCCTACTCGCGTTCGGAGTAGGCAGTAGTGCAGGCATACCTCACGGATCCCGGGCTCCGGTTGCGTTCTGCAGTCCCGTAGCCCGGTTTCCGCTACCCTTTTGGGTCCCGGGTTCCAGGCGGCGTTCTGCACGCCTGTAACCCGGTTCCCTTTACATGCTGAGTCCCGGGCTCCAGGCGGCGTTCTGCACGCCTGTAGCCCGGTCTCATTTACCGGGATCTAATAGGGTCCTACTGGTCAATAAAAGGCACAACGCTACAACATTTATTTCCTAGTGAGTTAAGGCTTATTACATTTTATATTCAATTCTTATAATTATAATTTATTTATTTAATTTCAAATTAATAACGGTTAAAAATAAACTATATCTATCTCAGTCCGACCCGTCTCTTTCCTGCGCCTAACGGTCGCGTATACATAGTCTGTGAGGCTTAGCAAATTATACCTATGTTCTTATCGCCTATTGAGACGGGTCGGTGAGTTTCATACATTGTGTTTGTCGTCGTCAACATTCTCCCGCCGTCGCGTCTCGCGATTCTCCTATGGGCAGCACGACGACTCTCTTGGTAGGCCGCCTCAGCACTCGTCCGCTGGCCGTCGTCACGTCCAGGACTCGAACCTCGCCGTCTCTGCCGGGATGCACTGCAGTCACTCGTCCTCGGGGCCATGTGTTACGGGGCAGATTTGGGTCGCAAATAATAACCAAATCGCCTACCTTAGGGTTGTCACCACTTGCGTAGGGCTCCCGCCGGTATTGTAGTAGCGGCAGGTACTCCCGCACCCACCGTCGCCAGAAGACATCGGCGAGGTACTGCGCGCGTCTCCAGTGCGCGCGCGCAGTCACGTCGCTGGCCTCGAAGTTCCCGGGGGCCGGCATGTGGCAGTTCGGCCCCAGGAGTAGCAGGTTCGGCGTGATGGCTGGGGGCTCGTCGGGACCCACGGCCACATGAGTGAGCGGCCGCGAGTTCACGGTGGCTTCGACTTCGGCGAGCAGTGTGGCGAGCGTCTCATCGCTCGGGCGCTGCTCGCGCAGGGTGACGCGCAACGCCTCTTTGACGGTGCGCACCATGCGCTCCCAGGCGCCGGCCATGAAGGGTGCCGCCGGCGGTAAGAACCGCCAGGCGATCTGCCGGCGCGACGCTTCCTCTTCGACGGCGCGCCCAGCCTCCGCGAGTTCGCGGTCGGCCGAGCGGAAACACGTAGCGTTGTCGCTCCAGAGTTCGGTGGGGACGCCGCGCCGCGCTATGAAGCGGCGCAGCGCGTTGATGGCTGAGTCAGCACTCAGCGACGCGACGACCTCGAGGTGTAGTGCCCGTGACGTCATACATGTGAATAACGCCACATATCTCTTCTCCCGGTGACGGCCCACGGTCACCTCCAGTGGGCCAAAGTAGTCTACGCCCGTGAAGGTGAAGGGGCGCGAGTGATGCGCCAGGCGAGCTGCAGGCAGGCTCCCCGTCGATGGACTCGCTGGCTGGGCCCTCCTCAGTCGGCATTGGAGGCAGTTCCTCAACACTGCTTTGACTGAGGGCCGTATCTTCATAACCCACAGCCGCTGTCGTAGCTCGTTGACCACCATCTCGACGCCACCATGGTGTAGTTTCTCGTGTACATGTTGTATGTACAACTTTGTGTATTTATGTTTCCCGTCTAAGATGGCAGGATTGGCCATCTCGTAGCTTATTTCTTGCGCCTCGTCGATTCTTCCTCGCAGCCGCAATATGTTATGTTCGTCGGTTTCTATAGTTAAACCGGCGAGCTCTCCCTTGTTATGACGTCGACGTATCGTATCGAGCGGTTTATCGCCGAACGATTCGCGTTGTGCGAGCGCAATGAGTTTACGCTCAGACAACATTAACATTTTCCCGTTGATTTTCTTGAATTTTCTTTCAACGTTATTTTCTTTTTCGCTCCCGCCGATTTCAACGGTGGTTTGACCGGATGGCGCGAAGCTTGAAATCGCCTCCTTATAATTGGAGGTCCACCCTCGGAGTTGGAAACCCGCTCGCCGCTGTATGTTGTCAACGGCAGCTGTCATTTTCCTGGCTTCTTCAACTGTTTGAAGGCTTTGCAGATAGTCGTCCATGTAATGATTGACCACTATTGCCCTCGCCGCTTCTCTGTCTTCATTTTCAAATTCCCTTGCGTTCTTGTTTTTCACGTACAAGGCTACGCAAGGCGAAGACGTTGCACCAAAGATGAGCGACGTCATTCTATATTCCTCTGGAGGCTCGCTATCGCGGCGGTTGCCACGCCACAGAAAGCGTAATGCATCCCTGTCGGCTTCTATGATCTTCACTTGCATGAACATTTCCTTTATGTCGGCAGACACTGCCACTGGATACTGCCGGTACTTCATGATGACTCCCGGTAGTGATCGAAGAAGGTCGGGTCCAGGCAGCAACATATCGTTCAGACTTCTGCCATGATACTTGGCGGCTGCGTCGTGGACCACCCTTATTTTCTCCTTGTCTGGATTCACGACGGCGAAGTGGGGAAGATACCACGTCCTCCCGCTGGTGGGGGGAGTGGAGGCGCGCTCGGCGTAGCCTGACAACATTAAATTTCCAATTCTCTCTTCATACTTCGCTTTAAGCTCTTCATCGCGATCCAATTTTTTTTCTAAGTTCTGAAGTCTCTTCAATGCATTTTCATAATTATTTGGCATAGGTGAACTTTCATCTTTCCATAAAAGTCCCGTTTCAAATTGTCCATTTTCCAAACGACGAGTTTTCTTTTCCAAAATTTCCAAGGCGCGTTGTTGCGGATCGCTAACCTGCGTTCTGGGTTCGATTCCCAGTGATTCCAACGCGAAATATTTTTTCATAATTTCTTCAAGCGGGTCGTGGTCTTCTTCCATCATGCTCAAGTGTGAGCAGAACACGACCGGCGATGTGGTTGAGGTGCGGCAGCCGTGCAGCACCCAACCCAGCTGCGTACGAGAGGCGACCGGTTGGTGACGCGGGCCTTTACGTACTTCATTTGAAATAATCAGCTCCCAATTATCTTGGCCGATTAGTATCTTCGGTGTAGCTCTTTCATAGATGAGTACATTTTCTATCTCCTGCAGATGTGCACAGCCCTGCACATCGCTCCGATGAACGGTCTGGCTGAAGAAGCTCATGTTCTTTATTGTGCGAGCGTCCCTCAGTGTGTGTTCTTCTGTTTCATATGAGCCTCTTATCCTGGCGGACACTCGCATGCTGTAGTCATGCGATGATTCTTCACCGTTGACTCCCTGCATCTTCATGGGATCTCGTGGTCCGCTAAGTCCCAGTTGCTCGGCCAGCTGCGCATCAATAATGGTCACGGTGCTGCCTTCGTCCAATAGTGCGTAGGTGTGACGACTGCCCCTCGGTCCGGTTATAGCGACCGGGGCCACCTTCAGATAGGCACGTCGTTTGTTTCTTCCATCATTGATAACGCTGTTGATCGCGGACGCTAACACTTCTCCCGCCGGTTCTGACGTCACACTCACTGCACTTGGACTTACCTCGTTAACTTCAGGTCTCCTTTGGTGATGCAGCAAGCGGTGGTGGTGTAGCGTACACCTTTCCACCCCACACGGCGGGGCGCGGCACGAAGAACGTCGATGCCTACTTCGCAGGCAGCGGAAGCACACTTTACACTTTTTGGCTAAGTCCCACCGCGCGCTCACATCCGCACCGACGAACTTGCGGCAATCGCTAAGTTTATGATCGCGTTTGCAGACTGGGCACGGTTCACTTTTTCTCATATTCACGCGTTCACTGTCGTTGTTCACTATGTGTATGTGCTCCGTCCTCCTTTTCGATCGTGCCATCTCGCTCTCGCGTTCGATCGGTGCATACGCGGCGCACTTGTCTGCCTCTTCATTCAGGAAGCTCGCAAGTTTCTTAAGTTCCGGAACCCCTTCGGTCTTCATAGCTGCATAGTCGTACCACTTGTTCCTTACGATTGGAGTCAGCTTCTCCACTGCCGCGCGTAGCATCTCTGGGCTATGTAAATACTGCGGCTTGTTCAATACTTCAATTGTTGCTACTAGGTTTGCCATCTTGTTGGCAAATAGGCACAAGTCCCGAGGGCTGTCGGTGACTCGTGTCCATGTCTTCATTTTCTCCATTTCTCCCAGCACAAGGGCATCTGGACGGCCGAACCTTCTTTCCAATGCCTTCAAAATATCTTCAGGCCCCGTCTGGGTAATCAGCAGGGCACTGACGGCCTCCAGTGCGGCTCCCCTTAGGCTTCTACGTAGGCGCGCGACGTTCTCCCCTGCTGAGAAGCTCCCTCCCGATTCCCGAAAGGCTGCCTGGAAGGACAGCCATTCGCCACTATTTCCATTAAAAGTCGGGAGTTCTTGCATGTATCGCTGCGCCTGTCTTGTGCTCGTTCGCGCCGCTTCAGTGATCGCTTCTGCCAGTGACGTCACATCCATGACGTTTGAACGTGCAGGCGGGCCTCGTTCTGAGACCCGTTGTCCGCGTGCCATATTTCCGACGTGGACGCCCTGTCCCCGTTCATTCATTCTCCCTATATCGCTGGCTAACGGGGGGGGGGGGGGGGGGGGTTCTGTGGCATGTGGTTCCTGCGTTTGCGGCAGTCTCTCGAACCACATGTCTACTCTTCTTGATGGTAGTTCGCTTTCTTCGATGACGTCATCATCGTCCGATGATTCGGCTTGTAGCCTATTTATTCTCGCTTGTTCGAGTTCAACGGCTGCCTCCAACTGTTTCAACTTCAATGCGGCTAGTCTCTCTTTGGCTTCCAGCTCGGCAAGTCGTCTGCGGGAAGTCGTGGAGCGTAGTGACTGCGGTCTTGAAGTTTCTTCTAGAGTGCATTCTTTTCTGCGAAGTATTTCGCGTAAAACTGGCGGTGGTTGTGGCTGCAAATCCGTAACAGAGACCGGCATTGTTGCTTTTACTGTCGTTGCCGACGCCGTTGGCGTTGCTTTTACGGCAGTTGCTTTTACTGTCGTTGCTTTTACGGTCGTTGCTTTTACTGAGCTAGTCTCTGTTCCGGATTCCGCCGTGACACTGCCAGTTGTCGTTGAGGTTGTTGCTACCTCTGTCGCACTCTTCTTGTTCGCCTGCGCAGCGTCCTTTTCGATTCTGCTTCTCGTATTCGGCATACTTCAGTTCTTCCAATACGGCTCGAAGCTGACCAGACGATGTTGGTGTTGCAGTGGACTGTAGGACTGTAGAGGGTTGGTCGCTGGTTCGGGTAACCGATTTTCCGAAATGAAAACAACCGAAAACGATGCTACGGGAGGCTTCGACTTCGTTGGCGTTGGCGGGAGGGAGCTTCTTCTTATGAACTGCGAACGAACTAAAACGAACTATCACGGACTACTGCGAACTACAAAAATGCGCCCCAAAGGCGTCCTATATTTATAGAGGCTACCTCCGCCGACCCCTCGCTTCGTCGTAACACCCCCTTTACTTTATTTCCTTAATTTTACATACATTAAGCCTTATGTTAACTTACCACTATTATACATTTTGGTACACCCTAGATCTTAGTACATTTCGAGGGTCCTTACACAGTTGTGACCCATGGTTTTTGTTAGCGGGACGTCGTAATGGGCGTTTACCTCGCCCCCCGCTTCATTAGTATAAATATAAAGCGCTGAGCGCCCTTACCATTACCTCATTACAAAAACGTGCGCTGTCGAGCGCGGACCTCTGCCTGCACCATCATTATGGCCTACTCGCGTTCGGAGTAGGCAGTAGTGCAGGCATACCTCACGGATCCCGGGCTCCGGTTGCGTTCTGCAGTCCCGTAGCCCGGTTTCCGCTACCCTTTTGGGTCCCGGGTTCCAGGCGGCGTTCTGCACGCCTGTAACCCGGTTCCCTTTACATGCTGAGTCCCGGGCTCCAGGCGGCGTTCTGCACGCCTGTAGCCCGGTCTCATTTACCGGGATCTAATAGGGTCCTACTGGTCAATAAAAGGCACAACGCTACAACATTTATTTCCTAGTGAGTTAAGGCTTATTACATTTTATATTCAATTCTTATAATTATAATTTATTTATTTAATTTCAAATTAATAACGGTTAAAAATAAACTATATCTATCTCAGTCCGACCCGTCTCTTTCCTGCGCCTAACGGTCGCGTATACATAGTCTGTCAGGCTTAGCAAATTATACCTATGTTGGCATAAATGGAACGCTTATGCAATCGACATGCCCGCCTGTCTGGCTGTTTTTGCCAGTCTCAATCATTTTTCTCAGAAACTGTTAAGTCTATGTGTAACAAAATTACATACATACATACATAACTTCACGCCAGCTCCCTTGCGGGGTAGGCACGAACAACAGAGCGCCATTTAGGCTTATTCTTACACACCTCACTTGCTTCTTTGACATTCATAACTCTTGTCATGCACGATATTAATTATTATTGATTTTAGTGTCGAGTACAATATTGTACTCGACAAACATTTGTACTTGTAACAAAATTAGTAAAAATAATAATAATAATATAATCTACTATATGCCGCTACACAATGCTGAAGTAAAATTGCGAAAACGAAGTTTGTTTCTGTGTACAGGCTTAAAAAAATATGCATTCCATTTAACTATTGACTATCACTAGAATATTGAAAGGTATCTCATTTGAAGATTGAAAGTACTTTGTGGAGACTCATGACCTTAAAGTACCAAGACCAAGGACCTAAATTGCAAACCGCACAAACCAGTAACTCTCATTCTGGCTAATATAAATTGTAAACATATTTTCTTATACTTTATAAAGTATGACATAGTATTGATACAGAACATAGAATTGGGGATGCAGACGAGCGGAAATTGTCGATTTAGCTGAGTGGCGTCGTACGGATTGATTGTACTCGACACTAAAATCAATAATAACAATTTTATCATCGGCAGTCAGCAACCCTCGCTCTATTGCCCAAAAATTATGCCCCGAAGGCAGGTTGCATTATTGTGTGGGGTTCTATTCTAAACATAAAAGTAGGTATATCTTTTATGATACAATAAAATATTTGTAAGTAAATTTGTAAAATATTTGTAATAACTTTATATGTAGTCTCTTTATTGCTGGCTTGGATGGACATGGTATGTATTATTAAAAGATCATTAAGCATCTAACAATACAGTCACGCAAAAACTTATAATCTCATATTAAAGTGATGGTATAAATTATGACAAAATATATAATAAGTTTGTAATCTATATATATAAAAATTAATCCCTATTTCCCGTGGTCACGCCATCACGCGTGAACGGCTGGACCGATTTTGTTAATTCTTTTTTGTTGTGTTTATTATTGCCAGGAGAAGGTTCTTATGAAAGAAAAAATTAAGAAAATAGCGCAGAGAATTTGAAAATTTAAGAATACTTAACCACCATATAAAATTATTTGTAATCTAACCTTAGCGCTTTGGATAATATAAACTTTTTTAATGTAACCTTATGACGTTTGACATAGAATTGACAGAATGCGTGCTGCAAATGTCGTCAAAGAGGATGTAAAAAAACTGAATATCGTTTAAAACAGATGCTTTGGTCGGAGTTATTTTATTGATAAAATACATCTAAAATTATAAATTTAGCTGTAATCGGGTTCCAAGATTTAGGTGAAATTATTTTTGTGTGTGTTTAAGTGGGTCCCGGGATGGTTAAGATTATAGATCTACTAAATACTAGGTTTAAATTAACTATTGGTCCCAGTAAATGTCGCTGTAATCGGGTTCTAGATTTTTATTTCTAAGAGCAGGACAACGTCTATCGGATACAGCTAGTAATATATGTATAGATAAGATTAACCAAATAATCACAGAAATAATAAAAGCGATTTTATGACTCAAAATCGCTTGCCTGAAAAACAACCCGAGGTTAGTACTAGGACGTTTATGGGGTGATTATAGCTAATTTATTGTACTGTGTTACTATCTATTCGTATCTAGACCAACGATATATGTACAAAAATAATCTAATTGTAAAAATGATTAAAAATCTTTTCAACAGTAATAATTGTAGCTTACAGCAATCGTAAAAATAAGTACGTAATGCTGTTAAAGTTCTGGTTCTTATAGTGGTAAAAAAAATATTTATCTCCGCAGTTGTGCCCAGTATAATCTTCCAATTAAAACTTTCTTCATTCAAGAATCTCATCTTAGTAAACGTTCAAACATATTCTTACAAAATGTAGTAGAGAGGTAAAAACAGAGTCACCATGAGTACATCTAGATTTAATCAGATTTGTCTGGTAAACAAAACCAAATGAAGGACACGGATACACTTTCATTCATTCTTGGACCCAGCAAGTAAAAAGATGAGAGTGATTTTAAGATTTCTTTTTATTATGTTGATATTTTTTGTAATTATAGTGGGTTTAGTTATTTCGAACGAATTAATCGTGTAGTGTGTTTTCATATTATTAAGTGTCATATAAATCAAATAAATCGTAAATTCATTCACACAAATCGATTACGGTAATCAATAACTTATTTCTGACCTCATTTTTAAGATTTCTTGTCTTCTATATAAAATTTAGGGATAATGTTTTTTATTTTATAATAGAAAAATATAACGCTTTTTTTAAATAATTTCAAGTCATTACATTTCTTTGGCCCAAAAGTTCCCGTCTCCATTGACATTTTTTATAATCACCTCTCTTATAATTTACACATTTACAAAATATTAAGTACTGTATACATACATACATAGTATGTATATAATACTATACAATACTCGAAAATACCGGCAATGAAATGGCCGCAGTCTAAAATCGTTGGAGAGGGAATGAATTATTAAATTAATGAAAGAAATAAAAGTTTTCTGTATTATAATGTATTCTTGTGAATAAATTTTCTAATATGACAGATAATATATTTAAATTAATTCGAATTCAAACTAAAATAAAATAAAACTTTTTTTGTCGTGAACAAAAATGTCCAGCAACTCGTTAATACCTATTACAAATGCCACCACAAAACATTTTGTAAATATGACGGCATCGTATTTACTAACTAATCCTTTATTCTCTGTAACAGATCAACAAAGATCTGCCTTAAATTAGGTATCGTTTCGTGATACCTAATATAGGTATAATCTATTAAATTATGATAATATTTCACAAATAACAACTACAACTGTAGTTTCATAATTGAATTAAAAAATTAATTTGGTAGCTTTTAATTTTAAAATTTTGTGTTGTAATTTAATATGGGTATTTTATTGACTTAAATAAAGAAAATATTATTATTATATGTCTCCTATAACCATACATTAGCTGCCATAAATTTAGGATGCCAACATATATAACTTGATTGTAATAAAATCTGAAATATTTTTCGTATGTATGGATATCCCCTAGAATTTAAATTTGCGTTTATTAACGTACAACATTATATTTATCTAGGTGTGGTTAGTGAGTAAGCTTTACCAAATATTACTTAGATTAAAATTAACAGGCGGGCAGCGGCGGCGGTCGGCGAAAATTAAGCTTGTTTGCGGTTACTATGTGCCGGAGTTTTGATTAGCTACCATTGTTATTCGTCTGATACTGTTTATTTGGTCAGCTACCTGTGGGACGTTGAGCTATAATTGCGGTTCAGAATGAATAGGAACATCCAGATATTACTCACATTTCAGAGAGGAATATGGAAATATATTCAGAGATCATAAAACAAGTATTGTAGCAGTTTTCAGGATGTCTCGACTATCTATTCAAAAATATTTAAACGATACGGGGCTGTAACGATCGAAGGCGTCTTGTTGATTACAGATTACTTAACCTCAAAAGCTAACAATAAAAATTACATAATTGGCCAATTTTAGTAATATCCTGAAAAAATGTTTGTATGAAATGTAGAGCGCATAATTAACAGGAGTGATTCTTGAAAGTAGGTTCGTTGGCAATAAGCTTACTACCAGCTGAAATTCACGTTTTATGTTATAGTAACCTAGCTACGTATTTAAGTTGAAGGCGTGGTTTTGGCATTTACATTCAAACCACATAGTCAGAAATTTATTTAAAGAATTTCATTCCTACTTTCATTTTATACAGTCCCAACATTACCCGTATAAAAAGTAAAGACACTTTAGTGGCGTTATTGTAAGATGCGTCAAACAATAACGTACTTTTACAACTTCTTTACTACCGTTTTATTGTCTTGTGTTCGTATGTGTTACAATCTTATGTAGGTACTTGGTACATCCTTATATCCTCAAGGTATTTGTGACTTGGAATTAGCTTTATTCTTTTTGTCAAATATTGTTGACTGTAATCATAGTAGTTTATGTCGCGGTTATTTGTACAATGTATGCTAATTATTTTTTTCTTTGCCACTCTTACAAACATTTGTGAGGTCAGTCCAGAGCATTGTACCCTTTCGGCGAGACCTGCAACCATTGACCTATCCTAGGATAATAATTCTCTCCATCGAGTCCTTGTCACGTCATGTCACATGAGAAAAATACGTACCACAAAATACGATCTTTCAGTTATCTGGATGTTCTTATTTCTATATACTTGGGCGGCACTAACTCCACGAAATGCGACGCGTTCTCCACGAGTAACATATTTCAATTGAATTAGCTTTAGGTAGCTTTTTTATAAGGTAGATATTCTACGTCTTGTTGTACCATTGGGCTATGCTAATATTACTATTAAGGAAGCAAGTCAAGCACCCTTAAATTTTTCTGTTTGTGATAAGCTTTATTGTACAGTCGAGTTCATTAATATCTATGTATTAATGTTGCAAAAGATTAAAAGTTTTGTAAGCATTAGAATGTTACAAAATATCCTTACAATCAAACACATCAATAACATGTGGTTAAGTTTTAGATGAATTTATATAGGACAGATCCCGGTCAACAATACATCGTATTACGATCATAATTATATGACCAGTGATGAATTAATAAATATTTTGATTACTAAGATTTTCGATTACGTTTGAACTGCTTTATCAAGAATATTTTATGAAAAAGATTATTTGAATGACATTCCCACAAGTATAGGATATAAATATAAATAGTAGTGGCTCACGTTCATGGACTTGAAAAAGAAACAAAGATACATCTGAATAGATTTTCATATATAAATGCGATATCTATACTAGTCTGTGTAAATACTGTAGTATAAATATGAATAATATACCTATTCGATAAACGTGGTACGAAATATGAAAACAGGGGGAATTTTTCAATGAAGGAGAGAGGTGACGTTCTGCACAGTGCACGCATTCTTTTAAAACCACCCTTTCGAGACGTCTACATTTGCGAAACAGGGGGAAGGGATCTCTGGATAAGTGCTTGCGATAGATGACACTTTAGAAGCACATTCGTCTACGTCTATAAGTCCTGATATACCTACACATATAATATATAAATGCGATTGATGAGATATTTAGAGGATTTATGTATTTGTGTATTATTTCTAAACGGTTTTAGGAATAAGCTGAATATCACGAAAGTTAGTATGTAGAATTTAGTAAAGTATATTTGATAACGAGGATATATAATGAACACCGCATACTTTTATAGCGCAAATTACATGACTATGGCGTGTGACAAAATTATAATAGAGTAGTGAACAATATAATAATATTGTACACTCTCTGCCTACCCCAATGGAAAACAGGTGCGACAACATGTATAAACGTGTATGTATAACAATATAGGATAATTTCTTGTTATGTGAATCTTTACTGTTATTTTTTTATATAATGTTGGTGTTGTTATTATATTATTAAAAATATTTTCGTTCTTTCTAGTGAATACGCAGTGAGCCAATTTTGAATGAACAGTTTATTTTGAATCTCGTTATATTTCGAACACAGGTATGAACATTATTATATTGGAAAATTTAATAATTTCTACATAATATAGAGAGCTTTTGCAATTGATACCGCTGTAATAGTGTATATATATTTCTCGATAATAAAAAATATATAATAACATTAGCCCTTAGACGTCCCACTGCTGGGCTCTGGCCTCCACTTTGTAGGGGAATGTATTATCTGCCAATGTGTGAGCTGGATTGGTAATTTCATATATTGGTTCGCTGTCAGCCTGTAGTATACTAATATGAATATTAGGTCAAAAAAATGCCCAGACGGTGCATGTTCTCCGGCTACGATTAGAACCTACTTCATTCAAAGAAGACCCAAGTGCCTACTAAGCTACGACCAGTCTTTTAAAATAATTTAACTTTAATTTGTTTACTTAGTAGCCATAATAAATTCTCAGTAAAAGTGTATTTAATTTTAAATTACCTTTTTAAACGAATTGAGGCGAAGGTGTTGTTGGAACACAGTGGAGGCTAAAAATATTTATTCCCTTTAATATAAATAGTAGTTAAGTAGTCTGCTTATGATATAGCAAAGGGAACTTGGGGCAATATAAGAAACTTTCCACGCAAGTAAAGCCAGCGAGCGTGCTCAGGGGCCATCTGATGAGTTTAGCAAGTTTCTCCTTGCTCGTGTGTTTTGTTCCAGTTTGCGGGTGAGTTTCGTATGCTAGATTCAAGTTTGAGTATGCCTAAACTTTGGTGTTCGATATGTTTCCTCCTATTAATAATGCACCTAAAAGTTTCGACATACAAAATTAATTTTATAGACGAATCCATACAAACATAAATATAAAAGAAAATAACACTTTCCAGTCCGCCGCAGACACCTCGTTTACAGCTGGCTCGAACGCTGACAGCGCATCTTCCAGCGACAAAAATTGTATCCCTTTGAGTTGATTTTTTATTTTCGGGAATAAAAAGAAGTCATACGGTGCTAGGTCAGGGCTGTAAGGAGAGTGACCCAGGAGTTTGACCGGAGTGCTGTCTAGGAAATCCCTCGTTTTGAGCGCAATACGGTACGGTACGGTTTGAGCGCAGTACGGTCCGGTACAGTACGGATGGGCGCGTTGTTGTGCTGGAGCAGTAGCCCGCGGAGCCCTATGTTTGGTCGCTTGTTGCTCACAACAGAAAAAACTTGTGCCAAGCACTTGGTAGTATACCATTCGGCATTGATGCTTCTTTGGATCCGTAAAGGAGTTGACACCAAGTACCCAGTCAAATTGAATAAAACTCGTGATCAAAATCTACCCTCCGCTTCTAGATCACTTCATTTTGGTAAGCGTTGATTCGTTTTGAAACATGCAAACCGTCGACTGGCGCTTCTTTTCTGGGATGTATTGATAAATCCAGGACTCATCATCTGTAATGATGTCGTAAATACGCCGAGACGAGGCTGCTTCCCTCAAATTTGTTTATCATATCATAGCACCATTCCACCCGGACATACATCTGAATATCGGTGAGATTGTGTGGCATCCAGCGTGAAACTATCCTCCTCACGCGAAGATGCACGTGAAGAATTTCGTCAAGGCTTTCAGATCCTATCTGCAGTACATGCTGATTTTTTTGATACGTAACTCGTCTATTCTCTTGGATTAAATTTTTCACTGCTAGCACGTTTTCTTCGGTAAGAGCCGTGTAAACACTTCTTTCTTCATCCCTCAAAGTTAGTCGACCGCGCTTGAATTCGTTGTACCAAAGATACACGGTTGCCTTAGACGGGCATTCATCCATGAATGCCATTTGAATTCTATCGTATGATTCATCTGGTTACAGGCGACACTTGAAATCGTACATAATCATAGTGCGAATATGTTCCCGGCGCAGCTCCATTTTTCAATGAGACACGATAATTTAAATTATCTCGCAAACTATGTGGAGGGAAATTTTGAAATTGGAACGTACCTTTATTTAGTTATAAATAATCATATTTTCAAAATAGATTATAACTGGTCAGTCTCTCATACATAAAAACTTTTTTCGCAATACTTTCTGAGAGGCTGTATATGGATCTATGTATGTGGATCACTGTCTGCGCTACGATATCAGGTCATTAAGAGGGGCGTTAGAAAATTTCTTCTTTTTACAAATTTTGTGTAATTGTGTGATTAGGGTAAGATGACGTGGTGTCATCAACACTAAAAGCCTCTAAATAAAATTAGATAATAAAATCTGTTCGAGGCTGGCAACGCCTCGGCAGCGCCCGTGGTGTTGTTAAAGTTCAGAGGCGGCGGTGGCCACTTACCGTCAGGTCGTTCCCGTCGTTTGCTTATTTGCCAACTTTTGGCAATAAAATAAGTATTTTAAGCCTCGTGGAAATTTTTACTTTTCCATTAAACATAAAATCTATACTAATAAATAAAAATAAAGTACTTCTATCTGTGTGTTTATTTATTTATAAACTTTCTATTACTACGATCCCAATCAAAAGTGACTATAAAAAAAAAAAATATTTCCAAATTTTTGTGCAAGCATAGTTTAAGAGGTACTAGATCTAAGGTTTTCTCAATATCAAACAAAAGAACTTTAAAAGTTAAAAGTAAATACCTACCATCCTCAGTTACGTCGGGCCCGCGGCGGTGACCGGAGACAGAAATTATTGATTTCAGCGCAACGGGTGCTAAAGTTTTGCATTTTCTTTGTTCGCACCTAACTGATGAATTGTTAGTCTTGGTGACTTTTATTTGTCGTGACATGACATGTTATGTCCACGGGAGGTTGTGTAGCTGTGTAAAATAGTATTCTCAGATTTTGATTAGAACTAAAAGAATATTACAGACCAACTCAAGACACACAAGAATTAATGTATAATGAGAAAGCTTTTATCAAGGCCAAATAGGCTACCTCTACGTTAAATGTTTATTTAAGTCTTATGTTTTAGGTACATACATACAATCCTCATGACGTTAGTCTGTCCATCTGTTTATCACAGCCGTTTTTCTTAAAATAATAGCGTAGAGAAATGGCATTACCATTAAAGATAGAATTTGGTGTCATATGTCATGATTTTTCAAAATCTGCCTCTAATATTATACGTCTATACTCCATCTAAATAAAAAAAAAACAACTCTCTGTTACATGTGTGGCGGGCACATGTAGTTTTTAGGTTTTGTGGTTTTTTGGTCGCATAAACATGTAAGGCTAAGCCGCACTTCGATTTATAAATACTACATACTTCAATACATGTTTTATCCTTTTTTTTCACAGCTGAGTCCGATGTTAATAAATCGTTGTGCGTGCTTAGCCTTAGCTTATGGAAGCAAAACTTGCAAGGCTGCGCACAAGCTTGCACTACCAATTGCATAAAGTGCATTTCTGTAAAATTTCATTCATAGTGACCCAATAGTTGTGAAATCGTAATAGCATAATGGCTAGCGCACATATCTCAACCTCAAAGGACGTGGGTTCGAATCCTGGCCGGAACGCATACACCTATTAGGCAGTTTTTTGACCTAATGTGCATATTGTCACAATTACCACCTGCTAACAACTGTGAAGGGAAGCATCGTGATGAAACCTGCATATCGAAATAACCGATGTGTCAAATCTTCTAAACCGCCTTGGACAAGCGTGACGGGTATACTGTTCGTTCCCCAATAGTAGGAGGTCCAAGCCCAGCGGTGGAACGTTTACGGGCTGTTATTTTTATTATAGAACAAAGAATTTGTCAGCAAAACGGACGAATACAACGAAAACATAAAAATTCCGATTTTTTTAAAATGGCTACGGAACCCTGAAACCGTGTAAACATATTGGCTATTGAGTCAGAAACATATTTTAGTTGTGAAAGATAATAATCTGTGAAAGAATGTCAGCTTATTCAAAGTTATTACGTTAATGATATGTTTATAAAGGAGTACACCTTTGATAATTTATTAGAGTATGTAGAGAATGCTTTCGAAATTTACCTTTGATCCAGATTTTCGAGCTCGTCTTTGTATTAGTAAGATGGTTTTCACTTTAATGTTACTCCAGAACTCTGTACGTGACTGTCTGTATTAAATATGTACAATTCTGTGTATTCACTTCAATCTTATATATAAGAACCGTTAACTATTTTTAGGCAGGTGGTAGGGCATTTTCCCGCTTGAGTGGCTGCCACCCTTGGTCTAGGGTATGCCGTCATAACAGCCTCGATTTGTGTTTCAGCATTAGTAGGCAGGTTCCAGTATCACTTTAGAGAGCAGCAGCACATTGGTAGCACCGAAGGTGTTACAAATGTCAATACACGATGGTAACCACTTTCCATCAGGTGGGCCGTCTGCCTGTCTGCTGAATTCATGCAATAAAAAATAAGCCCAATAAAGATAAAAAAATAAAATCTCTGTTTCCACCATTTACATGAGTCACATAATCACAGAGATTTGGCATGTTTGAAATTAGTTTATCAAAATCACTTTGAAGAATGGCCGTCCACGTTCTTTCTAACATGTCAAAAAGTTGTTGTGAGGTATGCCCACGGCATCTATATTCCGCAAAGCTCTTCTTTGGAGCATATCCCATACGTACTCAATTAGGTTGAGGTCTAGCGATTGAGCAGGCCTTGAAGAACGTTGATGCGGGCATCGGCAAGAATGCGTGTTACGACTCTAGCCATGTGTGGACGTGCATTGTATTAGTCGAAACGAATCACCCAACTGGCTTCGCAATGGAATGGTCACGTTTGAAACAATCCTCCTCATAGTACGATTTCTTCGTCCTGTCTGCGAGTGGTGATCCGAGATCATCCTCCAAGTCGCTCGGCCACGCTGCCCGTGATACGATAGCGTGTCCAGAGGCAGCTTATGACGTTCTGTGTACTGCTAAGAGTGACAGCCAGTACGTTGCCTGGAACCAGCTTGCAACATTCCGACGGCTTATCTTCTCTTCTCGTGTCGAATGATGTCGTCGCTCCATACCGATGCAATTTTTTATCAGTTCCGATGCAGAAATCGTGATGATTTTGTAAAAACGCTATTACACACTTTTATAGGAATCCTGATTGACAGTTGATTTTCTATTATTAAACAAAATTTATAGAAAATTCTTTATTTAAATAGTGAAATTCACTAAAAAGAATCAATAACGATCCAAAAAGTTTAAATAATAATCTTAATTGCGGCGATATTCTAAAACGTACTTGATCCCTAGACACTTTTTGCTATCGTTTTAAGCGGTTGTACATTATTAGGGTGGCTGATTAGAAGACATTGGCAACAGTATGCTGTGAATTGCGAGCTTCTTGCTAATGACTTGAATGGCTTCATTAAGAGAGTTAGTTTCGATACAACAATGCAGACGACAATTTTAGTTACATCAACAGCTATGCTCGTTCTTCTACAACCGTCATAAGTTTATTTTTGTGAAATAAAAGCAAGAATTTTCTCAAGTAGCTTATTTATGCCAAGAAAATTGCGAATTATATTGAGGACGTTTGATAAGCATTATAATAATTAAGAGTTATGGGCACAGGCTTTGGAGCTAATTATAGATTCCTTTAAAAAATAGCAGCGTACCGGGAATAGCATAATAAACTATCACGTATATGTTGAAGGTGATAGTTAATTTGATTTCTTTGTGATAAATTGGCTGATAAACAACATATATTGTAAACTCTCAAGTTATGCAAGATACAGGGTAAATAGTATAGAGTTTATTTACGAAATTTACGATGCGTAATCGAACCCGGGACCTTTGCTTTCCAGTGAAGTAGGCGAGCTAATACTTAGAACATTAGACCACAGAGATCGATGTAGAATTATAGATAGTTTGTGTAGAAATAAAACACATGTAGAGTATTACTATTGCTAGCCGTTGTCCGGCATGGGTGTGTGCATTAAAAATAGAGCGCACCGGACATTGAACCAGCAACTCCCGGACATCGCTCTAATGAAAGTGTCCTTATGTATAATTCAATCAATTCCATTTTCACAACTGAACTAATTTCCCGTCTCTCAAAATAATGGTGTCATATTTGACTGACCTTGGAACCCATGTCATACGGAGCAATAAGGTTGAACTTTCAGTGACATATTCGCATCATTACGAACGCCCGTTGCCTTTGTTATTGTGTGAAGAAATATGATTTCTAAAATCTAAGCTATAAAAAAAATTGAATATTAATCTAATTGATTGGTTCTTTTATCCAATAATCCAAGGAATGTGATTCTAAAATGCCTTCCGTTCAGATGAATTTCAATTTTAGAAGATGGTATAGAGATTCATACTAATGTATGATATACTTATATAAATGTAAATTTCTTAGGATATTTATTTGTTTCTTCTTCAAATTAGTAGTGAATGTATTGTTTAGCAAATATGAAATATGGACATAGGCTTCTTTTTACTTGCGAAAATACAAGCTTTCACAAGACATACATTGGATATTTACGAGATAAAACGGAAATAACCCTAGATACTATTATCCCAAAAAAATAAAAATTTTCAAAGTATATGGCTCTGAAAACGCAAACGAAGCTTAAAGAATCGATTGTAACCAAACTTGTATACAATACAATATGCATACTATAGGTAGGTACTGTAATGAATAACGATGATAGAACTTGGAATACTTTTTTTTTTTAAAGGGGATAGTTTATATAGAAAACGGTTCCAAAACCTACGCGAGTGACGCTCTGTGATATGTACTAGTTGAGAAGCTAGCTGAATATTTGAAAATAGACAAGAACGACGGAGATGATGTACATAGTAAAAATATAGGGCCTGCATTGTTTCTCAATGAAGTTTCAACATTGATTGTTTATAGTAATAATAAATATTTTTTGTAGGTATTATTTACAAACGCGTAAGATTTTTCGTAAACAAAATAGGCATTTTTAGGTTGCTATTTTAAGAAATAGGCCGACTGATGGTTCGTTTGTGTAATGCGAAATATTGTTTATCGTGAGTACACTGAGTCAGGCAGAGTTCATTCAATGTTATTTTCTGAGTTAATTTACTTTAGATTATATCATAGGATACGGAATGGGATGTATATCCCTTTCTGTAAGATAGTAATGTCCGCCAAGGAGTCGGTGAAATGGGTAAATGAGCGGATTTTTCGGCTCTCTTCAAATGACCTCCGGCCACCGTAGCCATATAGCCGCGGGTGACAGTCCTCGGGGTAAAGCATTAACCGTCATTTGTAACAAGGCTGCCTAGGTGCGTAGACTTTTTTAAGTAAGACTAATCTCGTTAGGGGGAAGGTAGTCAGGGGTCAAGAGAGAATCTCTCTAGCATTATGGACAGAGTCTGCATCGGCCAGAGTCGTGGCATTGGCTAAGCTGTTGTTCCAAGACTTTGGCTTAAGATGATTGAAGAAATACCTGGGTGCTATGTCACTAGTATAAACTACTGTCAATTCTACGCACGTAACCTTTATTGAAACTTATTGATTTCATTCTCATACTCTGGATGAAAAGAAACTTATTAGAAAATTTAATTTGGTCTAAAGTATTGTTTTAAATAATAAAACATTAGTTAAGCCTTTTGCTTCTGGTTTTCTGTCTTCTGATCATAAGTAGAAATTTAGGACTTAAGAGCGTGATTTTTTTACTGTCCAAATGTCGTTTTTAAATTCTTCATCCAATGTTATATCAATAAACGCGAAGCTTATCGGCTTTTGATCACTTGACGTGGGATCTTACACCTACATGTAAACCTGTCAATATCACTTGATTGCTGATGAAATTCGAGTTTTCGATGATTGCTAATATTTATTATTTATTTTATTTTATTTTATTATGTTTGGGGGGCTAACAGTATTTTTTTTTTTTATTGCAGGAGATCAGCAGACAGGCAGACGGCCCACTTGGTGGAAAGCGGTTACCATCGCCTATGGACATTTGCAACATCAAAGTTGCTACAAATGCGCTGCTGCTCTCTTAAAGGAAACTGGAACCTGGTCACTAATGCTGGAACACAACTCAAGGTTGTTATGACGACATACTTTAGACCAGGGGTGGTAGCCATCCAGTCGGGTAAATGCCCTACCACCGGGCTGTGGGTTGTTAAGTCGCCTCTTACGACAGGCCGCCCGGCCGCAGGAAATTGTATTCTTTCTCCGTTCCTGCACGGATAAAAATATAATAAATACAGTTATAATAATATTAACTAGAAATAAGCTAGATCAAGAGAGGCTATTAATAAGCCTCCACAATTTATTTAATTCGTCATTCTGTTAATTTATCGGTAAAGTTCATACGAGACGGTTATCGCTGGGTACAGTGCTCGGATAATAAACGGTTGACGACATAAACCCGACCGGAGGCGTCTATGTCATTAGTCTCGCTGTCGGCACGTGTTACTCAGACAGGTGCTTAATTCTACTCTTTTACCACTTATATATTAGTTTTGGTCGCTATAATATGTATAAATCATCTGGAATTGTCTCCATTTTATATTACGCTTAGATCAGAATGGTTATGGAACCTTTATAAATCGAAATTCACAATGAGTCACTATATGGACTACGGTCCGTTACGGTACGGTCTACTATGGGTCACTGTAAGGTACTAACTATATGGAAAGAAAATAAAGTGTGGTAAAATAGAACGGGTAATTTTTTTTTTGTTTGATGACGTGACGTAGACCTGGTATTGTCCATATTGATGTGCCCTTTGATATAGTAGCGTGATTTGGAATAATTAGGGCTTTGCACTAGATGCATAAAATATTAAGCAGTAGAATTCAGTTATCACAATGTGCATACTTCCACGTAAATACTTTCATCATGCGATGTCTTGTATTTATTCGTATTTAGTAGTATACAAATTTATTAACAAATGATAATTCTACGTTGAATTTATGTGAGTTTCATAATTAAGATTCTGCAGCAATGTTGGTAAAAGACGTGCCCTTTTTGTTGGAATCTCCAACAATAACTTTTTAATGGTCTTTGGCATAATTTCTTCTTGGTTATTTGTATTTTGGTTGCATGCTTATTTAGTTTTAGTTATTGTACTAACGTTTCTTTTCTCGTATATCTTTATCTCTCTTTATAATCGTATATTATATTATCGACTGTCGTACGTAGGTGTATTTTTTTTAATTCGAATAAATACAGTCCATTAAAGTATCAAGGTCTTAAAAATTACTTTCCTCGAAAATTAATATTAGCAAAAGTAGTTATTTTGGTATTATTTAGTATTTTGGATTAAATGCTTTTTCCGGGTTGCGTAGTAAATCACACTAACAGTGGGTACTTGTTGCCTCAATAGTTAGTTAACCTTTCGCGATTTGTAACAAGAGAAAGTGTGACAAAATTGATACATCTAGCCTTACTGGTTAGTGATATAATCAGCTAGGACATAAGGACAGAGAGGGAGAGATACCATATTCATTCCTGTTTACTCTTTGGCGTTGGAGCTCTAAAAGTGGATATGCAAACTAAATCTATCTGACGTTTTTAAATTCAAATTAGAGTCTGATTGAATCGCTAGTCTTATTGAGTCAAAGTGAATACCGAAAGAAAACCCACATCACAACGAGGCAATAAAGCTCCTGAGCACTGCCCTATAATCTATAGATTTACGCGTACTTTGCCCTTTTTTTATTACTTTGTATAAAAATCAAAGACAAAGCTTGGCAGAAGATAATACAATCGCCAAATTTTATGACTAATTTTATTTATAAAAAAATACAATTACAAAAAAAAACCACTTCAACAATCTCTCAAATAATAAGAATTAGCCAAGTGCGTGTTATTCCCCGTACAGTGAATGGTTTCGTTGAGGTGGCCAACTTTCACTGTTTTGGTTATTTGACTACACAACCTTAAAAAATAATTAAAAGTACCTTGTATCACAAAAAATGATCAACGCACCTCGTTTAAACCAATTTATTTCAAAAGTTTTTAAACTCTACCAGCTTAATATTTCAGATCTGTTGTGTTCCGACATTAGTGACCAGGTTCCAGTCTCCCTTAAGAGAGCAGCAGCGCATTTGTAGCAACTTTGGTGTTGCAAATGTCCATAGGCGATGGTAACCGCTTTCCATCAAGTGGGCCGTCTGCCTGTCTGCTGATCTCCTGCAATAAAAAAAAAAAAGATATATCCACTTCATAGTTCAAAAGTTGGAACTACGACATAATTTTTTGGACAAATATCTTTACATCTCTTAACATAAGTAAAACATCATTAAGGGACGTTAGTATAGTATTTTGAAATCTGACTAATTACACAACGTACATGAAAAAATAATAATTGCTCCCTTAGTTACACATACGAGGGCTACCTCTAATAGCAAGGTTTTATCATACTACATTGCTTAGTGGTACATAAACCAGACTCTCCAATAGTTCTGTGAATAATAAATAATCGTTACATACGAAGACAGAACGGATATAGCGATTTTATAAGGCTTTCCTTTTTTAAAATAGCCACAGAAAAACTGTTGTCATAAATTTTTTACTAAAAGCAATGTATGAATTTCGTTGATCACGTTTGACATCATTGACTTAAAAGCACACCGAAACTCTTCAAAAAAGCAATGTACGCCATTAATTAGTGTATACTTATATGGCTAATGAAACCCTACAACTTGCTTTTAATTGCCCTGATAGCGTAGGACCCGTATTCCACGTTAAGCTCCCTCAAATGACCGGACAAATTGACCGCTGCACGCGATTGTTTGAAGCTTTATAGCTACGAGCGTATTGATTTAGGTACTTTTAATATATGATTATTGCCCATTTCATTATTATATTTGGAAACAATGCTCATATCAACTGTGAAACTTTTTGAAGCTCGACGAATGATTTAATTTAAATAAACCTTATCAAAGCATCCTATGGCGTATTACATTAGCTGTGCCTTATCTATCCGTCATTTAAGTTACTAAAGATAACCAAATCTATCCTTTTGTCCTTATTAGCATTTCAATAACCTATCCACGGATAGCATTTCCTATCGAAACCAGCTATCTACCGAGCGGAGGACGGATAGCTTACTAGAGATAGGAACGGTCATACATTTGACGCTTACTTGCGTTTCAATATAAGTTTCAAGTTACTCTCCGATAGACGAAGCTATCTCTAGTAACGTCATTCGCCTATCTGTCAAAATCGGCCAGTAGGTAACTTAACTTTTTGAAAATAAATCGTAATTTCTATTAATAATGGAATACTTTTGTAACGACGATAGCTATATGGAATTATTTCAAATGATAATTGATTGTAATGAAGACAGTGACAGTGATACCGATAGCACAAGGTTACAGAAGAAGCATAAACCACGTGTGAATTATATTTAAATGATTACGAATTTGCATACAGAAGACTGAACAAAAGTGCTGTAAATGAATTAAAAAACTTAATACAACCCTATTTGAGTGTAAAATCTAAAAGGTGAGATTAATTTTAATGTTTTTATTAACTTAAGTACCTCTACATTTGTGATATCAAATTTCAATTAAGTTTTAACTTTTCCAAGAATCATGGTATATCTCCCCTTCATCAGTTGCTTCTGGCTCTACAATTCTATGCATTGGGTACCATGCTAGTGTCTATTGCAGATTTTATTGGAGTGTTAATAGCATCTGCTAGTAAGCTATAGCCAAATTATACCCAAATTTTGTTATATTACAAAGTCTCACTCAACAAGAATTTTATAATATTACTGGGTTTCCCAGAGTACATGGTGTCATAGATGGCACTCATATATTAATACATTCACCTAATAAGTATTTCACACTCTTAAATTTACATATACTCCTATTGTATATCTATACTTATCCACACTAAGTATCTATCTATACCTATTTATAGGTCACAAAAAATATAATGTTTTTTGCAGATTTCAGCATAGGAGGCAATTTAGAAATAGAAAAGGAACATTCTCTATCAATGTCCAAGTTGTGTGCAATGCCTCATTGGTGTTTCAAAATGTTGTTGCTCGGTGGCCAGGATCCACTCATGATGCAACTATATTTAACCATTCTGATTTAAAAGGTATTTTAAATTTGGTTGTTTATTGAGTAATAATATGTGACACATTTATTATTATTTGAATATGGCACTGGATTGTATAAAAATACTATTTTTAACAGATCATTATGAACAAGGTGGGCTTGGGAATCGCTGGTTGCTTGATGATAGTGGCTATCCATGTAAGCCTTATCTTCTGACACCATTACTCAATCCAAATACTCCAGCTGAGCAACTAAATAATGAATCACATATAAAAACAAGAAATACTATAGAAAGGTAAGCTTTGTTTAGTGTAACAGAATTTTGATCGTAATAATGGCTGTGTATCTTGACATTAGTTCATATTTTGTCTTACACATAGTTCAACATAGAGTATTACTGTTCAGAATTCACCATGCATACTATGGCTTTTTAGGTTGTAATATGCTTATGGAAGTAATAATTAAAGGCAACTAATTGATATTTATATTCATAAATAGATATTTATATTATAAGTTTAAGTAATTTTATCTAATGTAACATTATATAAGTGAAACATTATTATTGCAGGTGCATTGGTGTCTGGAAAAGAAGATTTTCTGTAGTGCCATTTGAAAAGCAGATTAAAACTAGAGATTGCAAGCCATTATTGTAGCCACTGCTATTCTGCATAATATGGCCAGAAGCATGAATTTGAAAGAAACAAAGCCAGAGATATCAATGCCTATTATAATATCACAGGAAAACAATATAGTTGTTAATAATAACTTTCCTTCAGAATGTGCATCTGAAAGGCAATTACTAATAAATAATTATTTTCAAAGATAATTATAAAAATATTGACTATTTCCAAAATAAAGATAGCATTATGTCATATGATTTCGTTTTATTTAGCTTTGCTATATTTATATCTAATGATTTAAGATTAAAATCAGTTTTAAATGAAACAATTTCATACAAAATTATGTTTTAATTCATATACACATACTCGCATACATATTCTATTCTACACTTAATTTAAACAAAATTACCTCACTTATAATTTAATTGCTACATAATATACAACATATAAATTATTTGCCTTTTGAATTTAAATATATTTAGCTAATAAAATCTCCTTTTCCTAATTTTTTAAGTTTTTTCTTTTTTCCTACAAGGTACTCTGCCAAAGCATTTTCCCTACTTAGGCGATCTTTACATTTCTCCTCCTCCATCTTGTGTTTCTGTTTGACTGTAAAAAAAGGGTTAACAAGTTAATAAAATTGCTATAAATACTCAGACTTAATGATACTTTGAATGTAATATAGATGTTAATAAATAGCTTTGTGAATATTTACAAAAAGAAAGTTTTAACTTAGCTACATAATTAATGCAAAAATTATAACAGTTGGGGTTAATTCATTAGCATTCATTGACTACCCGGCATATTAAAATAATTTATTTTCTATTGTCACGAGTAGATGATATTGACTATCTGCACTAATTAGTGTTTGTGCTAACCCTTTCCCTAAACAAATAATTTCTATAAATAACTATACAACTAAAGTAAAAACCAGTACCAACTAAATGCTATTCATAATGAATGCCTTATTTTTAAATACTGATAATAGTAGTAACATAACAACAACCTACCAAAACTACCACTACCACTAGCCTTGCTTAAAAACCAATTATTCTGTTTAGGGGAAGGTGTCTCAAGAATTTGTATTTCTTTTGACAATTTCTCCTCATCACCACTTGTTTCCCCACCAATAGTTGTAACATCACCCATCACTATATGCAAATTTGTTTCAGTTGTGGCATCTCCACCAAACTCCATAGAAAAGCCTTCGCATGTACTGCCCAAGAGTGAGGCTACTTTATCTAGCCTTTCATCCGGTAGAAAGTAGTCCTTACCACCTCCAGTCTGTAACAAAGAACATAATTATTTTAAATAAGTACCTGTCTCAAAACAACTAAATTCAACGTGGTTGAACAATAAATTAAAATCACAAACCTTATGAAGGATGCTCCTCATGTTTGCACAGCGTTTGCGAGCTGATTTCTTTAAGTTTTCCCATTTCAAATGAAGTTGCACTGGAGTTCGCGGGTATATTGTGACCGAAGAGTTAAACTCATTGGTCAAGGTTTGCCAAGCCTGTTGCTTTAATTTATTGTTAGAGGCATTTGTTGCCTTATTATTTATTATTTTATTGGCCGCCACAAGTAGTATCAGCAACATTGTCTCATCTCTTGACATCGGCGCTGATTTTGTTGACTGAAAACAGATTTCTATCAAAACGTGAACGGAATGTAAAATAAATTATCACCAAAGTAGTTTATAGATACTTACAGGTTTCATTTTATTCTACACAAAATTAAACATAAGAAATAAGATACAAGAAAGTCGTGAAACGCTTTTAAACAAAACAAAAACACAAAATGACAACTGCCAGTTGTTAAACCATACACGTTTCGTTTCATTATTGATTTTATCAAAAAGGACGATAAATCAAATGAAAAAAAATTATTCCTATTTATGTTTTGATTAGTCGTTGTAAAAAAGTAATTTATCATTGTAAATAATACAATAAACAAATAAATAAAACAAAATTTAAGTCTAGTTTTAAGCGTAACGTCGTTAAATGGTTATCGTAGAACGGAACGTTTCAAGAGGCTTGGATAAGTGAGAGGGAAGAAGCTATCTATCGTTAGCTATGGATAGATAGCACTTATCCTTGATTGTGAAACGCAAACAAGGGATAGATTTACTGTTACTGATGGTCGGGGATAGCGATCTATCTGTAATCTCAGATAAGTTATTGAAAACGGCCGCTGAGAACAATTGTAAAGCGGCCATTATATTTTATGTACGGACCGAAAGCTACAAGAAAGTCACCTACGCTAATACAGCTATGTTTTTCGGAAATCTAGCAATAAGAACAAAATAAATGTTTAGCTACACGGCTTTTGTCAGCGCCCTTTACAAGGTGTAGGTTAAAGAAATGCAGCCTCTTCGGAGTTAGAGATCAATGCGTGTCAATGGCGTAACAATACAGGAAACCGAAAGCCCCCACGAACTAGAGAAAAAAATCAGGAAAGCGTACCAAGGGCTCCGAAGCGGACTCTCCGAACACAACTGGGATTTAACATTAGCAGATGATGATGAGTGTAAATGAAAAGGATGAGAAAATGAAATATTGTTGCTTCTCTATCTCAGGAAGGAAAAGAAGGCAAAGTGGTATGTTTAGCTGCCGCGGTCCTGTATGTGGGAAATCTGGTACAAAGTTCTTGTCCAAATAGTATTTAATTTTGATTATTACGAAGTTACACTTTGTTTACGGAATAAAACATACCTTAATTTAAATTATGCTAATTGTAAATTTTATGACCACGTTAATGTAAACAAATGCTTTCATTTATTACCCAGATTTATATGAAAAATATAAGATTTAAGTTAAAGGTTCATTGTGGCACTTAAATAATGGCGTTCATTTCCTCTTTTTCAGGTAAACAACAAAGCTGTTGCGGCGCTATAAGGTTTTTGTATTTAAGCTAGAAAGAGAAATTGTCACTTTCGCTTTATTTATTATAATTACACTTTCAGATAACTCATATACTTACATAATTTTAGTGATGTAATAAACTGTTAAATAATACCGGCTAAGTGCTTGTCTTATCACACACGATGAAGAGTTCTAAAAGTCGTCATCTGCCTAGACAATTTCCAAAAATAAAATTAAACGAAAATACATCATAATATCTTAAAATTATACAACGCATTTTGATCAAATTAATTTACGTCGAAACTTTGTTTTTATTTTCAAGCTCTAAACGTAAAACTTTTGAAACGAAGTTCTTTATCAAACGTTACTCGGCGGATGGGAGCTAGACGAAAAAAGTGTAAACAAAACTAAAAATGCTGACCGCTGTATATTGTTGTACAAATTCGAACTTTAATGCAACGGGAAATAATAAAATAACATCCATGATCTTCGACACATCGTTCCAACCACGTGTCCCAAAGATATTCATTAGTCATTTTAAGATCATACTAATAACATAATAATAATTTATAATCATAATTTTAACTTCATAGTCCAAAATTTAGAGGAGCAATACATATTTTTTTCAATTTTTGAAGTAAAGATCTTCCCACCTAACGACTTAAAAAAGTTATGAAGGAAATTTGTTAAGATTTTTAAAATTTAATTAACGATACACGATACGTCACGTAACTGAAAGAAATGTTTTTCATCTCTCAGTTGTATGTATGCAAGCCATGTACGAGAATAAATAGTTTTTAGCATTTTCACAGTATCCTTATTGACGAATATCATCATGTAGATCCAGTATTTTCTAAAAAAGTAACTGGTAT
This sequence comes from Dendrolimus kikuchii, assembly GCA_019925095.2. NCBI lineage: Eukaryota > Metazoa > Arthropoda > Insecta > Lepidoptera > Lasiocampidae > Dendrolimus > Dendrolimus kikuchii. The sequence goes on from CM034390.1 coordinate 15,946,421, forward strand.
ATAACGACAGACACAGGCGGCATTTTCGATTAAGTGCCAATTAAGATATGTGTAGCTAAATGACCAAAGTACTGGGTTTTGGTCAAGTTTCGGGAATCTTTTATTTTGTGTGGGCTGATACGTACGGTTTATTTTATTAGTAGTATATCAGTTGTTATTTCTCAATTTGTTATAGAGAGTTCCATATATTTCCATTAGCATTTGCTAATTGACTATTGTTTAATAAATATAATAAATTTTTAAAAAACATATCTTTAAAATATATGAATCTATAAATGAGGTTTTTTTTGACGACGACGTATGACGAATTTCATTTTATAAATTTGTTCCAATTCCATCTATTCGTGCCATGCAAGAATAGACTGGTCTGCAAAATGTTCAAATCTGTGTGAAGATTTATTATTCCGTAATCTGGGAATGTCAAAAGTTTTCCCCTTGTGCATATTTTAACTAAAACATATGGAATGTACGTGATTCAAGAATTTATTACGGTTTAGTCCAAAATAAATTTTAACTTAAAATTATATTAAAATTCATATTTCGATGAACGAATTATATGTATATGGTAAGTTAAAATCAAGATACTTAAGATAGATAAGTCAGGCCTTATTTTATAAGCTGTAGATCTATGCTATCACAGAACTGTAACAGGATGTACGTAAATAATCTCCTAAAATAGAGGTCCAATTTCACAGCTAAACACTTCTAATACTGTTCTTGCTCGCAACGAGTTGTTTCCAACTAGCCTATTATAGGGGTTCTGCGATAGAAAAGTCTACGCGACCCTCATTATCTCTTAGGGATTAAACAGCTCAATGATTCAAAGATTCATTTATGATTCGGTGTAGAGATGTAGTCGTTAAAACTTGTACAAATAAAATAAATTAAAAAGGAGATATTTTGACCCAAAGAAATGTAATGAGATGAGCTTATATCGATTAAAAAAAACGTTATATTTTGATATTACAAAATCAAAAACATCAGCCCTAAATTCAATCGAGACGACGAGATACCTTAAAAATAAGGATACAAATAGAATGAGTTATGGATTATGATAATCAATTTATGTGAATGAATTTCAACAATTATAATATAAAAACACTTATTTAACACAACTGAACATATTTAAAATAACTAAACCCACAATAATTATCAAAAATCCTCATCTTTTTTTACAATCTGGCCCTAAGAATCTATAAAAGTCTACCATGTCCTTCGTTTCGAATACCTATATCATTAACTTGATTCTGAAATAGGTACCTACTTAGTTACTAATTATAAAAAAAAATCTCACTCATTCTAGTTGGCTACTAAAGACCTTGGAAACTGGTCTGGAGATAATTTTGGCAGAATGAGCCTTGCTCATAGATCAGATTGGCTGTTACCTTGCATCCTAAGTAATTCCAACGTTTTCAACTTATTAAACTTTCAGCGGTTCATTATTTGTCTCGTGCAAACCCACTTAGGTTTGGGAGTGCTTTACATAAAATATCCACTTTGCCTCCACAAAAATGATAGTCTGCCCCTGTTCTGTAAATTTTCTCATGATTATACGGTGCTTCTTACACATTTTTGTATTCTTTTATTAAATATGGCTAATGTAAAATATTCGTAAATACACAATCAAATTTTAAAATAATTTTTAATGAAATACACACAACTGTTGTTCATTTTTTTGTATGTTCGTTACTCGTTTTCTCTGTCGATTGTGATCCGATTTTCATTTTGTTCATTGGTCTTATTGTCATCACGTCAGGATTTGATGAGTGGATCGGATCCCAGGGAAATCAAGAATAACCATTGTTAAAAAACGCCGTGCGCCTAAATTCTTGGAAAAAACTTTTACAAGCGTGCCAATGTTACACTTTCTACAGGCGCTTAATTTTTTTTGTAGGCTTGTTATACGATTTCTTCGGTCCACAATTGAAGTCGGGTTTTTTTTAAATCTCAAAAAATGTTAATTCCCGAGATGGCCCCATAGTCAACTTGTCAGGATCTGACTTGTAGACAGCAAGGAAAAAAAATATGTCGCTTATTACTATTCTAAATATTTAATAAAGTTGTAGAATTTTTACTAAGCTAGTTTCAATGAGGTATAACTAATATAAATTGCTATCTACCCCGTGTTTAAACGTCCATGGGCAGGGTTATAAAATGTCGGTATTTTATTTTTTCTTAGTTAAATATAGCAGCTGGCAATTTTCTTAAGTACTTAAGGGAATTGTCTGTATTAAAAATACAGTTTCAAATTAGATTCCGCTTTAAGACGAAAGTAAATAGACTATCGATTGGTGTATGTGTCTGTGACCTGTGCACAGGTCAAAGGTCAACCCCTTGATTCAAGGTCAAGTTATTCAATGAAATCCTTTCGAGTAATTTGTGTAATGCTTTCAAAATTGCGATTCCATTTTAGTAGTGGCGCCTATTGGGGTTTACTCTATGGTAGTGAGGAATACGAGCTTAATTTTCAGTAATAGTACTTTACGTTACAAGCATATCACGCGTCCTTAGAGTACGCAAGCGCAGTGTTTTACAACAAGGTGGTTGGGGAGGCTGGGGTTGTACTCCCTCTAACCCACTATTCACTTCATTCCTTGTCACATTATTAAAACCTACCGTATTTCACTGTATCACCGAATGCCATTTACGACTCTATTCTAATAGGCAGTGAGACTAAAATTAAATTGTTGAAATATTTTTAGGAACTTGTGATCCCATCAAATATCTCGTTTGTTTTTCTACAATGAAATTTTGTACATGTCGTGGACTTTTGACAATCGAATGTTGACATTTCAAAGAGACATCTAAATGCATTTGTGTTGATAATACTGCATTTTAGGAAAGTGGTTTTTTACTTGGCAGAGGCAGCATTATCTATTGGCATTGTTCCAAGTACTGCATTAAGGATGTCTACCGGAAGGTTTAGATATTCTAGACTACTGTTTAGGTGCTCAAATTTTCAACAGACATAGTGCCAAGCACATAATACATCTAGACATTTTAGCATTTGTATTTACATGTCGATGTGGTTGTTTCAATTAAGTAAAGAAAACGTAAACTAGAGTATTTTCAAATCTGAATTGTACAAATGCAAAATTTGTGTATACATAGGGAAGTAAACAAATGCGAAAAGATTTGTGGTGGCACAGGCTCAAGACAAATACTATCTGCCTACGTAAACACATATTAACATAGATACGGATATATAAGCATAATATACGTCGAGATTTTTGGCAAACACCCAAAATTCTTGGTACAACCTTTGAATACTTCGCTGTGCAAACATTACTTGTAGGGCTCAGTTATCTGCAGCATCTGTGGAACATCATATTGTTGATCCCAGGTAAACATAATTTAAGGGTTAGAAATAGTTCTAGCGGATTGAGCAACTGATAAATTTGACCTAAAATAGAAACAATATTAATTTAAATATTCTCATTCATAATTATTGTAAATGTGAGTGTGTTAGTTCCTTCTTCATGTCCTTAGGAATAAATAGATTGTCATAGAATTTGTATAACGTACTACTGTCGATAACAGGGATGAAACTATGCTACATTTTCTTTCAAAAAAAGAAAGTTATCGCGTGATAAGGATTCGAAATCAGTTGGCCGGTCACATCTGTCGCAGGACCGTTGTCCAAGGGAGCAGACGAGTCCTCGGGTGGAGACCCCGTCTCAGTAAACGTAGTGTCGGACGCCCTCCAGCCCTGCGTAAAGTCGCCGGTAGGCGCTGGATAAGGAAGGCGGAGAACCGTGGTGAGTGGCGTCGACTTGGGGAGCCGTACGTCCAGCAGGGAACTGTAATTGGCTGACGGTGAAAAAAAAGGATTCGTAATATACGAGTACGCTAAGGATGGAGCGAGTATACTAAAATTTGATATATGTGTATTTCTGGTAAAGGTATGAATGAATATAAGATTCTTTTACCACAGAACATGATCAGTTTCTAAGGAATGATTACCATAATTTATGAGAGCAAAGCTGGTTTTCAATCTTTAGTACCTAACAGTTAAAAGTATTAATGAAAATTTTGAAAATTGTAAGGATTACTGTATTATCCATAAATTAAATCTATGAGTATTTTAGTAATTCTGGAACATTATTTGTGCACAAACCGACACTATAGGTTAATTTTTGGTGGAAACTAAAACGCCGCTGATGTTGTTCTATATAATTTTATTTTCAAAGTCGAAGTAGGTAATTTGTTTTAAAAAATAAACAAGAGGATTATGTGGAAAACGCCTTTCTTACCTACTTCAAGAACTACGTTGTCTAGTATCAGTCAAGGACTTACAATTTGGCAGAGGTTGCGATTGGTGGGTTATAAGGGTGCAAAATTCGAATGGCGCCTAATTTTTTAAAGATATAGTTGTAAAATGTGTAAGTACATTTTTAAGTCTTTGGCACTGACTAAATGAAGAAACCGCGCGAAAATTTTATAAAAAAAGGAGATGTTGTTTTAATCTTCCGTTTATTAATAGACCTTTGTATAAAGTAATGAAATATTGATTGTCTGAGTTGAAGCGTGCATGTTACGGGTCGTATATAATATAAGATGACGCCGCAGGGTCAATGTATTGTAATGTTCAGTTGTGTGAGAAACCATACCCCAAAGTAGATCCGTGGAATAGGATTACAGCAAACGGCGGATTTATACTCCGGATTTAGGGCAATCCCACCGGACAAAAAGGATACCACATGGATACAGCTGTATTAGAGGCAATGTTTGATAATATACGTCGTTTGTATCCCTTAAGCTCGTATCACATCTTCAGTATAACAATATTGCTTTTTGTAGACCTAATAAAATTATTGCGAAAGTGACTATTTCTAGTAATGATTGCGATGATAAAATTATTTGTAAATTTTGTAGTTTTGGGCTTCGTTCACATGTATATCATTTGTTTAGCGGTCCATTGATATAATTTAGTAACCAAGTAATGTCAACATTTAACCGATGCTAAGAACAAATGAATGAAATAAAATGAATGAATAGTAAGGTATAGGGACCGGCCATATGTCGATCACTTATTATATATATTACTTTATAAATAATCGTGTAAATGTTTTATCCAATCTACGATAGCGTACCACTAACAATATTCGAATCGACCAAAATTATACCATGGAAAAGAATACAAATGATTTCTGAGAATCCCAGCCAGCACTTTGAAGTGTTGCTTTGATGGTCAGTTCCACTTTGTTCTCTAAATGTTAAATGTTCATCGTAATTGTTGACACTTTATTATTTAATTTAGTTTTGATACTCTGCTAAAATAAGAAACTTAAAACACTTGTTAGGAATTTCAATTTTTGACTGATATGATCTATTTTTTTATTACGACGTTGGCGAACAAGCAAACGGCTCACCTAATGGAAAGTGGTTCTACCGTCGCCTATACACGCTTGCAACATTAGATGGGATAGAGATCAGACAAGAGGAAGATAATAGAACGGATCGGATAGGCGATTAGAATAGGGGAATGGGATAGGGAAATAGATGGGGAATATGGGATAGAAGAAAGAGAAAGTAGGCCATCGAATTACATCTAAAACTAGCTGTTACCCGCGGCTTCATCCGCGTGGATTCTTTTTTGCATAATCCTAATTTTAAAAGTAGCCTAAGTTACTCCTTGTAACGTCAGCTATCTGCCAGTGAAAGTCCCATTAAAAGCTGACCAGCCGTTTCAGAGATAAGCCGGAACAAACAGAAAGACAGATACACAAAAAAATTGAAAATTGACTTTGAGTACTGTATATGCATTTAGTAAAAAGCTGTTACATTGACATTATAAACAGACACCTTAATTTTATTTACTTGTATGTATGTATGTGTGTATAAGTAATGAAGCCTTGGTTAAAATTGAAGATTATTAAAGAATATACTGGGTCAACCGTGAATGAATAAAAAAAATGAAAGTAAAAAGAGAGATTGAAAGATTCTTAGTATATAAAAATTCGAAATATAATGAATAGTTTCTACAGTAGGACTTTACTTACTATTTTTACTAGGCGATTATTATAATATTCTTCTTTCACGATGATACAGATGTAGACGAAGCATAACATAAATGGTGATGGTTATATTATAATTTTTCAATATTTCTTTTTCATGCACCTCAAACAGTGGCACTAAAATGTAAGTATTTTATGAAAGACTTTTTAAAATTTGCTTGTGATTAATTTTTATTTGGTTTCTTGTGTCTTTTGGTGAAATAATGCGTAGAAAATTAAAATTCTATATTAATGCTTAAAGCTTAACTAAATAAAATACATAACTACCTTAAACATAATTTGTAGACTTTTATTATCACAGTAAAAGTAAAAATTCAGTTTGCTATTTAAAAATTGACGAGTTATTATTACGCATCATGTAATGCCTAACATATTTCTAACATGTTTAACATAAAGTATAAAGTGTTGTCAAACCATAAAGAACAAGTTCTGAACGGAAGTTGAGACAGATCTAAGTTTGTATTGACTTAAACATAAAAGGATTTACATAACATTTATACAGAAAGGATATAAAAAGAGCCTTAGATTTTCGGCGTAGTTGTCTAAATCTGTAAAAGAAACTTGTTAGCCTTAACATTGATATATCTTATCTATTGTCAAAGAAAAATCATAGATTTGTGAAATACAATGAGAGCTTTTATTATATTTAAATACCTATCTACTACATTACTATATTATTTATATATATAAACTATATTTAGCACAGATCTATTTTCATGAAATTTGGTAAACATGTATAGATGTACTTTGAGAGCAGAGATTATTATCGAAATATTTTTGTTCTAAAAAGCCTTACATTACATTACATGGGTATATGAAACCGATCTCACGAAGTTTCCAATTTCCCCAGCCAGAATGGAGTAAATGACACGTGTTACAATAATTACTACCATTTACATAATGGAAAACATTTTATCCGTGCAGGAATGGAGAAAGAATACGATTAGCTGCGGCTGGGCGGCCTGTCGTAAGAGGCGATAAGGCAATCCATAGCCAGATGGTAGGGTATTTGCCCGACTGGATGGCTACCACCCCTGGTTTAGAGTATGCCGCCATAACAACCTTGATTTGTGTTCCGGCATTAGTGACTAGGTTCCAGTCTCCCTTAAGAGAGCAGCAGCGCATTTGTAGCACCTTTGGTGTTGCATATGTCCATAGGCGATGGTAACCGCTTTCCATCAAGTGGTCCGCCTGCCTGTCTGCTGAACTTATGTAATAAAAAAAACTGGCGTTAAAATACTTTCTTATCATCTTACTTTATCATCATAAAATAAGTAATTTCAATTACTATTTAAATAATCATTTCAATCATTATTGTCCTAGTAGACTTCTTTACTTCTAGAAAATGATGACCTCATAATCTTGTAAGGTCATACAATACTTATGAGGCCGACGTTTTGTAAGAAGATCAAAAGTGTCTCAGTTCATCATTCCAACGAGACGTAAGTGCGTTAGACACTGACCCACTAGGAATATCTGCGTGAATAATCCTAATAAAATATGGTATTTTTTTTACATTATTTCAAGTATTTACGTAAATCTAACGATCACAATGCTTCTTAAGGAAACTGATCGTAACTTGTTTCCCAAACGACATAATTGTCTAATAGAATATAACAATTAAATTTTCAGATACCGACAACCAAAGAGTGATTATCCACGTGAAAGATGTCAATGACGAACCGCCTTATTTCATCAATCGACCACTACCAATGCAGACTGTGGTCCAGCTTAACGCTGCTCCCAACACTCCAGTATTTACTCTGCAAGCACGGGATCCCGATACAGATCACAATATACATTACTTCATTGTCAGAGATCGCACTGGTGGTAGATTCGAGGTGGATGAGAGATCAGGCGTAGTCCGAACACGAGGCACTGACCCCTTCCAATTGGATATGGAGTATGTTCTCTATGTGAAAGCTGAGGATCAGGTGAGAAATATATATTCATATAAGGCCCTCCGTGTGGAAATTTTATGAAGTGTGAAATAATGCAAGCATTAACTAAAAAGCGTAAAAAAAATAATTGTAAGACGCCGAACTTTAGATAAATATATTGCACGATATCAACACTTTTATTTAACTTCCACATCTAAACACAATTTCAATCATCATCTTTACAATTACTTTAACTTTTACACGTACACAAATCACGGCCGAATAATCTGTTTCCAACAAACACTATCCGTTTTTACATTTTTGTGCTAAAACTACCACCACCCACCGACTTCTGTAAACAGTCGTTGTCTCAAGTGGCGCTATCTTAAAATAGCGAATGTTCGAGGGAACAAGGTTTTTATAACAATGCAACTGTTTATTTTATCAACTGTCAAAATTATACCTCGTATACAATAATTTACATATTTGCATATTATCCCATTATTATTCGAGTAATTAGTAGAACTATACTGTCATGACATCTACAAATGTGCCATAGATGCCAACACAATTTCCAACTTTAGTATAAACTAAATGAAATGATATCTATCAGTGCATATTCAAAAACAATCGTACTTAAGGAGTAAACTCCTGTTGGGCATCGGAACTGAGTCACACATTTTTGCTTAACCAATTATAATATTCTTTTTTTCTTTTACGGATATGCATAATCATGACGTGATTATAGATACATTACGGTCGTAACATAAATAGCTATTATTGTTTTATTATATATTCAATCGATCTACTCTAATACTTTGAAATATCTGTTTTAAACGTTTGCAGACTCCCCCTATTAATTTAAACGCATATAATAATGGCATATGTTTGGCTGAGTCATGGTGGCGGGTCGGCATCACCCTAATTTTGATCTTGAAGGAATTGAAAATGGCTTCTTGTTCTTTCGTGGAATAAATTAATTATATTCCTTAAATTCTAAGAAATGTGCTGTTATTAACCTCCACCTTTCGTACGGTTTACAGAGTGGACGAGTCGACGAGAGGCGTTTCCAGTCAACACCAGAAGAGCGGCTCAGCATAGTCGGTGGAAAACGTGCTCCACAGTTTTACCTGCCAAGTTATGAAGCCGAAATTGCTGAGAATCAAAAGAAAGATTCAGAGTAAGTATAATAATATATGTATGATAAATGTTAAACTGGCTTTCCCCTCGAGTTTGCTTACATAAATTCGACACGATTAGCATATTGCCTAGTCTAAAAGTTTGTAAAAGTTCGATAGCCACACATTTTATCCGTGCAGGAACGGAGAAAGAATATAATTTTCTGCGGCCGGGCGGCCTGTCGTAAGAGGCGACAAAACAACCCACAGCTAGGTGGTAGGGCATTTGCCCGACTGGATGGCTACCACCCCTGATCTAAAGTATGTCGCCATAACAACCTTGAGTTGTGTTCCGGCATTAGTGACCAGGTTCCAGTCTCCCTTAAGAGAGCAGCAGCGCATTTGTCGCAACTTTGGTGTTGCAAATGTCCATAGGCGATGGTAACCGCTTTCCATCAAGTGGGCCGTCTGCCTGTCTGCTGATCTCCTGCAATAAAAAAAAAATATATATATATATATATATATATATATATATATATATATTATATACTGAGTTTCAGCCAAATCGGTCCAGTAATTTTTACGTGAAAACGGTACAGACAGACAGACAGACAGAGTTACTTTCGCATTTATAATATTAATAGGGATGGGAACACGATGTAATTTTTTTTTAGAATTCTTGTTTGTTTGGTTGTTCGGTATTCACGTAAAAACTACAATGCAGATTTAGATGCGGTTTTCGCTGATCGACAACAAAAATCTGCGCTACTTTTTATCCGGAAATTCCGCGGTAATTTTCCTGTGAATTATTTAAAACGGCCAGATTAAGAAAAAACGAATGCCAAAGTGATTTTTCACTGGTCGATATCCAATTTTATGTAATGAAATGCGTGATATTTTTATCTCGGAAATACCGTGGGAATTTAACGGGAGCGGTTTGTAGTTGTTTGGGTGCATAAAAATTAGCTTTTCCGACAGTTTCCACTAAAACGATAGCTTTTCTTTTTATTTTTTTATTGCAGGAGTTGAGCAGACAGGCTGACGGTCCACTTGATGGAAAGTGGTTACCGTCGCCTATAGACATTTGCAACATCAAAGGCGCTGCAAATGACAAATGCGCTGCTGCTCTCTTAAGGGAGACTGGAACCTAGTCACTAATGCCGGAACACAACTCAAGGTTGTTATGGCGACATACTTTAGACCAGGGGTGGTAGCCATCCAGTCGGGCAAATACCCTACCACCTGGCTGTGGGTTGTTTTGTCGCCTCTTACGAGAGGTCATCCGGCCGCAGGAAATTGTATTCTTTCTCCGTTCCTGCTTAGCTTCATTCTTTTTTAAATGCTGCGGTACTTTGAATATCAAGTCAAGTGTGGACGAAGTCGCGGGCATATCCTACTAGAATATAACACCAATAGAGCTTTACATAATTTTGTGTTTAACTAGATTCTTTTCAATTCCATCTATAAATATATAATTGCGTGGCCTCACTGACTGACTATATTCGTTTCATCTATGGACTGAATGACTGACTGACGTATCAACGCACAGCCCAAACTAGTGGGGCTAGGATCATGAAAGTTTGCATGCAAGTTCTTTCTGAACTGTAGGTGTATACTAAGAAACGATTTTTGATATTTCTTCTCCTAAAGGGGTAAAGAAGGGGACGAAAGTTTGTATGATTATCCGTCATTTTTAAAGTAAGAAACACAAAATTTTATATACCTGTTTCTGGTTATAAATAAATATACACATGTATCGGCGTTTTTGGAATTTTAAACCCTGCGGGGTGAAAAATGGGCTACTTTTTAAATTGTTTTGACTACTCAAACTATGACAATCCTAAATCTACGCGAGCGCAGCCGCTGGCAACAGCTAGTATTTCATAATGGAGTATCACAACTAAATACATAAATGTCTATAGATGTACGTAAAATCACAATCGAATCATTAATAGCCTCGCCATAAAAATGTTGAGTTGTGTGCCTTAGTGAGAGAGCGGCAGCACATTGGTAGCCCCTTTGGTGTTGCAAATGTCCATAGGCAATTCATCAGATGGGCCACCTGCCTGTCTCCTGAACTCAATGAAATAATATAAAATTGTGTATGTGTTCACACGCAGTAGGAATGAAACTTCAGAGAATATACTTACAGATAATGTTTTCTCGAATACAAATTGGGCATTTTGTTATTTTTAATGACAGTAAATTTTATGTATTTTATGTACAGATAAATCTTCTTTAACTTTTATTAATATATAAATATAATTCCTTTAGCCTACATCCGTCAACATATTATAATTCAATTCAAAATAAACTTCTCAAGCATCACTTTAAATTTTTCACAGTTTTAGTCTAAAAAATATTATTATCAGTTTTATTTGGATCCAATTTGGACCTATGTTTAATCAACGGTCTTTTTGTCCCTCTGATTTATGCTGTACAATGTAATCGGCAGACAAACACACATATTGTATATTCCCAAATTAAGCAAGTTACGCTTGTGTTATGGGTAATATACAACGGACTTCTCTGGGGCCGATCCCAGACACCCAGACCATAGTAAATAACAGAGAAAATACGTTTCCGCAATTTACCATACCAGGAATCGAACCCGGAGCCTCTACGTTGCAGTGAGATAGGCCGGCAAAGGCTTAGCCCGCTCAACCTCAGAGGCCGTCAAATGTGAAACTCTTATCGCATTCTGTCGCAGGCTTAGTCATATAGATTTATATGTTTATCTCTTTTTAGTGTCGCTTTTTCGTTTCATCGAGTTTTAAATCACAACGATTTTAAACAAGTTTCATTTCAGAAAAATCTAATACATACATACATAACTTCACGCCAGTTCCCTTGCGGGGTAGGCACGAACAACAGAGTGCCATTTAGGCTTATTCTTACACACCTCACTTGCCTCTTTGACATTCATAACTCTTGTCATGCAAAATCTAATATAGTGGGATAAACCCACAAAGCAAGAAATAACAGTATTTTATTGGGATTATAATTGCCAGTGTTGCTTTTCCATGGTCCTATATAAATTTGAGATAAGCTTAGTTTTGTTTTAACTCAGCCGTTTGAAACAGGTCTCTACATTTTCAATTAAACTGATACAGTTGAGACGATAACATTCTGTTAAATGCTAATTCGCCTTTGCCCTCTTTGTAAATTGATTGCGTAAATGATGTTGGCACATTCAATTGTTGAATCTTAACTACCAGGAAGAATAAGAGTCGAGCTATTATAATTGGGGCATCTTGATTGTATATTTTAATTTTCGTCGATTAACCCACCATTGCACTCACATTTGTTGTTTAGAAAGACACTTATTGATAATTTCAATTAATATTTTTTAACGAAAAATGATAGGGTTCTATTTATTTTCATTACAAGCTAAATAAATTAATCTTGTGTTTAAAAAAAATGCTCTTTTTAGATTGACGTTTGATATTCCTTCACAGAAATTGATTATTTTAAGCTCCATTACAGGTTAATGAATAATACAGGATATGTTTTTTTTTTAATTTTATTTCGGCGCTATAATATATTTTGAAAATATCTAATGATATGCTCTAGTTTCCATTAAAGTCGGCCCCGAGACTCCTTTGAGTATTTTTCGTTATTTTTTATAGTTTCGGATTTAGCCATCAAGGCACACTTGAAAAATTCAGCCTGCATAAATTAAACATTTGCACTATGTGTTAAACTCGTTTGTTATTTATTAATATCACATACTACAAAATTGTTTTGAGGCTTTACATTTGTTATAGTTTGTCAACCGATTAAACATCAAAAATAGTGCAAGTTTTTTCACATGTATTTTTCATTGACTATCGTTTTAATTTCTGTGTATCAAAAACTGAAACATGAGCTATTAGCTTAGCGATAAGACCGCCTATTGTGCACATTTAGAATATTTTTAGGCTATAAGTTTTTCTGTGTTTTCTGTAATGGTGTACAATAAAGTGTTATCTATCTATCTATCTATTTTATAGTAATGTGACACAAGAAAAAAAACGTTTAAAAATATATGTTTTTTTTAAATTACAGCATAATATCAGTAAAGGCGAAGTCATTTGCTGACCGCGAGATACGTTACACGCTGAAGGCACAAGGACAAGGTGCGGGCACTTTCAACATTGGACCGACATCGGGAATCGTCAAGCTGGCAAAGGAATTGGACTTCGAAGATCTGAGACAACCCCATGTCTACTCTTTAGTTGTGACGGCTACTGAAGACTCTGGCGGGTTTTCTACATCTGTGGAGGTTGGTAAAATCTTATAGTATATACACGTTTGGACATAATTTATGTATGGTTAAATGCGCTAATCATAAATTTTGCGTTAGGTATCTCTTTTATTCAATTAATCAATGTAATTTTTAAAATGTTGTAAACAGCTAATGTATTACATCGATGCATTGTAATACATTAGCTATACCCGGCTACGCTTCATAATGATTCTATCTGATATTAAATATTAGGGAAGTAATTATAGGGAAGTAAACATAAATTAATTTTTGAGTTTTACTGACGCAATCCCTCGGACACTGAATTTTAATAAATAAGGATTTATTAAAATTATACAGGTGAATTTTGAGCATTCAGGGCTAAATCCTAAACTGTGTTAAAAAGCGAAAAACGCTCAAAGGAATCTCAAGGCCAATTTTGACGAAAATTAATCACCGTTGTCAGGAAGCGCAACCGCTAATTTTGGAAAAATAAACACAGTCAGTGTTATTATACCGAATTATAGTTTAGCTTGTAAGGATCAATTTTTATTAAGAAATGTCAGACGGTAAACCAAGGGAAAGGGTTGTTTTTGAACAAAATGGTCTATTCTATATACATTAATTAAACATCAAATTGCACCGGTTGCAGAAGAGTGAAACAGGAAATCGCACGTATGGACATGCTCAGAGCAGCTAGATAGCTAGATCTTTAAATAATAACGTTTAAAAAGAGTTTTAAAATACAATACATTATCCGTATCATTACAATAATAAGCATTTAACAGGTTTTTGAACTAGTATGTGTTTTTTGTTCCTCTTTCATGGACTTGACAAGAACAAATAATCAAAAAAATTGGCATAATAGATATATGTACTTTCAACAATGTAGATAAACATGGTACTTTATGCTTTGACGAAGAGGATAGTTTTTCCGAGATATGAACCCTAAATTTACACGAGCGAAGCGATATTAATAGCTCTAGTAAACTAAATAAAAAAATATTTTGATTTCAGTTAACAATACGCGTGACTGACGTGAACGACAATGCACCAAAGTTCGAGTTGCCTGATTATCAAGCGCACAACGTTGATGAGGATATCCCACTCGGCACCAGCATACTCAAGGTCAAAGCCATGGACGCTGACTCGGGGAAAAACGCTGAGATCGAATACCTAGTTTCAGGTGAATAAACTTCTTAGTAAAAGTGTTCATAATTTCAATTTGCGATTACTAACGCCATCTGTATTTATTATCTTGAAATATTAAAATAGATGGCGTTGTCCATCTTCTGGTTCATGTCAAACTTTCATCATACCTTCATAATGGTCCAAGTTTTGTATATATTTCTTTGCTTGTTTTAGTTTTGTATTTTAATATTGATTTTTAAAATTGATAATTATTCGCAAAATACAAAGTTTTTGTAAGTCTTTTAAATCCTAAGAAAATATTGAGTTTTGAATTTGGGACACGAATATATGTCATGACCGAAGAGGTCTAATGATGATAGTAGGAGTATAGTGTGGAAAAATCACGATAACTATATTGGATCACGTGGACTGAATAGATTATCTACTGTATTTATTCTTTTCCGTATAATTATTCGAATATTAACAATATAACGCAGGTGATACATTTTTTAATTAAGTTTGGCACAGACTAAAGAATAAAACTTCACTACATGTAGCATAATAATAATAGAGAAATTCACTAAAAAGAGAAACTTTCGAAGTAAATAAGATTTATACCGAAATCAACAAAACATTACCTTTTAGACTGTTATTGTCCCGAAAGAAAATACCTGCAGGTCAAAAAATGAATTGGCTACTTATAGCGATTATTCTAATATGAATATTGGATGACAATTAGTTTTTACTTCACACATTACACCCACATACTTCTTTCTTTCTTTTCTTTTATTATAATGTTCAGTGGTGGTGGTTATTTTAGTAATAGAGAGGTGAGGGCCAGGATGACCATCGCACAGGGTTTAGCCTAGTTTGAGCTTCTGTTTTTCCCAGTTAAATTAGTTTTTCTAAATTTGTACTCTTGTATTATTGTATTACTTTTGTTTTTGTGGGAAGTAAATAAATAAAAAAATAACATAAAAATTATTTAATTATTCCTAAATGTTCGACTTGCTTATCTTGGCTTATACTCTTAAATTATCTTTAATAATAAACATTAAACGATATTTTATAAATAAATGGGCACAATAATAGCATTACTATTTTACAATTGTATTTTGGGTAATATTAAAAAAAAGCTTATTAGCTATTAAATATTATTATTATACCTTAAGGGAGCCAAACATTAATAAGTCATACATGTTCGTAACATTGTGACAGCAAGAAAAGTATGAAGCGTACTTTAAGAACTTGTGTGATACAATTGATTTATAATTAACTAGCGGCCCTGGCAGACGTTGACCTGCTCCGAAAAAATAAAAATCTAGGACCCGATCCCAGCGCCACCTACCGGTTCCAATTGCTGATTTAAATCATCCGGGGACCCACTCAAACACACAAAAACAAAATCACCACAATCGCTCCAGGTGATTAGGAGGATTCTAGAACCCGATCTCAGCGCCACCTACCGGTTCCAACGGGATAAAAAGTATCCTATGTCCGTCTCATGGTTCTAAGCTACCTCCCGACCAATTTTCAGCCCAATCGGTACAGCCATTCTTGAGTTATAAATAGTGTAACTAACACGACTTTCTTTTATATATACCTAGTCTTGCCATCAATATTGTAACAAAGATTTTTTTTTCTATTGCAAATAACATTTATAAGTTGTACAGTGTGTTTAGTTTAATACATAAATATAAAACAATTTAAAATACAAAAAGCTTATTCGAAGTGGTCTCCATTGGCTGCAATACAGTTCTTTAAACGTTGATGCCAGTTATCAATAGAAGCACGCACTCTTTCCATGGGAAAATTCTTCACTGCCAATCTTATGGATTGTTTTAGGGACTCCAAATTATCATGGCGTTTAGAGCAAGCCGTACTCTTTAAAACTGACCATAAATCATTATCCAACGGATTAAGATCGGGACTAGACGATGGCCAGTCTTCAGCTCTGATGAAATCCGAAACGTTCGTTTCCAACCAAGACTGCGTGGACCGAGCTTTATGACCTGGCGCCGGGTCTTGCTGGAAGGAACATTCTTGGTTATTGAACATAGTGTTGTTAAAGGGCTTAACTACCTTCTCAAGAATGGTATCTTGATATACTTGTGCCGATGTTTTGATACCTTTTTCAAAAAATATAGCTCAGTCACTCCTTCATAGCTAACACCCCACCAAACCATCACTGAAGACGGGTAATGCCCACATTGCACTCTGTCGACTAATTGAGAAGCTTCCTTAGAGCTTTGAGCATAAACACGGTCATTATGTTTGTTAAAATGTTGCTCAATTGTAAAAAAATTCTCAACCGTAAACAAAAATTTTCTGTGACCTCCCTTTGCGTACCGCTTCAGTAGTTGTTTCGATTTTACCACCCTATTCTTTTTTAAATTATGAGTTAAGAAATGACCAATGCGTCTCTTATAGGCTGCAAGTCTTAAGTCATCTTTTAAAATACGCGACATGGTTCTAGGTGATATCTTCATCTCCCGAGATAAAATATTTTGCTTTCGGACAGAATTTCTTCGAATTTTTTCCCTTACTGATTTGACCACCTTTTTCGTACGAACACTACGTGGACGGCTAAATCTTTTTCTGTCACAAACAGAGGAGGTCTCATTGTACCTATTAATATCCCGGTACACAAACAATTCACTAATACCAAGCGTAGGGAGAGTTTTAAAAATTGCATTTGGCTCCATACCTACTTTGTGTAATGCAATCACAGCGATTCGGTTCTCTTTATCGCCCCACTCCATTTTAATATCGCAAAATGTTGTACGATGTATTGGCGCCAAAATGAGAAAACACCATGAACAATCATATAAAAATGATAGATTCCAAATTCAAATGTAATATTTTGTTTCTTTTTAATTGTAACTGTATTTATGGCCAGACTAAGTATAGATTGTTGAAATTTAAGTTATTAATACATACATACATAACTTCACGCCAGTTCCCTTGCGGGGTAGGCACGAACAACAGAGCGCCATTTAGGCTTATTCTTACACACCTTACTTGCTTCTTTGACATTAAGTTATTAATATTTTTGTAATATATGTAAATCTATATATATATAAAAGAAAGTCTTGTTAGTTACACTATTTATAACTCAAGAACGGCTGTACCGATTTGGCTGAAAATTGGTGGGGAGGTAGCTTAGAACCAAGAGACGGACATAAGATATTATTATCCCGTTGGAACTGGTAGGTGGCGCTGAGATCAGGTCCTAGAATCCTCCTAATCACCTGGAGCGATTTTGTTTTTGTGTGTTTGAGTGGGTTCCAGGATGGTTTAGATTCGCAATTAGAACCGGTAGGTGGCTCTGGGATCGGGTCTTAGATTTTTATTTTTTCAGAGCAGGACAACGTCTGCCGGGGCCGCAAGTTGGTTATATTTGTAACTTTTAATATTAAATTTGTCTTATTTTTCTCATTAAGTGGGAATGAAAAGTATTGTATTAGTTGGTTGTGAATATCTTTCAGGCAATCTAAGCTTAGCTTAAGATTCAAAGTAGCATCCTCTATTTAAAAACTCTCTATTCTCATGTGATGCTATCTATTATTAAGCACATATTTTACTATTTTACATATAAGAACAGACGAGCGTGCATGACAAGAGTTATGAATGTCAAAGAAGCAAGTGAGGTGTGTACGAATAAGCCTAAATGGCGCTTTGTTGTTCGTGCCTACCCCGCAAGGGAACTGATGTGAAGTTATGTATGTATGTATATTTTACTGTAATTTCAGATGATCACTTCAGCGTTGACTCGAATGGTATCATCACGAACAACAAACAACTAGATGCTGATAATAACAATGCCTATTATGAATTTGTAGTCACTGCTAAAGATAAGGGAGAACCAGCTAAAACTGGCACAGCTACAGTTCGAGTTTATACAAAAAATAAAAACGACGAAGAACCTAAGTTTTCTCAACAAGTGTATACGCCAAACGTAGATGAAAATGCTGGGCCGAACACGTTGGTAACTACTGTTGTGGCTTCTGATAAGGACGGAGATAATGTTAGATTCGGCTTTGTGGGTGGTGGTACAAGTTCTGGGCAGTTTGTTATAGAAGAAATAACTGGTGTAATTCGATTACACAGTAAAGCTATATCATTAGATAGGGATAAGTATGAGCTTAATGTGACAGCAATGGATGATGGAGCCTGTTGTGTAAATGGAGATGCTACTATTCATACGTCTACTGCTGTTGTTGTTGTTTTTATAACTGATGTTAACGATAACAAGCCAATATTTAAAGAATGTTCAAGTTATTTCCCTAAAGTTGAAGAAGGAGCACCAAATGGTAGTCCTGTCATTAGAGTTCACGCTACAGATGAAGATAAAGGCGTTAATGGTCAAGTTAAATATTCTATAGTACAGCAACCGAATCAAAAAGGAACTAAATTTACTGTGGATGAAGAGACTGGTGAGGTGTCAACAAACAAAGTATTTGATAGAGAAGGGGATGACGGTAAATTTGTGTCCATAACTGTAAAAGCTACAGATCAGGGCGAGCCGTCTTTGGAAGGTGTTTGCTCTTTTACAGTCGAAATAACTGACGTGAACGACAATCCTCCCTTATTTGATCGACAAGTAAGTGATATATATAATTTTGATCTTAGATCAAGTATAAACTCACTTGCATGGAATGGCACTTTAATTGCACTTGCATGATGTTCAGAAAAATAATCTAAGGTACTTCTTTAAAATTTTCATATCTTACAGAAATATGTGGAGAACGTAAAACAAGATGCCAGTATTGGCACAAACATCTTGAGAGTATCGGCATCTGATGAAGATGCCGATAATAACGGAGCAATAGTTTATACTCTTAGCGCCCCGTATAATCCCGCTGACATAGAATATTTTGAAATACAACCTGAATCAGGCTGGATAGTTCTTAAGAAGCCCCTCGACGTAAGTATAGTTCACACATGCTGTAACAACACGATCAACCACACCTGGGAGCTTGTGATTAGCGCGATGAGTGAAAGGGATCAACTTTACAAAATAAATAAGTTTGGTGGATGAATGCTACCTACAGGCCTTAGGATTCAATTGGCACCTACTTTAAGTTTGTTTACTTGTAAATAGTTCTAAATTGATCGCTGCTGTAAATTGCTGTGAGGAGGTTAATCCTGGCTGTGAGGAGTAGTTGTCCATTGAACAGCAGCCGGCGGCCGTGGGGCTTGTTCTTCTTCAGCACGATTAGTTTGAGTTGCCGAGGCCGTTGCCGCCGCGCGCCGGCTCGCACTCAATCTTCGTTAATGATTTATTTCCGCAGCACCATCTTGCAAACTGTATCTTATTGATGAATACGACT
The DNA here is from genome assembly GCA_019925095.2 of Dendrolimus kikuchii. Lineage (NCBI taxonomy): Eukaryota > Metazoa > Arthropoda > Insecta > Lepidoptera > Lasiocampidae > Dendrolimus > Dendrolimus kikuchii. The sequence goes on from CM034390.1 coordinate 15,966,125, forward strand.
TGTGTATAATACTAACCTTATGACAGAGATAATTATGCTGTAAATATTTCACCGTTGAGACCTATGTTTAGTTCTAAAACATGTACAGTTTTTGTAACAGCACTTCTGTATATTTCGCACAGACTAGTTTCGAAGTTTATTTTATTATAAGTAATCAATTAATTGATTTGAGAAGCTTACGCTTTGGACATACATACTTATCAGTATTATATGTATTATGTACATGTTTTGTTACTAATCTTATTTCTTATTCAAGTGGACATCCCATGAGAGCGGTTCGAATCCTGCTTCAATATATTCTTTATGCTGTGCCTGGCGCGAGTATTTGTGTAACTTGACAATATCATCTGCGCTAGCAATCTTATAATTATGAATTTTTTACAGGATGCCAGTATAATATTGCTATAACTTTGTATAGTTAGTTGTATATTAATCATGATGGTCAGATTGCTCTAGCGGTAATTTGACCATTTGGCCAGTTGTGACATTATTCCTTCTGTGAAAGGGGCAACGTTCTAAAACTACAATTTGTACAGATTAACCGTAACGTCAATCGTTTGTAATATATTCATTAAATTGAGTGTCGTTTTGTTGTAGTCATTATAAGGTCACTAAAACATTTTTATGACAACGTGACCTTTCCGCCATGTCTTGTATGCAGAGCCGCATGCATTAGCCTGCTTTTGTTAATTTCTTTCTTTTTATATTAGTTTAGTTCGTTTATTGTATAAAGTATTTACAAATACCTAATGTACAGTTTGTCTTTATTTAAAAAAATATTGTACAGATGAACTTGTAAAATAATTATGATAAATATTTTTATTTCCATTTGATTTCTTGCACCGTTTCATATTGGCTACAATGACGAATGTGCTGGAAGCTGTAAGTATGAGTAGCGGGTGTTTGTTATTGGAAGCAGAGACCGTGTGTGATGTTATTAATAAAACTTGATGAATCTTTGCAACACTACTCTCTTGTTTTAATTTGGCTTTTTGAATGAAAGAGAGATGAATGTAAGTATTAATAGTAATAGTAAGTACTTCACACTTACTTCGAACTATCTGCATAACGCTAAAATTCATCTGAAAGCGTACAGTAGGTATTATATTTTAATATTTTATGATTATTTTGATTGTTTATTAGCAAAAAGCATTATGTGTTTATGATTATATTATTAATTGATTTGAGTTAGTTACGTTATGTTTTGTTCCCCGCTGACCTGACCCGTGTATGCGTGTATGTGTAGCGGGACAGGTACCGCCTGCGCGTGCGCGCGTCGGACCGCGGCGCACCGCCCTCCTCCGCGGATGTGGACGTTGAGTTAGACGTCGTAGACCGGAACAATAAACCCCCCATCTGGGACATGACCACGTATGGCCCCGTTCACATCAAAGAGAATGTCACAGTGGGTACCGTAGTGACCAGTGTGAAAGCCAGGTTGGTATCAGGCGCAGCGGGCCCCCGGGCCCGCCGCACCTCCTCTCCCTAACACTACTAACGACGTGGTTTTGTCTGTTTCCATCAACTCTTCCCTCGATAGCGAGAAACGTACAGGTTGGAGGCTATGGCCCAAGACAAGGGTTTCCCGCCCTTGTCCCGATCCGTGGAGGTCCAGATAGACGTAGTGGATCGCGCGAACAATCCCCCCGTATGGGACCACACTGTATACGGGCCGATCTACATTCGGGAGAATTTGCCCGTGGGCGCCAAAGTGGTGTCCGTAAAAGCAAGGTGCGTGGGTAACTGTTCGGCACGGGCACCGCACGCAGCCCCGTCACCTGCACGCAGTGTGCCGCGCGGGTGCATGCTCGCCATTCGCTGTCTGCCGACGTATGCCTTGGGTCTTTCCGCGGCCACGTCTCGCTCTTTCAATCACTCTTCGATGGAACATCGATTTGTGGTCGCGGCCAGGTCCTTTGCGTTTGTAATATAACGCTTTCCACTTATACGACTCATGTGTAGTGGATAGAGTTGTACTTCCGCTAATGAATTATTTTAACTTTTACGTTAAATCTCGAATTTATACTATATTCGTTTAATATAAATATAATGTGGACGGCTATAGAGTAATTATGTTTTAATGGAAGTTAAAATAATTCCAACAGCGTTTGGTGAGCGTGCACCAAATGCGTTCTTAAGTATCGTTTTGCCTCTCACTCGGTGAACTGGTTAAAGATGTAACCTTCATTGTTCGTGCATTTGTTATGCATCGTCACATTACACGCGAACTTGCCGTGTTTCACCACCGTGCATATAGAGGGCTCACTGCTTACGTGGAACGGGATTCACTGGATTTATACAAATTGTTCAAAAGTATGTACAATTCCCGAGTAGTTAAATTATTTTATCAATTAGTATTTTGATATTTTGTAGATATTTTTGAACAAGATGTGAGAGGTACAATATCGGATCATATAATAAACAATATCTGTGTCCGTTGTTTTTGCATGTAGGCTGAGAAATCAGTGCATTTATGGGTCATATAAAAGTTAAATAAATATATGCAGTATTGATGTTAGGTTTAAGTGGCATGTTAAAATATATTAAATGTTTAGACAGTAGTAGAACAATCAGAATAGCGAAATTAAGCATTTTTTATCAATAATTTTTTTTCTTTTACTTTTATAGTGCTTGTCCTTGTTTTATGCTTAGTCGGCCAAATATGAAATTGATACATTATTATAAGGTATATCAGATAACATAATTATTTTGGCCACAAATTTTTTGAGCGAATCTGCTTAATTTAAATACTTTGCAAAATATTTCTTGAAAAAAACATGGGCCGTCTGCCTCTTTTTCTGCTTTTGGCATTACAAAAGTATGTAATTTTAAAGCATTTATTCGATTTTCAAATCGACTGCTTCTATTATTACATAGCAGGTATTATGTCGAATAACTTTGAAATTAAACGTTTTCAATAAGTCAATTGTTATCTTGGTGCAATTTTATATTCAATATTTTGAAATTTTATAATTTGAGAAATATAAATTAGTATAGAGTTATACTACAGAAGATGATTGGCCGTGTTTAGTTTGAAATAATTTTTAAATTTAACTGGTAGTATTTATTTGGGTTCTTTTTAGGTAAAAATAGTTTTGTTTTATGTTATAAAATATATACGAAATTAACTTTGCCAGTCTATAAAAAAGTCTGATTTCGAGTACACAAGATATAAAACTATCATTCTCATGACTAAGATACAAAATTAAACATTATCTTATGTAATGTACATAGTTTACATAATATGTACCTATTTATTAAAAATATTATTTAATGGATTTGAATGGTTTAATTGCGTGTTTAATTTTATTTTACGAGTATTTTGCAATCTGATCTAGTGGAATCATCAGAGTATAATCGTTGCACCAAATTAAACAAAATTCGAGAAAAAATATTTTAAATTCTTTTTTAGGGTTTTGTAGTCATTTTGGCAAAAAGAGAACCCTTACAAAGTCGTCATGTCTATTCGTCTGTCCGTGTCTCTTTGTAGGCCACAGTAATTTATCTTCAAAAATGGATCTATGCTAAGTATATGGTTGAAAAGCAGGTATGTCAAGGAGAACGGAGAAAGATATTTGCATCCCACATGACTCGTAATAATCGTGTAGGGGATACCCTAATTCAAGATCAGACTAATGATATAGTAATGATCTTGAATATTTGTAGCAAAGTTCCTTAACAACATTTTTAATCCATAGATAGTGAAAAATATCCTGCCAAAGTTGTGAAATTTATATCCCCACTAAGTTTTGAACTTTGAACTAGAAAATTGAATTGACCAAATTCGTTAATTAATTTTTTAAGGTGTGGGGTATTTTCGATAAATGCATTTTTATGGTTCTGTAACTAAATAACGAAAGCAGTCGATTTTTGTATCCTCTACTTGGACCCCTTCATTATGTATGAACTGCTACGCACTTGCCAAGGTTTATTTAAGTAAGTGCTCATTTGCACTGTTTTTGTAACCAGCCAGTGCAAAGTACCAAAACCCTAATAAAGCATCCAAAATATCCCATAGTTCAAAAACTACTAGACGAAAATTGTTCACACCAATTATTTTTCAAGTATTTTGAAGCTCTATCATTCCAAATGTCTTGGAAGTTTTATCTTATACTCCAAAGTTACAGACACACAAATTTTACGATTTTGGAAGTTAATGTCTTCTCACCTATTTATTGACTTAAATAAAAAAGCCGTTAAGGAACAACAGTGTGATTTTTAAAATCTGACTAACAATACCCCATACGTATAGACGTATGGGGTATTGTTAGTCAGATTTTATTTCAGTATATAGGTACTCGTATACACTGAAAAATAAATCATCATTCAGTTACATGATTTTTTAAAATATTGTATCCTCCTTTGTCATAAGGGGATATCTATAAATTACGACACATGTTAAGCGGAGGGTGGAGGTCGACAAAGTGTAACATTGTGTGTGACAAGGAGCTGAGGGGTCCTAAATTTCGTGACGACATATTTCAAAACTGTAATTAAATTTTAAAACATGACATTTGAACTATTAACGAAAAATTGCTAAATATTCTGAACTCTATATAAGCATAGCGTTTGAATTATGAAAAATAATTTAAATGGAAATGAAACTATTTACGGAACTGCTGTTTTAAAATAATAATAGGCCCTTGAAATGTTCCATTTCTTTGGCCTTAGCGTGCGATTTTCGGAGGACACAAATTAATTTTTTTAATGTGTAAGGGGGCGGGGTTTATTATAAGCTTAAGATCAAGTTTGTGGGGTCATCACCCTTGTATCTTGGCCGTCATCTTGGAAAAAGCGGTATAAAAGGTTTTCGCGCTGTATCTCGAAAACTGGCAACCCTTCAGAAAATTTTATAACACATTATTTGTTTTCTACAAATAATTAAATTGTCTATAACTTTATTTTTATTACTTTTTGTAGTAAAATGGAAAATAAATAAGTTATAAATAACAATAACTGAAAAATTTTGAACAAATTTTCTTTTGGGCGTTATAACTTTTGTTTTGATCATTTTACAATAAAATGACATCAGAGCCATCTTATAGAGTAACAATTAACTTCCACTACAAATTTGTTTAATTTCATTAATTCGTTTGGGTTTTACAGGGCTCCGAAGTTGACCGGGTTCTTGAATACTCGTAAGAATACGTTGAAAACGAACCATTACACTTAGTTTTCTATTCTATTTTTTTTATTTCATATAATGTATCATTTTCTTAACATTCCTATGTTATTATTAATTTATTGTCGTGTTTTTTCATATGAGGTAAAAGGTAAAGACTTATAAGGTAGAGTCTGGAGCCGCCTTTTTTTATGTGGTATCCCAAGTAGGGCTAATCTACGGCCAATTTGTAGGCGAGATAATGTTGAGCATAATTATATGTTTAAAAAGTTATTTTCCAGCTATTGTTTTTTCATTTTCTTTGATAATTCAGGATTTAATTCAGTCTCGGAGGTGATGAATGTTTGCGGATTAACAGGAGTTAGAATTGGCGTCATTAAGGGCAATTCATCTTCGAATTCATTTTTTTCGATTAATTTTGATATTCCTATGATGTTACTGCAGGTTTTACCACAACAATTGAGGCACACTACAGAGCATTTGAGGTCTGTTTTTTGGTAACCACATATACTTCCACAGTTTCCCTTGCATCTGCAGAAAATTAATATCTATAATATATAAATTAATATATATATATAGGACTGGAAGTTTGGATTGGTATCCAAATATTCCATGCTTACTCCCAGCCCCAATTTTCAGGATCACAGTCTTTGTCGAGCCACGACTGAACCTGGTGATAAACTCGGAGACTGTGGAAACGGCCTGCAGCTTGTGTTGGAAGAAGCGATTATAACTTAATTATTGTAAAAACCAATGATATTCCAAGTTTTGTGATAGGGAAAAGGGTCGATAATAAATTAATAATCACATAGGAATGTTAAAAAAATTATAAATTATATAAATAAAAAAATATATAATAGAAAACTAAGTCTAATCGTTCGTTTTAATGGTATTCCTACGAATACTCAAAAACCCGGTCAACTTCGAAGCGCTGTAAAACCCCGATAAATTATTGAAATTCAACAAATTTCCAGTGGAAATTATTTGTTACTCTGTAAGATTGCTCTTATGTCATTTCATTGTAAAATGACCAGAAAAAAAGTTATAGGCCCAAAAGAAAATGTGTTCTAAAATGTTCAGTTAGTTTTGTTTATAACTTTTTTATTTTTCATTTTATGATAAAAAGTAAAAAGAATACAGCTGTAGACAATTTAATTAGCTACAAATAATATCTTATAAAACTTTCTGTAGGATTGCTAGTTTACGAGACATAGCGCGAAAATCCTTTATACCCCTTTTTACCCCACAATCTTGAACTTAAGCTTCTAATAACCCCCTCTACACATCAAAAAATAAAATTGCGTCCTCTGAGCAACCCTAAATGTAACTTTTCAATGGACTATAACTTCTTGATATAAAATCGCAAAATATGTGACGTCACACTAGTATGGGAGGACTCTCACAAATGTACCAGTTGTGACAAGGACGGGGGAGGGATCAAAAAGTCATGAAATTCGTGTGCTGTAATTTGTGAAAGGCTCCTAGGCTAAGACGGAGTTTTTTTCGTGTCTAATTGTTTTATTCTTTTAATACTATCTTAGGGAAATAAATACACAGATTATATTCTATATTTTGGTACACAATTACGTGCCTGTAGATATTAAGAACACACATTGCTGCCAAATTGCATTTGTATAGCTACTGAGAAAAATTACTGTGACATAAAGTACAGTAAACCATTTTTATTTTTTTTATTTTGTTATGATACTTAATAAAAATATGTAAGTACATTGACTATTCTTAATACAACACATTATAGACTGCAATATTTAATATCATCATTATTATGCTCTATGCATGAAAATATTTAAGAACTATTTTTAACTATAATACTATGGTTATGGAAAAGCGGGATTTACTAAAGTAAACTTGGCTTAAAAGAAGATCCCAACAATAGACTACAATAACTTGTACATGTCTTACTCTAAAGAAATATTTTGCATAAAAATAAGACGGAATAGTGGATGAACCGACAACGACGATTGTGCAAGGGTTCTTTTTCCCCAAAATGGCAACATAACCCTAATAATTAAGAAGTTTCGATTCTATAAGAAATATTTTAAAGTTGACATTAATAAACAACTGTTGTATATTTTGTGTGCGCGCAATCATTGTTACTGGCAAAATAGTCCAGTATAATGTTATCTATAGTCATTATAATCGTAGAATCTTTGATTTTTGAGTCGTATTTTTAACAATAGGTTTAAGAAACTTCAGGGTATGAAAGATAAAATATGTAAAACCGATATTTTTATTTTCGTTTAGAACTACGAAACTGCTATAATATAATTATAAATGGTTAGTTATAATAATACAACGTTATTCTTGGTATGTGCAATTTACGAAATACCTATATACAGTTTTTTCCCTATAAACCCAAATCTAAATATTTACATAATATGTTAAGTACCTACTAAAATGTCAACACACTTAAATCCTATTTTTCTAAACTTGGTCACTCAATTAATCGTTTTCGGGTTATACTATTGGTATCTACTATAAATATTGGTTATTGAATGTGAGGTACTGCTGATCTGTACAATATAATCCCTCAAATTGTGTTTACCAAGACTAGCCATTTCAGGAAAAATTAGGAAACGCGAAGGAGTAAATCTTGTGCATTGTGGTTAATGCGTATATATAACAACATATAATAATAGATAATAACTATACCATCACTTTCATCTCCCAGAGGACCAGTCTTTTAAAGTTGTACCTAAATGGTGCTGTTTCAAAATTTGTTATTCTCATTCTTTATTATACACTAGCGGCCCAGCGCGGTTTCACCCGCGCTCTGTCCCGCTGCCGTGGTATATATCGTCATGTTATATAGCCTATGACACTCCCTGTTAACGTAGCTTTCCAACAGTAAAATAATGAAAAAAAATGGTTTAGTAGATCCAGAGATTACCCCCTACATCGTCACAAACTCACAAACTTTACCTCTTTATAATATTAGTATAGATATTAAAAAGGTCATACAAGCTCTATACTTGTGGTGCTTCTGTTAATCAGATTAATTTTATTGTACAAAATCTAGCAAGTGTATGGTCATTTTCGTAAAATGATGGGTTCTATCAAGGTGGCATAAATACACTGTTTTTGTCACCTGACTACGGAACCATAGAAAAATATTAATAAAATACTCCAAGAAATATCTCAAAAAGTTTAAGTATTTTTAAATCCCTAATTTTGTTTAGAATTTTTCATGTCGAAGTTCAAAAATTTTAGGGCGGCGATAATTGTTATTTCTTTAAGAGTTAATATCTCGCTATTTATTAACATTATCAAAAAGTTATTGAGAAACATAATTGTGGTTTTTCAAAATCTGACAAGCGACACCACATGTAACAATGTATACTATTTTTTAATCTCCTATAACTATGTATACTATTTTTTAACCTCCAGTTACGTGGTGGCCACCACTAACCGTAACTTATTTTGCGATATTACTACAGTATCTTGTAGCGGCATATTAGATTACATATTCTTACTAAATTTCATTTATACATCTTGGTATTATACTTTCTGAGAAAAATGATTGTAATATACAAACACAGATGGACAGATAATATGTTTGTTCGTGTGTCTGACACGAACAGACATTATCAGTGATGCACAAGTTTATTGCCTGCTTACTATATTGAAAATGTTAATTAATTGTCGATATTGTATTGTTGCATATCCGTGCTGCCTTTTACTTTGAGTCGTCATAAGACGTCGCGTCGCGCTTATATTGTTCGCAGAAAACTCATATTTTTGTTTAGCAACGATAATGTTGAAGATGAAAATGTCGGTTACACAATATAAATATTCAAATCGTAATTTAACCCTCAGTTAATGGTATATAAAGAGCATTTAATATTTCAGTAAATTACTTATGTATTCAATTGGAATTTATTTGCATTATGAACCACGGATGATATTATAGACCTTTATTTTACTGCATTATTAGACTGTTCTATCATAGTGCATCACACAGAGTGCTGGTCGATGGCAAGTTTTGACACATGTAATGTCTATCTGTTCGTCCTAAACCGACACATATTTCGTAACTCACATTAAATTAATGAAATAGACATGAAACCATTACTAACTCACTTTACTAATCGTATTCTTGAAGTAATTTGTTCACACTTTAGTAAATGTTTACTATTAACTAAATTCTTTCTTATTTATTGGTCGCGCCTTAAATACAATCACCGTAGTTTTATTTATTGAATATGTGTAGTAGAGAATATGAAGTTATTAGCTACCCGATACCCGAAACTTCGTTCGCATTTTCTTCTTTCCGAGTGAAGTAAAGACGCAACTGTAACGTGGAAACATGTATTTGTTACGCCATAGGTAATTTTTTTATTTGTAAAATTATTTATTGTTGATGTAAATTTTCATTTCCTATTTCATTCCTTCCGAGAATTTTTTAAGACAAAAGGTAAGGCTACTTTATTATTTTTCCCCGAGATATGATGTATCTGCTCCGATTCAGTTGTTTAGTTCTGAAAAGTTAATAAACAAATAGACAATTAACTTCGCATTGGTGGTTAGTATAGTATATATATTCAAGTATACTTCGCCAAAGAAAATCATAATGTTCACACTAAATAACACATTATTCGAAATCCAAAATAAAGTGTATCCTGTGATCAGTGCCATATATATGAATTTTATCTATGAGCCCCGTCTTGGAAAACATCGTGATCGTTTTTCCATAAGCCGCATAAAATAACAAATAAATAAATTAATATCTAAAGTTTAGAATCATGAAAAAAGAATACATACCAACAGCGACAATCCTCCAATAAAAGATGTAGCTCTGAAAGCTCTTAATTCTGTGTTACTAGACAGCTACTGTTTATATATACTATACTGTGTGTAATTTCTGATTTAGATTATTATAATAAAAATTAATCAAAGAAACTGCCAACTTAATGTTGTTTACCTTATTGGAACAATAAGTATTATGATTATAAACTATATAATGAAAATCATAAATTTAAATAATTTATTATTAGAGTTAATTACTTTTTTATTAAGCTGTGAACAAATTGCATTTGTATTTTCATGTTTATTATTTTTCCTTTGAAAATATTTTCCCATCAAACATTACTTAACGCGATACAAAGTAGGCCCATTGTTGTGTATCCGTTTTCGATAAAGCATTTTGTGATACTGCCTCCCGCCAAATAATAATACCCGCAACATTTGGTGTCGTCATGTGCCAAAATTAGACTTTGCTGTGGTTTTAATTTTATTTATTTTTTCCCCTCGTCGCCTGTTTTGACGAAAAAAGGAATATTATAATGTATTGTTGTGTTTTCAGCTCTGGTATTGAGAACAACCCGACCGTGTTTTACCGGCTGATGCCCGGTTCCACGGCACAGACTAACAAATTCCATACCTTCTATTTACAACAAAGGGGCGATAATGGTTATACATGGGCGGATATCAAAGTCAACCATCCCTTGGATTACGAAAGCATAAAGGAATACAATTTAACGATCCGTGTTGAGGTAAGATCGTATTTATTGATTTGGCGCTAATCGTATTTGGGTCTCTACATTTAGTGTACTATTAAAATGTATTAATAAAAGTAAAATTGTTTCCAATTGAAAATGTTGTGAATGTGAACGATTACGCGGGAACTATCCCGATAAATACTTTTCATGCTCGTTACCGAATATTTCATGAAAACAGAACAAATTCACTTTTACGAGTGGTATATTTAGAATACTTTCTCAACAGAGGAGGTATGCTCCGTACGAGAGGTTTTATCGGGCCTAATATGATATGGCTACATTGTTTTAATGACCATGTACGGTGAATGATGTACGTATGAAACTCGCATATTTATTTTGTACAATTATATTTGGTTATATTGTCCATCATCGTCATTATAACCCTGGTGCTTAATCCCAGTTGTTTTCGGAGACGGGGTCCATATTTATAGTATTCGTCTAAATTAGTATTATAATAACATAGTTAGACGTTACATAAAATTGGATATGCTGGAAGGATGAAATTTATATTCAAATTTTGAGTTGAGGGCAAGCTTTACAAATCATGTTTAACAATAAAACTCAAGTTACAAAGGAGTCCTTTGCAAGTTGCGTGTACACCTCTTAAATACAGAGTTGCTTTTAATTTGATTGTCCCTCTCTAATTATCATTACATACTTACATAAGTACTTACTACTACTTACTTACTTACATAAGTATGTAATGATAATTAGGGGGACAAGGGGTGTATTGCGGATAAACTTCAAGAGTATCGCCTACATTGGAATGGCCAAGTTTTATGGAAACCGGCTATTTGCGTGGGAAACAAAAGTCTAGCAATAGTGCCTTCGCCAGCTTCCGGTTGAAGGGGTAGGCCCAAGAAATGCTAGCTAGGATATAGCTAGCTAATACTAGCTTGACGTCGCACATACGTACGTAATATGACAAGCGTACCAAAGTTCTCACAAATAGGTATGCCGAAGACCACGTGAAGTGGAGAAGGAAAAGTAGGAAAGCGGACCTCGGGCTTCGAGTTAGACGCCCCGAATGCAACCGAGATTTAACGTTAGGATGATGATGATGACTCATGTAGGGTGTAGTTTCTCTCACCTCACGACAATGTTTTAAATAACTTCTAAGTTACATACAGAATACAAAAAATGTTTATTACCATAGAATAAATAGAGTTTATTGTGCGTTACCTACATTGTTCCACCATTACCCGCCGTCCGTGATTATCTCACTTTCGTACTTACGTATTAAATTTTACAATTACATTTAAATGACGATTTTCTGAATTTATTTCTATAGTTTTTTTGTTAGGTGATATAAAGTCCAGAGTAAGTAAATCGCGAAGGGTTGTTTCAAATAACTTGATTAACAAGTGAGTTTTGCGCATGTTGGTATGATTTGCACCAAATTAATGAACATTTAATAGTGCATTTTCCATTGAAATACAGCAAATTAGATTTGATTTCTTGAAATTAATAGAAACCAAATTCTGCAGTCATTTCTTGTATGTTTTCGAATATAATTAAAAATGAAAACATGATAAAAATAACTTAAATCGAATTGAAATTAACTAACACTGCAGTGGTTGTTTCTGCTTTATAACTCCGCTTTTCGTTAGCCTTTTTAAACGGATAACTTATTTCATTAGATATTTATGAGCCATTATTATTTATATATAAGGCTACCATAATAATGCCTGATGAAATACTGGCCTAACGTCACGAGGGATATGATACATGCGTGCAAATAGTCACTTATTAAGGGATGCGAAGACCTTGCCAAATAAGAGAAAGTTGTTAACGTAACCGAGATTTAACGCTTTGGACGATGATGAAAATTTTCAAAATTTTACGTAGTCTCCTAAAGGTAGTAATACCTAGTAGGTTCTTTCACAGCATACTAACAAAAAATAATTACATCGTTTGGTATGAAAACCCCAAAAATAATAAATTAATATTCAGTATTTCTATAATTATGTCGTAATTTATGAAAATAATTACAGGATATTCATTTCGGAAAAGTGAAAATATCTTCTTGCTTAATTGGCTATTTATTTCCATTATGCTTGGCGGTAGCGTAAATGACCGAAAAAAATTTAAGTAGAAAAAAAAAATTGCGCAAAAAATCCGCGACTCACTTTATTTTAAAAGCTTAGGTTCTAATTCTGGTCAACATGAACCTTTTAAGCGGTTTTCAATACTAATGTGCATATACCATATACGGGTAGTGAAGAAAGATATCATGAGAAAATCATCGAATATTTTATCCATTACTCTAAAATCAGGAGGTCCTAGCCTAAACGTGAGTTTATAATATTTAAGCTACTAAAGTGGCCCCAACGTGGGCCCATAATATTTAAACTACCAAATAACTTTATTAAAACTCCTAATAAATAAAATTCACAACTAGATAACGATATAATCGTATTTGAAATACGAGTGTTAACTCTATGTAATTTCATTTTAACTTTCCATTGTTTGTCTCCGTATAATATACTGAAAGCTTTCAACGATATTTACCTACGCTTGAACATCGAAATAATCTAAATTATTAGAATTTCAAAACCATTAGCTCAGTTCTGATTTGGTTAATTGTATTAATTTTTGTGTGAGTTTGTCGTATTCGATTTGTGTTTACGATTACTTTTATAACATCGATAACTTAACCAAATGTACCCCGTTAGCTATAGGTATTCATTAATGTTTCATTTATCTATCAATTTGTCTATTAATTTCATGGCTATTTTGTAGAAATTGTCCCAAACGTACACACTTCAAATTCCATCTGAATCATTTACTTTTTTCATCAATTTCACTTATAGTCATAAATTCATAATATTAGGCAAAATTCTAGGGTTGGGATCGAATTTCTCAAGTTCAGGTGAACCGACGTAAAACTCGCCATGTTAACCAAAACGTTTTTGCTACTTTACACGTCTGTAATGTTGATTCTTTCTTCACAATACATTTCTTTGCTGGTCAAACGTGGCAATACGCATACCCTCTACGAGTACACAAATGTATAATATAGGAATGAGACATGGGTGGTCTCAGTAACCTTTCTGATTTTAGTCACTTATGATACCACCATACAATTTATAGGTACATATAGCAGACTAGCATGAAATCTGACAACAATTTTGTCAACTTCTAGTTTTATGTAGAACTGAATATGATTAATTATATACACTACTCAAGTTGCTTTGTAAAAAAAGCTTTTAGTCTTCCAGACAGCATAATGAGCGGTCTCAGTGCTAATAAAATTATTTTCTTGATAACCGTCAGATGTACAAAATTATTAGGGTATTAGGCGGTGTATTACATAGATATATATTAGTTATTTATAATACTAGTGCGGTGTATGTTGGATTTTAGAAACGAGTAGCCTGAGACGAAGTCGAGGCCTTACTATAGTCACGAGTTTGTAAAAACCAACAACCGCACGTATGTCATACAACGTTTTTCAACACACTTGCGAGGAAACAGTATAAGAAGTATTGAAACAAACATAAATTATCAGTCGGAAAGTAACAACAATCTTTGATGTTTCTAATATGTGAATGGCGTCACATGCGCATGGTGTAAATGAGAACTACATCTATCGTCTCATTTTCTCTATAGTATTAAAGTGAGACAAAAGTATTGATCAAAAGCGCTTCCAAAGAGGTTCAATTATTCAGCTTATTTATTTTCGTAATGTAAAATTCATTGGTGGAATTCTTATACATTTCCTTCATCTAAGTACCTATTTTACTGCACGTTCTGTTGGTCTGTAATTTTTAACTTTCGAATAATGTATACAGGCTCCGTAAATGCATTTTTTGAGCAAATGTGTTGAAAATATATTTATTATTAGACACTATGATAATGTTGGTAGAATTACAACCCAATACGATTAAATTTTCCAAAAGACTGCTATGTATTCGCGTATGGCTCCACGTAAACGTTCCAATAGGGCAGGTTATTATTATGGCCCGTGAAATAACATGAAAAACACAATAATTTGATGATACATTTTAAAACAGAACAACGGCGCTCAGCAACTGGCATCAGAAGCAACAGTTTACATAATGCTCGAGGACGTAAACGACGAGATACCCCTTTTCACTGAAAGGGAGCAAGAAACCGTGCTGGAGGGCGAGCCGATAGGGACGAAGGTCACGCAAGTCAATGCTATTGACAAGGACGGCACCTTTCCCAACAATCAGGTAAGGGCTTTGATTACTTTGTTCTTTTATGACGGAGCCTATAAAGACGGATCGGCAATAAGACTAAAAATACAAGTATCTCACGCACTGCAGATTTTTATGTGTAAATTTTTTATTTTAGACGTAATCGGTATTTTTTTTAGTGTGAAGAAAATAGTAGTTTAATGTTTTAGGGTTTTTAAGTAATTTTGGATCGTTACTTTTGCGCCTGAATTTGCGTAGGGTTGCTTTTCTATCGAAATTTAAATGTAGGTATTTATAAACTGAATTAAAAATACAAAAAACGTATTAAAATATAAAGTAACATTGAAATCGTTTCTAAGTTTTATAAATTATAATTTTAAAGAATTTAGGGTAGTTACATAAATAATTCATTATGTAGGCCTATAAAATAATATTACACAGCGCATAAGGCGGGTGATGTCAAGATGATTTATATTAATTATATGTTATAATGTACTGAGGTTAGGTGCAATGAAAGAGTTGCGTTAATCACAAACATGCATGATTAGCACTAGTAGACTACTTCTCAAAATTATTAGATATGAGAATACCTTACATACTACACAGGAAGAGGTAAATTGATTAACTTGTATGATTAATATGGATACGAACAACCTAATGAATACAGGTGTTTCTATTGGCTAACAAACATGACATTTAATCAACTTACTCTATACCTAATCCCTTTAGTTACGAGCCTTCTCGGAAAAGTGTATGTAGTCAATGTATAGGTTCTGTACTATATGTATGGTTGGTTCTATGTATATATTGCGCGATACGAAAATACATATTGACAATTACAATTAATTCGATAATTCCTTACGTATATGACCTGCCAAAATATGGTGACCTATTTTAAAAAGAACACTCAATGCGATACTATGCCCCCGCTAAACACTAGCAATGAATAGAATACGGTGATACCGTACAACAACCTACACACCTTTCTAAATTCAGCGTTATCTTCGTATTACTCCGAAACATCGTTATGATTTTTCAACATCTGACCAATGATAAGTATAATACCCCATAGATAGGCCTAGTAGTAGTGATAGTAGTTAGTATACGAGAAAAATAATTGCAACGTACAAAGACAGACGGACGGACGTAAAGTTTTCGACAACTTATAATTGCAGTTTTCGTTTCGCAGAAAAGTGCAGACCAATTTCCGACATGTAAATAATCTATACTGAACTTAATTCGTAACTAATTCGTAACCGAAAATGACAGAGTGTTGCTTGCTATGAATTCTTAGCCCTCTTCCACTTACGACTCGTACACTGTCGATCGGGAGGAATTTTATTATTACTTACTTATCACGTTGGTTGAGCGACCCAAAGTGGGTCTTGACCTTCGAAACTAGAACATGCCATTTTTCCCTGTCCTGCACAGTTTCTTGCCAATTATCGGAGAAATTTTGTTATTAGTTGTGTAAAACTGTACATGATTTCATCAAGCTTCCTTTTTACCACATTGGTTACGATACTGTAAAAATCGACTGAATGGAAAAGTATACTATAAGTAATATAGGTTTGAGAAGATAATTTAATCCCTGCTTTCCTAAGTGTTATTTCTCAAATAGATTGGGAGAGGAAAGAGCTTAAACCTGGTCGGGTACGTCGTGTTGAAATACGTTTTATCACTTTAGTACCGCTTTACATAAAATAATGGATACATAAAAATAAACCTTTTACGTAAGAACAGCTTAACGTGTGTTATGTACCTTAAGCCTCCTGAATTTGACAGCTACTTATATTATGAAGTCAGTTATCGCTTTTGTGTGTTATTTTTATTGTAACACTCGTTTATTTTGGAAGAACGTGTTACGAAATAAAATAAGATAAGTATGAAAAACGATAATTTTATATTTGGCAATTTCTAATCTTCAAGGGATAGGTAGTACGTATTATATATTGTTCTCAGCCTGATCAATTTTCTCAATGTAATTTAAATAGCAGTTATAATTTTTCTTACATTTAATTTTTTTATTGGGTTGGCTACTTCGGGACACTGATATACTTCTCATCCCTCTAGGTCATTTCTTTAAGTATACCTTGATTAGTTCGCTATACTTTACATAAGCGTTGTAGCTGATCATTCCACGCCAAATTCTTGAAGACAACGGAGTATATTTAAGTATATATCTGTCTATATAAGGTCATTCTGCTTCATTAACTTTGAAGATGGTGAAGTGCGTAGAATATTTATTTCGCTCGAACCTCGATCTGTAGATCGTAAAATACTCGTATCATTACAATTTTTTTTTGTCTCTATCATGAAAACATTCAGGGTACAGTCTAAATTTTGTTTTGCTCGCGTCAGTCAATTAAATCATCTCATCATATTTCGCGAAAAAAAGATTTAGTATCTTAGTTAAGACATAGTCACCGAACGTCAAACTGAAAACTGTCTTAAATTTTTTCCTGAATATTTATCAAATATTAAATATATTTCGCTTAATATTACTTTCTGCAAATCAGTGAACAATGCAAAAAACTATCATACGTATCTAGTGGATCACAAAAATTCTGAGAATATACCTCTGTTTCTGTTCATGTTAGTACCAGACATTTCCGCCTCAACAAATATATGAAAAATCCAGTGTTTCGATGAATGTATCATTTTGGCTAAAAGATGCAAGCAAACTTGTCTCCGAACCCGACCAATGCACAACTCATCGCATGCCAGATTCACCTGGCCTAAGGACCTCCTAAATTTCAACTCTCAAGATCATTTTGAATCAGGAAACAGACTTCGTGAAACTCCCTCACCATTTTTAACAATTTTTTTTTTTCTTAATTCTATAGTCTTAGTTCTTCTTTTTTATTTTTTTAAGGCGAACTATAATTTAGGTATTACTTTACACTTTTTAATTATATTACTTGTAGTAACATGTTTTATAGATTATTTGTAAGTTCTGTTTATCTTTAATTGAATTGTATTGTATTTTATGACACAGTCCCAACCTGATGTGGCGTCGTTGGAGAACCTAGTTCAGTGTCCTAAATGCTCACAGGCTCGTTATTTCAAAGGTAATAGAGGTTTGAAAATTCACTTCGGCAAAGCCCACAGGGAACAAGATGTATTATCAAGCTCAGCCACGTCCCAACAACCTCTTTCTACCAATATTAATCTTTTTACCCTTTCGGAAAACCTAAGTAGACTAAAACATTCGGTCCAAATTATAAAAAGAATCCCACGAGGAGCTAGAATTTCGGTATGCCAAATTTTTTCTAAATTTATTCGAAATACTGTAACTTTAAATTCTTTACGAGCCTGGGAGGATTTATTACAGCTCCCTTATAAAATTTTAAACATTAAGCACAATGAATCTGGAAATCTCACAACTAAAATTAAAAAACGCTGCCAAAATCTTCCAGAATTAGATGATCTTCGAACAAATAGTAATATTAGAAAAACTGACAAGGAGTCTACATACCGACTCAATAGATTTGTAGAAGCAAAACTTTCTGATGGAGACATCAAGGGGGCGGCTAGAATTCTGTTTTCCAACGACACCATTGCTCCCAATAACGAGACCACTCTGCGGGCTTTAGAAGAAAAACATCCACATTCAGATGCAGCTCTAGGCTCCAGCTTAGTATGTCTGGAAGAAAGCCTAGTTGCAGCACCAAAATCGGTTTTTACATCTGTTATGTCTTTCAGAAGTGGTTCAGCCGGTGGGCTTGATGGCTTGACCCCCCAACACCTAAAGGATTTGTTGGGAGGAAGTACAGGCACAGCTGGCGAGACTCTTCTGAAAGACATAACAGACCTAATTAACCTAATGCTTTCAGGTGCAGTAAATAACGACGTTGTTCCAACTTTATACGGTGCCAATCTATGTGCCCTAAATAAAAAAGACGGAGGCATACGCCCTATAGCAGTCGGTACTACATACCGCCGCCTTGCCGCCAAGATATGCTGTCGGGAGATAGCGGATTTAAGCTCATCCTATTTTGCAACACGCCAATTAGGCTTTGGCGTAAAGGGCGGCTGCGAGGCGGCGGTACATTCACTTCGAACCTTTGCGTCCAGAGACTGTTGCCAAGCTCTTCTGAAGGTGGATGTAAAAAACGCTTTTAACTCGGTCAACAGGTCCACCTTGCTGGCTCAAGTGCGTGATAAGTCCCCAAGAATTTTCAATTTTATCCACCAATGCTACTGTGATAAATCAATTTTAATGTACCAAAATCATAAAGTTTTTTCAGAAACCGGTTGCCAGCAGGGGGACCCCCTTGGGCCGGCCATATTTTCACTCGCCATTCATCCCATTATAGAAAAATTAAATTCTAAATTCAACGTATGGTACCTCGACGACGGCACCCTTGGAGGAGACATTGATACTCTTAAAAAAGATATACAATATTTAATTTACGAGTTTGATAAAATTGGTTTAGAGCTAAATTATTCAAAATGTGAGATATATTTCAGTGACAAGGTGCCAAATATCCATAATATTATATCAGATTTTCAAAGTTTGGGACTAAATTTTAAAATTGTTGACAAAAATAGCCTCAGCCTCCTTGGGTGCCCCGTTTTTGAGGAGTCTTTTTCTACTTTCGTTAGTAACAAAATTCAAAATTTCCAGTCAAAGATAGAAAACCTAAAAAGTATAAGTCTACATAGCGCATATTATATTATTCGGTACTGTATTTTTACGCCAAATTTTATATATATTTTGAGATGCTGTCCTATATGGCAAAACCAAAATATTTTAAAAACTTTGGATAATGTTATTCGGTACTCGCTCTCATCGATTTTCAACATTCCTTTTGATGACCGTACATGGACTCAAGCCTCCCTACCAATAAGGTATGGAGGTTTGGGTATACGCAAAATTTCTGCAGTTTCTTTACCCGCCTTTCTGTCCTCAGTGTACAGTACAAAGGACCTCATTGGTGAAATATTAAATCCGTCACTTGGTGACTTTGAGGTCCTGTATTTGACTGAGGCCAGAAATGCCTGGTCTGTGGTCTGCCCATATCAAAATTTACCCATAAATTTAAAGTCACAGAAGCTATGGGACGGCCCGCTTTGCTCATTGGTGCATAAAAATCTTTTGGATACGTGTGCCCATGAGACGGAGCGTGCTCGTCTCCTAGCTGTCTCGCGTTGGGAGTCTGGCTTGTGGCTGCAGGCACTCCCCTCGGCGAATTTGGGCACTTTTCTAGACGATAACGCGTTTAGAATAAGTGCTTGCATTCGCCTAGGGGCGGCCTGTGTTGTTCCACACCGCTGTCAGTGCGGAGATAAGGTCGAGCGCCTCGGTCACCATGGGTTATCGTGTAGCAGGAGTGCCGGCAGAATTTCACGTCATGCAACACTTAATGACATAATCCGTCGGGCTCTTGTCACCGCCGGGGTACCTGCCGTCCTAGAACCGAACGGCCTGTGCCGCGACGATGGCAGGAGACCCGATGGTATGTCATTGGTGCCCTGGAAGATGGGTCGCCCCTTAGTATGGGACGCGTCTTGCGTCGATACTTTGGCAGCGTCCCATCTTCCAGCTACTAGCATGTCTGCCGGTACAGCTGCTGCACAACAGGAGGCCCTAAAACGCCGCAAATACTCAGCCATCGGAAATGGCTACATATTTGCGGCTTTTGGGGTCGAGACCCTGGGACCATGGGGGCCTGAGGCGCACAAGCTTTATCGGGACATAGTCAAACGTCTGGTGGATGTCTCACGTGACCAAAAGACTGGTTTATACCTCGCACAGCGCATCAGCATTGCCATTCAGAGAGGCAATGTGGCCAGTCTTTTGGGCACGTTTCCGACTGAGAGCGGTCTAGAACTAGATTTTTAGTTTATTTTTAGTTTAATGTATTGTATAGTTTAATTTATAAGTCAATTTATTTTTAGTATTTAATTATATGTTTTAAGTTAGTTTTAGTTTGATATCTTACCTAAAGACATAGTTAAATTACGAATTCTTTTTAGTTATTTAAAAGACCAGTTAAACACAAAACTGTGTTTCTGTAGATATCTACCCTGCTTGCTCGTAAATTCGTATCGAGTCTATTATCATTTCGAACAACAGGCATAATATATTTATCATAATGATTGATATCGCTTAACTTAACAAGCGAAAGCTCAACGCTTTCGACATTTTACTCATATATATCGTTTTCGTTATATCATTATAATTTACCGATACTCGTTCTTGTAATAAAACCGCCATTTATTTTGCCATAAATATTAAAAATCGTTCATTTCATTGGCATTATCTTTTTGCGCACTTGTCGTACTTAAATTTATCATATACTTTAACATGCATGGACACGGAATAAACGACTGGTGAAATGTTTAATATACATTTTTCGGCGAAATATGCGTCGGTAGAGCAATTTACTGCGCCTATAATTTTCGTGAGCGCCAGGGAATAAAAATGCAATTTTCGCCCGTTGTGATTGCGCTTTGGATTTCGGTGTGTAGGTATAGTGAATAATTAAATACGATGCTTCATTGTCAGCAAAAATACACAATTTAGTTCATTACTTTGTGTTGCGTTGTCCATTTATAACTATGTTGTATATTTTTTAATTAAATTAATAAATTTATGGAATTTAGTTGAAGTCTATTTAAAAACGTAGACATATACATAGACAACGCTTTATTGTTCACCAAAACAAAAATTACAAAAATAGCACAACAAGACAATAGTTACTTGGTAAAACAAAATGCGGCCTTATCGCTGAATGCGATCTCCTCCAGGCAACCTGACGCAAATGAAATTCTTAAATTATCTATAATTATTATGCAACATAGAAAAAGGAAAAAATAAAAAAATAAAATGTCATACATGGACAGCAGATTACAGTCTAAAGTATTGTAAACTAGCACATACATTATTGCGTAAGACTAACATAATGATTCCTAAGTGAATTTTTAAATATGGCAAAAGATTTAGCTTTTCTGACGTCAGTGGGCAAAGAGTTCCAAAGTAAGACAGCCTGCATGGCGAAGGAGTTGGAATAAAATGTTGAAGAGTGTGCAGGTGCCATTAACAGGAGATTATTAGTGGAGCGCAATTTGAGTGTATGTGACGTAAGAAGGAAGTTGAAACATATCTTAACATAAGGAGGGGTTTAAGGTATAAACAGTATACGATATAGTAAGTTGAGAAGATGAGCATAAGTGAGATAGGCAACCACTCGAGCTTTTTGCGATATTCAGAAACGTGTTTATATTTTTTAAACTAAATATGAATCTTATGTAAACATTTTGAAGACGCTCGAGCTTAATTAATAAGTTGCTCTTGAGTGAGATTAAGATAGCAAGCATCAGCATAGTCGAGGATGGGTAGTAGAATTGATTGAGCAAGCGAAATCCTAGTGGCAGTCGGAAGGAAATTTTTCAGTCTCCTAAGCGATGCATAGGATGCAAAAATCTTGCGGCTTAATTCAGTAATGTGGGGTCGCCAACACAATTCCTTGTCCATTATTACGCCAAGATTCTTGACTTGATCACTGATAGGAATAGGCGTATCATGAAAGATCACATCGGGAAGCAGTGAAAAATTTATTTTTGCTATGGCTTACGAGCTACCAATGATGATGGCCTGAATTTTATTGGGATTGACTCTAAGTCCATGGGAGGTACTCCAGTTGCATATGCAGTTCTTAAAAACTTGTAATATTTATATTTATATCAGTCGTGGTAGCGTAATAGCTAGCGGACGCGTCCCAAACTCAGAAGGCGCAGGTTCGATCCTGGCCGGAACGCATGCACGACTTAGTCAGTTTTCTGATCGAATGTGCATATTGTTACAATTACCACGTGCTAACAACGGCGAAGAAAAACATCGTGATGCCACCTGCACATCGAGATAACCGATGTGTCAAACCTGCCAAGCCATCTTGGACAAGCGTGGCGGATATACTGTCCTTTCCCCCTGTAATGTACTGGCCCGAGCCCAATAGTGGGACATTTATGGGCTTATATTATATAATATTTATATTTTTACTGTTGACATTAAAAAATACGACCAATACTGGCGAATAATAACTTATAGAATTGTTTTAAGCAAGGCTTGGAACCAGTTTAAAATTAACCGCCTTTAAAATGTTATAATCGGTTTTACTCATTTTTTTTCCGAATTTAAACGTTAAAAAGAGTACTATCTTCTTAAGTTTTCGCGACTAGTATACAATAAAACTACGTTTAAACGATTTTAAAAAGTAAAAGCGGCCACAAAACATTTATTAATTTTCTTTCAATATCACAATCAACATATGATTTTTCTCTCGGAAAACAACAGAATTCCCGCGGAATACGGAACAAAATTTATACTATTGGGACTGCGTGGAATGTTCTAGAAGATAATAATTTTCTTGCGGATTTAGAATACGATGTTCTAAATTACCTAGTATGAATATTGTTTCATCGTAGGCTTTGGAACAATTAGATTTAGCATAGAGATATGTTAACTTGCTCTTAGCTTACTCTACGTGGTTAAAGCCTTTGATATACTAATGCTCATATCAAGCTGACGCTATACATATAATCAAATGGTTACTATGTATGTTACGAACATGGCATAACCAAGACACTGATAACAACGTACGCTAGCCTTGTACAAGCACAGCGCAATGCATGTGTACCTATGTTAGTAAATTCTGACTAGAAACTAGTTCAATAAACCTTATGTACTATTCGATTGGCCCTCTGGGGTAAATACAAGTAGATATAATTATGGGTTTAGTAAAGCAAGATCTATTTTGATTTACGACCACTTGCAGATCAATATCATATTATAACCTCTGAATACTCAGCAGAAGACTGAAACGTCTGCACTCAGCTGAGATTAGAATGTTGCGATGGATTTGTGGTGTTGCAAGAATGGATAAGGTGAGAAATGAGTACATAAGGGGATCTTTGAAAGTTGCACCTGTGACAAAAATTGAGAGGAAGAAGACTAAGGTGATATGGGCAATGAGAAGGGAAAAAAGTCACGTAACAAAAAGATTGTTAAACTCTAAGATTCATGGATACAAATGTAAAGGTAAGCCAAGAAAGAGATGGATGGATTGTTTCAAGGATGATATGATGATTTGTGGTGTGACAGACGACGTATGTAAGAATAGAGGAGAATGGAAGGAAAACATATATTGTGCCGACCCCAAATAATTGAGAGGTGAAAAAAGAGAGAGCGATCCAGCAGAAGATTGCGTAAAATCTGCTTTTGTATGAAAAGGCATCTAGGGTTGACTAATTGAAAGCGAACTTTAAATTGACGAGGCCTATTAATAATAAAGTATTCATTTCTATTCACTGAATTTAGACAACAAGGAACAATAAATGGATATCGCAAAATACGTCCATTGATAGTCACGTCTGCAGCCAAATAGAAAAAAGAATATCTCTATAAGTTGGTCATGTCCTTCTGTCTGTCTGTGTATGTCATAATCGTTTTACTTGGATACTTCTTTGAACCTCTGACCGATGGCAATCTGTAAGTCTATTTTAAGTATTTTTTAAAATTTAAATCCGTTGAGGCGTTTCGCAATCTATTGAAGGTTAACTTTCAGATAGTATATGGTACAATTTTCAGGTTTTACTAAAATTTTAGCATTTATCAGTTTTATTTATTGATATAGATAGTTGTAGACTAATTTAGAGTCACTGGAAAAAACTGCGTAGTCAGGGAAAAGTAGTTAGTGTATTCTTGTCTTGCAGACTAAAATAAGGTCGCTGAGTCAATGGAATTATAGTTAGATAAGTATAAAAATATGGATTGGCGGTCTATTTTATGTCAGACTTTGTGGTTGGATGATGTAAATTGTAAACATTTACCCGCTTATCTTACTGAAACGCTCAAGTCCCGGATTTGATTCCTGGCATAGCGATTTTCGTAAACGAAATTTTCATTATTGCTTACCATCTGGGTGTCAGAGATAGGCCTCAGAGTTGTTCGTTGTATATCTATATTATCCATAACACAAGCGTAACTTGTTAAGCTTAGGGATATACAATGTCTGTGTTTGTTTGCCAGTGTTTATTATTCCTCCATATATTTATTTTATCATTTGAAAAAGCGTAAGGGCGGCCAGTGAACCTGTAATTTAATGTGAAAAGACACGTGTTACTTTCAATTGAATTCGTTGTACCTAATACTCGGCAATCGAATCGCGAGGTTTTTTTCAACATTTTCTTTCGGCGAAATGAAATTACAATCAACGCCTTCGCATTCTCATTTTTATATATCCACTGCGTTTGACACCATTTTCACCTGGTTTTTCCAGGGGAAAGCTACAAAATCTAATTGGACACGTGTCAGTCATGGCAATGGCAGGTGTCATAGCGAATGAGTTGGCAACGTTATTGAATATTTTGACAAATGTCATTCATGTGTATTTATTTTATAAGTTGTGTTTGTTGATTAATTGATATCAAAGTAGCTTAGTGGCTAACGCACGCGCGACTTATTTCAATGACGTAGGGTCAAACCTTGGCCGGGCAGTATATTGTTGCAATTATAACGTGCTGACGATAAAACCCGTCAGTTAGTTATGAATAATCATGGTGGGTATAACCACCAGTTACTTTAAAAAATGGGGACGCTTCAGCCCACCAGTGGTTCCTTTAGGGACTGATATGGTTTATGTATTTTATATTCAATTTTTGTAATATCGTAGTTTTGTAGCTTGGACTAGACTATTTCCCGGTTTTGCCAGTGTAAATTTCGTGAATGTATGCAGAGGGAATTGAAATTTTTTGTGAGAAAAAAATTAATTTCTGCTACTGGTTACTAATGTACATAAATATATAATGAAAGTAATAAAAATCAATGCTTGACGAAAATCGTGAATAAGGTAGATACTTCAAAAGTAAACGTTAAGCACGCAAGTAAAATGAGTACTTAGTGTTCTACCAAACCTTGTGATCACCTAAAGATAAAATAATTATGTTTATGTAAATAGAATTTAAAATTCGAAATAAATCAGCCAAATTATTTATTCGTGTTAGGTTTACTACTACATTGTGGATTCTCCGCGCAACGAAGGCAAGGACTTCTTTGAAATCAGTATGCAGACTGGTGAAATCTTCACAAAGGTGGTCTTTGACAGAGAAAAGCAGGGCGCGTACGCGCTGGAGGTAGAAGCACGTGACGGCGCTCCGTCGGCCCGGCCAAACTCAGACAACCAACCCAATTCAGGTAAGTGTCTTTTGAATAAAAAATTTACTAAGAGCAACAACATTCCATTTCATTTCTTCCATGTTATCGTATCGTTTCACGAACGCCTTTGAAAGCACACCGTGTGTTAAATTACTTTCTAGATATATAATTTGCTAGGTATTTGGTAAGCACTATTTAACTTTTCTATATTTAGTTCCAATTCAGCCGCTGAAATAACGAAATTTGAAATTTTCGTTTGTACTCCGATTTATAATTTACCGATTTTTATATAAAAACATTTGTAATTGTATTTCAATCTTTTTTATTTGTAACGTGACCGAGGTCTGGAAGCGGGGTCGTAAATTTTCTTTCCTTAACGTTGATTTCGAGGGTCGTTTTGTGAATAGAATTCTGATCATTTACCTCAGTACAAAGGCAGCGATCACGCTGTGTATTTTCGGCGTTGTCAACGGCAGAAATAATTTGTATTATACTTGTTTTGGTACCCAGTAAAATTATGCTTTAAAGTATCAAATATTCATATTGTTCGTACTCGTAATTATTCAAAGGAAAAAAATATTTTTTATAATTTGAGCCGTTCAAACAGTCGTTCAGTTCACATGCGCACAGATGTTGGGTCAGCTGAAGGTCACACCGGTCCTTGGGCTAATCACTTCCACGGCCCGCATTTAAATGCCTTTTTCTTCTTGTAAATATACGTTGAAACTTTCTTCGGCCTCGTCTCGATCGAAAGTAGGGTTATTGTGCCCGTACCCTATTGCGAACCTTTTTGGCGTAAATGTTGACATGGGGTCTCATATTTCACAGTGTTTCCTCGATCGTTGGGAATTGATTGTATCGGCACGTGTGACACTATAAATTGCCCGCTTTCGATGTAGTCCTCTATAAGGTAAGTTGGCCGGCAGCGCCTTACCGTATCGCGTCGCCGTAAATCAAGCAGTCGAATAATCAGACTCCGCCTGAGGCCCTAATCCCGTTAAGCTACTCATTCTATAGATGCATATGTGTACCTCTCTCGTGCATATAATAACGGGCTTTATCTTGTTTGTATCTTTACTCGTATAACTTACAGTTTCCTTGAAATATATGACGTATTTTGAACGCGTTAATTTTAATAACTACTTGACCAAATAAAAAAAGTTATTTTTTAAATCCTTTTATTGTGGGAGGATATAAATTATTAGCTGTTCCTCGTGATATTATCTGCATAAACCGAGAAGAATTTGCTATTGGCACGACATGAAGCAAATGAAATCTCCACAGTAAGTGCATTTTTCTTATAGCTATAGGTAAATATTAAAATTGGTAATCAGTTGAGATTCAGGCGTTGACATGTTCTGGGTGCTTGTTAAGAATTATTTGTACAATATATAAGAATCGATGGCAAAATAGAGATGCCAAAAGCACGTATATTGTGCCATTGAACCACGTACCAATTTCAGCATATTGCAGTGGCTGTGTGGAGACGTGGCGGTGGTATGTGCGAGCGCGATTCGCATACTAATGCCCACCACGTGGCCTATCGTAAGGCATGGACTGAATCAATTGAAAACTGCTTTCTCATAAGATTTTATTAATTAGTTTTTAATAACTTACTATTTCTATTCTATTTGAATATATGTATCTATCTATACATAATGAGATCACAAGTTCCGTCACAAATATTTCATTAATTGCCTATATACGGCGGTTCCTATATACGTATATTACTCTATTCATACATTTGCATTACCATCGGTTGAATGTTGATACTTGTACGGAGCTTATGACAAATTTTAACCGTTAGTAAGGCAAATCAACGGTCGGTAAGATATAAGAACCCGCCATAAATAAATTCTACGACTTTTGTTGTTTGTATAAGATATACAAGTATGTATATAGGCCCCCATCATTTAAAAATTCTTAAAAATACGCGTAAAATACAGTAAATTAATTGTTGATACGTTTCGCAATGCATAACCTTCCTTAAACTTAATAGGTAAGGAAGGATCTGGATACATATTATATATACCAATACATTCTGACATTATTCATACATAAAAGAACAGTTATTATTTATCATCCTACTTTTAGAATATCATGATTTAACTAATTTTAGTTACTATCTAAACAGTATATATCTAATTAAGCGTTGTTTGACCGACTCCTTTTGCTAGAACAAACTTTGACGTCATAGGTTTGTATTCTCGTACAACATCTATGAAGCTGCGACATTTTGTAAGATGATATAAATCTCAGTTGATTTCACTGTCTATTCTTCCCCCCCTATTATAAATTTAAAAATGTGTGAAAAAATATTAGATAAAACAATTACACTTTACTAATTCAATAGATAAAACGTAGTAATGTTTCTAACAGTCTCGAAATTTTAAGTTTTCATATTGCAGTCGAAAAGTATATTTTTATGGTTACACCATTCATAGTCGTATTTTGAAATATTAATTCACGAAGCGAGCGTTGCAGTTATATTAATTAAAAAGATATTAAAGAAAATTTAGGACGCTAATATTTTCATCTAGCAACGTCGTTTATAATGTTAAGTTATAGCCATCGTATATCCATAAATAAGAATATAGTTGTTTCAAATCTATTCTGATCGTTTTATTCTTGTGTTATAATTATGAGATATAGAATGGTTGAATGTTTTTGCGAATACTCGCATTTTTAACCGACTTCACAAAGGAGGAGGTTTTCAATTCGTCTGTATGTTTTTTTGTATGTACGTTACTCGATTTCTGCGTCAATTATGGACCGATTTTCAAATTATTTTCTTTACAAGTTGTAAGTGTATACTACCAAGGTAGTCCCATGGTCAAGTCAGGATCTGATCCCAGGGCTATCGAGCATAACCCTTATTACAGAACGCCGTGCACCTAAATTCTTGGAAAAAAAATCTTGTATACGCGTGCTAGTATTACACATTTTACAGGCGCTTAATTTTTTTGTAGGCATGTTACGTTGTCCCCGTCAATTGTGGACCGATTTTAAAATTATTCTTTTTAACTCGCGAGGTAGTCCCATATCAACCAAGTCAGGATCTGATTTGTGGATCGTAAGGAAATCGAGAGCGACCCTTGTTGAAGAGCATATAGACCGAAGAGCGAGATGGCAAATTTGTATATGCGTGACAGTTGTAAAATTTCTTCAGATACTTAAAATATTAATCATAAAACTATTGAAATATTTCCGCAACAATAAAGGAAAAAATATGTTTTTTTTAACTTCGTCGCGCGCGCACGTCTCCCGTTCCGCCTCGGCAGTCCGTTATTCGTGTTCGTTGTGTTCGTTCGCTCACACGGTCGATTTGTGTTTTTTCTGTGACAGTGCAGTGAAAAGTGCATCATCAGGTGGTTTTTCCACCAAATCGTTCGTCCCCTTTAGGGACAATGGACGGCGTGGAGTCTTCTCCATCGCCGTTGGAGGGTCTGCTGTCGTTTTTACGGCAGCAATTCCCTCACGTACTACATCAATTTTTGGGGACTGCGGAGTCCCAATCAATCGCGTCCGTTATCTCGGAACTTAATTCCGAGAAACCGATACACCTGCAAGGGGCCCCCGGGCAGGCCCCCCTCCCCGCGCCCGCGTCTGCCGCGACCATCGCACCCCCCGCGACCCCCGCCGCCGCGCTTACCGCGGACTACCTGCGCTCCGCCATAGCGCTCGCCCCCCCCGCGTCCGTACCCGCTACGTTACCGGTTCGCCCGCCGCCCGCACCCCCGCTCAGCGATACGCACCGTGTGGTACCAAAATCGCGCGCCTCGTATTCCCGCGGTTCCGCGTCGGGACAACCGCGTTCGAGCTCCGCGAGTTCAGCGACATCACGTTCGCGATCTCCTATCCATCGAGTAATCGATTCTCGTCGAGAAATCGACTTGTCCCCTGAAGGTCCGCAATACCTCAGGGATGCCCCTCTCTCACTGGCTGATGAATTAACCCCCATGGATGTCGCGCCTCCCGCGAACATCCCCCTTGACCGCGAAGACGATGACGGTTTTATAACCGTCAATCGCTCGAAAAAGCGTAAGACCCAGAGGGAGGTCCCCCCTAACCCCGCACCCACTGCGGGCAGCAAACCGACAGCGGCACCCTCCAGCCGCCCTGGGCCACCTTCCCAGCGCCCACCGCCACCCCTAGTTATCCGCGAAAAAGCCCACTGGCTCCAACTCGCTTCGGAACTGCCAGGTAAGGCAATTTCTATTAAAGAAGCCCGTGATACCCAACACGGCATCAAAGTTATGGTCACGTCTTCAAGTGACCACCGCGCCCTAACATCTCTATTATGTGACCGTAAAATCGGTTACTACACTTACGCCCTGCCAGAAGAAAAACGCCTTCGGGCTGTAATTCGCGGACTTCCTCAGGAAATTGAAAGTTCCTACATTCTAGAGGACCTTAAGTCCCAAGCCCTACCAGTGCACGAAGTGCACCGTATGCACAGAGGCGACGCCACAAAGTCGCCTCTAAACCTAGTATTGGTTGTCCTCGACCTCTCCCCAGAGGGGAAAAAGATCTTCGAACTTGAGAAGGTCTGTGGCCTCTCTGGCCTTCGTGTGGAACGTCCACACGAAAAACATACACTACGGCAGTGTCATCGCTGCCAACTTTATGGGCACTCTGCCCTTCATTGTCAATCCCGTCCCAGGTGCGTCAAGTGCCTGGGCGACCACGGGACCTCGGAGTGCACTCGCACCCGGGACTCCCCGGAACCACCCAGCTGCATCCTCTGCGGCCAAGCGGGTCACCCCGCTAACTACAGAGGCTGCCCTGCCGCCCCCCGACCCAAACGTAAGGTCGGAAAGGACAATGCCCAAAAAGGCACTAAGAAAGTGCCGAACAAACCCGCATTCGTGGCGGCCCCCCTTCCAGTGGTAAACCACTGGACGGGTCTTCCCGCGATGGAAGCGTTCCCACCATTAAGGGCGCGCGCCCCAGCTACGGCCGGCTTACTCCCGGCCACCCCCGCCCCCGCCCCCATTTCGAAGGCACCTTCTGGGCCGTCAGCACACCACTCTATAGCGGAGGACTTAGCCTTGGCGACTAAATTCGCCAAGAACTTGCCCTTCAACCTAGAAGAGGTCCAACTCTTGGCTCGGAAACTGAGACAAGTTTCAGAGTCAAGTCAACCCTCCCTCCGGGATCAACTCGTGATCGAAATGGATCACGCGTACCTCCTCCAGATACTTAGGTCGTTATAACTAAACAACCTAGTTAAAATTTTGTTACCGGTAACAAATGGCGCATGTAGGTAGGAATAAACCACGCTCATTGACTCTGGCGACTTATAACGCCAACGGCCTTCGAAACCAGCGCGACTTGGTCCATGACTTCCTGGTTACCAATCAAGTAGATATACTACTAGTGCAGGAGACCTTCCTGAAACCGAGTGATAGAGATCCAAAGATCTCTAACTATCGGGTCACTAGACATGACAGGATAGGCCGTGGTGGCGGCACCCTGATCTATTTCAGAAGATCTCTACATTGCATGCCCCTAGTCACCCCCCCACTAGAAGGTATGGAGGTATCCGCCTGCAGACTAGCAATGACTGGCCACCAACCCCTAGTCATAGTCTCAGCATACCTCGCATGCCAAAAACCCCTTAATAAGAAAGACCTAGAAGCCCTATTCAACTTAGGGCCGGCTGTTATAATAGCCGGGGATCTGAATTGCAAACACGAGCAGTGGAACTGCAATACCACTAACCCCAATGGCAGAGCACTCATAAATATATCAGACAGTCTTTTGTTTGATATACTAACTCCCTTGACCCCCACAAGATACCCCCCCAACCGCGACTGGGGGACCCCAAATATTCTCGACCTAGCATTACTGAGGGGCGTAACCCTTCAGTTCCATTCGATCGAAACGATGGACGATATAGACTCGGACCATCGTCCGGTTATACTCAGATTAGGACCACAGACAGACCAGACATCTGAAACTAGGACCTCTGTGGACTGGTTGAGACTTGAGACCCTCCTCAAGGCAACCAGCTCAGAAGACCTGGACCGCATCCCGGACCACATCGAGTCCCGCCAAGACACGGAGACGGCAATCGAGGCTTTCACCAGCCACCTTCAATCCGCAGTGCGGAACTCGTCCAGGCAGGTGCCAGTGGAGGATGACCGCCACTTATGCCTGCCGGACGAGGTGAGGGTACTGCTGAGGGAAAAGAGAGCCGCCTCCAGAGCTCACGACAGATATCCCACCGAGGATAATAGAGTCCGACTCCGCGAACTAGAGCGCGAGGTTAAACTACGTATCCGGGAAGTCAGGGAACAACGTTGGGACAGAACGTTGAGGGATATCGAACCAACTCACCAGGCCTACTGGAAGCTGGCTAGAGCTCTCAGATCAGACACCCTTACTGTCATACCCGCGCTAGAAAGAGCCGACAACACCGAGGCGTTCGATGACGAGGAGAAGGCCGAGTGCCTTGCTCAGAGTCTAGAGCTTCAATGCTCCCCCACTACGCAAAATGTCGACCAGTCACATCTGACGGAAGTAGACTCCGAGGTCGAACGTAGATCCTCCTTACCAGCGGAAACCACACTCGACACGGTCACGGTCGAAGAAGTGCAAGATCTGATCAAGTCTCTCAAACCGCGAAAGGCCCCAGGGACCGATGGCATCAACAATCGCGTTTTAAAACTTCTACCCGCCCATCTAATTATAATCCTGGTGAGCATCTTCAATGCCGCCATAACAAACTGCTCCTTTCCCGCGATCTGGAAGGAGGCAGATGTCATCGGTATTCACAAGCCGGGAAAACCGGCTAATAAACCGTCCAGCTACCGTCCAATCAGCCTACTGAGCGCACTCAGCAAGCTTTACGAAAGGGTCATCCTCTCTCGACTTAGAGATTTTGCCTTCAGCAAACATCTAATACCCGATGAGCAATTTGGCTTCCGTGCCAGACACTCATGCGTCCAACAGGTGCACCGCATCACGGAGCACATATTATCTCACTTTGCCCATCGCCCCCGCCCTATAGGAACAGCCGCACTGTTCCTAGACGTAGCAAAAGCCTTCGACAAGGTCTGGCACAACGGCTTGATTTACAAGCTGTACCAGTTCGATGTGCCAGACAGACTCGTGCTCATCTTGCGAGACTTCCTCCTAGGTCGTAGCTTCCGTTTTCGAGTGGAGGGAACGCGCTCGTCCCCTCACCCACTCACAGCCGGTGTACCACAGGGCTCGGCCCTGTCACCACTACTCTTCACGCTGTACACCAGCGACATCCCAAAAACTCCAGATGTGGAGTTGGCCCTCTTCGCGGATGACACCGCACTGTATACATCAGGTCACAACCGACAAATGGCTTGCGTCCGGCTGCAGACAGCTGTCACAGAGCTAGGCGAATGGTTTCGCAAATGGAGGATAGAGGTAAACCCGGAGAAAAGCGCAGCAATGTTCTTTTCCCCGGGTACGCTTCGCTCCCCCAAACGCGTTAGCCTTCGCCTAAAAACCATTTCGCTCTACGACCAACAAATCCCCTGGGCAAAGTACACCAAATATCTTGGTGTCACCCTAGATCGAAACTTGCGCTTCAACGAGCATATCACTATAGTCCGAAATAGAGCGCGATTTGTGATGGGTCGTTTAGCACCCATGATAGACAAACGAAGCAAAATGTCCCTCAGACACAAGCTTACTCTGTATAAAACATGCATCCGCCCGATCATGACATACGCGAGTGTGGTATTCGGCCATGCCAAGCCTGCCCTATTAGATAAACTGCAAATCGTGCAGAATAAATTCATGCGCAGAGCCGTCGGTGCTCCCCTCTATATGCGTAACGTCGACCTCCACCGCGATCTGGAGCTTCCCTCCATCAAAAACTACATTACGTCGCTCTCGCGTAAGTATTTCGATCTCGCGCCGCATCATCGAAATCCGCTCGTCGTGTCCGCGTCCGATTATAAGCCTCGGCGAAAGGCTCTCGTACGACGACCGCGTAACGTCCTCACGGACAGGGTCGACGTTATCACAAAACGGCTGGCCCGGATCAGCCCGCCCGCGGTTAGGACGGCAGGCTGGCAGGCACGGACAGACAGACACAGACGGCGGCGTCTCAGGCGCCGCCAATCAAGATCTCTCCACGTCCCTGCGAGGGACGTTAGGAGAGCCGGGATCCTTCCCCTCGGGCTTTATATTACCCGTCGCCCGTTCTCAATTAGTGCTTTGTGTCGCCCTATGGTGGGCATCATTAAATTCATCCCCCTCTCATGGCAACAGTCCAGCCGAGGTAAAACTCCTTAGGGAGCTCCCTCGAGCAAGTTGCCCCCCCGGGCTCGAGCGCCTTCGCTTCGCGAAGGCACTCGCCCCAAAAACCCCGGTAAAGTTGTAAGGTCTTCGGACCAACAACATAAAGTCAAGTCCAATAAAAAAAAAAAAACTAAAAACCGAAAAATAAATATTTAACCGAATTCTTTCTACAACCTCTAGAAGTCGGTGTCAAGTGAAATATAAAAAAGTATAAAAGTAAAATTATTTTTTATGTTTTAGTGTGAAGTCGGTTTTTTTTGTTTTTATGATATCTCAACTATTAAAATTAGTATTTGTTGATTGACATTGAAAATGTAATTTATTGATGCTAATATCTAAGTATAAACAGATGTTTTTATGTTTGTTTGTGTAAAAGAATACCCCAATTATGTATTGTAAGCATTGAAGGAGAATACTAGGAATGAGAATCGTCTAGTAAAAAACGTACGTATTGTGAAAAGCTCTTAAATTATATTTGACGAGATTTTTTTTGGTGTTTAATTGTCAAAAACTGAAAAAATAACTTATTCCAAAGTTTAATTTTTCACTGATTTCGTAAAAAACATGATTTAAATTGAAACTATGGCGCCATCTAGTTGATGTTTTATGTGGGATTTAGAAGCTATAGGTACATATTTTTTTACTGACTGTCATATCTGCTTTCTTCTTTCACGATTGTAAGGTTACTTAATTCTTTAAAGGAGTTCCTTTATATTTATAATAATTTATCAATGCGAGTCCCATTAAAACATTTTTATCACGCTGCTTAGAATAATGCAGCTGTTCCAAATCCAGTGAGCTGATGTTGCTTTTAGTCGTCTATTTCAACTATTTCCAATTAGTTGGGCTTAGGGACGCTGCGCGGTGTCGCCAAGTGACAAAGCAATATTCCGCTTGGCGAGCGGCGGAACTTGGTGGCCTACATTTAACGTAGAACCATCGGGAATTCAAGATGAGGACGCGCCTCACTGCACTGCTTGCCAAAGATTACTTACCATCAACATAAAATATAACAGTTGGAGCTTAATTGGATTTAATTTACAAACCAGTGGCTACTTTAATTTAGTATAATGTACATATAGATAGATAATTCTTTATTTTTCACTAACATAAAATTCGTACGTAATAGTCTCTCCTTAATGACACATATACACTTCTTCTTTCGTTGATAATTCCTTCACGGTATAGGCTGTCCCTTTATGGAACTAACTCACTGCCACTCAATATGAGACAAGCTAAATTATTATTGTCTTTTAAGGTCATGGTTAATAATTATTTATGGTGCTCTCAGGTTTAACAGTGCTGCTTATTTTGTATGTATTATGATATGTTTTTATGTTTGTATAGTATATAAAGGCTATCTTTTATTTATTTATGTTCTATATGTTTTATATTATTATACTATATGGTCTTCACCGCACCTGTCAGTTTTTAATAACAATCATTGTACCTAGTTTTATAAACATTGCATTATAATTTCATTCATTTATAATATACTTTTACTTATAAGTAAAAGACAATATATTTGCAAAACAGCAGGAGGTCTTATTATAGTTAAAACTATCCTCTTCAAACAACCCATTCAATATCATATGAGCTATTATTAGGAATATGTCTCATGTATAAGCGATTAATTCTACGCTTCTTATTATTTCTAAAATTATATCATATAGCGGTAACATTCGGAAACTAGTTTGCTAATTAACTATTTTATCATGTTGTATTCCGATGACGTGAGTGAGATTTTAAGGTGCCTTTAACGAATATTGGCTATTAGGATATTATTTCCCATCTGTCAACGCGTCCCGCGTGTTGATATGCGAAATTTTGCTAAATCGTCAAGATGATACGAGCGGTTTTATGGATGCCATAAGATCCAGAAATCAATCGCTTTGGCCGTCATAAAATCACTTCACACTCCGCCTGCCGGGATCATATTATTACCTCGTTTGTATTTAAATACCCGATGATAATCTCGCTACTTTAATCTAATGGCACTTAGTCGTCAATTTGTATCGAATAAGCGTATAAGGGAGATATACATTGCTCTTTCTGGGTAGGCATTAGGTAAGGTTTAATTAAAATGGAGCATCGTCCGACAGACGGGTCTCGCCTGCCGTCATTTTGCGTTTTGCCTACAGAGAGTTAGTTTTATAAGCGGTTCTAATTAAAATGATAACAATATTTCATTCGTTTTTTATCCAACTTAATTTTATTTTTGTTGCGGATAATATAAATAATAACAGAAATTGTTTTAACTTGGAATATTAATATCTTACGGTTGCATGAACTGAACGAACTTAGAGTTGTTCAGAAATTTGCCAAACCTTTAAAACTTAAGAGGTCTGACTTTTCCGCAGTTATCGAGTCTGCAAGAAGTTGTTACAATGAAGTTCCGAACCTGATCGACTAGTTTAATACAGATAGGCAACTTTCTACTAAAAGGATTTATGCTGTAATGGACTTTGTTACTCTTTTGCTGTAAATATAAACTTGTCAGAGAGAACTTTTTTAAAATTATGGAATTACATTCTTCGTGATGAAACTTACTGTGTTAGTTTTTCTACCTATTAATCGAATTTCATTGCTGTACTTGGTTGTAGGTTCTATTAATTTGATTTTGAATGTTAAGGTTATTAATAAATGATCTTTAAAAACCCAACGAGTCTTTTAGGAGCGTTTTATATTTTTGATTGATTAAATTATAAATTGGAAAATATTTAAGAACTAGAGACCATAGTTCTATGTAATACACAGTAAACATTTACTGCTACAAAGATTGATTTGTTTCACAGTTGTCCAATTAAAGAATAAGAAAGGTAATATAAAAAGAATGTTTCAGATAAAATGTTTATTTTGCGTAGGCTGTTTTATGAGTTAAGAAAATTGTAATTTTTGTTGAAATATTGCTAAGATAATTATAGTATGTTTTTGTAAGTAATGAAAGTAGAATCTTTATGCATATTTAACATTATTTTCCAACTAGCTTTGATAATAATGATTAAACAACGGGCAGTAGTATAGTGGCTGAGAGAGACTGTATCAGTATAAGGCGTGGTCTCGTGAGTAATGGAACTTCGAGCTCGCATGAGGAGGGTCCACTTATGTCACCCTTAATAGTATGATGGATAACGTTACCTCAGTAAAAACAGTCTTGTAACCTAACGAAGTCGCTTGAACGAATTTTCAATATGTCCATCGCGAATACAAAGTTTTGGCCTCAAACCGGTAGATCTAAATATCTACCGTACTTGTAACATAATAAATAGCATTACATCTCGTAAAGTTCCGTATTTCAAACAAAGTGACTTCGGCTTTGAAGCGCAGTAGGTTATTCTTTTCGTACCATGTTGTTCCCATGAAAAGTAGGCCCTGTAAGTCTTACTGTGCCTCTAATATATA
Source organism: Dendrolimus kikuchii (assembly GCA_019925095.2). Taxonomy (NCBI): domain Eukaryota; kingdom Metazoa; phylum Arthropoda; class Insecta; order Lepidoptera; family Lasiocampidae; genus Dendrolimus; species Dendrolimus kikuchii. Next base: position 16,003,781 of record CM034390.1, read on the forward strand.
ATACAGGAGAGATATCTAAAGGCTAATATGAAGTAATGTTTTGTTATTAGAATAATAACTTTCGGTCAAGATTAATTTCGTAATGAACATAGATGTAGATTATGTGGAACGTGTGAAGGCAGCGCGATCGCGGCCCTGTCGGATAAATTACCTAATGTTCAAAGTTTTCAAGGCTTAGTTAATTACTGAGGTTGTAAACGGGTAGGAATTTTGCTTCGATGCGTGAGTAGCTAGGTAATGACTTGTGAAGGGGGCGGTGAAAGGTCGCTATTGAAGTTGCTCACAGCAAATACGACTTTTGAACTAATGCACTGTGTCCTTAACTCCAAAGGCGAAAGTTATTGTTGTACCATTTGGGAGCAAAGTTTATCGTACAGCGTTTGCCGGGGACATAACTCGACGGAAGTTACATTATTGTCTCGGAATTGAGTTTATCAAAAACGACCGCTTTTAGAAATTCACAAAGATGTATTGTGTATCTCGGATTCAAAGAAGCAACTAACATCAGATGTTAAATTGAAACGGATTATTTACTCGTGTTTTTAGAACTGGGATAGTAAAATTTCTATTTTATTTATTTGAAACTTAAAATATAAACAGAATGTTTTATCAAGCTATAAAAATGATGTAATACTCATTTTACAAAGACCTCAATCTTGCTACGTTTTACGTGTATTAAATGCTAACGGAATGTAACTTACACGTTAACAATCATTTCTTTATGAAATGTGTGTTTTTCTCGGTGTTATTTCTATGAAAACTTTTGACAATATAATTTCACAGAATTTGAATACCAGGGACAAAGTTAATTAGATATTATTAATCATGTGTACCTAAGGTAAAAATAACGATTTTAAGGGCTCTTTTGGCTGGTTAGCATAGATCTTTTGGCCAAAACTTATTTCATTCATTCATCATTTTTGACTCGTTAAAAACTAGCCCTAGACCGTTAATTGTGCTAAACATAATTATGTATGTACCCTAAATATAACTGAGGAAGAAATCAGTGTGTATAGGCGGTAAGGTATCGTTAGAGAGGTTTTCAAAATAGAAGGATGTTCCTTAATTTTTGTTATCAATATAGGGGATTAGATATTTGCTTACGATTTTGTGGAAAATTATGAATAAATTGAAGGGGGTAGTGTTTAAAAATATTTGCCAAAAAACTAAAACTAAAATAGTTTGAACAAAAACCATTCATCAGTTTTTGACTTGTGGGATATTTTAGAATACATGCTTTTTAGGGTACCGTAGTTAAATAACAGAAACAGAGGACGATTTCCATCGCTGCGGAACCCTTTACTGTCCACGCACAGTACGTACAGGTACTTGGCCATCGTACTTGGCCGATTTTCATCAGCTGTCGTCTATTATAGTAGAATGTTAAGATATGTCCTACAGTCATCTTTCAACATAGTACATACAACGTATTTTACAGAAATAAAATGATTTGGTACCGTCGGTATTCGGTACTCAGGCTATCTTATCTAAACTGAGTTAGGGAAAACAAACAAAGAATACGTCCTCACGTTTCCCCTCATATTACTTATTGGTCAATCCATTTGAGGGTTACGGCTGTGTACGCATATAGAAAGGACGGCAATCGTATTTTTATTTACAACCCAGCTGAGCTGGTGCGTCCCGAACCCAAAGAATCTAATCTCCGAAAGCATTCGAAATTAAATTCGAATGGAATGTTTGTGCTGGCGAAATTGTTCATTAATTTACCCGGAACGTAAAATTTTACACTTCGCAATCCCTCGAAGATTCCAGTTAATTTTGTTGAATTTCACATTTTGCTGCGGCAGGTGTTGAAATATATATAGAAGAGAACTCGGGTGTCTTCAATTTACCCATTCCCAACTACCATTTTCAGCTCACGTGCAATTGTAATGTACTAGGTAACTGATATAGCCTAAGTTGGAATGGTTTGCCACTAGTCTTCGTGTGTTGATATAACCAATAAGACAATGTTTCGTGTAAATTTTTGAACACAAATATTCTGCGATTTAATTGACAATTTGATATGTTTAACATTTTCATTTCCAATTCTTTATTTGTTTGTATTGATGAATATGAAACCATGTTTTATCGATTTGTTAACTTATGCTGTTTCGCAAGAATTGTTTTAACATGCATTGCGTACATATATTTGCATTCGAAAACAAACTAATATTGTTTCGAGGTAGGAACGGACGCACATAGACCTCAACAAAAGGTGATTATAGTAATCATTAGCGTAGTTTTGTAGCGTATATAAGTGTTTATAGTTGTGTGGAATAGATGTCTCATGCTGCTTACTATAGAAGAACACTAGTAATTACATTCTTTCAGTAAAAAACTAACTTTAAAAACCCTTAACTTCTATATTTCTTAGACTTCTATCTCTCGCAGCATTGTCAATGATCCATTTGTCGTGATTTTTAGTATATGTGTAGTTTCAAAAATGGGGATAACCATATATTTTTTTATCTCAGAAAAGTGTATAGCTTCAGTATGATAAGGATTAGAATTTCACGCAACTAACCTATTATTTATTTTCGGAACTAACCTATTGTTTTCATGAAACATGGTATACTCGTACGTCCAAAATTGAGGTAATAGGATTCGCGATGGTTTCCGTGGGATGTAGATGAGATGTACAAGTATGCACAAGCAAGATCACCTAGGTAGGCAACCTACTTATTTCCTTTAAACGTTTTATTGAAATTGTCTTAGTAGTCATTTTATAGGAAGTAAACGCGTTTGCCTTTTTACACTTGACTAAATTTTTAAGCTACTTGTTCGAATATTTCTCTGTAAGCAGGTGTTCAAATAAACGCTGTCTCCTCCTTTTCAGCTCACGTTTTCAGCGAGTCGTAACAGCAAGGCACTTCGCTTTATATGAAATATCGCCTTTATGGTTACTTATTGCTGCGGATATGATCGCATTTATGTTTTTCTTGTTTTCGTGTTACCAACCCGGGCTTTATCGTGTTGTAACAACAAATTTATAGATTGTAGTAACACACGTAAATACGTCTCATAAATATTTATTTAACGTTACCGAGACATCATTACGGTTATAATAATGTAATATTAACACCTAATATTAGAAAGGCACCAACCAACCCTTTGACAATGTTGGTACAATTCTATTTGTACAAATATTGTTTACAATTAAACTATATAACTATTTAGGAGTGTTTGTGTATGTGTGCGAGTGCGAACGCGCGCCCATGTATGTGTACGTTTTTGTGTATATGTGTGTAATGTGAATTGCTGTTCGTTTGTCTGGCTAAAACTCAAAAATGGCTTGACCGATTTTGATGAAATTTTGTGTGTGTGTTTATGGGTGGGTCCCGGGATGGTTTATCTTTACAATTGGATCCGAATATATCCGATCTAGATTTAATTTTTTTCAGGGTAGGATAACGTATGCTGGGTCGGTTTATAGTCTCACATAGATCAACCAGGTATTGCTGATGTCCTAGAACTATTTCACAGGTGGTAGAAGAAGTATTTTGGTGAGACAAATAGAGCGTTTAGTGGATGGAAGAGTCGTGATTCCCACACTACTCGTGTATTGCTCATAAGTCCTAAGTTGGTCGTAGCGCACAAAGCATTTCCATCACGTAAATATGTCTAATTTAAAAGGTGTTCATGGTTGTAATTAACTTACGTGAGTTTAACAACATAAGATATAATGAAATGCAGAGGATAAAATCCTTTTTTAAACATAAAGCTTTTTTGCTTAAAAGTATCTTTTTTGTATAGACGTAGAAGGTTTAAGTGATGCGTGAGGCCAGAATATGTAATGGAGGAGGGCCAGCCCTTCTATTATTATTACTACCATGGGACGAAAATATTCTGATGTCTTTTTATATCACAAACATATCCAGTAGGTAGCGTTTTGTACAATAGGTTATCTTGATATCGTAAATCACGAAGCTTTTATGTCGTCTTTAAAAATTCACTTGTACTCATTTTTTTAGATATTACTAGCCAAAAAAATATAAAAAACTCTCAAGTACTTACTACTTAATTTTGAAGAACTCACAGAATGATTTTATTGAATATTTATAACTTTACACTGTAATAAAAAACAAAATAAACCCTCTTGATAACATACATGTCCGACTCGTGTCACAGTCACTTGTTGTAATAAGCATTAAGTCTTTTAATTGAATTCATTGACATAAGTATTTTATAAGCCTAAGCAGCTCCTAGCATTAGCTCCTAATATTAAAGTAAAAAATGAGCAGCTAAATGACTCAATATAGAGTTTTGGGATTAAAACCATTTACAAATAAACAGAGTAAAATTATCCAAAATGCTTTCGCTTCAACTTGTTATGGCCTATGTTATTATGTACTACATAAGTCGGACTTTCATTATCATACGCCCTCAAACTTATACTTGTTCTAAACTTAACTAAATCTCTTTGAAAGTAAAGTAATTTAGGTAAATTACAAATTCAAATAAACTAATGTAAATTTTTCTGAATTATAAAAGAAAAACAGACAGGACCATTACTTATTCTATATGAAGATTAATTGAACTGTTATAATATTAATAAATTAACATCGGAATAAAACGTCATGATGGCTTAGCTGCTAAGACACCTGAGTCTCATTTAAATGAGGCAGGTTCGAATTATATGCTCATCCCCGGCTTCTAAAGTAAATTAGGTACCAAACGGTAAGAAATTGAATATTTTTTAACGCCGTGAAGAACAAAAAAAATGTCACGGCACCCTGTCCATTTCTTTATCTATGTAAAATTATACACACATGTGTCACAACAATGTTTTTACTAAACTGCTTGGCCGCTAGTAATTTAATGGATAAAAATTTGCAGGAAGGTGTCTTCTATATGCTGATCCACAAAGGTGTAGTGAAATTGCAATAAACAATGAAGGGAGATATGTGTCCGCTTTCAAATTATGTGGTGGTAAATTTTGAAAAATGCAAAGTGGGGTGGGAGCTTAGAGAAAAAATATTTTAATTCAATTAGAAAGACTTGAGTAATTTTTGATTATATGGCATTTTCAAATACATATTTTTCATAGACATATGATAAAATTCGTAGATATTCGTCACCTCTACGGAACCACTTACTGTGTGCTGACTAATAGTGCTTGCCGATTTTTTTTAAACTTTGTCCTTATTTTGTTATCTTCCCTTAAAAAAGACCCTGAATAAAAAACAAAGCACAAACCCGCCCTATGGCGAGTACAATCTGGTATGTACTTTTTTACACGAAACTATTCCGGCTAAAACAATGCCTTTGGGTGAAATTTTCGTCTTTACGAGCAATAATTTTCTTTTTAGAACGTACCAGAAGATAAATATTTTGAGATACTTTACACTACCCTACTTGTGACTTGGTATTTCACGAAGTCATCTGTTTTGCTTAATAAACAAAAGATATTTATCATGCTATATATATCTAGAATTTTGAACACTGTCACATTTAATACTTGGCTGCTATATCTAAGCTATCCCTTTTGTTGTTTTGCATTTGACAGCTCCTCGTATAAACAAATCTTTTTTGGATTAGCTTCTTAAAAATGGTTATTTTAACATGTTTTATAAATGCTATATTAATAATAATGTGACTTTTTAGATGTTTTTTTATGTTTCTTCTTTATGGCTTTCGAAATTAAGCGATTCTCATGAAATCTGGTGTATAATATACGTTCGTGAAAGATAATATCATTAAGCAGGATAGGACCCAGAATAATGGGATAACTTCCATGGGATATGCTATAAATCTCTAGATAATGTATGAAACCGAACTTCATGAACCGATTTTTGTGGGGATTGATATAATATACTTTAAAGATTAGAAAGGAACGTTTAAATGATTGGCAAGAACATTTGAAACAAAAAATGATGATCAAAGTACACGACGGTGTTCTATGATATTGAATGATTCAAGTTTATGTTTATATGGATCACTTTGTTTGATTCATCCCAACTGAAAGACAGAAATGAACTGTCTAATAGCAACATAAAGCCGACGTGCCTTTGAACCAATTTGATTCAATCTGGCTGATCGGCCTAACATCAGTATTAGAATAAACATTCAATACATGTTTTCGTTCATTTATTAGGTACATTAATATTTTTGTGTTTACGTAAAAATGACACGTGTGATACATGTAAAATAACGGTTGTATTTTAGGTGCGTTATAAATCACAGCTCGATTCTCTTGGGCACAGGTTTAGTACGAAGGTGAACGAGACTTATCAATCATTATAAATTATGCCGCTTGCTGAACTGTACAGCTATACACACTTATAAATGGAATTTACTTTTAATATATCAAAAGGATAATTTGCAATTTTTTATTCTCCTAAAATTATTTCTCTTCTTCCTAATTTCAATTATTTCTAATTGTTTTTATTGTAAACTAGATCACCCGGCAAACTTCGTACCGCCTCAGAATTAATAAATAAAAAAGCTAAATGATAATGGCAGAACATTTCAACTTTAGTTAAAAAATGTGGTCAAAACTTAAACGGAACAAACATCAAACGTTTGACATTCAAAACAAAAAAAAAACTTCACTTTTAATTTTAATTTGATTTCTGAATGACATTTAAATTTAATTGATTTCTAATTGACGGGACCAACACTAAATATTTCACAGGTAGGAATAGTTTTAAAGCGAAATTGTTGTTTTTACTATATTACATGCATTTTTTCATATTTACTCACCTTTTAAACCTTTCCTGGACTTCCACAAATAATTCAAAACCAAAATTAGCCAAATCAGTCCAGCCGTTCTCGAGTTTTAGCGAGACTAACGAACAGCAATTGATTTATATATATATATATATATATATATATATATATATATATATATATATATATATATATATATATATATATATATATATATATATATATATATATATATATATAAATTTTGGGTCATTAGCTGGTTTATGAAGTTTCAGGCCATGCTTCACCAATCTTCTTCTAATGATATACTCGCTCACAGGCAATCCTTGAACCTTACAGAGCCGCTGCTGCAGTTGAATAGAGTTAGTGACGATTTCTTGGAGAAACTGACGAAATATGCCAGTCATCTCGCTCAGATGTGACTCGATATCTACCAGATCCTGAACGTCGAGTAAACATATCAGTCTCCCAATAACTTTGATACACTCTATTCACAGCAGAGAGGCTAAGATGCAATTGTGCAGCTACAACACGCTGACTATGCTCCGAATTCAGCAACGCCACGACTTGGGCGGCTTCTGTGGGCGAGATATCCATATTTCTTAGGAAAAAATCGCTTTGGTAGGAAGTCACAGAGCCTATAGTTAACAATCACTATTTAAAAAAAAAAACGATATTTTTGCAAAAGACTTGTGACTAACGGCCGATTTTTCAATCACCTGATAAAAGTTATTCTATACAATAAAACAAAACAGGAAAATTAGAAATGACAGTTGCATTAATAAACAGTTGAATTGTTTCACTTTTGAATTTAGCCAGGATATAATTATTTGACTAGCAACTTTTATGTGATGATTAAAAAATTAAATGTGACTAAATGCAAAAATTCCGACGGAATACACATTGAACAATCTCCATATTCATTTATTGGATGAAAATTTGAATAAATTCAAATTTGGGATTGTAGTACATCATTGTGTAGATTAAATAAAATATTTATTGGCCTAATTTTTTTAATGATATCAATACTTTTCTATTTAAATGTCATCTGAATAGTACTTGCAGTACTGTTTAAATTTTTTTGATGAGAAGTGTATATTCTAAGATTATCATAATTTCCTTGCCGCTTGTACGAAACGTTTAAGAAAAATTCACATTTTTCCAATTTTTCGAAGACAGTGATTGACTACGAAGCGCACTCTTGTGAGTTCATAAATATTTCCGCATATTTTATTTTTATATTTAAGTGCTAAAAATAGTATAAAAGGAAAGGAAGGAAGTTTGGAAGGGTGAAATATTTTCTTGCTTATTCACAAAGAAACGCAAGTATCAGGTTATGTCAGGTAATGTTAAAGTGCCTGATTAGTTGGTATAATCATCCTAAAATTTGGTATAGAGTACATTGGATAAGAGAAATACTTGAACATATTTTTCAGAAATATAAGAAAAAAAATCTCATTTTAACTAGATATGAATAAAGGGTAATATTATTCGTAGACATGGTTGTGCAAAAATTGGAATAAAAAAGGGCAATTACATTGGCAACATAAATAACTTGAGATATGATCACCGATATCTACAATCTTGAATTTCTCAGATTGGTATGCCATATTGTTATCAGTTGTTTGATTATATTAGATTACTGCTCAGATAGTATTGCGTATGGTCGTCGATAGGCGTTTGATGAGAAAGCGGAAGATCCCGGGGTGTATGGCGCAAACTTAGGGAGGCCTACGTTCAGTAGTGGACTGCTATTGGTTGATGACGATTGATTGGATAGTATTAGTAGAGATATTGAAACCGGTTATTGGACCGAAGTTCTTTTTCTCAACCTAGACGTCTAGGTCGCGACCCTTTTGGGGGGTCGCGTCTATTATTAAAGGAGGTTGTAGTCTGTTAAAAAATAACATCCATATACAAATGAAATATATACATAAACTATTAATTAAATATTATTATAATTTTGTAGTGAACAGACGGTTTAGAATCGTTTAGCGTTCGGAGAGATTTTGCGTCTCTCTGCTTATTCTAGTCTGTACAACGGGAAGTGTTCCGAAGAACATTTCTATGATTACCCTACTAGATGTACTTAAGATGACAACATCGTGATAATAAGCATGACAGGAATGTCACGTGGTGGCCTAGGGTTTCTGTTTGCAGATTCTCGTTGCAGTCGCCGTGGTAGTAAAAAGCTTTAAATAATAACACTACGTTTTAACGGTTTTAAGCGCGGTACTTTATTATTATTTATTATATTAATAAATTACCTCGCCGAAAACCGTTAAAATGTAGTTTTATTATGTATACCAGTCGCGAAAACTTAAGCTTTAAATAATATTAATAATAGTGAATAATAATAAGCCATGAACCCCCTACTGCTAGGTTCGGTCCTCCCAATTTTTGTCCAAGGTGGTTTACCGGGTTTGACGTATCTGTTATTTTAATGTGCAGATATCATCACGATGTTTTACATCACCATCACTACATGTTAATTGTAAGAATATGCACATTAGATCAGAAAAACTGCTTAAGAGCTGCATGTTTTTTCCGGTCAGTATTCAAAAGCGCGTCATTTGAAGTTAGAATTAGGTAACAACTCAGTCACCACGTATTTTCATACCATAAGTTCTGAATATATGCGGTTAATTAACCAGTACGCTTTTTTACTCTCTAGTCTATTATATTAATAAAAAATATGTTTTACTATGTTGGCTTAGTGGATAAAAATGGAATAAAGTTGTTTTCTGGTAAAAATACAAAGGAATATTTAGACGGAAACTCCCTCGTGGCAAATGCCGTGGACAGGTGTGGAGCGCCTGTGCGTGACTAGCCAAGAATGAGTAGTCGAAACAACATAACTTTATTTATCTTGTGTGTTTTTCAACGAAATCTAATGTTGGAACAGACATCGTCGACATGTAATATTTTTCACTTTTTAAACGAATTCTGATAGCAAAATGCGAAGCGCACATGATGACTGTTAGACAATGATAAATTTGCGAAAACACGTAAAATGAAGGATAGCTGTCATACACGTACCAGAAGGTTGATTTTTGTTTTAATTTATGTAGATAATTGTATAGGAGGGGAGAATCATCACTAAATGTGACTAGAAAAATCATAACCTCGTTATTTTAGTTAATACCTGGCAACATATCTGCTTCTAAATTTATAAAAGACTGGCTGTGCCCGGGACTTCGTCCGCTAGGATTAATCCTAATTTTAAAAGTAACTTAAGTTACTTCTCATAACATCAGCTATCTGCCAGCAAAAGTCTTGTTAAAATCGGTCCATCCGTTTCAGTGATTAGTCGGAACAAACAATCAGCCACAAAATCGATTTTTTGTTGTAAGTACCGTATATACTTTTAAAATATGCGATTAGTAAAAAGCTGTTATTTTCATATTACTAACAGACACTTCAATTTAATTTATTTGTATAGATATCATACCACGACCATAATTTAAACTATGAGGTGAAAAGATTTAAAATTATGCAAGTTTTACATTGAAATTCAATAGTAATCGATTTGAAGAAGATCCGTTGAGTAATTATAGAATATGGGGTATTGTCGATCTACAGTTTTTTTAGGGTTCCGGAATTAAATTATAAAGAATGGTCTATATTTTAATGAATTCTACATATTATGTGAATTACACGCACGGTGCCGATTTTTCATAAAATTCTACAAATAAAAGCATATTTTTTAAATTTAGCCAGAATAAGGAATGGAGACAAACCGCATATAACTGAACCATTTAGGGGACGGACGTGTCAGCGACGTGACGTGACGTGAAGGGTTACTTAGAGGGCTGACGCTGCAATCAATCTGGGCTCGTGTTTATTGCTTTTTATATATATTTGCTCTTTTTTCTCTTAAAGTATTTGCTGTAAATGAAGAACTTGAATCGTGATTTGAGAACAAAGTTGGTACGACTTGTTTTTTCAGTTACATTTATATGTATGTTGTCACACATCAGGAGCACATTCTATAGGTGACTATTTACTAAATTCTGGATATTTCCTTCAGTTAATATTTTTTAATACAGACACTATGTGTTAGTGTGATTATTTCGATCTATTAGGATTCCATATTAATTTTTGCAATAACGGGAACTCTCATACAATCAATCGCCTTGCCCGTCTATTTATTAGTTTATATCAATATAATTTAGCAAAAAGATTATAACTAATGTTGAAATGAAATAACATTTCTCTTTCAAGTTTCATTTTTATTTAGGTCAATAGACGGGGAGATTTCTATTAGCTTCTAAAGCTGTAAGCAGTGTGCTTTGTCTCTATCACCTAGTAGTGTGCTGACATCGCAAATTCCGTCTTTCTTTATATGATAGAGTTTTTAACATACTTAGGTAATTTCTATGTAAAGTGGCTGGGACAAGATCCGATGAGTGATTTTAGATATATGAAGTATTTTCATTTTAATATTCAGTGAGTAAAAGACCAACGTTTAATTCAATAATGTTCGATTACCCACTGTAAATGTGCGTGTACCGCTTAGGCTGCTTTTTTGTGCCAAGTATGTCAGTTACTAGATAATAACATTCATATATATAAACTTATTATCGCGCCTGTTTCCCCATGGGCGTAGGCATAGACGATGAATCTCCGCTTGCGATCATCCTGACAAACACGCTTCGCTTTATCTACTTTCATTAATCTCTTCATACATGCACGTTTATTTGAGGTCCTTTTTACCTGACCTTTAACATGTCTGCTATTACTACGTGATAAGGGTGAAGGATAATATCGCGAGGAAATCTGCATATCGAGAATGCCGATGTCTGATACCCCCAACCCTCATTGATCTGTTCAGGGTGGACTGGTGGGTGAATTCTTCTTAAATGAAGAGGTACAGATGAGATACGCTTATAGGCTAATGTTAATGTTAATGTAAATTCTTTTGTATTCTTGACTTAACAATTCAATGCAGTTTCCTTTGAAAACAGGTTCTCCTTAGTCCGCTTACGGAAATAAAGTAATTTACATCTGGAATTTAATCATTCCGCTCAGGTGTTGCACGCATGTTATTACTGAGAAATTTCTTGAGACCGTTACATATATTATTTTTATTCAAGCTTTAGCAATTATTCCTGTAATATTTTATGGATAAAAAGCAATTTTTGTAATTTAAATCTTCAGATGGAATACAAAGCATATTCTCATGAATCCGCAGTCTACCTGCATCGTATTGCAAAATCAAGCACTATATAATAATAAAATATCGTTGATAACTTCCAAGCTCTGAAATTGTAGATTGTGCTTTTATGACACAATAATTACTAATAGAGTAATTTTACAATAACCAATATACCAAAATACAGCAATGTTAAACAATATTTTAGGAACCCCAGAACAAAACCCTGCTTGTTCAAGATAACCACGGAGGGTAAATAATTTTGCTGATGTATATACATTACTTAACCTTCATGTGTTGAGCATCAAGTTAAAGAAAATGAATGACAAATCCGTTGCGCACCATTAGGCGATTCTGCGTCAAGTATTGGATCGATAGAAACTTCGCAGCTTTTATGTCAAACCTCTTTGGATTAAAACGAATGTGTCCAGAAACACCTGTAGTTTCTGTAAGAATTAACAATATGTAATCAACGTAGAAGAGAATTATTTAACACATTGAATAGAATTTTATATTTTTATTTTGTTTACTGTATATAAGTTTATGGTCGGTCGAAAATTGATTTAAACAATCGAGTGTTGAGTGAGCGGTTTTTAAAATGTGGATTATTTTTGATCAAATGCTTTTGTATGGTGCCATATCCAAATAAAGAAAACAGCAAACGTTTGTCATCTTTATGGACCTTTTCATAGTACGCACACTGCTAAGCACATAACCAATACAATACAATACTCTTTATTGTACACCAACATGACACAGAAAATATACACAATAAGCTGAAATATTATAAGGTAGTACAATCGGCGGCCTTATTCCTAAAATAAATCTCTTCCAGGCAACCTTTAGATGGGCAAGATCTAATTGCAAAGATAGCGTTGGCGTGCAGTTGAAGTAAATAGATATTAATAATTATTATACTTATATAGCTATAAAAATATATAGGTACATACACACAATACAGATAATAAACGTTATACAGTTAGATAGTGCTCCGTCATAAGTCTGTTAAAGAAATGGATAGATTTAGCAAACCGGACATCTGCCGGCAGAGCACTCCAGAGACGCACAGTCTGAACAGAGAATGATTTTGCGTAAATCTTTGTGGTATGTAACGATGTGCTGAGTCGCAACCTCCCTGACGGTGTCAAGTCACTGTGAAAGAACTAAAAACGTTCTTTAAGATCATAGGATTAATGTATTTAAATATAAATTTTGGCGTTTCTTTTTTTTACTTGACCAAATTTTATCATCTGCGACAAAAGTCCTCTCGAACATAATTGTTTATTTTTAATCTATAAACCTAATAATCCAATATATGTCAGAATCTTAACATTTTTCCATTACATTTAAACACAATTGCATTGTAACGGTTATATTCTGAGTCAATCCGATTAGCTGCAGCGAGTCATTAGGGACAGTCTGGGGATCAGCGTCGACGTTGTGGATTATTTCTGCATCAGTAGCTAGTTTTTAGCTCAATGTCCAAGTAGATTGTCTCCAAGCAAAGCCGTTTATTCCCATTTTCTTTTTGAATCGTTCCGACTTCTTAATACCGAAAGAGCCCTTGTTATACTCGTTTTCGTATTTATAATTATGTTCTAAAAGCTTATCTCTACGTAATGCGTTTAAATATGTAAGGCTTTGATATATGTATGTCGTGAAATATTAAAACGTAAACGAAAATTCAAAGGCCCTACAATTTATGTGTTATAAACAGATTTTGTATCTAATGAACATAATTTATATAAAGTCTTGTGTTTGTATTTCTCTACACATGTGAGATATTATTTATGCTGCTGATGTCTTCACAAATAATTTTTCGGATTTTCAACAGTTTCAATTGTTTTAGATGATATTTATGTTTTAGAAATACTTATTTTGTATCTAAAATAATGTTTAATGATAAATATTTTGTGGATAATATACATATAGATTTAAACGGGACACGAGTCGGTTTCTCATATAAACTATTTTGTTAATAAGCCTATTTTACAACAGGTTGTTTTATAGTAAGTAGTAATAATATTCTTTTCACTCATTGCGATTATGTATGCACACATACATTTTTGGTTATAATAACGTGGGAGGGTATCCCTGTAAAGTGTCTGTCCGATATCTGTTAAGCGCATCTCCGAGTATCGAGCTTCGTAGCCACCCTGTCGTGAGAGTAGTGTCCTCAACTCATTTTGTTTCTATCTACATCTACACTTCCTCTCATTTCTTTTATCGAAGAGATAAAGTCCTAGCCGAATATATTTTTCACCGGATCTGATATTCCGCATAATGTGAAATTTCGATAACAGGAAGCTACTGCTTCATGTAATCCACGCAAATTTATCAATTCAAATATGATAGTGGACTCTATGTTATATAATTCGTAGAAGCAACCAAGTTTTAATACTAGAACGACTATTAAGAGAACTAATTTAATACTAAAACGACCATTGGTTGGCAGTTAAAGAAGGCCACCTAAAAACAAAGTAGCAGTTAATCGTAAATTAACATTTCCTAACATTACATTATATTTGAAAAGTAAAAGAGTTAAGTTATCCTCCGTAAAAACTCAGTAAATTAGCATTAAGTGGTGGAGATGATCCAAAAGCTCAACTGTTCTAATTTATTGTCATGTTTTCGTTGGGGCAGTAGCCAGCGTTATAAATAAAGAGTTAGCACTTAAAAGCTAAAGGGTGGCTTTAAGTAATACTATTAGAATTAGAAGTGGAATATTAAAGCGTATTTAACGTTTTAGGTCACCGCATTAAACGGATTATTTTAGAATAACCGCCATCAATTTTTTTAAAAGGAAAACATTTTCTTTTTTTGAATTTATTTCAATATTTTATTTTTAATTGTATTAACTTTCTATAAGTTGGTATCGATTTTTTTAACGGGCAGTTAGGTGCCCACATTGTATATATATTCCTAAGTTAAGAAATATTTGGCTTGTGTTATAGGTAACATGTAACTGACAATTCTGGGGCTGATTCTATGCTCTCAGGTCAGACAGAGTAAGGATAATATATTTTTCGTTAACTCTACTGGGAATGGAAAACAATAATGCGATTATTTCATCTAAGATCATTGAATAGGAAGCCATGACACATTATCAAAATTATTATGCTAGTAATTTTTGTTTCCAGCTCTAATATCTATTGTATTCAACTGTTTTTATGTATCTGTTCTTATTAGACACAGAAAATCTAGCGTTTAGGTATACTTACTTAACTATTCATACAGTAACAGACAACACGTTACAATCAATTTTATATGTATTTGGTGAATAATAATATTATTCTGGCATTAAGTTTATCTGTCTGTTTCTATACAGGATATTAAACAAAGCACATAAATAAATAAATGTGTAGGTTCACACAGGTAGGTGCATCACGATGTTTTCCTTCGCCGTTAGTACGTGGTATTTGTAATAATATCCATAAAATACACATTAGGTTTGAAAAACTACCTAAGTTTGGTACACGAGTGTGCTAAACATTAAGCTACCATGGCTGATATTCCTGACAGGATATTGAGTACAAAGAAATTTTGGTTTAAGTCTTGTTTAACCATAGTTACAAATTCTGAGATGGTGACTGACAAGCAATGCTTCTATAACGCCAGCAAATAATATTGCAATCCAATATTGCAAAATGCAACATTTGTAGATGTACGCGTCTGCCAGTCTAATATAAAGTTACTTGTCGGGCGTACTCGTTATATTAAATCTCTCTTTGACGTAGGATACGTAATATAAGACGACGTTGTCAATCAAATACGTTCAGGTTCACATTAGATTTTATCAGCTGGTTTCATATTTGGCTTTATTCGTTGTAAGTGCTTTTTAAATACCATGTAGTTATGAGGAGGACAAAAAGCACGAAATATCAAATTGCCGAGACCATTATTTTAACTAATATTAAAATTATTGCATGTTATTTTCTCTGTATTCTAAGAAAATACTTTTAACTTGAATACATATGTTTGGCGTAATTGTTTTATTAGTCGCTTTACGTAATGACGTATCTGTGAACTCGGAATAAAATATTTTCTATATAATATAGGTTTTATATAATTCCTAGCGGTTTCGCAATTTATTTATATCCAGGATGCGGCCTGTCATCATTTACTTTATTTAAATTATATAACTACTAAACTTTATATACTAACAATAATTGGTTCATCTTCAAAGCAATGAATAATGAGCTAACAGACACAAGTTTACAAACCACCAAAACAAAGTGACTTTCTTGTTTATATAGTAGCATGGATAGGTCTGATGTACTTTTGTGACCATTTTATATGTTTCCTCTGCGTAATACTACAGTGTAAACTCCATGTAACGTCACTCGATTTAACGACAAACTCACTTAAGCGTCGAAATAACTTTGTTTTGGTTGGTTTAGCTTGTCTTACATACAATAATACATTCTATATAGCATTACACCCAATCTCAATAACGACAACAATTAAATAATAAAAAGTACCTTTTAAGTTGCGAAAATTAGTAAAAGCTGCGTAGCTGTGTACGTTCTTTTATCGCTTTATTATCCTAGCCCGTAATAAACTCGACTGTCGGCATCATGCATACCGAAATCTCTTAGAAATTCCGAAATACAGACATTTCTAAATACTTCCTTTATCACCAAGATGACTCAATATCGCAGAATATGAATAAATTAAGTAAAAAAATACAATAAAATTATTGGTGCAGCAAAAGATGGCAGACAAAAATAACAACCTTCTTCCATTTAACGACAACTCTCTATAACGCCATAAAATGCACAGTTCTTTCAGTGTCGTTATATAGAGATTACACTGTAGTTATTATCTTAGTGCCAGGAGTGGTTTCTTAATAACAAAAAATACATGTAGGTGTAGTGTTACGCCAATGTGTTTTTGGAGTACTTATGATTTTTTGATTTAAAAACACTGGTAGAATATACCTAATGTCTCTCTAGAATTCGGCAGTTACGGAAACAGTTTACTTGACTTGATAAATGTTCTTATAAGTTTAAATGTATTCAGTATTGTATTTTCATGACTTCCCCCTTCCCTAAATATTTCCAAATTAAATGAAAATGTTCAAACAGAACCTTAAATTAACGGCTTACTTCATCTCCTTCAAATACTGGTTGATATAATTCATGACCAGAGAAATTTGGGTAATTTTACTTTAACGAGTAAATTAAAATTTTTACTACTTGATTTGCCTAAAATTTCATTTCTTTTTTTTTCAGGTAAGTTGATAGTAACATCTGCGGAAAATCTGAGTAAGTAATGATTCGTTAAAACATTTTTACGCTTGAGTCTACAAATTGAGATAACAAGAAGTTATGTTTGTTCATCATTATTTTATTTGGGTTTAGCTGGTTGTGCTCGTATTTTCACTTAAATATTGTTTTAATTATATTTAATTGACCTTGCCTCGACCCGAGTTTATGCTTCCAGGGGTCTCCGTGGAATACCGCAACCCGTAACGTTCTTATCGCTTTGCTTTGCGACAACAAATAGACTTTACATCCGACATCACAACGCGTTCAGGATGTAACATTCCTTTGTCATGTTTCGTGTTAAATTACAGAAAAAAACGATTCCTTTCATTCCTTTGTACTCGAAGAGGGGGAAAGTAATTATTTTCCTGTGAGTGTTACACGATATCCAAAATTGTATGTATATTGTGGAGGTAGTGCGAATGGCATCATTTATTTCCGTATCAGAGTGCCATAATCATCATCTTGTCATATGTGCCGATAAGTATATGACTAATGTAGTTTTTCTTTGCGGCGAGATCTGTGACGATCGATCACAGCCTCTCCGGCTCGCGTCGCATCCAGATGCGAATTTCGCTTATTCAACAGTAAAAATAAACGGCAGCAAACAGGGCTGGTTGGGTAGAACGATGAAACGTTAACAGGTCGATTATGCGAAGCCATCGGGCGCGTATTCGGGTGGTTCGGGACCTCTCCAGCCGCGTGGCTAATGACGGGTCACGCATTTAAATAGCCTACTTCCGTATATCGGTTATTAGAATCTAGCTACTACATACGCATTCATACGAAATACGAAATTCTAAGATTTCAATACTTTAAGCATAATAACACTGCAAATGCATAACAATTTACTTGCACAATAAATGACTCATAAAGTTCACCATTATTGCTAATGTAACAATCTTTATGCATATATCGTTTTAACATTCAGTTTAATGTCGGTTCGTTCGCCTTTTTCCTTTTCCGTAGAATGTAGAGTGTAAAAATAAATGCGTTGCTTACAGTTGCCAGTGTAAGGTAACATTTGCACTAAGAAATATTGTATTTTGTAATGTGCTTTTATGATATATTATGAGATACCATTTGTTAACGTCGAGAAAAATGCTTAATATGTATCCTTAATATATGGTCCAGGCGTTTTGCCAAAACTACAGTAAAACAATAAACAACTTGTAATGCATACAGCTAATTGGCCGAAAGTTTTGTTGGAGAATGTTTATACTTGAAAAATAAATTACGGGGTCTTCACTCCGAAGGTGTCTTGATAGAATTTTGAATGGCGATAACGAAGACTTAGAAAATTATCTTAAAATCTGTATTAGCAAAAATGTCGATTCATTTTGAGATAATGAGTGGAGTTTAGCAAATCATTGTCCGGGAAAAATAATTAACTGCCTGACTCAACATAAACCGTACCACCCAAGTCAGAAAGTCGAAAGATTATATAAAGCTTCCACACAACGTGACTTTTTGTTAAACTTGGTTTATGCTGGAGGCTAGGTATTGAATAATAATTTTCAGGTGAACTCTTGATTATGTTGATTACAACCATAATAAATTAGAAACTTATTCAATAAAAAGATTTTAAAATTAAATTGAACACATGATTCTGATAAACATAGCGTTTATTGGACTTATACGTTTATAAACATTAAAATGTGTTCCTAGAGTTTATGGAAATTTTGAAGTGGGATAGGTACTTTACTGAATAGTATGATGTATGAAAAATAATTATAATATTATGATTTTTTTTTATAAGAATGGTACGTTTGTGTATAAAATCTATATTATTGAGTGGTATAAGACGTTTTGACTTGTAACAACTACTTTATTGTTTGGAGTTAGGCAAAAACTTACAATTTGACTGCGATAGGGTGGAATATGTAACTGTAGTTTTATGAGGCCAAAAAAGGCTTAGGTATATGAGTTCATCTTTTACCTTGTGTCTGTTTATTTGTAGATTATACGAAAACTTGAATATTCATTAACACTTGACACTGACTAAATAAATACAACTTGACATATTTATAAAGAAAAAAAAGACGTAAGAAAAGAAGGGGCTATATGGATAAAATTTAGCATTAATATGTAATCTATATGCCGCTATTTAATTCTGTACTGAATCGCAAATTAAGAAGTGCCAGTACTTTTTTAACTTTGGAACCATGAAGTGGAAAATTTTGAAAATAATTAAGACGTATTATTTTGTATAAAAAATTATCAACGAATATTGGTTTGCACATGGTCGTTTGAGTAGTATTAAGTTTTTGTTATGCCTCTCTTATACCTGGGATAATGTTAGTGTTATTGACTGTGTCATGCAGATATAGTCAAGGGTTTTTAATTACATTATTTGAGATGCGATATTGCTAAAGACTTTAAACATGACTGTTAACTTATGTATATCCACTAATGTAGCTAATCTATAAATAGTAAGTAATGGCATTATTTTTAACACTATAAAGAAGACGCCTTCGGCTACAGTCACCAACTCTACCGCAGATGGAGTAGGGACATAACTGACAGTGTTGATGTGTCTTCATACCTACCTCGCCACACCAAAGTGCGGTAAGATAAATAAGTAGGAGAGTAACCGCTACGACTAATATTACACAGTAGCGCTTAAGGTGTGTTTAGTGAAATAATTGTCTCTAAGCTTACGTTCCATTTAGCATACGCCTTAATTTGGACTCTAGTGAATTGTTTCAGCGCGACCATCATTGTTTTCGGGCGGTAATTTATATTGTGCTTTGGTAAATTAGCGCGGGCGCCGCCACAAGCTCAGGTGCCACCGCGCGCCATTACCGCTTAGATTTACTTGGCGAGATCTCGACCTTTTACCCAGAAGAGTAATTTGCTCAATAATTTTTTAACAATTCATTAAAAAATTATCTAGAGACTTTTTTATACATTTATGAATGTGTTAAAAAGCATTCAAGTCATCCTTGCCGTTCTTTCTTCTATAATATTATACAATTTTAAACATGTCGTGTCTGTACATCGAAGCTATTTAAGAAAACAACTGGAATACACTACATAAACGACGGAGAACACGACGCATTTTTTTTAAAGATTTCTTGTCTGTTTGTTCGTGATTCATGTGTACTTGGCCAATTTCTACGCGGTTTTCTCTGATCGACAAAAAATTCTAAGATTTAATCTCTGTGCTACTGTTTATCTTGGGAACCCTGCGGGCATTTTTATTGGAATATTTAAAATGGCCAGATGTAAGAAAAAATCGAATTATAATGTGATTTTTTCTCTGATCGATAACAAATTTTTACGTAATAAAATGTGTGATATTTTCTTATTCCGGGAATCCCGCGGATATTTTCCCCTGAGCAGTTTGTAGTTATTCGGGTGCATAAAAATTAGCTTATTCCAACAGTTCTCGTTAAAACGATGGCTCATATCCTTTTTAAATGCTACGGTATTTTGTGTCCCGGGAATTTCTAGTCAAACGTGGATGAAGTCGCGGGCATAGTACACAATAAAATAATGAAAAATAAATCGGAACATAATCTGGTCGCTGTTTATTCATTTGATTTTCCATATATCATAAAGAACTCTTGTATCAAAATTGGTTCCTTTGTTTAAAGCCAATATAATAAATAAACAACATCGCTTTAACATTTATATAATACTAGTTTGACCCGCCGCTCCACCTCGGATCAAACTCTAGTGCGTAGTACCTCTTGTTTATACAGCAGGCGTTAATACAGGTTACATTGTATTATTTTTTTTATGTTGGTGCTATTTGCCCTTGGAAGATTTATTTCATTTTATATTGCAAACTATCCCATCTCCCGGGATGAAAAGTATCACAGCATAGACAGATCGAGTTATTATCGCATATTTTTGATAGATTATGAATTTTTACATCTATAAACTTGAGAAATGATTGGTCTTCTATACAAACTGTAATCCCCTATTTCAACCCGTTCTAGTTTTATTAATATATCCCCGTCTATCTCTCTGTGAACTACACAAACGACCAAAACTACAAAAATTACCACAACTACTAAAACTACAAAAACTACTAAAACAACCAAAACTACCACAACTACCAAAACTACCAACCGAAACTACTAAAACTACCTAAACGACCGAATTGATCAAAATAAACAAACTGACGAAAATGGCAAACCACAAATAAAAAACCTATCATATTTTCTGGGTTAACCTTTACAAAAATCTATCCCAAAACCTATCCTATAATCCGGGATGAAAAGTATCCCTAGTCCACCCTCAGTGTAAAATTATATCAGTATATAATTACATATATACCTATAATAATTTTAGCCAAATCTCAAAAAATCGGTCCATTCGTTTTTCCGTAAAAGCACAACAAACAGAAAGACAAATATATGTTTATATCCCGAAAACTATCCCATTTTTCGGGATAATAATAATCATAAATAAAAATCGGGATAAAAATAATAAAGAACCTACGTTTATCCTCAGCATCGAAAATGTATATATATATATATATATATATATACTGGGGTTCAGCAAATCGGTCCAGTGGTTTTTCCGTGAAAACGGAACAGATAGACAGACAGAGTTACTTTCGCATTTATAATATTAATAGGGATTCAGTAAGTATTATACAGGAAATCGTAATTTTTAGAAATATTTCCACACACGCTCGTGTAAATTATGGCTCTTATTTTCGGAAAGAAGTAGGTATATTAAGTTGATCTCTGTTATTTGGAATATATTCTTAACTACTGACTTTGAAGATAATTAGTTTCTTAAGGACGTGAGAAGAAAAGAGCCAAGCATATATACAAAGCCACTTGCACATTTAAATATTAATTTGGATTTACAAAAACGTTTCATTGTGTGCTTAAGTGTATCGCTAAAAGTAAAATAAATTGATCCTTCCATTTCGTAATATAATCAAATAAAGGAGATTGCGCGAATTACCATAAAACACACCGAATACCTATAAACGATGTGTGAAACTGAAATATACCAAGTCCACAAGCAGCGTCCCTTGTGTACTTATGTCGAACTCAAATTCCGCAAAATTTCAGCGTGTTTTAATGTGGATCCTTTTTCCTCTTTTTGCGGTAATGGTGACAGCACCGAGCCCTCCCCGGTGACCATTTATAGCGAGTTATAATCGCAACACGAAAATTAGTTATATTACGCGTCTATCCGCCTCGACGAATTTATTATAAGATTATTAACTCGTACGAGTCTCATGAGGCGCGTTGCCGACCACGTATATAATTAAATCTATTATACTGCCACTTGGGAGAAAATGTTATTTCCAACGCATTAATATACGCATATGAACTACGGAAAATAGGTACTTAGGTAAATCTGCGAGAAATAGCTCGCTTTCCAACGTGTCAAGTTTCCTCACCTTTTACATTTTTATTTTATATGATTTCACGTTGAGGTTCCCAAACGAGTTTCTCTATCGAATTTCCTGCACTATTATGCAGTGATGAATATATTTTTAAATATGGTAACATTAATAAGCAGATGTTTGTGTTAACATTTATTTTTTTGGAATCTTAGAAACTTCCACAACAGCATTTACACAGAAAAAGTTACTTATTTTGTTGTAAGACATTGTTTTAAACGAGTAAGTTCCATAAAAGAATTTAGATCCGAGGAACATCATAGCTTTTTCTTTGTAATTCAGGTGTATCTCGTAACGACCCTGTTAAAGAAACATTTGCTATTAAAATGTTGTGAAACAAAGTAGCGTTAAATCTCGGTTACCTACCTTACTTTTGGAGCTTAGTGTCTGCATTCTTATCTTTGTCCTTTTTAGATGGTCTTCGGTATCCGCAATTTAGAGCCTACTGGCATATACATCAAGATTTATGATGTGAAGCCATCATTCTTTTGTGCTTACTTCAAGTGGTATCTGGCCTTGCATGTCTATACATTTGTTGCCTAAGTAACTTACCAGTCTCCGTAATGTATGGCAACGTAAGAGATTCAATATAAATTAAGTAGGGGAGTATGTATAAGTATAAAAGACCATTACCTTATTAACTTTGCAACTGCTCGTCATGTTAAATGATTCGAGAAGAATGGGCCCCAAGACAAAGTGTTCACACGGCTCATTCAGCGCATAATTCCACAATTTCTTATAGGTGTTATCGCTTTGTACGTTGCTTATGGTTACTCTTGCCTTAAAAAACAATTAATATAATTATGTAGAACTTATTTTTGTTGCATATTATTTTTTTCATAAACAATTACCGTTGTTGCAGGGCAATCCTTTGGGAAATCTAAGTAAAATATAATGTCTGAAATATTATGTGTGTTTCCAATTTGAAAATCACCACAATCTTTCTGTTTTGGTCCTTTACATGTTTCCAATATACGCCAATTCATTACATAAGGGCCCTGAAATTAATTTGTCAAATTGTCAATCTATCTAATCTACATTTTTTTAAATATCACCTCTTTTTTGTTTATTTTATTTTTATGTTTTTGAAATGACACTTCTTTAGCATCGTTGTGATTTGAAAATCGATGAAACGAAAAAGTCACACTAAAAAGAGATAAAAACATGAAATTCAACCTTATTTAATTCGAAATAAAACACATTTCTCTTAACCCGTTAGTATTAATTTTCAATTTAAATAAAACTTCAAAGATTTCAAACGAATTTTAGCTCCATCCATATATACTTATAAGGCAAATATTCTTTTATACGTATAGATAAAAGGAAATTGTGCGTAAGAGCGCATTGAATTTGGTACTTTATGCTAGTGACTTAAAGTGTAATTTAAATTGAATTTTTTGAATTATAATATGTTGACGGATGTAGGATGTAGGCTAAAGGAATTGTATTTTTATATTAATAAAAGTTAGAGAAGAATTATCTGTGAGTATATCCTATGAAGTTTCACTTCTACTGCGTGTGAACTGTACATACACACACAATTTTATTTTAAAGTTAGATTAGTTTCCACTAAATAGGGATAATGAGGGACTTCTAAAATGTAATATTTAGATGTTATTCTGTCGATTTCTATGTCTATCTATTCATCACGAAAAAACTACTGAACGGATGTAATTGAAACTTAACACAGAGCTAGTTTTTATACCAGGTCAAAACTTAAGATATATTTTATCCCGAAACATGACGCCCTTTCAGTGGGATAGACGATTATAACTAAAAGCTGGCACTACGGTCGCGTTTCTTGGTGCCACCCTTGAAATTCACTAACAAATACTTCATCATAATGGCAAAGCAAACGAAGTTTCCCTGACACTGTTAATTTAAATAAGAAATAGTATATAGCTAGCTTTAGTTGAAACTTACATAATCAGAGGATGTTTGCGCGGAAATAGTTTGTATTATTGAAAAATAAATGATAACTAACACAATCCAAGTCATTGATATTTTTTTATGTATTATTCACCAAATGACGTCCAATTTAAGCAATATCCATGTATACATTGTGACAGTGTACTTTACTCACAATTCCAATTATAATTGTTAATTTTTTATAAATGATACCATTAAAAAAAGTAATTTCCGGCTATCTGTTTGGATAAAATAATTTACCATTTCTGATAACGGGCATCGAAGGAAGAACAGGTTCATTATTATGGTTATTGATGCGATAAATATTATTTATTACACGAAGTGTATAAATTACTGAAGCCACCTCCCTGTGGTCTTGAGACAGAATCCGTTCTGTATTCAGTACCCATTTACTTTGTCCTCTTACGATAAGCGTTCTTCCCCTGATAATGTTAATGTGGTGAGTTTTCGAGCTGCAGGAATCGTGTCGCGTTAATATCGAAGGGCCTTTGCTGAGGATGGGCGGTGTGGTTATAATATCATTAGTGCATTTTTGTTATACGAGAGCAGCACAGCGCCGCTCAAATTCATATGTAGGTACACAGCTTAATGCGTTTTCCCATTACCTGTCCCATCTTCCATCAACTACTCAGGGACGATTTACGCGTCATTGTTTTCAGCATACAAAATTGGTATTTAATATGTCTCTCACATGTTTGGCTATTAAGCTTATAATGTGTATTTCAATATTATACAAAAAGAATTTGTAGACTTCCATATTAATATAGTCGTACACGTATAAACGCGATAATGACTTTGGATGTGTGAATTTTTTAAACCGAGTTTTTTTATTATATTTGTGTAAATCATTATAAATCGCAATGCATATCAAATGTATATTATAAAAATAATCTAACAAAAAAGTTTGGAAATCAACACCGACACGTCGCCTGAAACTGTGTTTATCTAATGTATGTAAATCGCATTTCTCAGAAATGTTAGTACCTACAAAGTGCAATGGAATACTTGAGCAGCTTGCCTATTGCTTCAGTGGTTATGTACACTCAACGAGTTTTACTGCTGAATGCATTTAGATTGTGGAGGGGTATATCTTAGTCTTCCCACAGCCTTCGGTCTCTCCAATGCACGTCGGCCGGCTTATGTGGCGGGAACTAAGCTTATTTAAGTGGCAATTAAACTTGCTCTTTTACTATGCAAAGCCAATTCCTTTGATAACTACTCTTTTTTAGAGTTTAATAGAATCATTGTATTAAGAATGTAATCCATATAATATTGCCACGTCCTTCGGTCCGTTTGTCCGGTATCCTCTGTGTATCAAACCATCCCGTATCATCACTATTATCGAAAATGTAAATATACGAGTACATAAATAATACTAAATTCCATGATATAATATTCACTAAGGCCCTAAAGAAAAAAGAAAAATATTAAAGTATGTATTAAAATGATTAAGATTTTGATAGTTTTTTTATTACATGAGTTCAGCAGACAGGCAGACGACCCAACTAATGGTAAGCGGTTTCCATCGCCTATGGACATTTGCAATACCAAAGGCGTTACAAATGCGCTGCTGCTCTCTTGAGGGAGTCTGGAACCTGGTCACTAAAGTCGTAACACAACTCAAGGTTGTTATGGTGGCATACTCGACACCCAGGGGTGGTAGCCATCCAAACGGGCAGATACCCTACCACCTGGCATGAATTTATATCATCATTCATAAGAATTCTTAATTCTAGCTTCAATTTAAAAAATCTGTTAAGGGCGTCACGCAAGGGGAAGATACTATAATATTTTATGTTAAAATAAAATATGTTTGTATGAACTATCACACAAGGCTAAGATACTATATATTTTCGTATTACACTATCTTAAGCTATCGAGCGATATGGAAATTTTATGTTAAGATGCCGAGCGATGCAACGATGTCATCTGAAGATGCGAAATATGTCTTAATATACTATCTTAAGATACAAAATTTATCGCAAGATCCTTATACAGAGTGTGCACTTAATCTCCAATGCAAAATGGAATGAAATATATTTTATTTATTCAACTACCTTTTATCTCGAGATTTTGTTATTACTCGATGTACTTTTTGTTAATATTAATGTTGATAAAATGACTTGTTCAGCTTTTTACGTACAAACATACATATCGTCTCGCCTGTTTCCCATAGTGGTTTAGTTTTTAGCTGTATTTTATTCTTATAAACATTAGAAGATATAAATTAAGCAACCGGTATCTAAATAATGGTATAAAACATAAAAGAGGTAAATACGTTACTAGCACGCCGATAAGGAACAGCACAAAAGGACACAAATGTGTGTTCTTTTCATTGCAAGTCTAGTCTGCCGTGATCAAACAGGCACAAAAACAAGTTGACATTTTGTATGGCATAGCCAGTCCAGCGTACTTGTATTATAGAGGTCAGTGGGGTATAACGTATCTATATTAAAGTATCATTGTCTCTAAAATACTTTTCCACTGCCTGTGACCATGGTAAGAACAATTTTAATTATCATCCGATGAGCTATCCAATAAATCTAATAGTAAGGCCGTATTATTCATATTATATCACTCTGTATATAGATTCAGTGGAGAAATATACGTGTAACCCCTAGTCAAGCCTTTGATAGAATAATTCGAACGGAAATATTATCGTAACTTAACACTGTGTATAACCTTAAGATACTATAATATTTTAAATTCAGGCATCTTAACATAAAATATTATAGTATTTTCGCCGTGTTTGACGTCCTTACTGTGAGAATGTGTACATATCTTTTATGTATAGATATATCTTACAAATTAGTATAAAGCGGACAGAGATGGTCTGTTGGTGTATTACCTTATGTTCGTGAGGTAATTTAGTCAAATCGATTCAGCATCTTACGTTATGTACAGCTGCTGAGTTTAATAACGTCTTTCATAAAGACGTGTATCCGGCGGGGGTTGAATGAATGCGGGGCCTTAATACGGTTCGCCCTTGTCGCGCTACTCGGCCGCTGTCGGTACCAAATATGGGCTCTGTGTCATATCCCACGCCGCACCTCATGATGCCCATTCATATGTATAGTGCGGCATAGTTTACATATTTTGATGTGCGGTCGCTTTAATAAAGCCATTAATTTTAATAATCCCAAACTCACGTATTAACATCGTTGCCCGGTAATACTTCCTCATTTACTCGACACTCGTATGATTTATAGCTGGTGCTAAATATATATTTGTGTATATATTACAACGAGGAAACATTTTGTCAATATTAGAATCGGGCATAAGCTGCTCTGTAACGGTTGGCTAAAATAAAAATAATTTTATGTCTTAAATTATGGTCCTGAGGCCAATGTTCTTCAACAAAGATCTATTAAAACGACTTAATGACTCTTCAAGAGATCAGTGGGCAGGTTCCTACCTTGGAAAACGGATCAGTATGGCGATCAGCGAGGTAGCATAGACCGGGTCCTGGGAAGGCACATTACCAATTTACTTCGATTACCTAAGGTGAGTGTTCTACATAAGTGTAAGCGTCATCGAATCTTCGCATAATAAATTAATAAACACAAATCTATAGCTTCTTTATACAGGAATTTTAAGTAGTGGGGTGGTAAAGTGGGGAGTGGGGGAGGCGTACTTACCTTTACTACAACCCCTAAGGTCCGGAGATCTTGAAATATTTTTTTTTAATAAACATAACCTCACTTATTTTCACTGATTTTTTCGCTAATGTTGCACTTCTATTATAGGTCTGAAATTGAAAAATCCTTTCAAAGTTCAAAAAAAACCAGTAATCAACATAAAAAGAGCCAAAATAACCCAAAAACCAACTTAATTGGATAAAAATGAAGAAAAAACACAATAGAGCACATTTATATACACTACAAGAGTAACCATTCAAAATGGCGACCAATAAAGACGATTTTTTTTTACGTAATCGCATTAATTTATATTTAACCAATATTTAAAAAAAATTCAACAGTGTATTTAATAATAAAATTGATATCATTAATATACTGATTCATTGTCATATTAAAAGCCAACTTGCTAGTCGTCCACTAAATTGATAAATAAAACAAAATGTTTCATATGAGACTTTCAAGGCGTCCTAACTGTCTGTGTGTACAAAAAAAATAGTAAATGGTTACAGTCGGTTCTGGCACTCGCCGGCCGCTACCGCGGCACGCTCGCTTCGCTCGCTCGGCTCGTGCGCTTTGGTCTGAATATCACCTAACATAACCGACTGATTGTGTATAGAATAAATAGTAAATGGTTACCAGTCGGTTCTGGCACTCGCCGGCCGCTGCCGCGGCACGCTCGCTACGCTCGCTCGGCTCGTGCGCTTTGGTCTGAATATCACCTAACATAACCGACTGTTTGTGTATAAAATAAATAGTAAATCGAAATTATTATAAAACACAGCACAAGTCGTCGTAAAATCAAAAATTAACATAGGAAACCCCATTCACTCAACTACTAGAGAAAAGGAATAAAATGGCGGCAATAAAGGCGGCAAACAAAAATATTTATAAAAAAAATTTCATAGAAATATATCGATTTCCGAAAATTATATAAAATAATATATTCATTAATTCTAAATCTTGAGCTACAAGATTTCGAATTTCTTAATTACAAATCGATAAGTATAATAATAACGATAATGACATATCGATTAATTTATTTTTATAATCACACCTTGTTAGCCAAGCCATTAAAAACAAAAGTGACACTAAAAGCTGTCACTTTTTAATCAATCGATTATATATGTCTAGCATGAATTTGTATTTATGCGTCAATAAATTTGAAACTTTATTTCTACATTAAAAAACAGTTTTAGTGTTACAAAAAGTTCTATTGGTTATATGTAATTCATGAGTACATTCATAAACAATTCGTGAGTACATTCATAAACTCAAATCACGGTTTGTTATTATCAAAAGTGGCACAATTTTACAACAAAAATAAGTGAGGTTATGTTTATAAACTAAAAAAAATTTAAAACCTCCGGACCTTAGGGGTTGTCGTAGGGGTAAGTATACCTCCCCCCTATTCACTACGCCCACCCACAACTTAACATTTGTGTATTAGATTCTTAAGTAGCAGCGTAATTACATTTTTCCTTCCATTAAATGTTCGCAATCTAAAATGTTCAGCAACTTGTTAATACCTGTTTAGTAAATATGACAGTATCGTATTCACTAATTAACCTTGTTATCCACTGCAACAGATCAATAAACATCTGTCTTAATATAGCTATTATTTCGTGATACCTAACAAAAACTATTAAATTATAACATTATTTGAGTAATTACTATAAATGTAGCTTCATAATATCTCCTATAACCACATATTAGCTGCTATAATTTTAGCTTGCCAACATAAAGATCATAGATAGAATACAATATATGTTTCCTACAACGAAGGAAACATATATTGTATCTATTGACTAGTTTATAATTTAATGTATTCAATTATTATGTTATATTTAAGTACCAAATACATTGATCAAAAATTAAGTCTTATTAAGATATTAAAGGTCCAAAACACGATACTATCATTTACCTCTTAAAATATACCATAGGTTTAGTTTTAAAACTATTTTCCATTTCATATTTTAATTGCAGCGGATAACTATATTAAAATTACGTAGATACTGGTTTAACAAAATGGTATTGTTTTCTTAGGGTGCCGTAGCCGTTTTTAAAAACTCGGAACTTTTATGAAATCGTCATGTCCGTCCGGTCCGTCTGTTTGTTTGTCTTTATATGCCACAGTTATATTTACAGAAACTACAAATCTATATCGATGAAATTAGACAAGAAAATGGACATACATATAAATAAATAACTTAGTATGCGTGATCAGAAGGCTCATTCATATTTTGCAAAGCGTATCAGTATTGCCATACAATGTGGCAATGCCTTCTGTGCACGCTTCCCTCTAGCAGCAATTTGTTAATGAGTATCTATAATCATTTATTTACATGACGTGACAGGTGTCATTTGTGACCCCAAAATGCCGGTTAAATTAAAAGTATAGGTCTATAAATCCATCATTAGACCTGTTCTTTTGTATGGCAGTGAAGCTTGGCCTGTATTTGAGCGACACAAGCAACAACTGCGCGTCACGGAGATGAATATGCTGCGATATATGTGTGGAGTGACGCGAAAAGAGTGGATGTCCGTGGTGACATAGCAGACAAACTGCAAGAATGTCGCTTACGCTGGTACGGCCACATTTTATGTGGGGAACAAATGGCTAGCCATTCCGCTTCCTCCAGGTCCCGGTCGAAGGCCCAAGAAATGCTGGGCTTGACGTTGTGAAGGATGACATGCGTACCAATGGTCTCAAAACGGGGGATGCTGTAGACTGCGGGAAGTGGTGTACAAAAAGTAGGAAAGCGGCCCCTGGGCATCGTAGTGAACGCTCCGAACGTAACCGGGATTAACGCTCGGATGATGACGATGATGATGATCTATAATCACTTATTTATTTTTAGCTTTTGATTGTATTTTATAAAGATATTTCATGATATATCAGGTTTAAAATTGTCTTAACTAAAAAAATAATTTGATCAAAGTATTTCATCTATACTTAATAAAAATCAATTGCTGTTCGTTAGTCTCGCTAAAACTCGAAAACGGCTGGACTGATTTGGCTAATTTTGGTTTTGAATTATTTGTGGAAGTCCAGGGAAGGTTTAAAAGGTGAGTAAATATGAAAAAAATACTTGGAATATAGTAAAAACAATAATTTCGCTTTCCCTTAGAAACTATTCCTACCTGTCAAACATTTGATGTTCGTCCCGTCGTTTAGAAATCAATTAAATGTAAAAGTCGTTCAGAAATCAAATTAAATTTAAAAGTGCAGTTTAACAAAAAAAACATTGGTTATGAATGTCAAACGTTTGATGTTCGTTCCGGTTAAGTATTGACCACATTGTTTACTTAAGTTGAAACATTCTGCAATTATCATTCAGCTTTTTTATTTATTGATACTGAGGCGGTACGAAGTTTGCCGAGTCAGCTAGTGCAAATATAAATATCTATATTTTCGAAAAAAATAGTTAGTTTCAGTTCTAAAATTATGAAGTCGTAAACTTGCTAGATTCATACAGAATTAAGAAAATATTTTGTAAAATGATAAAAAGTGTCTCAGTTGACTTAACGGTGAACTACCACCATATTGAAGTGTTAATAAATCAATACGGTTATCATCGCTGTAGGTTTGCCGACAGTTTTCTATGTCAAGTTTTTAAGCCCATCGGTTTCGCAAGTAGGAAATACGATCACCCTCCATTTATCAGCCACTCCTATCGGGCTCGTTCTTGTATAACGATTTCACGAACCGTATTGTCTATCTAATCTTTATATGTAGTATGTAACCTATATGTGAGATTTTCCTTACTCAGAAGTATAGGAGAAAATTTAACGGCATTAGGTCGGGATTGTAACGAGAAATCTTTACGTTCATAAAAATTCATGTGTGACAGTTTGTTACAGCCAGTATTTCAGTGGCAACTTTATGACTGTCGTAGTGATTTTGATTTACGTCACATCATTTATGTATGTGCTAACATTGAATATACTATAATTAATTATAATAACTTTGTTCAATGCTTATGTAGGTATATTCCTACATAATGGGAGGGGTGGAGGGAGGTCCTCCACCTCTCCCATTACTTAAAATAAAGGTGCCTTATATCTATAGCCCCCCCCCCTCCCCATTTGTAAAGCTATTCAAGTGCTTGCGCAACTAAAAAGTAAAAAATATGTTTTTTAAACAACAACTAGACCGACTTCAAACTAAAAAGAAAAAAATATTTAACCACATTCTTTCTACAACACCTTGAAGTCAGTGCCAAGTAAAACATAAAAAAAAACAACAAAATATAGTCATTTTTTGTATTACTTCTCACCGAATTCAAGCTGCTGTAGAAAGAAGGCTGTTAAATATTTATTTTTTGCTTTTTAGATTGAAGTCTGACTTTTTTTGAATTTTTTTGTTAATGTATTGTACGCACCTCATGTTTCAAATCCAGACAGCCCAGATATATATTTATTTCTAAGGTTCTACATTTGTGCTGCTTTAACTTACGACAACTTTTGCTAGAACCTGACTTATTCATTGGAAGATGTGATCTTGCCATAGCATTGACATATGTCGCGTTCCATATAAGCTGTCGTCCCATATTTTAAAGAATAAGTAATACTTTGTTCTGTTATACGATTTATTAAAATAGAACAAGACCTAAGAACATTCAAAGTATAATAAATAAGTATGGTTACTCAGAACTGGCGGTATTCAGCTGATAGCGATCTGGAACACTGCGTGCGTCGGCGCTAGTAGCGATTGATAGCAATTTATGTTAGATACATAATAGAATTAATTAAGGATAATCTCTCAAAGACCTTGAAATAGAAGCTGAATATTTACGTCGTAATGGAAAGGAGCGCTGGCCTTGACTTGTTTATGCGATTCCTTCAGCCTCAATAAGTCTTCAATAGTAATTTGAGTTTCTTCATACGTTTGTTATAACATTCAAATGGTATCATAGAATCATATTATATTATAAATGGGAATATAGGTTTGTTTGTGACGTTTTCACACTTTAACTACACAATATATCCTCACTAAATTTTGCATACACGTTGTCAGGGGTATATAAAAGTATATATATAATATCAGCCCATAAATGTCCCACTGCTGAGCTCGGGCCTCCCATTATAGGGGGGTACAGACAGTATACCCGTCACGCTTGTCCAAGGCGTCTTGGCAGGTTTGACACCTCTGTTATCTCAATGTGTAGGTTGCATCACGATGTTTTCTTTCACCGTGGTTAGCACGTGGTAATTGTAACAATATGCACATAAGATCAGAAAACTGACTAAGTGGTGCATGCGTTCCGGCCAGGATCGAACCCGCGCCCGTTGAGTTTGGGACGCGTGCGCTAGCCATTACGCTACCACGACTTAAAGTATATAGGGCACTTTTTAGCCAGAAAAAAGTACTGTTTCCGACGCGGTCACCTTTGTGGTTCACTACCAAATACATCGTCATGACAACAATAATGACAAGATAACTTTTATGTGTTGCTCTCATGTTTAGTACCACCTTCGCTACATGGCGGTACTGGTATTTATCATTAGACACTTTCAATTAAAAATTAAGTATGACATCTCTGAGAATTGTAACATGCTTATTTCATGATAATACGTACATATCCATTTTCAACGCAAGAAAAGCCGCCGAAATATGCTAGTTACTTAATAAAGCTGGCTTTTGCCGTTATGTTGAGCAAATCAAAGTCTCTTGACGTATAACTTTTTATTACCTCGAACCCGTTGAAGATAAACTGAAAGTCAAGATTGTGAGGTAAAATCAATTTTAATTTACCTTAGAACCAAGGGTTGTGATTTGTTGATTTAAACCATACCTATATTTAATGAGTAGACTATTCTTAGTATCCATGGTAAACTCCAACAGATTTTAAGATGTAGTCAAACAATCTTTGTATATTATTTTTAATTACCTGAATATAATTTAAAAGTAAGACTTTCAATATGAAATGAAAATGCTTGAAAGATAAAGACTCATAAGGTGGCCTTCATTTTATTTCTATTACTAACTACTATACATGAATAATTCTAGTCTAATTTCGCCTTGTATGTAATAGTTTTACTATCCATAATTATTATTACAATTAAATTAGAATAATATTTTTAATTAAATATATGTGTGATTACTATCTACTCCATGTATACTCTCTAGATTAAAAACTATTGATGATAATCGGTCGAATCGATCGATTCCTAAACTCGTAACTAAGGAACAAACAAAAATACAAACAATGCCAATTTTACTTAGATATTAGCAAAGGTTACATGTACATAATACGTGGTAGTATATTTTAGATTGAATATTAAATAACTGATCGGTCAGCTGAATTTAGAAGCTCCGGCATACCAGAGCTGACCCCGGGAATGTTCGGAATAATTCTCATTCCTGTTCTGACATGAATGTTGAGAACTACTTTAGTACCCACACATATAGTGTGATAGTAGTAAGGGCTGTCCAATAAGGCTGACATGCAGCTTAGCAATATGCAGTCGAAAGCAAAAATACATCACAAATCTCAATTAAATTTTACCCTCAAGCATTGACGAAAGACACCAGGTTTTGGCACACAATTGGTTTAATAATGAATGTAATTCTAAATAGCTTCTTAATCCTACATGATTAGATGGCGCCACAAATCTTGCCTCTCTCGCTTTTGGACGTTTTATTATTTAAAACCTTTTTTGGGACGAAATTAGTCAAAATCAGTCAGTTATTAAGCCTTTTACCTTTTCTCTTATTTGTTGTAATAAAATTTACGAGCTTTTAAAGGTTACGTTTTTTCTACTAGGCGATTGTCGTTCGTAGCTTTAAGCTTTTATGTTTTCAAATAATTATATTAAGAACACCTAAAAGTTTATAGATGATTTTACGCATAAATGTACATTTTATAAATATATTTTTGAAGTGAAACTTCTATATAGACGGGGTCTTAGGATTTT
Organism: Dendrolimus kikuchii; assembly: GCA_019925095.2. Classification (NCBI taxonomy): domain Eukaryota; kingdom Metazoa; phylum Arthropoda; class Insecta; order Lepidoptera; family Lasiocampidae; genus Dendrolimus; species Dendrolimus kikuchii. The sequence goes on from CM034390.1 coordinate 16,038,737, forward strand.
TCTGTCACGAAAAAGCGTTACGGCCGCGTAGAGGAGCGGCATAAATTTAGACTAGACGTGGTGAGAGGCGGCATAATTTTAGAGTAGACTATGGAAGCATTGTTTGGTTCCGAATCGAATTCAGTTTTTTTGTTTGATAAAATACGATATGTTTAAGTAATTTTGTTTGATAAAATAAAATAAATTTCAATAATGCATTCATTAAAATGTACCTAACCTAACCAAATCATAATTTGCAGTAAACCTGTGAGAAATCAAAATGTGTGCTAGGACACAGTAGAAGTGAAACTTCAACGGACAAGTGGATAAACAAATTACAATGGACAAGTGTAAAATCGAATGGCATCGCATAAGTGGAAAAACAAATGGCAGCGGACAAGTGGCAAAACGAATCGCTATAAAATTTTAACTTGAAGTTTTACGGGTAGATTGTTAATGTACTTGTCTAATTTGAAAACCTGCCCGTAAAATTTCAAGTAAAAATTTTGTTGCGATTCGTTTTGCCACTTGTCCGTTGCCATTCGTTTTTCCACTTATCCGTTGCCATAGTTTTTCCACTTGTCCATTGTGAGCCGTTTTTCCACTTGTCCGTTGAAGTTTCACTTCTACTAATCGAAATGTGTGCTGGGACACATCCCAGCACACATTTCGATTTTTATGTATTTAATTTCATAATAACGGTGAAGATATTGTAATGCTAGTGGTGTTCACCTTTAGTAGTTTTTATATTGCACTATTATTAAACCTTAGTCATAAACTCATTTTTGTACAAGAAACTGTAATGAAATGAAACAGCTTGGTCTCAATGTTACCAATTTATTTAGATGCTTTATAAAAAGATTAAAGAAAACCTATCGCGGCCTATATGCGGATATCACATTTATACTTAACCTTATGTAAAAACTGTTGGTGATCCTTAATAAATACATTTTGTAATTGACTGTATTTAGGGAGTAAACATTTCCTCCTAAATAGTATTTGACGCTTATAACTAATTTACCATACGATGTTTATTGGATTAACGAGACAGGTACTTACAGTGATATACCTGATAATTCTCACAATATATCAGTATTAATTTAATGTACAATTCTATCATGTCTATCAGTGATTGTTGTCGTGTTGCGTGTTAATGCGGTATAAATCAAATAATCTGATCGGATACACTAAACAGAATAAACATTAATCAAATAGATAGTACAATACACATAGTAAAATCTTACCTTTTCGTCTACAAGATGAGTAATGTATCAAACTAGTTTAAGAAAAGAAATGTATCATAATCAATAGTAGATTGTTACACGAGTGACGTATTTAGGCACGACATGGTTTGGCGCGCGAGCGTAGCGTGGGGCTAATAATTCAAGTGCCTAAATAGGCCTTTCACCCGAGGTTAACACTCTGCTTTTTATTTCGAATATGAGGAAAGTAAATAAAAACTGGTGAGTTAAAGAATCAACTACTCGAATAAAATCAGGCGTTAAATCCATATCTAAATCTGTTGAAACGTCATCATGTACGTCACATATGAGACGTCCAGTATTTTTTAGCTCAAATTATTATAATTTATAATTTAGTAAAAAGTAATTTATAAGTATAAACTGAGGTTACAAAATTGTTGATATTTTTTATTACAATTTATGCCGCGATTTAACAGTAGCTGTAAAATACGTTGGGATATGAGTCGCATCTATGATTCGTATAGTTTTCTAAATTGTTTGACAACAGGAAGAAGCGTTTCCGAGGAACGAAAAGTGCTGTTTTCATCCCTGTGATTAGGCAACTCCAAATGTGCTTTTAGAATATGAGAAATGAAAAATACTATTGTCGGATACATCTTAATTTTCATCATACTTATTAATTAGTAAAGACAATAAAAGTTCATGGATTCTATACAAAAGTATTGTTTATACACTACCCAATCATAATAGTTTTTATAATTTGTCCGAAAATTTGCCTCGATTAGGCACTGAAATGGTTCGACTGACTTCAGTACGATTTTAGGATCTAAAATAATTTATTTTAGATATTGGTGTATATTCCATTACGATATCTTACGGGGTTTAGATTCTGTGAATATAAATATTAATCCCGAGCTAACAAAATCACAGACTAAGACAGTTCTTTAATATTTAATTGTAATTTTTAAATCGGTCGCACTGGTTGTAGGTATGATTTTTTTCATATAACTCAGTAGGAAGATGAGAAAGCTAATTAGAGTTTTCTAACTTGTGTTGCAGAACAACAATATTTCCTTTAAGTATAGGGTGAATAAACAAAATATATCATTAAAAGTTTTATCAAATACTTAGAACTTCATAGGGTTTCCGCGTCTTATGACATCCCTCGAACGAAATTTGAATTTTTAATGAGTAGAAGCTTGACTGAGGTATAATCAATAGGGGTTTTTAATTACATAGGCACTTTGTAAAATTATGAATAGTGAAGTAAAATATACGTTGTGCAAACATGTTTGTTTCTCTGGAATATAGCCAAATAGATTATGTTGTGAGAGGACATGGTATTTTAGTAACGCCTTCCTTAAACAATCTGTACGCCATGAGACTAAAAATATTATTTAAAAGAAGTACAGACATGGAAGAAGATTACTAGTATTCACAATCGCATAGTATATTATATCTATTTATCAAATTAGTCAAAGTTTGAAAAGAAACGTATTAAGTCTTTAAATTATTAATTGAATTCGTGTAAAAATATGTCTTAAATAATAAAATTGGTCAAATGCCCAAGAGCAAGGGACTGTGACGTCATCTAATCACATAAAATTTAGGTCATTTTCAAAGTAACATTTTTACTGTTTTTTTTTGTCATTCGTAGTATTCTTCTCCCTAGTAGTAGAAGTTCGTAGTAAATAGTACCAACTGACTAGTGATAACGTGTTAATTTTAATTATAATGGAAACTAAAGGTATAGAGTAAAACCACTAAAACTTGCAAAAGAACAATAATCTCTGTAAATAGGACTCAACCAGACGAACGAAAAGAAAGCGATATCATTTATTCTAGTTCTTAGACTTAATAAAATACTAAACATTTTCATCAGAGCTTACATATAACATTCTTTTATCTGTATTTGTATTATTTTGGAGAGCTTCTTCGTATAAATTCGTTCTTTTAAATCTAGGTCGCTTTAATTAAAAGCGTTGTACTCGTTTTAAAATTTCGTTCTGTTGCATAAATTAATTCATGTCCCTTCTCTCGCCAATTCCGCCAGCTGCTTCGTGTTTCCTTTCCTTTATCACGTCATGATTCGCAGCGATGTGCCAATGTGATCCCCTGAACTAATTGCGTGAATCATTCCCGCTGATAATGGATCGTTGGTCCATTGGGAAAATTTCAGAAATCAGCACTGAGTGGAAGCGTGCTGTCATGGCTGTTAAACAAGTGATCATTCCATGGATCGTTGCATCTTAAACCTCGTTTACATAATTAATTACCGTTCAACGTTTATTGTTTGTTGAAGTGTCTCGATGGTTTTTCGGTGATTTAAATTATATCTATGTTTTTAGAGTTCTGTAGCTGTATGTGCGGATCCGAAGTTAAAAAATAAACCCCTGATAATCAGTATACATGAATATCACCCAAAACTCATGTCCAAACACTATGTCCGCTTTTGCCTTCAGAAGTATATATCTTGCACATATCTCGAAACCAGCTCAATCAATCATTCAAACAATAACAATCAATCACTTTTAGGGCGACCACCAGTTAGTTTATTTCAACAATTCACTGCACTTGCCATTTTTACATGTCTGTCTATTTAACACCGCAAAACGAATCCGACCACAAAATTGGCAACACCTTCCATCAACCAAAGTGACATTGGAGGGGCAAAGATAGATATACATACATACCAGTATACAAAATGAGAAGGAAATATGTATGTATCAAGAATGTGTATTGAAGTTCGAACGAGAGATCACGGGCGGTACCATGACTTAAAAATTATTGTTTAACATTAAATAATAAACAATACCCATTTTGGACTTCTTGAAAAGGCCCACAAACCGGCTTATCACCAGGTAGTGGTATTTAAATTATAACTATGTTTTTAGAGTTCTGTAGCTGTATGTGCGGATCCGAAGTTAAAAAATAAACCCCTGATAATCAGTATACATGAATATCACCCAAAACTCATGTCCAAACACTATGTCCGCTTTTGGCTTCAGAAGTATATATCTTGTACATATCTTGAAACTAGCTCAATCAATCATTCTCACCAAATTTAGTACTTTTCAGGGCTGCCGCCATTTAATATAAGTTCATCAACTCACTGCACATGCCAAAAATCCATTATTTCTTACGTGTCTGTCGTCTTAACACCGCAAACGAATCCGACGACACAATGGCGGCATCTTCCATGAACCAAAGAGAAATTGGGGGAACAGAGATAGATATACATACATACCAGTATACAGAGAAGAAAAGGAAATATGTATGTATCAAGAATGTGTATTGAAGTTCAAACGAGAGATCGCGGGCGGTACCATGACTTAAAAATTATTGTTTAACATTAAATAATAAACAATAGCCATTTTGGAACCAACTCTTAAACAATCGCCATGTGCTTCTGTCCATATTTCCATCTGTACATATGTATATGCTGTTGTACAATGGTGCAATGAAATGGCATCAAAAGTAATAAATTAGGTAAATGTTTGGTAGCCCGCGTACCAGTGAAGAGTTTCGCAGAAGTGACAAACGTTTCCTGTTTGTGTTATTTAGCTATAGGTTAAAGTATTTTTTACAGTTCTTTTACCAAATAACAAAAATCAAACATTTGATGTTCATGCGTCTTCCTCACTCCGACAAATTAATTAAATGTATGCAAATATAAAGTCATTTTTCAATTTTTAATTAATTATAATTCATTGCTTGGCCAGGAATTTTTTAGACAACCCACTCGCGATGTATTTCATAACATACTAAATTGATAAAAAAAAAATTTCATCGACTAAACAGATAACTGAAGTTCGTTCTTAATTGGATCTTACACTAACTAATGCAAATGTAAATCAGACCTTACACTCAGTATAAAAATCATTTAGTTATCATTATAACCATCTTGTTATAATTGTATAACATGTTATGATATAAAATAGTGGATGTAATAACCACAAGGATCCAAAGACATCAAGCGTGGATTCCAATTATATTTACACAAACAAATTTTATATGAATCTGAAGAGTAATAATTAATTGGATTCACAGTTCGATTACTCTAATTTACCAATTGAAACTTCCTTACAATTATACTCGTAAGAGAAACTCGAGTGTAAACTCTCTTTATGAATCTGTGAACGCACTAGTGAACTGAATTTAATTTAGTTAATGGAAAACACAAGGCGTCGTACTATATACGGTTGATCAAGTTTATTTGGGAGACTAGTACGGCATATACATATAGTGTTTTTAATACTTGTAAGCCGCTCACATAGACTGGGCGAGTAGCCCGCCCCATGACGAGGGCGCTTCAATTAAAACTGTTCAAGTTTGTTTAAATGTTTCTGTCAGCCCATCGCCAACTAAGAGTTACAACACTGCAGACTTCGCTTCTAAATTAATACTAAATTCCGTGATCAGATTTGTCATGAGATTGTTTTAGTATGTAGTGTAGATGGACATATCCATTGTTGTTGGAAAATAGAAGTTTAGTTTCTTTACGTGTTATGTAACAGTCAATTTAAAATGAAATTGTAGGGTGTGGGGTGTATATATATATATGTAAAGAAGTCTTTAAAATCTTAAGTTTCTTCTTGACTTTTATTTAAATATATTCCGGATTCGTAAAAAATGTAACCACAACCCTTCTTTTGAACTACTATACGAATACTTTCAAAAATTGATCTAAACAATATCTATAGTGTACTTTTTGAGATATGGGATATTTCCGTATAAATGCTTTTTTAAAAGTCGTGGTAGCATATTGGCTAGAGCACGCGTTCCAAACTTAAAGTTGCGGTTTCGTATACTGGCCCGAACGCGTACACTCCACTTAGGCAGTTTTCTGACCTAATGTGCATATTGTTACAATTACCACGTGCTAACAATGATGAAGGAAAATATCATATCGTGATGAAACCAGCACATCGAGATAACCAATGTGTCAAACCTGCCAAGTCGCCTTAGACAATCGTGGAAGGTATATTGTCCGTTTCTGTATAGTGGTAGGCCCGAGACCAGCAGTGGGACGTTTATGGACTGTTAGTATTTAAAATGTTTTTTTAAGGTCTCTTTACCGAATGACGATATTAATGCACGTCTGTCGCCTCCACGGAACCCTTCCTAGTTCGGAGAATGTAAATAATACGATTGGCAGTAGTTTAATGGCATTAAGTTAGCGGTTATTGAGAGATTTCCGTTTTAAATTACGTCGAGCAAAGTTCGAAGTCCGTCGGTGGTCTGGGCTACTCATTTCTGGTAACAAGTTCGCTAGGATTAACCCTTATTGGCGACTAGTCAACGATGTCAAACTAATTAAAGAGGAATATTCACGAGCCCTCACTGTTCAAAGTTATTTTATTACTTTGCTTGTTTATTTCTTTCCTGTTTGTTATATTTATAAAAAATTCTATTGATTCGCTACATTTTTATTTTGTAATTTTATATACGATACTGCCGGTAAAGGAGATGCGTTAATTTTTTCCCTAAAATAGAATAATTCCCGTGCGTTACGAATTCGAAATGAACCCGAACAAAATTGCGAAAAGAGCTTTAGTAGAATATGTATATATAGCTCTTCTTTCACATTTTACCAATAATTGGAGGTCGGCACAGCACATATGTATTTTCAATTCTTCTCTATTTTGGTATACTTCCTGCCGCAATATAAATATTCTTAACATACTTTAGGCAATCCATAAATTTGTTTTTGATCTTCTTTAACTCTTATAGACGTATACATGTCATCTCGACGATTGCATTCCGAGAAAAAGGCATAACAAGAAGACAGACCACTAGGCACTGTTACCCAGTTTGGTATAATGCCGACATTAAGGATAAAGCTAATCTTCATTAAAAAATTAAAATGACTAAACTTCAAACTGACTATAAAGTATTTTCGGTTAAAAGAACTAGTAAAAAATAAAATTAATCAAGCTTATGACAACTACAGTAAACATTACAATCACAGTTTTAAAAATACTGAATATGGTGTTGGACATTTATAAAATCAAAAAGGAATAATTATAATGATAATACGATAATGAAGGATAGCCAGAATCTTAAAAAAGATTATTGCGCTTAAGAATTTGCAAACTTTTCTCAATCGGTTTACGTTAAAGTATCGCCAAAATTACATATTTCGGAGGCTATAGAACCAGGGGCTAAAAACGATAACAATTCGGCAATTGTAAATATTGATTATTTTACCTTGAAAGAAATCCGTACTTATCTTAAAAAACTAAAGCTTAAGCACTCGGTTTACCCTGATGCTATTCCACCATTGCTGATCAAGGACTGTGCTCAGGTCTTAGCAGAACTATTCCACACATATGTAATCGACTGTTAACATCGCGTAAGTATTCGCATCAGTGAAAACTTGCACCAGTAGTTCCAGTTGCTAAGGGAGGGTGCAGTACAAAAGTAGATGGATACAGACCTGTGGCGGTAATGTCATCGTTCACGAAGGTATTTGAGAGTATAATGCACAAAAACATATACTCACAGATACGTGCACATTTGACGGACGCATAACACGGCTTTCGCCTAGGTTGGAGTACAGACATTAATCTTCTTTGTTTCATGACATATTCTAGTCCAGCCTTAGATGCAGGTATACAAGTGGATGCTGCGTACTTCGATTTTCGAAAAGCTTTCGATACCGTTGACAACGATGTTTTGTTTATGAAATTAGCAGCAATGGGTTTCACTCCCAAGTTATTGAAATTTTTCTGTAGCTATCTAGGCGGAAGAAGACAGTATGTACATTATGAAGAGTACGTATCAGAACCTTATTATACACATTTAGAGTGAGTCAAGGCAGTAATTTTGGCTCTCTCGAATTTTTAATCATGATTAATGATTTTCCAAAAATTGTGAAACATTCTTTATGCGTACTCTTTGCGGACGACTTAAAGCTCATGTTACATGTAAAATCGCAAATAGATTGCGGAAAATTGCAGCAGATATTGACAGCGTTTTTAGATGGAGTCACCGCAATAGATTATGTTTGAATACAACTAAATGCTCAGTAATGAAACACACAAAAGCTAGAAATGCCCCCTCTGTACAATTACACAGATACTTTAGTACAGGTAACAGTAGTAAAGGATCTAGGAGTACAAATTAAATTAAAAATTAGAAAAAATTAGAAATTTAGGATTTATTTTAAGACAATGTACTGAGATTCAAAATACTACGGCAGTTAAAGGGTTATATAATGCGTTAGTAAAAAGAAAGCTGGAAGCTAATGCAATCATCTAGAATACCCATGAATCTAAATATAGATAAATGGTGTATAAAATTCAAAACAAAATGCGTTTCCTATATTATAAACAGTTTGGAGTTTATCCTTTCTTTCCGCTAATGTATGCTACTCTCTTTATTCTAAGAATGGTGGGATACTATTGGCTGGAAGTGCGGAGGAATTTACAAATAGTTATGTATATATTAAAATTGTTACGGGGTTTGATATCTAAATTTAGCATTTTGAGGAGTATAAACTTCTATAAACCACATTTGTGAAGTGAACGCAGATTTAAATATACTCATATGTCCCTTAGGGAAATTCAAAGAATATAATATAATATTAAAACGATAGGCTAAAGATAAGATGTTTACATTGTCGCTTTAGTTGTAAGACTGTTATGACATTGTAATTGAATGAAATAAATAAAATAAATAATATTAATCATATAAAACAGTTTAAAGCGAGGAAATTAAATTCAAGCATGTTCACCCTTTCGCACCTGTCGTATCTCTCAAGAAATTGTTGAAGGGAATAAAATCTTGTTTTAGAATTAGTCATAATCCAAACATGGTTAGGCAGACGGCAGAGTTGTTCGTTATTTATGTAATTCTCAAGTAAGCCGCTTAATCGTCCATCTCTTACTTAATGTTTGAGCTACTCGAGACGGAAGGGTTGGAGGGAGGCGGTTCAGATTCAGCAGTGTTTCTAAGGGCTGGCCTAATAGTCCACCCGTTTCAGGCACAGATACTCTCAGCTCATTAACTTCCACAAGTTTACGGATACCTAATTACTCGTACGTTAGAAATAAACACGTTACTGAATATGTACTTTATTGGAAAATGCAATATTTTTTTTACAAATAGATTACATATCACTCATAATTATCAACTACTACATAATTATAGTATGAGGAAAACTTCCTACACGTCCAGTTTAAATTGTATAGGGATCATTTTCAAGATCATTGATAACATTGTAATGTATGTAAACATGATTAATTAAGAACAAATAGTATTTTGTTAGACTTTTTTCAAAGATTATGTAAGCAGTAAATATTAGAGTTCTTGCGACAATTCGAAAATACAGTGACATTATTTTTTTATTATATCTAGCTTAAAATATAATTATCTTACAACTATTATTTATTTTCAATCAGTATAATATTTACACGTATTTAAAGTAAAGATGTTTAACAAAACATCAATCTTTGATTTCTCACTAAAGAATCGAAACGAAATCGATTTAATGTGTACAATAATTGACAGGCTGCCATAACGACGCATTTATTATGGCATTGCATCGGTGACGGTATAAAGAAACACGACAGCAGCGCCATCTATTTCCCTTTATTCGTCTATTCCATGCAGACGATATTATTCATTGGGATGAAAAGTATACTAACCTGCGATTACGCTAGTTCAGTATCGAGTTTCCAATCGACTTAAACATCTGAGGGCTTAGTGCGAATTTGTTTACTAATTGATCATGTTCTAGTTAACGCAATTTTCTATGGGAATTCTTAGCGCCATCTCGTGTCCCATGAAAGGAAACCTATATCGTGCTATACAAAATTTCATTAACTTGAACGAGATCAGCAGTAAAAAAACTAGCACTAAGCACACTGGTCATCGCGCGTCGCCAGTTTACTGTAGTATTTTCTAATGCTCTTGTAACAATAATAACAAAGCGCTCGTGTAGAAGCTTCCAGCTGCCGCGCCGCCACCGTACTGGCGCGCATCAGCGGTGAAATGGCGTTATGAGGGGGCTGAAAATATTCACAAAACACCAAAAATTTACAGGATAGCAGCGCGGCGGCGGTGCCGTCTACACGAGAGCTATTTTCATTCCATGATCGTAAGTTATTAAAAAATCAACGCAATCCAAGCGCTGTTAAACAACGTTATATTTATCTTACACAAACCGATTTTCTTTGGAACATTTTCGCTTAACTCAAATTTTTGAATCATTTATTATATTCAAAACCGTAGATTAAAATCTTTATTTATAGTTCGATATTAATTATTCTGTTTTGACAAAATTTCACTCAAATTTTCTTAACCAAACGAATAAGATATTATCTTCATACCTCTTTATTAATTGCTGAATAGCAATCTTATTTAATGTTTTTGATAGCAGGTTGTATGTTGTATTATGAAAAGAAAATCCAAAATGAAGGAGGAATTACCATTTGAAGTGGTCTCGTAACTTTGTTGATCACCAGGTAAGCTTATTTCCTGTTATACCCTCTATTATATTTCTTAAAAACCTATTTTTAAATCTGTGCATTGATTTTCCTCAATTACTTTACATCTCAACACAGAATGAAGTACCTACTGGTTTTGACTTCTCAAAATTTAATATTACAAACTAACGATATATATATTTAGTAAATTTGGCATTTGTAACAAGTTACTTCATTACGAAATAGTTTCAGAATTACATAAACAGAGACAACATTTTTAATCAAAGCAATGATGCAGCATTCTTCTTACATTTGGGTAATTCTATTTGTAACTTAAAAAATACATTTACCCAGATTTAAGAAGAATGCTGTATCATTGCTTGATTAATAATGTACAAAAAAATATTTGTCTTCTGAAATCACCTATTATCTCAGATATAAAATTATTCCGAATATGTTAATTTTTAATGATTTCCTAATAGTTTCATCTTAGAGCTACGGGTAACATAAATTATTAAGGAGTAAAAAAGATTACATTACCAACTCTTATTGTATTATTTTGTCAGATGCTAAAACTGAACATCAAACATCATTAATGTTCATTGACATATGGGACGTCTTTAAAAAGCTCACTCAATTTGCCAATTATATTTATATTTCGACATTACACAAAGTTTGTCAGTGCTTTTGCTCCCCTGAAATATTGAAATTTTATTCAAGTAGATATGGTATCCATAAATAAAAATAGGCGTGAGAAATAACATCTAACAAATAAAAACCAAAAAACTAATTTAAAAGTCCAATAACAGTTTGATTTCTTTACGATCCATTAGAAAATGCTGGTAATAAATGAAATTATATAGTTGTGAATAAAAACAACTTATGCCTGAAGTCACTCAATTATTTTTTTTCAAATAATTCAATTAAATTTAAAAAAGCACTTGATGCAAATTGAGATTCCATTCAATTTAAGTTTGCTAAAGACCAAAACAATTGCATTAAAATATGTACTGAAATATGAATATTCTTTGCCTAAGTTGGAATGAAAACAAAAACTTTCCTTTGATATGCCATAGATTATTAATTCTAAGATATGAAAGAATTGATTTCACTCATCATACGCTTTTGTTGTGGCTTCATTATTCTTCTTTGATTTCATTAGCGATAGATTATTTGAATTGTGTTTGAGGGTAAAGGAACAAAAGAATTTTGATTTCTATTTGTCAATACTATCACGGCATTATGTGGGGTAGGAATTGTAAAAACTATAATATCGAGATAGCCGAGGATTTTGTAGAATCTATACAGTAAAAAACTGCCGTCTTTTATTATTTTATAACGAATTAACTGTTGCTTGTGGCTGCGTTCGCGTAGACAAAAAATATTCATAGTTTGAGCAAACTTTCTGTACCTTTTTAACCGCTGTAGGGGTTGAATTTCCAAAAACTCCGAAAAACGTGTACATTAATTTCTAACCAGAAGAAGGTTCATAAAATTTCATGCTTATTACTTTGTAAATGGCGGATTTTTATACAAACTTGTATCCCTTTTTTACCCCATTCATTACTACTATGCAAAAGCAACTTCAGTATGGCAAGAACCATCATGCACAGTATCATCCTAGCTCCAGTAGTTTGAGCTGTGCGTTTATATGGCAATCAGTGAAGTCAAGTAATTATATATGTATAAATTACGATAATATCTTGTCCAATCGAAAAGGGTTTAAAAAATAATAAACTAAATATTTTTTTGAAATCGTCAAATTAGCTTATTAAAAAGGTATATATTGAGAATCGGCACCAGAACTGACAAAACAATATAACACCCCCATGCATCCTCCTCCTTTTGTGCGGTAGTTAAAATAACAGTGAAGTTGAAAAAGTCACAATTGCAGAATATAAGAGAAAATAAAAAATCAACTAGCTCTACAAAAAGAATATTCGTGGACCAGCTATTTGAATAAATATCAAGAAGGGAACCATTTTTCACTACGCTGGTGATAATAATGACGCTATTTATCAACGACTCGAAAGGGTGGGTAATTATGAATGCTATATTTTGGCGGTTTCGTTTGTTTACTTATTATTTTTAGGATTCCCTCTATTTTTGTATGATACTGAATATCAAAATATGGAGTTTTTGGCGGGAACTGATAGGGACGTTGTGCTGTGCAGTTTTATTTTCTAAAAATGTATAAAATTACTCTAAAATGAACAATAGTTGTAGGATATTTATAGTTTTTGAGTGGTAATTATGTGTTTTTGTGAGAAATGTGAACTGTATAGTCAAATGTGGCCTTTCGAGTTTTCACAAGAACTCCGTGGATTGTACCCTACAATACAACTGCGCCTGGCTCAAAGGCCTAGTTGCCAAGCCTTAAACATAAAAAAAATATATCAAAATATATTGTATAAACTCCACCCCTATAGATATACAGAAGCTGGTCGTTTCCTTAAAACATATTAACAAAAGATATATATATATATATATATATATATATATATATATATATATATATATATATATATATATATATATATATATATAACGATTATACCCGCCAAGCTTGTTCAAGGCGGTCTGGCGGATTTGACACATCGGCTATCTCAATGTGCAGGTTTCATTTAGCGCAATGTTTTCCTTCACCGTTGTTAGCATGTGGCAATCGTAACAATATGCGCAATATATGTAGTCATTTTTATAGGAACCTACTGAGTCTGTATGGACGAAATTTGTCAGGGATATGTAGTCTGTATGTTGCTACACAATTTTTTTAATACTAAAAACTTCTATAGTAGTGATACCTTAAATAACATTTTATTATCTTAATTTAGCTTATCTGCACAATAGTAAAAATACAATACATTAAGAACTAAGAGTGGCCGCTGGCCACCATATAAGAATGGGCGTTGAATTTTTCAATGTACACAGTCGTATGCATTTGCAATGTAGGTTGTATAGTACGTTACTCAGATTTATAAAATGTTGTTTTCTGAGTTTTATATCTTCGTCATTAGGCGGGGATTCATGTGTACCCAGTCTTATTTCTAACTTTTGAATTAGGAAGTTATAGACAGATACATTAAAAATACTTTTAACAAAATTTCGTTTAAATAATATTGGTCTAGTCGTTTTCGAGATATAGGGTAATAATCTGGATAAAATAACCTCACTATAATGCAGCGGCGTTCGGGGTTCGATTCCTGACATGGTAAATTTTGTAAACATAGTTTCCTTTATTTAATATAGTCTGGGTGTCAGAAATCGGCCCCAGATTGTTACGTTGTATATTACTCATAACAAGCGTAACTTACTCAATTTGAGGATATATAATGTGTGTGTTTGTCTGCCTACCTCTACGGATCACTTCATAGTTTGTGGATTGCAAAGCACTCGGCTGATTTTTTTTGTGAATATTTTTCACTGTTAGTGCGATATAGCCGTTAGGTCACATCGTTTGGCTATGAGGGGATGGCTCAGGATGATTTATTGTGTCGTTGAATATGCATGTCGGGATGAAAAATGACGACGAACGTGCGGTGCGCTAGTGTGTGAGGCTGAGCTCGCGGAACATTCACGCGTCGGCGGCTTTTTGTCGCAGGCCTTCGCCTGAAGTCGTTCGCTTTCTCTTTCTGCACGTCTTCGCTAGTTCCCTTTCTTTTCCCCACCCAATCCCATTTAAACACGTTGCGGAAGTCGTTAAGAAGATAAATCGCAAACCGCTCGTGTGGCTTATTTTATAATCCTTTTAAAATATTATATTTATGGCCTAACCCTTTTTACGTAGTTTTCTTTAAGATTTTTTATATATTTTTTTTTCGCCATAATTTTTAATTGCAAAATTTAATCGAATCAAATAACTGAACAAATACCATCTATAAGATTACTTGTATTTTTTATTAATTCATATTAAGTAAGAGAGATAAGGTGAAAGAAAAAGTTAAAAATGTCTTTCTACGGGGCTTTGGTCGTGTAAACCTTTTTTATTTCTTTATTACTGAAGCACAGCAGACAGGCTGACGAGCCAACTGTGGTGAAAAGTGGTTACCGTCGCCTATGGAATTTAGCAATACCAGACTTGCTGCCAATGTGCTGCCGGCCTAGAAGGAGAAACTGGAACCTGGCAACTAGTGCCGGAACAGAAATCAAAGTTGTTATGGCAGCATACTATAGACCAGAGGTGGTAGCCATCCAGTCGGGTAAATGCTCTACCACCTGGCTGTGGGCTGTTTTGTCGCCTCTTACGACAGGCCGCCCGGTCGCAGAAATTTATATTCTTTCTCCATTCCTACACAGAGAACTTTCGAACCGGTTCCGTTCGTCCGTGGTCGATTAAGTAATGTTCAGTCTGTCTCCTTCCTATATAGTAACTTAATTAGAAAGTCTAATATATATATAAAAGGTTTCGATCTTTATGGCGAATGAAAAGAATACACAATGGCTTCTTACTTTAAACTACAAGTAAATTCTGTTTTTATTGGTCATTCAAATATAAAACCACTCATACAGAGACATATACGTACAAAGCGAGCCCGTTTACATACACACAGAATTTTTTTATTTGGGTCCCGATGAAACTGTCTAGTCCTAGTGCGATACAACGTTACTGCCATCCTTAATAATTGTATTTTTTGTTGGAAATAAATAATTTTTTATAATCTATATATCACAACAATTATTTTCCGGCATAAAAAATCCTATCTTTATTCACCATATTTCATGGCAAACAATGGTTTAATAAAATGTGACAGGTATGAAAATATTCAAATTAGCACAATGATATTTTCACATTCAGTACAATTTTCCAAGCAGACAAAATTTACAAAGTGTGGAATATCCGCGGCGTGCACTCGGGATCCAAACTTGGAAATATACGTACCACAGCAGTTCGGAAAACAATAGCAAGTAAGTTTTGTACGAGCTAGTTACACTCGTTCGAAGACTTCGCTTTCGCTCATACCTCGCTGATTAACAAGGCTTTATATTGTGTAAACTACAACAATTTTACACGGCTCAGTGTTTACGTACGTGTACCTTCTTTGAAACAAGAAACTCCTTAAAAAGTGTTTCTATAAGAAAACAATATTACTTGTTTATTAGCGTTTTCTCTTAGTAACTAATACATAATAACAGTAAAATTGCTAGTAGCCTCAGGTTTTCCCAATAATTAAGCATCGCATGTTATACCCACCACGCTTGTCCAAGGCTGATTTCCAGGTTTACACACATCTCAATGTGTAGACTTCAGGCTCTAAGTTTAAGACTTTTATTAATACGACTATACATTGTTCCAAATTACGAATGAATGAATGAATGAAAACACTTTTTGTTCACCAAAAATTAAAACTACGTTCTTAAAACTAAGTACAGTAAATGTTGAGCAAAGGGCGGCCTTATCGCTTAAAGCGATCTCTTCCAGGCAACCTCCTAAACTAAGGAAAATATTAAGACAGCAGTGGCAGTGAAGACAATAAATAATAAGAAACATTCCAAGAATAAGTAAAAAGTAAATAAATAAATAATAATATACTTTATATGCTATACAAAAATAAGATATATCATACTATATATTGAATTAGCATGTGTCTTCTTTGTTGAGTGTCGTGAAATTTAATGTATCGCCTCTTTGCTTTAATAATGTGTTATCTTCAAAACTCAAATTATAGAAAAGAGTTTTTTAAACTTCAAAAAGTAATGGTATCGAAACGAATAACGTGGTTGGTATCTTTTAAAAGAGATTGTAGATTGACAGAAAAAAAACTTATTTATTATGATATACACTTAATTTTAAAGATTGAAAAATTATACGTGAGCAGAGTCGCGAGGAAACCCCCGGTAATAACAACACTAACGAGCTCGTTTATTTTAATACCTTTGATCGAAATATTTGCAGGGATATTTATTTTTGGTCTGTCTAATACTTACTCATTCATACTAATATTATAAATAGGACAGATTTGTGTTTATGTATGTTTGCAACGAATAAACTCAAACACTACTAGACCGATTTCGAAAATTCTTTCACCATTAGACTGCTACATTATTCGTGAGTAAAATAAGTTATAGTTATTACTAGAAAAAACTAGGAAACTTTATTAAGACTTCAATAATGTAACCTAAGGTGAAAAAACTAGCCATACAATGTGTGAACTATTGATAATAGAACAAAAACAAAATGTTCTACAATATTAAAGAACATATCAATATCTACAAAAAACTTCGCAATACTATGTGTCCAACTATTGTAGTTATGTCACTACAATTACTTTTTTACAATTTAAAAGTTGACAGAAATGCCGACCAAAATCAGACCATGTTATCCATACCTTTGTATTAGGGTGGCGCAAAAAACAGACTTTTTTTGTTTTTGAGTCTCGTGTGAATTTTTTTTACTTTTTGATGTTTTAAGAACTCCCGCCAAAGGACAGCTCAAAAAAAAAAGTATTTTAGAGGTCCAAATTTTTTCAGATTTTAAAAATCGCCAAAATCCGATTTTTTTATTGATATTTTTTTCTCGTCACGGAAAAAGTTTAAAGTTATGCACTTGTAAATAAAAAAAAAATAGCGACCTTTTAAAATTCAAATTTTGAATTGAAACTTTCACAAACTTATTATTTTTGGTTTATAAAATTATACCGTAACGAGAAAAAAAATTGAATAAAAAAAACGGTTTTTGACGATTTTTGAAATCTTAAAAAATTTGGAGCGACCTCTTAATTTTTTTTTTGAGCAGTCCTTTGGCAGGAGTTCTAAAACATCGAAAACTAACATTTTTTTCACACGAGACTCAAAAACAAAAAAAGTGGTTTTTTTTTGCGCCACCCTACTTTGTATTAATCCTTATCCTAATCCTTATGCAAATAAATCATTTCGTATTCATGACCGTGTCAATACCTGTAAATTATTTTTTGTATTATTCAAATTGGACATTCCATTCAAAAAATTTTACGAATTTAGAAATATCAATCTCAACAAAATACTTGGCGCTGGAAGCGGTTTCTAGGATTTTGACGAAATTTTATGTGTGTTTAAGTGAGTCCCGGGATGGTTTAGATTCACAATTAAACCCGATGGGTGGCCCTAGAATTGGGTTCTAGATATTTATTTTTTCAGGGCAGGACAACGTCTGCCGAGACCACTAGTGATAGACAAAATGAAACTTTCGAAAAGTAAGTATTAATATACCACGTTAATATCTACCGTTATAGAAGTGGCGTAGCATACAACTTATTATAAATTGGGCTGTTCAAAGTTCATTAAAGTTGAACCTACATATTCTTAGTATTATCTAAATTATTCGCGACTAGTACACATAATTAATAATAATAATAACTTGAACATTACTCATTGAAAATTGACAACTTTGTTTTTCGTGATCACGGCTACGGAAAAGTGGGCTAAACGTCGAAATAAAAATTATTTAAAATGCTGCGCTTAACACCATTAAAACGTAGTTTTATTTACATGTTTTTCTAAACAATTAGTAAACACAAATGAAAATTAACATTAAACTAATATTGATAAATTTCTAAAAAGACTTAAGATATAAGTTATTTACCGGTTACATTAATTCATGCTTGACATCATTCTGTCTAGTAGGTATACACATATTTGGCGGCCTCTATGATTCAGTAATTTGAGTCTTTGAACGTCTAGTTTACCGGAACGCAGATAAATTGAGCTTGTTTCCTGGCTTGGTAAATTTCTTAAGCGAACTTCCAGTTATTTGCTATGGTCTGGGTGTCTGGTATTGGACCCATACATGTGTGTTGTACATAATTATAGCTCTATTACTCACAATACAAGCTTAACTCTTTTAGCTTACGGATATACAATATATGTGTTTATCTGAAGGCTATGTACACGTCTTGTAGAGTTAGAAGAAATTTGGAAGATATTCTATTAGCGTTATTTGCTGTTATCAGTATACAATATGTGTGTTTCTCTAAGAAATTAGTGATGTAAGTATTACAATTTGGGAACGAACTCTTCATGTTTTACCATATTTGTATTCTGGCTGTTGACACACTTTCTTCAGGGAAACTTTCTATATGTATATTTCATCTTTGTATTATACTTACGACTTATATAACCTGTACGCTTCTATAAACTGTTCGAAAAAACCATTTAAAATAACGGTTACAATAAACTTAGTCGATTTTATTAGTTTCAACTTAACACTACCAAATATTAATTAATTTTTCTTTTAAAGTCTTCTTAGACATCGGGTTGCTTGGAAGAGATCGCTATAAGCGATAAAGCCGCCCATTTTTCTAATGCAAATGTATGTATATTAGCTGTCTAGGTTTAAGTAATAACGAAGAATAAAGAGTTTTCATTCATTTATTCAATATTATTTAATATAAACAACTACGAGTACATCACTTGACTGCTATTAGTCATAATAAAAGACGTAATCCACAAAACAATTTCCTCTTATATTCCGCTTTATATTTCGCTTTAAGTCACCAATCTGCTCAACGAGGAAACGGCAAAAAGCTTTTGTAATTAGAAAGTTAACTCGACAGCCGCTTAATATTATTCAATCTTTGTTCAAAGCTTTTGTGAAACGGATCTAGTTAGTGCTACAGAACAAACACTATGAGTTCGGGATTTACTAAACTATTATTATTTACTCAAATGTTTCTTCTTAGGATGTGGCGCGTAGTTATATTATTTTTGAAAGTTCAAATAAATAAACATTTATTTGCTAAAAGCAACACTGACTCCTATACCAAAAATTAAAATTGATGTGTCAGCTTGTGATTCGAAAATAAATGTCGTTGAAGAAAAAACTGCTATTTACCGATGCCTTTGAATGACTGTTTTTAAAAGTTTTGTCTGTCGATCTATCTGAAAGTTAGTCTCGAATATAAACAACACAGTTCGGCCTTAAATTAAAACATCAATTTTAGTTTGATTTTTTTTATTATCTTCCAGGGTTCACAAGTCCCACGCAATCCTTGTCGCACAGCTGTTGTTTAAATAATTATAATAGTATGAATAAAAAATCAAATTAAATTAAATATTATATAAGGTAGGATTAATAGGTAAATTTATATGTATTTTAATTGGATAAAAGTGCAATGAAACATCGCTCTATAAACGATGGTATTGTTTTCCCGGTTATTGCGATTCCGTTGCTGGGACACGTCCGGAATAAATTAAACTGCTATTTGGGCATTTAATATGGAGTGTTGTTCGCGCTATTGGTCCAGCGTGGCGATATGAGCGGCATTCGAATGAGTACACAAAGGGGTTTGACTGCGCCATCAGCCCATCGGTAATACAGCCAGGCAAATGATTGCTGCACCGTAGCCCCCTCGGGAAAGGCATTCGTACGCACTGACATCCACATTTCCCTGCATATGGCTCTCAAAATTTTAGTCGAACAGAATATGGTATTTAAATGATAGTTATCTATCTACCTTCATTGCTTAGCCGTAAGATAGCCACGTGGAAAATAAATTGTTTTGTTATAAGGTTCGTTTCAAGAAAATAATCCAGGACTATCAGAGACTATTTATTAATTAAAGAACTGCTGGGTCGTAAAAAAATCCTAAATATAAAAGCGCTACCTATAGATGATCAATAAATAGCTTTGGTGGAACGTTTTATAAAACCTTGGACTGTTGCGTCACAATTTAAGGTAGTTTTCTTATATTACCAATCCTTTACTTTAACATTAATATTTTTAATGACCAATCTATTAGTACAAATAAAAGTAATTAGTAAAATTATTTATGATTTATTATAAGTCTCTCTTTTTTTCATAACCTTGAAAGTAAACCGATTTATGCGAAATTTTGTACTTTATAGACTGGAGATTAACATTAGCTTTTTATCTTGGAAAATACAAGACGGGTAAAGCCTGTACACGGGACAAACCAGTGGCAAGCTGGTAGTTCAAAATACATCTGAATATTTTTTACTCTTTGATAATAATTTAGGTTTTTTTATATTTTGTATTATTATACGTACCACGATTGAAAACCGTCACCAAAGTATACGTGCTAAAATTTGTTGATCGTTTTCAATCGTGTTGAAACAATCCTGATGTAAAAATCGATTACCATGTCGTAGATCAAAATTCAAATACAGAAACTGATGACAGACTTAAAAGTGGAAATCAGTAATAATATGTTGATATTATAAGCATAATTATGTATTTCGTTTATCATAAAAAAATACTCAAGTACGTTAACACGCGAATACTATGCAGGTACAATATGTTTTCAAGCATCATTGTCTCATTAAGACAAGTAAATTGAGTACGCACCAGAATTCATTGCGCATGCAGACCATTGTATTAGACTATTATAGCACGTAGCGAGGCATAAAGACCAGATACGATGCACTAATTTGCAGGTTCTCAACTCTATTCACATAAACAGACCTGCAGGATTTGTGGAAACAGGTAATAGATAGGTAATAAATGTACTCTGCACACAAACGTTGTGCGGTAAATCGTTAAGTAGTTGCTTCTTTGTAGGTATGAACATTACTAGTCCTCGACCATTGTAAGATTGCGAGAACATATTAGTATTTCTCAGTGAATATCACATTCCTAGTACCAGCCATTAACCTCGTGTACGTAACAGTTCTCAAGAACTTTTATCTTGCGCACTGTAGAAGTTTGGAATAAGCTCTCAGTAGAGGTTTTCAATGACCACTACTACCATATGGGGGTTTTTTTTTAAAATGTGTCATTATATTTCTTCGAAATCGGCAGCGAGTTGTAAGCACCGCTAGTGTTATAACTATCCATAGGCCACGGTAATCGCTTCCCATCAGGTGGGCCGTTAGCCTGTCTATTATATTCTAGCAATAAAATAAACCATAACTTACTCTTTGGGAAATCGAGATATATACTGGAAATTATGTGATATTTATCAAAATCTATGTATAAACCTACATTTATACATACGTAGTACAATTATCTATAATTTACCTCGTAGTTAAGTGACTGCTTTGAGGTGGTATAGACATATGTTAAACAAGTCCCTAAAGTGGAACGAGCATAGTGTAATATGTACTGCCAATTTATGTTACTGTAATCGATTGCGATAGTTGTGACCCTGACATTTAGTAGAGAAGATTTTTTGTATGTTTTACATTAACTTAATTTTCTTGTTCCAAGTAGCTATAATCCAAACTTTTCTACTTACAACAAGATCTATTTTTGGCTGAGTTCTTCCTTTTCATTTCCGTTTATTTACTTTTGTTTCAGAAATTGAAAGAGCTTTTTTTGCAACAGTGTCTTAATATTATTAAGGTACTCTGCAGTTTATGTTCTAATCATTTATATTTGTATATAATTCTAATCATTTTGAAGAAGAGAAAATACTAGCCTAGTCAACTGTAGGAGAAAAAGACTATTCAACGCCTCCATTTCAGCGTCGCCATTTCAGCGCCGCCATTTCAGCGCCGCCGTTTCAGCACTGCCGTTTCAGCGCCGGTTTATTTTAGCGCTTGTCTATTTCAGCACCAAGAAGTTAATATTTAAGACATCTTGGCTGCTTTTTATACATGAGTTACAGGAATGATTTATAGCTACTACACCTGTTATTGGGATTAGAAAAGAAGTTTTTATGATTCACAACCAAGTTTTAAATTAATTATCGCAAATTTAAAAATGATGATAAGTTGCATTAATGGAGATTTGAGTTTCGGGATATACTATTATAACGACTTCTTCACAGCCATTAAATCTGTTATTGGGGTCTGCAAATAAGTTTTGAAATAACTACGACAAATTTAAAATTCGCGATAGATATATCAATGATATTGATTTTAAATACGAAAGTCGTGAGAGGCGGTCGAGAGTCGCGACCAGTAACCAGAATAGTGAGTTCGGTTAGGTTAAAATCAGACCTCAATAGTACTAGACCCCACTGTAGCGCTAAATTGTATAGCATTATATACGTATTGTTTAGCATAATTTATTATTTTGTACTGCTAAGGTTAACAATATTGTATGACAAGGACCGTTCCATTGTAAAATACAAATTCAACCTTTTAATATACACATATATATCAACCACTTTTTTATATAAAATACTAGTTGTCCCAACAGATGTCGTCCTGCCCGGAAAAGCTTCAATCGATATGCCGACAGCAGCGCCACCTACCGGGTCCAATTGTGAACCAACTCAGAAACCTTTGACTCATGCACAACAACTTTGCTAAAGATTATCACATGATCAAATGTATAGTTTACGATTCTATAAAGTACATACGGACAAACATTCATTTTTATATATAAAGATAAGAAATGATTTAAATAACCTTTATGTTTTTTTTATTCAATCTTTTTTCTTCGAGCCACCATTAAGATACAAAAATATGTTTATATATTTTATGGCACATTTCGGTATATTCTTTATTCGGGGCAAATCTCATATCTTTAGCCGTAGCAGTTTATGTGACTATTTTTCGTGACTTACAGACATACATCGTACTAAGGGTACATTTAAATATTAATATGTCGTTAAAGATCAAAATACATTAAAATATGTTCACCGGGAAAAGAACACTAGTGCCCTCAATAAGATTGCTCACTGTGAAATAAAATACACAACTCCAGTGGAAGTAAAACACAAACTAGCACTAACTGCTTACTTCCTTAATGAGATTCCTTCTTAATTATTTTTCAGTGTTACTAGAAATTTACGGCACAAGATTTTCCAAGTGGTTCCTCGGCTGTAACATCTTTCCAGCTTAATTATTTCCTTTTTTACAGTGATCAATATTCATACCAATTTGGGTCGGGAAAACATTAAAATTCATAACTGAGCTATTATACCCATCAACATTTGGCGCCACTGGAAGGTTATTATCCAAACTTTTAGAGCGGGTTTAATTAATTTAAAGATTATAGTTATTTCATTTCTTATTCTCTGGATGTTCCACTTGAATTCCCATTATATTTTATAGCCACGAAATTTTCTCAATTGTATTTTCAGTTTAAGTACATTCGATTTTTTCGGAATTTTCTATTTTACGGTTCAAAACTTCGAGGCTGGATACTTCTTACACATGCCTGTGTGTAATAAATTTTCTATTCATACCTCAGTTACACGTATAGAGTACCACCCTTAGTTGTTATTTTGTTAGATTCGTAAACAGACTGGAAGTAGATTACGAATTTACAAAGACCCTTTGCCAGATTCAATACAGAACCCTGAAATTTCATAAAAAAAAGGTTTAAATCGTTTATTTCTCAAAGAAAAATACAATTCACTTAAGAGTGAAAAATACACTATTAAAAGTAATACTTAGTCTGGCCATAACTACTGTTACAATTAAAAAGAAACAAAATATTACATTTGAAGTTGGAATCTGTCATTTTTATATGATTTTTCATTGTGTTTTCTCATTTTGGCGCCAATACATTATACAAAATTTTGCGATATTAAAATGGAGTGGGGCGATAAAGAGAACCGAATCACATTGATTGCGTTACACAAAGTAGGTATGGCGCCAAATGCAATTTTTAAAACTCTCCATACGCTTGGTATTAGTCAAATGTTTGTGTACCGGGCTATTAATAGGTACAATCTCGGGAGATGAAGATATCACCTAGAACCATGTCGCGTATTTTAAAAGATGACTTAGGACTTGTAGCCTATAAGAGACGCACTGGTCATTTCTTAACTGATAATTTAAAAAAGAATAGGGTAGTAAAATCGAAACAACTACTGAAGCGGTACGTAAAGGGAGGTCACAGAAAAATTTTGTTTACGGATGAGAAATTTTTTACAATTGAGCAACATTTTAACAAACAAAATGACCGTGTTTATGCTCAAAGCTCTAAGGAAGCTTCTTAATTAGTCGACAGAGTGCAACGTGGGCATTATCCGTCTTCAATGATGGTTTGGTGGGGTGTTAGCTATGAAGGAGTGACTGAGCTATATTTTTTGAAAAAGGTATCAAAACATGTGGCACAAGTGTATAAGCCCCTTAACAACACCATGTTCAATAACCAAGAATGGTCCTTCCAGCAAGACTCGGCCCCGGGTCATAAAGTTCGGTCCACGCAGTCTTGGTTGGAAACGAACGTTTCGGACTTCATCAGAGCTGAAGACTGGCCGTCGTCTAGTCCCGATGTTAATCCGCTGGATTATGATTTATGGTCAGTTTTAGAGAGTACGTGATTTATGGTCAGTTTTAGAGAGTACGACTTGCTCTAAACGCCATGATAATTTGGAGTCCCTAAAACAATCCATACAATTGGCAGTGAAGAATTTTCCCATGGAAAGAGTGCGTGCTTTTATTGATAACTGGCCTGAACGTTTAAAGGACTGTATTGCAGCCAATGGAGACCACTTCGAATAAACTTTATATATTTTAAATTGTTTATATATATATTATTTATATATTAAACTAACACACTGTAAAACTTATAAATGTTATTTGCAATAGAAGCAAAATATTTCTTTGTTACATATTTATGGCAAGACTAGGTAAAATACTTGAAGTATACGTCGTACGTATAAACCAACTTAATTAACAAATATATATACTACATTATATTATATTTATAGGTATCGCAATACAATATCCGAGGTAATATTTGTCTGTCTGTCTGTTGGGCCTTATATGTTTAAATAAGGTTTCCTACATATTTTTAAGTCTTTTTTGACAACATTTCTTGATGGACATACTCTTATGTCTAAAGGCAGATCATTGTATAGCTGTGCTCCTGAAATGTTATAATACTTCTTGTACCGTATATGATCCTTGGTGCTAGTAAAATCAGGCTTGGTTAATTTTATTCACAGTTCTATATTTGGATTTTTATGTAAATCATTTATAAATATGACCTTTTGTTACGTTTTAATAACATCAACTTAGATGGTTGTGACAGATAGTGTGATCCATCAATATGAGCAGTACATAACACCCACTCAATTTAAAGAGGATAGTTTACGAGCTAGTGCACCGTATAACACGACAGTGGTCGATGGTTCTGAGTTTGCTACTGTACGTACTGGTTTTGTTTTATGCATTGAAGTAGCGTTTTATGACTGGAACCTCATATCGCCTTCTCTTATAAAACTCTTGTTATAGGTTTATGCAATAAATTTGCTACGGTCGGCCATCCCCACGACATCGTCTACGACATGTAAAATGGATGCTTAGTTCACATTCGCTTAAATTATTATTATATTGTTGCGAGCCGATGCGACTAATCCTTTGCAGGTGTCTTATTATCCCTTTCAATTTGAATGATCTATTGTTCGAGCTAATCTCTTTGTCCACGTCGCCGTAAGACGTCATAAAACGTTCTTTCCTCTGTTTGTAATTCATGCGAATTCATAAAAAATATTAAACCGAGAAGTTACAAAGTGGGCAGCATGTTACTAGGAGGCCATCTTTATTTTACAAATGGATAAGAGTCGCTCAGTCGGGTAATAAGCCAGTCGTATTCTGACTGCGAACGAAGTGCACATTCGAAGCGAGTATCTTATAAGATGAACTTTGCGCGAATTATGTGATAACGAGTTTCTGTCCTACAGTTTGGTTTTGTTGTATTCGGTTATACTTCTGATAACTGTGAATTACGTGTGTACTTCTATTAAACTTTGTGGTAATTCCAACGGTTTTTTCGAATTTACATCCTACAAATGTGCTACAAATTCGTAACAATATGCTTGACTGTCACTGTACAAATACACAATTCTGACTGATCCAACTTTTCACATATAAAAGGAAGAAATTTTTTGCTGAAAGCGACACACACAAAGCAACTAAAATCGATAAAACATTAGACATTTTTAAGATCTGTATGTTGCAATTTGACCAATTTGACCAAAAAAATTTTTGGTGTATACAAATAAAGTAATCTATAATATTATAAAATCCTAAACATGCCGTATCTGTATATGGAAGCTATTACAAAAAAATTGGAATAGACTATATAAACGATAGAAAACATGATGCAGTTTTTTTTTAGATATCTTATCTGTTTGTTCGGGACTCAGAAACTACTGGGCCAATTACGATGCGGTTATTAGTGATCGACAACAAATTCTTAGACTTAAAATGTGCGCCTTTTATCCGGGGAATCCCGGGGGCATTTTTCTGGGAATTATTTAAAATGACCAGATTGGAAAGAAAATTAGAATTCCAATGTGATTATTTTACTGTTAGATAGCAAATTTTATGTAATAAAATATGCAATACTTTTTATCCCGGGAATCCCGCGGGATTTTTTTCAGTAGCGGTTTGTAGTTGTTCGGGTGCATAAAAAATTGGCTTATTTCGACACATTGTTCACTAAAACGATAGCTTTTTTTTTTTAAAGAATATCGTTATTTCAAAAATAATTTTTAATTAAATTATAATATCGAATACAATGCAAGAAAACTTAACTTATTTGTATTGTATTCTACTCATAGTCCCTCAAGACTATAAGTAGAATACTGAGCCCAGATCACCGTCTTCTAGGGGTAAGGTGCCCAGAAGGCTGGCTACGTTTCCTCGCTGGATCGCCATACTGATCCGTTGGCCGAGGTAAGCACCAGCCTTCTGATCACCCGAAGAGTCAATAAGTCGTTTCGATCAATTTTGGTAGAGGCTCATGGCGTCAGGACCCCACGGTCCAAGCGTCTCGACAGCAAACGGCACAAACATATAACTCTCACAGAGGGTTGCATATTTGCGCTGCTTGAGTGATTCGGCTGTTTCCGCCGCTGAACCGTCTGATTTAGACGTGTTTGGTAAATGGGATACGGCCAACGTGTCTACGCAAGTCGCATCCCACACCAAAGGCTTGCCACGCTGCCAGGGAATTAGAGTCATTCCGTCGGGACGCCTACCATCGTCACGTGCAATACCGTTCGGCTCCAATAAAGCCGGCACGTTAGCGGTGGCAAGCGCCCTCCGTAAGACATCATTCAAGGCAGCGTGGCGTAACCATCTGCCCGCACGATAGCTTACATTCTTTTTTAAATGCTGTGGTACTCTTAGTGTCCCGGAAATCCCGCGGGAATTTCAAGTCAAGCGTGGACGAAGTCGCGGCCGTATCCTAGTAAGTTAATAAAATAATATTTTATCTATAAGTCTTTGTCATTTTATGGGCAAAATAATTCTTTTTCACCGACATGCACCCGATGCCACAGTAGCCGGTGTTGTCGTAAATAAGAGCCGTATGTCTACACAATGCACTCGCTTCCCGAAACGGAATGTTCACGAAGTGCACTCAGGTGTTATATATCTCTATAAATCGATACACTTTCAAGCAGCTTATTGGTCAAACGTTGTTTAAAGCGATAACTTTCGAAAGCTATTTACAAATCCATACTAAGATCCATGAAGAAACGGAGAAAGAATACAATTTCCTGCGGCCGGGCGACAGACAACCCACAGCCAGGTGGTAGGTCTAGAGTATGCCGCCCTGTGGTCCCCCGGCAGTGGAAGTGGCCTCGCGAAGCCCACGCCTGCCAGGGCTGCGGAGAGGCTAGGTCATATACCCGTAGCCCTGGCATAAGGCGAAGGACGGAACACCCAGGGGTTTTAGTGGGTATCCCTAACTGGGGAGTGGCAATAACATGGCACCAGTTTTGACTGGGCATGCTAGTGCCACCCCCAATCTGGCGAATCCCACACTAGGTCGCGAATTATCCCCCCAAGGTTCTGCTCTTGTCGCGGCTTAGTCCTCAAACGGATTTCCCCTGGTTAAAAAAAATATGCCGCCATAACAACCTTCATTTATGTTCCGGCATTAGTGACCAGGTTCCAGTCTCCTTTAAGAGAGCAGCAGCGCATTTGTAGTACCTTTGGTGTCGCAAATGTCCATAGACGATGGTAACCGCTTTCCATCAAGTGGGCCGTCTGCCTGTATGAACTCATGCAATAAAGAAAAAAAAGATCGACATTTTATCAATCATTTTTTTTATACAATGATACGTAAAAACGAGTTTCTTTATTTCTTCTTTACGACTTTTAACATGAACGATATTAATGGAATTCGATAACTGTAAAGATATAAAGCACGTATTTTGTGGCAACGGACTTAAACACCCAAACAAAGCAGATGGAAAGCCATTGCAAAATAAGATAATCAGATTGTTTTTTTACGTTACTCAGTTGCTTTAAACTTGGCTTAAAACTGTAATTATTTGTTTGTTTATTTCCTTACTTTGATTAGCGATCTTATTATTATCTAATACAAATAAAGCATAGAAATTATAATAACACAAAATTCTGATATATTTAAAGACTATAAATTACTCTTTCGGTAGTATTTAAATATAATAGAACTTCATGGCGTCTTACGAAGCAACAATATTGCATTGTAATTATTACGTATTATCTATATATAATATTAATAAAGAAGTAAAGTTTGTGAGTTTGTGACGTTGTAGGGGGTAATCTCCGAAACTACTGAACCGATTTAAAAAATTCTTTCACTGTTCGCAAGCTACACTATCCCCGGTTAACATAGGCTATATAATATTTTCAAAAGAATTAGGGATCCTTATTAAAACTCCAATAGTGTAACCCACGGTGTAAAAAGATTACCTAAAATCGCGTGCGCTCCGAAAACTATTCATGATAGAATAAAATAATGTACTATGACTTTGCAGAACACATCATTATTTACAAAAAAGTATCGCGACAGCATATGTCTGTCTAACTATTATAGTAATGCCACAATAAGTGGTCTTTTATTTTAAAATTTTAATGAATATGCCGCCGCTAGAAAAGGCTCTTTATTTGTATCTCGGTATTCATCCTTATCAAAATAAATTACTTCATATTCAAGACTGCTTCAATACCTTTATATAACTTTTTGAATTATTCAATTCAGGCATTCTATTCGATAGATATCACGAGTTTAAAAATGTAAGTATTAGAAAAAAGTTGCGTGGTCACCCTAATCGGCAAGATAGGCTTTTGCGATATAGCCGTCACTGGGGCACGGACAGTACGGGAGGGGAAATATTTTGAATTCGATTAGTAGGTAATTAAATTCTCTCACCAGTGGAAAGCTACATTACTCTTGAGTGACATAGGGTATATTAGTAAGAATAAGTATTTTTTAATTTTTTTCTGATGCCCAGCGAAGTGGGCACGGGTCAGCTAGTCTTGAATATTCTTAATATTTATTTTCTTTTGTAGAAGTTACTAAGATTTAAACAGTGAAAAATATTAGAATTTCGTTACATTACTTAAAAGTTTTTGATGTATTTAATTCTTTGGGGCCATCCACAAATTCCATCACACGAATTTCATTGTTTTTTGACCCCTCCCTTGTCTTCGTCACAGCTGGTCACATTTAGATATTTTGCAATTATACATCACGAAATTGATTAATTAAAACAGCAGTTCCATAATTAGTTTTATATCCATTTAAATTGTTTTCTAATAATTTAAACAAATAGAATTGGAAATATTTTGAAGTTTTTCTTTAATAGTTCAAATTTCGTGTTTTAAAGCTTAAATATATTAGATTTTGAAATGTGACGTCACGAAATTTGTGTGACAAGGAGTCCCCTTGTCACACAACGTCACACTTCGTCGACCCCCCTTGTCGTGTGACGTAATTAATGGGTGGCACCTTTGAGACCTCAAGTTCAAAGCCAAATACATTTTATTTCTATTTTTAGAAGTTTCGAATTAGAACTAATGTAATCAACAATTGAATGATTAATTGGTTCACTAACTCAGTTTACTATAATTTTGTACGTATAGATTGAATTTAGACAAAATACAAAAATTCTGAAGGTATTACGATATTGATATTATTTTTGTTGTAGTTGCTGAATATGGGGCATGTTATACACGGTGGATAAAATTATCTTAAGATCAGCTGTTATCATTAAAGTTTTTTTGGATAACAGAGATGCTAAATTAGTAGAGGTTTTTAGGAAGACCGTGTATAATAAATAATATAATGCTGGCTTCTCCAAGAACTGGTGGAAAGAGAAACTACATATATGGTGTCAATCACATCTTGCTATAATATTCCAATGGAACGTTATACCACGTTTCAGTATTTAGGTAGTTAATCAAGCAATCATCGCGTATTCAGCTTGGTAATTAATTATTAAATAATATTAACATGATTGTAATGAATAAACAAATGTACAATAAAACAATGAAACGCTTGTATTTACACAGGAAGGGGATGCTCGTCGGATGGGTTTATATTCTTTAGCAAACGAATTACAAAATTTAATCAAACGTTTTATTACGACCCAATGTTGCTTAGTTTTTTGAATACTCATCCCATAATAATTATACGAGGTTTATAGGCTCTATAAAAAAAGGGTTATACAATTGTGTTATTCATGATTTATGAGAATCAGTGTTTTACCGAGTCTATAAAACTCGGATAAATATTATGTGTTATAATTATATAGGTACATCGGTACTTATAAGGCTTATACAAAAACTCTATATATTTTGAATATGTTACAAAACCTTACAGCTTTTCGATTTTGTAAGAGTGTGACTTATGACGTCATAATTCTAACGAGTCGTAGATTAAACAGTGACTTAATTTTTTTTTATTATATCATAATATTACATAGTCATTAAGTCAGCAGTCAGAAGCCCTTAAGCCCTTTTGCGCTTTTGCCCTTTTGCCCTTTTGCGCTTTTGCCCTTTTGCCCTTTTGCCCTTTTGCCCTTTTGCCCTTTTGCCCTTTTGCCCTTTTGCCCTTTTGCCCTTTTGCCCTTTTGCCCTTTTGCTCTTTTGCCCTTTTGCCCTTTTGCCCTTTTGCCCTTTTGCCCTTTTGCCCTTTTGCCCTTTTGCCCTTTTGCCCTTTTGCCCTTTTGCCCTTTTGCCCTTTTGCCCTTTTGCCCTTTTGCCCTTTTGCCCTTTTGCCCTTTTGCCCTTTTGCCCTTTTGCCCTTTTGCCCTTTTGCCCTTTTGCCCTTTTGCCCTTTTGCCCTTTTGCCCTTTTGCCCTTTTGCCCTTTTGCCCTTTTGCCCTTTTGCCCTTTTGCCCTTTTGCCCTTTTGCCCTTTTGCCCTTTTGCCCTTTTGCCCTTTTGCCCTTTTGCCCTTTTGCCCTTTTGCCCTTTTGCCCTTTTGCCCTTTTGCCCTTTTGCCCTTTTGCCCTTTTGCCCTTTTGATCTTTTGCCCTTATGCCCTTTTGCCCTTGCCCGATTCGGGGAATTTTGGTGGTGCAGCTTCATCTGCGATATTGTTACAGATATAGGTTTAATGCGTTGTTTGAGATGCGACATTGTTAATATCGTTAAATATAGGCAGATAATGTGTATACTCTAATGTGGTTATGCGTTAACGGCGTTACTACTAATAATACGTATTCGGCCAATGTTTTTTTTTTTTTTTTTTTTTATTGCAGGAGTTCAGCAGACAGGCAGACGGCCCACTGGATAGAAAGCGGTAACCATCGCCTATGGACATTTGCAACACCAAAGGTGCTACAAATGCGCTGCTGCTCTCTTAAGTGAGTCTGGAACCTGGTTACTAATGCCGGAACACAACTCAAAGTTGTTATGGAGGCATGCTCTAGACCAGGGGTGGTAGCCATCCAGTCGGGCAAATGCCCTACCACCTGGCAAATGTTTCAATCTTTAACACTAACGCAGGTGTGGCCGCAATATAATACGAAAACTTGACTAAAACAGTATAAACATAAAAATTGGTTCTATACTTAAAAGAAAATGGAACAAAACGACCTGATGAAAAAGTGCCTTTTCAATGGAAAATTTAACGTCATGGCCGGAACATTCGATATAAAATTTCATTTTCTGCAGGCGACCGATCGCTAACTGCAACATTGCACTTCTCGAGAATTTGTTGTGCATTCTTTATCACTTTGAAGCGCTGTTAAAAAAAAAAAAATCTCTCAAAGTTCTTCCTCGTAATAATGTCATTTTCAGGCCATTTTGGCAAGTTTTAGGTCTACGTGGATGAAAATTTTGGGGATATTTAATCTATATGCCACTACAATGCTGTGGTGAAATTGCGGGATATTGTTTACAAAGAAATGAATTGCCCCCTTTCTAACTTTTGAAGTATGAAGTGGAGAATTCTGAAAAAATATCAAGACGGTAGATTAAAAATATAACTTTCAACGAAAATTGAATTGAATAAAACCAGCCCCAAAGTTTGCTATTAAAATGTCATATGTCATAGTGACGGATTTTCTTTCAAAAACAAACATTATGACGCTAGTGGTCGAAAATTCTGACAATATTGTCAATTTAATTCAATTTATTCTCCAAAACTTTTTTCAATTTCCATTGTTGGTAGTATTATTGACTTGTATGTCTTTGAAGACCACAAGCCATAAAAATGCTCCGGACTTTTGGAGGGCTTGCGTGGGGCCATAGGAAGGTCAACATGTAGAGACCCCATGACAAATTTTATGTAAATGTGGCGTGACACTTATTGACATTTTATATGTATGTCTTTGTAGACCACGGGGCATAAAAATGGCCCGGACTTTTGGAGGGCTTGCGTAGGGCTATGGGAAGGCCAACACGTAGAGGCCCTTTGACAAAATTTAATCTAAATGTGGCGTGACACTGAACGGCGATTATCCCTGTCTACACCATATAGTAATGCACCCAAGGACAAGCCCCGGCCAGTGTAGGACTATTGTGGGAAATGAGGCCAAAAAATACCGGGCTATTGGGGTGAACTGCTAGTGGTACTACGGGTCTGGGAATATGGGGACTATGGTGTCTGCCCGTCGCAATATTCGGAGAACATGGAAAAATGGGCAGACCGTGACTCGCCACTCCCTGCATGGGCCCCAAAAAATGCCATAGAAGGCAGGGGCAACATGCGTGTGAGTGGCTAAGGGGTGTAGAGAGGTGGGCTGCAGGTTCACCGAAGCTACTTCTGACGTGATGCCATTTGTCACATCCACCCCTGGAGCTTGAGTCTTAGCTCTAGCGATCTCCACTCCGTACCGGCTAGCTAAGGCGGCAAGCAAGGAGGTGGGCTTTGTCTGGGCACCCGGAGTCAGGTACGAGGTGTCGCTACTCACCTAAGGCTTCGCCACAAAGCCTCCCTGCAGGTTTGTTGACATCATTATTAACATTATATAACATAAATGATTCAGTTAGCTATGGCACCCACACTAGAAAATAAAATTCTGTGTTGTGGGTGCTAAGATGCGTTTGATAGAGACTTTTACCATTGGCCTCGGTTTGTATGTACCTTAACTGCATGTTTATAAATACATAAGTTCATATACATAATAAGAATAGAATAAATTAATAATATTAGGTAATTGGCATATGAACATATGAAATTGGCGTTTTGTAAGGGAGGAACATAAAGTCGATTTTTTTTTAAATATAATATATTTATTTAATCAAAGTATGTACCATTTCTATCTATGCACTTCTGCCATCTCATAGGCAGTTCATTAATCCCTTTACTAAAAAAACCATTCGGATGGGAATCAATAAAATCTTTGAAGGCGCTTTGGACTGCCCCATCGGAGTTGAATTTTTTCCCTTCCAAGATAGTTACCCAAATTTTGAAAAAAATGGTAATCTGTTGGAGCAAGGTCCGGGGAGTACGGTGGATATCTTAGACATTACAATTGAAGCTCCTCTAATTTGGTAGCCGTCTGTTGTGCAGTGTGTGGTCTAGCGTTGTCCTAAAGCAGCAGTGGCCTAGAGCGATTGACCAGCCTCGGTTGTTTAGCAGGTAGTTTTTCCATCATGGTTTGCAGTTGCTGACAGATTTAAGGAAGCTGTAGTGAACGACACCTGTAGTCCACCAAACTCTCACAAGTAATTTTTTTTGAGTCAATTTTCGCTTGGGGCTGGATTTGGCTGGTTTGCCAGGTTTCAGCCATTGCGATGAGCGTTTCCGATTATCGTACAGGATCCACTTTTCATCACAGGTAATGATTCAATTTAAAATCCCTCCATTATTGTGCCGGTTGAGTAATCTAACGCAGCAGTCGACGCGCGTTTGTCGATTTGCTGCACTGAATTCATGAGGTACCCACTTTCAAGCTTTGTCACCTTCCCAATTTGCTTCAAGTGGATTAAAATAGTTTTATCACTAACACCGCAGCCTGCAGCTATTTTGGACGTGGTTTGCGATGGATCCGCTTCCACAATAGCCTTCAATTCTGCATTATCAACTTTGGTCACCGGCCGTCCACGGGGCTTGTTCTGCAGGTCGAAATATCCAGAATGAAAACGTTGGAACCAAAAATGCACTATGTTTTCTTTTGCGACACCGCCGCCATACACATCATTAATCCTTCGAGCCGTTTCGGCAGCACTGGTGCCACGATGGAACTCGTACTCGTAAATAATGCGATACTTCAAGTTTTCCATTTTGTAAACTGACTGACGCAAAGAAAAAACCAAAAGAGGAAAAAACAAATGAATTACATTTTCCAAAACACAAAAGCATAAGTAAATAGCTGTATAAATTTGAAATTAGAATTCCTAACCAAAGAGGAGATATTTGAGATCAAAGTGGCCAGTACGACAAAACGCCAATTTTATATCTAAGGGCCTAATATTATACATAATATTAATTAAAATACGTGACATAAGGATAATAATTACAACATAACATTTCCAGCGTGTACAAAAAGTGGCTAAATTAATATATATGAGTATATATATACATTACACACACATATATATAGTATATGTACATATATAAAATAGTACATTTTATTGAAAGGATGACACCATTAGGCTCTCTGTGAAATCATGTTAGTGAGTTTGTTACCATTTACTAAGTATGGATTTTGCTTCTCGAAGAGAACAGAGTTTTATGTCACAATATTTTAGAATTTTATTGTAAACTATATGTACCCGGCAGACGTTGTCCTGCTCTTAGAAATAAAAATCTAGAACCCGATTGCAGCGACATTTACCGGGACCAATAGTTAATTTAAACCATTCTCGAATCCACTTTAATAAAACCAAAAAAACCATCAAAATAGGTTCCATCGTTTAGGAAGACTTTAGCGGTGCCACCTACCGGTAGATCTATAATCTTAACCATCCCATTTAAACACACACAAAAATTATTTCACCTAAATATTGGAACCCGATTACAGCTAAATTAATTATTTTACATGTATTTTATCAATAAAATAACTCCGATCGAATCATCTGTTTTAAATGACATTCAGTTTTTTTACTTCCTCTTTGACGATTTTTGCAGCACGCATTCTGTCAATTCTATGTCAAATGTCATAAGGTTACATTAAAAAAGTTTATATTGTCCAAGGCGCTAAGGTTAGATTAGAAATAATTTTATATGCTGGTTAAGTATTCTTAAATTTTATAATTTTCTTAATTTTTTCCTTAATAAAACCTTCTCCTGACAATAACAAACACAAAAAAAAAACACGTGTGATGGTATGACCTAGGGAAATAGGGATTCATTTTTATATATATATAGATGAAGATAGTGATAAAGGGATGAAAATTGTAATAGTAAATTATATAGTATAATATATAATAGTAGTTTTTGAAATTTGAAGTATTTTTTATTAATATTCTATGATTCCGTGACTAAATAACGAAAACAAGAAATGTTTGTTACCTCTACATAACACTATATTTTTTGTGGATTGCCACGCACTTCGTAGAAAAACAACGATGAAATATTAGAACATATACAAATTAATTCCTGAAATTAAATTTTCACGGTACAGTAATCGTAAGATGCAGCCTTTTTGTGTAAGGCTTTTTTTGAGATTCCTCGAACGAGATTCGCTTTATATTTTTATTTACTCCTTTCAGTCTAATTTAATATGCGGCTTCGTGAAAGGAATTGCCAGAATATATTTTTGCATTTACTTAGTAAGGCTTGAATAAAATCAAATTTTCTTAAGTACTAGGATATGCCCGCGACTTCGTCGACGCTTGACAGGTAATGAAGATTACATTTATTTTGCCAGTAATTCATAAATTCAAAGGGTATTTTCAGCAAGAGAACGGAACGCGGGATAAGTAATGTTACTAGAGGGATATACAATGACATCTGTTCTACTTAAGATGTCTAATAAATATAGAAACTGTCGCATAATCAAGTACTAATATCACGTGATTTCGAAATTAGGAAATCCCGGGAAATATAAAAAGTCCCGGGCTATATTGTTTTAGTATCAGTTGGATCCGAAACAGTCAATTTTTATAAATTACTCCTAGAAAATTCACCTGAAAGAGGACTTAAGCTATCGTTTTAGTGAAATACGATCAAAATCAGCTTATATTTACGCAATTTAACTAATTTGTACCAAACCCAGGAAAATACTTCTCAAAAAATAATTTAAGCTATCGTTTTAGTGGAAACTGTGTTAGAATGAGCTAATTTTTATACACCAGAACGATTTCAAACCGCTCTCGGGAAAATTTCTGCGGGATACCCGGGATAAAAATTATCACATAAACTTTTATTACATAAAATCTGTTATCGATCACTGAAAAACTCACATTGGAATTCTAATTTTCTTTTCAATCTGGTCATTTTAAATAATTCCCAAAAAAATTCCCGCGGTATTCCCGGGATAAAAAGTAACGCAGATTTTAGGTCTTAAAATTTGCTGTCGATCGCTGAAAATCGCATCGAAATCGGCCCAATAGTTTTTGCATGATTCCCAAACAAATAGACAAACAGGCAAGAAATCTAAAAAAAATGCATCGTGTTCTCCATCGTTTATATAGTTTGTTCCGATTGTTTTTTTTCAATAGCTTCAATTCACAGACACGGTATGTTTCGAATTTTATAATATTATAGATAGATATATACCTAATTAACTTTTTTAAAGTAATAAGTGTAAATCATTGCCGTCGTGCTTAGTATACAAATGTAGAAAGTTCAGTATTTTTCTACCATGGTAAAAGTCTTAAGTTTAATAAATTTGCGTCTATGGAGACCATTACACAAATTTTCCGCTATCCAACAACACCATTATATAGCGAAATCTATATATATAAAAGAAAGTGTTAGTTACACTATTTATAACTCAAGAACGGCTGTACCGATTTGGCTGAAAATTGGTGGGGAGGTAGCTTAGAACCAGGAGACGGACATGGGATACTTTTTATCCCGTTGGAACAGGTAGGTGGCGCTGAGATCGGGTTCTAGAATCCTCCTAATCACCTGGACCGATTATGGTGATTTTGTTTTTGGGTGTTTGAGTGGGTTCCCGGATGGTTTAGATTCACAATTAGAACCGGTAGGTGGAGCTGAGATCGGGTTCTAGAATCCTCTTAATCACCTGCGCGATATTGGTAATTTTGTTTTTGTGTGTTTAAGTGGGTTCCCGGATGGTTTACACCCACAATTGGAACCGGTAAGTGGCGCTGGGATCGGGTCCTAGATTTTTATTTTTTCAGAGCAGGACTATGTCTGCCGGGGTCGCTATTACTTATATAAAACATACATTACAATTAAATTTTATCTATATAATCCGAGCAAGTTTTGGTAAAAGTAACAATTATATGCAGACAGATGACAAAAATATCGATTACGTAAGAGTATCGTTATTGCCAAAATGGCCACGCAACCCTAAAAAGGGATTTCTACTATCTATTCTCTAACTTTGGCGGCGGAAAATTCAAGTCGTTTTTGATCTTAACAGAACTGCTTGCTTTTTAAGTTACACAATTCAGATGAAATGGAGGACGTTGAAGGCTTTTATGATGTTCTTTTTACAAAATGTACAAACGTGCTTCCTAAAGCAAAATGAGATTTCATTAAACCTTCTTTCACAAAGAAAGCAAAATCCCGTTGCTCGGAATTTAGCAGCCTTCTATACGAATGCTTTTAATTAAACTGGTTTGATCATGTTAGCGGAATGTCTCTCAGATATGGCATTTAAAACATAGTAACTAAGACTAATGTATGGCTAAGCGCCCTATTGTCAATAGAAATACAATTAAAGTGTCTGTTTCTGTATGAAGCTGTTATTTATATACTATCTAATTCTAAATAACCGTCATTAGAATTTGTGTCTGTTTGTTTAGAAATTTGTGTGAAATAATCTATAAAATGGTTGAACGGATTTTTATGATTTTAGAGATAAAATATGTTGTAGGGTTCAGAAGATATATGTAAATAAAAATATTTTTAATTCTACGCGAATGAAGTTGCGGGCGCAACTAGTAAACATATACAACTCTGGAAGCAGTAAATGAAACCTAGTGACGCCATTCTTTCTATACGAATACTCGGAGCAGAAGCTAATTTGTTCTCTGCAAGGAGACGCCTTTTCTCGTCCATCGCATTGGAATTGTAACGATGAGTGCGTATTCCTTAGAACAAATATCAATTAAGGTCGTACTACGTGCCGACAATAGATTGAACGCTAGGTTTCTACGATATAATGAATGGCCAACAACCTAACCAGACGGTTGACCGTGCTACTATAACTATATATTGTGGGAATACAATTTATAGACATGAATAATGAAAGAAAATAACTGTTTATATTTTTATTGATCATTCAGTAAAGATTGCATGTGAACTTTTTATTCATTAATATGTCTACTACTTCCAGAATATTAGAATTCTCAATAAGCGTTATCTTGGTCTTACATTAAGCCCTCGCGGTTCGCATCTTCTTTTCATCTTCGCCTTCCATTATTTTTTTGTGTTAATAATGAATAAAATGTAATCAACTGTATATTTAAGATTTCGGCAGTATATTGTGGGTGAGAATGTATTTTACGTGAATAATTAAAAACATATAACTGTATCAGCGAATAATTGTGTATATTTCTCCTAAATAATTTGAAATGTTTCTTAATTTAAATATTTCAATTACTAGTTATTATATGAGTCATCAGTTATAGTCTTTTTTTTGTTGTAAACACCCTGATGTTGCATTTCACTCGTCTTTATCGACCGCTCTTATTCCCTGCCCGCCTTACCGGTTCAATCCTTTCCCATTTGTACTGAAACTTCAAAATACGAAACGTGCTATTGCTTAAATAGGCACTTACCTAAAATAAGCCCCGTTGTGTAACTGGACCTGTTGTTAACTTGTTTACCTCATAATTACGATTATGTACACTTACAAAATTTCGTTTTAAAATCCTTTAAACCTTATTTTGTTGACCTTATTTACTAAGGAAACAAACATCTGTTCATAATTATTATGTTGTTTCTCGTAATATGGGTTTATAAGTAAACAAAGAAAAAACAAACTGGGTAATCCTTGTATTTTTAAGAAACATAAAAGATATTGTTCAGTGTGAAATTAATAATTTCATATAGTATTATTTTATGATAAAGATTAATTTACATGACCTTTCTCTGCATTTTCACATGCGTATAAATTATTCAATTTTCTGATATGAAAAGTATCCCATCTTCTTCCTCGTTTCCAAAGTCCTTATTTTTAATTGCTGAACATACAATCCAGCGGCGGTTCACCTGACGGAAAGCGGTCACCGCTTATGAACATTTGAAAAATCAGGGGCGTCTACAGTGCATTTCCGACCTTAAGGAACTCTTATGTAATCCTTCCTAACCAATACAACGTCGTGGAGTAAAGGGAACCCTCTGCGGACGATCCCTCCAGATCATTATTGTATGCGGTAAACGATCATGAATCTAGTCGGTTTATACAGTTTCAACTATGCAAAATGCTCATCGTTACTCCGCGATAACTAGGTCAATTTTCCGCTATACATATTATATTTATACCTGTTATCAGAATTTCAGGACACGCCATTTATTTCCCAAGCACGTGCAGAAGGAACAATCAAACGAACAACATCCAAACAAAGTCACTTTCAGATTTGTTTCAGTATGTATACTAGCATGACGATAACTCCGCTTATTATTATCAAATCAGAAATAAACACTCGAATTGTGATTAATATTCTTGCCTACTCCTATTTTTGATATAACATTAATGATGTGTAAATTAATTTTCAAAAGATCACATGTGTCATATTTTTTATGTATTTTACACGACCTCTGCGGTACGAATAAACCCGTGATATTTATGTGCTACAGTCAAATATGTTTTATGTATGTGTATGTAAGCATATTGGATTCATTTTTTAATCTACTTGAGGCAAATAACCTTATTAATATTTC
Organism: Dendrolimus kikuchii; assembly: GCA_019925095.2. Lineage (NCBI taxonomy): Eukaryota > Metazoa > Arthropoda > Insecta > Lepidoptera > Lasiocampidae > Dendrolimus > Dendrolimus kikuchii. Next base: position 16,079,385 of record CM034390.1, read on the forward strand.
TGTTATTTCGATTAAATATTCATTTAATTATTGCGTCTAAATATGTTAGCTATTCCACTCCAATAATTGTTAAGTTTAAATGTTGTTTCCGCTCTTAAAGGGGTAATATTTGAACAGGTTTTGTTACCATTAAGATTTTATAACAAACATGGGACTTTGTTTAGGTTAATTATCCTCTTTAATTGTCTTTTGTAAGGGTCCAGGTATGTTCTCGGGTCTACCGGACACGAGCTTCGTATACGAGTTACTATTTAATTATTCCGCTATCCTGCGATCAACGTAGTCATGTCACGATCCAGACTTAAATAGTCTGGGTGGCTACTTGAAAATTTGTCCCTCGTTTAAATGTTCCCCAAATTAAGCATAGCCTCTTAACCGTCGCATTCAAAGGCGCTTAACGGGTTTTTAACCATTAATAGTGCCAATTAAAATTCTCGTTTTATTTTATTACTTCAATTAAGATTTAATTGTAAATTTAATCTTGAACTAGTGATTATCAAAAAGGATAAACATGTTATTATAAATTCTTAAAAAATAAACATATCAAAGAAAATATGAATTTGGTTAAATTGTTATTTCTTCTTCATGTGTTTCAAAAAAGAATGCAAATAAAATATCTTTAATCACGAGAGTGGCACATTTCTGGCGCAGTATGGATACAAAGCTTAAGCCAGAAATGCAGAATTAACCCATTGTCATGATTTAGTTTCTGTGTTTTCTATAACGAAGAATACTATAAAATACATTCAGCCCAGAAATGGGATACTTTTCCTGGTATACGAGTCCCAAGCTTATGTAAACAAAGATGTGTGGAAAGTTCTAGTTTTTTAATGAAAATTAGCATAATAATAGATTTATAAATTAAACGTTTCTTACACGTCTTGAATGCAGCAGTAAGTAATTTGTTCCAAATGTTTAACACTTTTGATGACAGAGATACATTTACTTACTTGAAGTTTTTAACATTTTCCGTTCTCAAACTGGTTTTTCGCATCTTTTAAATATTTATGAAAACCTCAAACGTCTGAAAACTTTTTAATAATTTGAAATATTATCATACCCAAGAGTAGGTATAGATTCTAAATACAACACTGGTTCTTGCATTTAGAAAAAAAAATGATACTTTATGTTTAACGTAGTATTTGTTTGGCAGTAAATTATAATGTATAGGTATATGACTCATTTCGATTAAATATTTCATACATATTGCACGTTCAGATAAAAAAGCGAAATATTTCTCATTTCCTATGATATAGTAAAAAAGAAATAAGCCGATAAGAGATAAATTCATTTTAAGCGTGACGATTTATCAGAGCTGTAGCAATGGGAGGTCGCGAGCGGCGTCATCGTCGCCGCTCTCCCCGTCGCCTCGACATATCTCTATGATAAATTACAAAATATTTGCGAAATGGTTGAATTCCAAAATAAAAATGTTTTTTACTAAAAAAGAAGTTACTGCTTGTTTCCAGTCTCCTTAGTTTCTTGAATTTATATACCGGAACTAAAGAAAAATATTTTGCGCTACAACTGAATGCAGATGGGTATTTAAGTGCGATCCAGGTCAATCGTTCGAAATATTTTCATCGGATGTGAGCGAACAGCGTCAGAATTTGTCCGTGCGACAGCTGCCGTTGACGTGTCTCAAAGCGCTATTATGCCGGTTCTCGCTTTTTATTTATGATCGAGTTGAGCGGTGCTTATTACGGGTGCCGCAACGTTCTATGTTTCATATGCTAACCTTATGTCTGCGTTTGCTCTCATCTTGACGTTTATTGCTGCTATTTGCCAAAAATCGCTGGTGAAATGATATCTCATAGTTTGCATGTCGTTGAAGACCACGGGCCATGAAAATTACCCGGACTTGGCGGGCTTGTGTGGGGCCAAGGGAAGGCCAACATGTAGAGACCCCTTCAACAGATTTGTAATAATTTGTAAGTGTGGCGTGAAACTGACCGGTGAATATCCCTATCTATAAAGATATCGCGTTATTAATGCAACACTATTTAATTTATTTGACTAAGTAATGTGTATATTTCAGTAATTTAAGGGATTGCTCATAAAATTTGAGTAATTACGCTTACTCTTACAAGAGATATTAATTGTTTAATATAGAAGTTAGATTGTGCACATAAATCACATGTTAAGTTCGACGATATCTGGTGGCTTATTTGCACAACTTTAAGTACGCCTATTGTTATTCACGCCGTATCTTGAAAGTCTGCAGTGATATGTGTTCCACTAAACTCCGACATATATTTGGGCGTTTTTGTCTATCACTTGGCGCGAACTTTCCCAATGTTTTCTCATTCACCCGCAGTCTTCCTTGAAAGTTAACTCATTCCTGTCTCGGCGGGTGCTTGCCGAATTACGAACTCGGCACTCAGTCGCCGATGCGTGTAAAATGTCTTCACGATCCCTGTAAATCCCGTGATGCTCGCGAGACTCCTCCACTCTTACGAGTTGCTCTACTTACGCCCGCTTTTTTAATCAACTAATTGCTAATTGAAAAACTTTAGCGCGTAAACTATACTAGGTACACCGGGTACAAAAAATATGGTAACCTACTTTTTACTTTCTAAGATTTTGATACCTGCTATCAGAGGAATTTAAAGTTTATACATAAACTTTGATTTCTCATGGTCAAAACACTAAAGTATAACATAATTTTTTTTTCGTAAAGTTATTTTTGGGGCCCCGTAGCTATTTTGACAAAAACTCTTATGATATTGTCATATCTGTCCGTTTGTCTTTGTAACTTTTCTTGTACACTACTGGGTTTACGTGAATTAAATTTGATAGGAAGATGTAGATTGTATGCTGCTACAAAGTTGTGCAGTGAAATTGCAATAAAATATAGATTACATATGGCTTCTGTAGATGTAATTAGGCGTTAAAAAAGTTTTTTCATTGTACATAGTCGTCTGGGGGGACGTGGCACAATCGTGAGGCAGATTTTAATAAAACAATAACGTTCCTTAACGATTTTAGGATGAAATTAATAGTTAGCGAAATATTACTCCCAGATATGAAAATTGTGGCCATTTCCTAACTTTTAAAAAACAACATTTGTTTGTAGTTTTTGTCTTATAGGATATTTTCGATTAAATGCTTTTTTATGGAGACATATTTCAACTCTACTGAACCTTTCATCGTGTGCACGCTGAAAGGCACTTATTTGTTTAATTTGGTTTTACATTAACGAATTCCTCACATGGAAAAATATCATATGACGTACGGTTGATAATTTTTAGACGATCGTCATTTTTAGATAGTAAGATCAAATGCTTACGTCGTCTGGTGTGTTTTCTTTGATAAACTGTTCCAGTCAAAAGTTACTTTCACCCCATGTAACTTCTGAAAGATATAAATATCGAATATTACGCGGAAATAAATGTTTTAGAGTTGCTATTTGCTTAAAGTAACGAAGATTTATAATTTGTCAGAAGACGTGGTTTTTAAATTCATGTAAGTAATTTTTTTATTAAAATAATTTTTATATTGCTACAGCTTTTCAAGAGTTGAGATACTTATAATATATAAGAGAATCTTAAAAATGTGATTCAATTTGTAAGTATATGAGTATCTAGGGGCCTTAATTTATGACATTATTATCTATATCGTCAATATTACTTTTATGGGACTAACGTGTAACATAATTAACGTTATGAATAAATGAGTTTATGAGTTTTATGACATATTTGTGTAAAGTCTGATGATAGTCAGTCCATACTTGGGATGTATAACGCAACTAATTATTGTTGTATCATTATTAGTATAGATGTAAGAGTAGACGTTGGTACACTCTCAATAGTGTTCTTATTCCATTAAGTACCAGATACTAGCTGACTGGCGACAGAAAACGCTCGTCGTCTATATAACGAGGTTAAAATCTTGCAATTCTATCAAAGTCTTGACTAATGGCGTTATCTGGTTACTTCCTGAACTCCCTGGTGCTGGCAATGTGATAAATTTTACTTTCTGTATATAAACTGCAATTAAAACTTTGTTTATCCAATTTAGACGCCAGGTACCGCTATGTATTTTCCTTTCTTTATACTCATTTCTTTATGCATTACATGGTCGTGTATGAGAGTATTATGACCTACTAAGAATTTCAAAATATGCCTCCAACTCTCATCTATGGATTTTGAAATGAATCACAGATTTTCTTCACAGAAACTTACTCTCTTACTTATTCATAATAGTTTTAAGAGGTTTATAGGCTCGTTAAAAAGGTGCTATTCATAATCGAATACTGAATGCGAATTAAATAACATGTTTGGACAAATGGGCTTATAAACCTCCTGTAATTATTATGAATAACTAGGGTAGATTTTTGGACCTTTTAATAATCATAATTATTATCCACAACATCTAGATAAATATATTGTTAAAAAGGATTGTATGTATGAATTAATCACATCGTCTTTATGGATTTTGTGTTTAATTCAATTGGCTCACTTCATTTTATTTTAGATGTTTTTTCTTTTTATCCGTGCAGGAACGGAGAAAGAATACAAATTCCTGCGGCCGGGCGGCCTATCGTAAGAGACGACAAAAGAACCCACAGCCAGGTGGTAGAGTATTTGCCCGACTGGATGGCTACCACCCCTGATCTAGAGTATGCCGCCATAACAGCCTTGAGTTGTGTTCCGGCATTAGTGACCAGGCTCCAGTTTCTCTTAAGAGAGCAGCAGCGCATTTGTAGCACTTTTGTGGTTGCAAATGTCCATAGGCGATGGTAACCACTTTCCATCAAGTGGGCCGTCTGCCTGTTTCTTGATCTCCTGCAATAAAAATTGTTATCAGATTTTAAAGAAAAACCCTTAATGAAATGTCTAAAATGGTTCATAAATGGAGAATAATCATTTTATAGTAAACTTTATTGAAAAACTATTCCAAAGTTTCTTTTTTATGATCAGTACGATTGGCTTTCAAAATACATATGAATGCGGAAGGCGATAGCACGAGCCATTTTTAAGATATTAAAATTTGGGGACCGAAGCAGTGAAGCAAAAGTATCGATAATATTTACATGGTTAAATTTTCTTCTGAATCACTTTTTGTATTTATAGGTTATGACTTTGTTGTTCCCTATTTATGTTCACAAACTTGTACATCGATCCTTTGATCCCATTTTCTCAAGGAAAAATATCGTGAATGTATTTTTTCGATAAAGTGAACTTGGTAATTTGCAAGCTTTATTAAAACAACAACCGTGACCTCACAGTGTAGCTTTTATCAACTTTTCGAGCAAAATGAACCGTAACTTTTTAAAATTTACTAAATTTACATTATATCGAACTTGTATTCAGCGCATCTCTCAAGTTAGTTAGGTTAATATTCTAAAATTAAAACAAATCTGTTGTTTTTAGTATATTATTCAAAAGTTGTAACTCTTTATAAGAAGTCTGTATTTTAATCAAATGAAAGGCATATGATTCACACATATCAGTGAAGTCGCAGTTCCAGCACAGTCCCGCCACCGTGATAATTATTCTTTCATACATTCTCCATGAACGCGTTCACACCTATCGGTCAGTGACGAGACAGTGCTCTCAGTGTCAGTGCTGGCGCCGACAACCACGGACATTCGGCGACGTCGATTTTTTTACTGGATCACGGATGCCGCTGCATCAAAAACAAAATGAAGGACGAGCGATTGATCGAATTGGTTTTTGAATATACTATTTTGTATGATTTATCTCATGCAAAGTACGTGTATACAAAATACAAAACCAATTTGTGGAACATAATAGGAACATATGCTTCATGCATCCATTTTCTTTTGATACTGCTCTTCTTCTTCGCCCAAAGCAAACATTCAAGGGTCATCGTCTCTGCCTGTTTGGTGGTTACACTCCTTGCCCCGGATTGGAATCACAGGGAGCAACTACCCTCGGTGACGGGGTACGGGAGCCGCCTAACAAGGTGTAAAGCAGTGGCTATCATTGCTCGTTCCGTTTTATTGAACAGAGCCATAGCAACAACCACAACTCTACTGAGTTGTGATTGGTGCTCCAGCGACATATTCGTCGCACACGTTTTGTCTGAAGATCTGTAGAGAACTAAATATTGACATGTGTGAATTGAAGCATTGCCGCATCACTGTAGCACTGAATTGGACCTGTACAGACATATTGTCGTAAAAAATAGTTACCGACTCATACTCAATTAATGGCTTATTCTTACACATATCTTCCTATTCATTCGCTTGCCTTACTATTGGTTGAATTTTTTATATTACATGTATGGCTTGCACATAGCTTATGTCCAATTTTAGCCTATAGTAAGGCAAATGAACGGTCAGATGTAGGAACCAACCATTAATGAGTGTTTCCATAAGTCAGTCGTAACCAAGTAAGCACACTAGTACGTCATAACCAACTATCCGATAGCAGGCTTCAGAGCCCAGATCCTCGTCGCAGAGTTACTAGTTTGGCATTCTACAGAATACACTTCGGCGAGTGTGCCGCGGAAGTCCACCCGTACGTTTTTACCACCATAAGGCAGACGTTGGCGCTCACGCTATCCATATATAGTAGAAATACCAACAAAGCGGATTTAGCGATATGCTTCTACTTTGAATGTACGTACCGCTGAGGATTGGAACTCTGTCGTCTGTTTTTCCTGAAACTTACAATTTAAGTGTCTTCAAGTCTCGAGTGAACAGAGTATCTTCTTCTAGGTAAGCGTGTTCCATCTTTGACTGCATTTCTACCTGATACCAGGTACAATGTCGGTTAAACGCGAACCTATAAAATATAGAAAAAGCATTCTCTAGTACAGTGTTACGAACCACATTTCTTTCGAGCTCGTTAACGAAACAATAAATAATGATTTCGCCGTCTCGACCAATGCAAGCTATTGTTCGAGTTTCACGTTTTCCGCCAGCCCCAAGCCCCGGTACCACACCGGTAACATGACGTCTCGCAGCTTCCTCACTGTTGATTTGTCAATGCAATATCAGAGGTTTCGTGTTTCCTCTCTATTGTTGGATTTTAGTAATCGGTTCATTTGTTTGTTCCAAAGATTTAACCGCAAGCGCTAAATGAAAGCCAACAAATCTACAAATTAAATTGTTCGCTGAAGTGTGAAGGCTTCGATGCCTGTATAACATCTATGAGTACCACATTATTCTCCAATTCAGCTACACTTTAATTTAATTTTTGTGACTTCTTACAATTATTTGATTTTGTTTTCTTCTTTCAGGTAAGTGGCAGATCAAAATTGAAATTCAATTTATATTGTTTGGTAATGTCGCTTGGAGTTTCTGTAGTACAGGTGAGTTCTTTGTATTATATTTACCTATACTGTAGCTTTCAAATTATGTACATATGTGTACGGTGCTGGTGGTGCACTCAATGAAACACCCCTTAAGTATGCACTGTATTTGTTATAGGCGCTTACAACATCAATAGGAAATAATTAGCACTACTGATACTAAACGGCACGTTAAAGTCGATCAACAAAAATTAGCACTAGAACCCGAATGTTCTTCTGAACACTGATAGCACTAATTGTATCAATTTCACCGATTAATATTAGTCGCACTAATAAAACACACTGGTATACACAAGATCAATCAAAGTTACGCTGAGAGTTCAAATGGCTGTAGTCTTCCGATTCTTCCTCTTCTCGTAGGTGTTCCTTGTTTTGCTTTTCTTCGTTTGTGTTTATATCTTGTTTCTGAAACAAATCGTAAACCATGCCGGTGGTTTGCAGCGCACACACTAAGGTACTACTTTTAGCTAGACGCTTAGCTGCTAATCAAATAATGCACATATTCGCGTTGAGCGGTGTGCGGAAGTATGGGAGTTCCAGGGATGAGGTCATGGGGCGATTCTGTCCGTAACAATATGTATGTAAAAAACTACTCATATTTTTAAAGATCTATCAATGTGGTTTTTGTAAACAATTAAGTTATAAAAGAGCTTAAAATCAAACATCAAATCATGGCAATATGTCAAGGACTCGCGTTGCTAATAAAATAAATAACAATAACACTTCAGCAGGCGTTGCGAAGTTCGTTATAATATTCTTCTTGCTTGTTACGGCAATGTCGTAAAAATGATTCATGACTTGGGGTACCCATAAAAAACCAGTAAATATGTAAAAATTGAATATTGCGTGAATGTGTTCGTTTTATTATTTCAATTTTATTTTCTGTTCGAAACTTGGCTTCGCTTCTGGGATTTCGGACCCAAAGGGTCAAAAAGAAACTTGTTTTAAGAACTCTATTAGACGGGAGACTTTTAGGAGTTGATGGGTGGGTAAATAATATCTTGAAAATAGAAAAATCCAATCGCAGTAAATTTGTAAATTTAAACGCTAAAACGACTTTTGCATCGAAAAATTTGTTTTTAGATATTTTCATTCTCACTTTAATTCTGAAACCTAACTTGAGTCATCATGTACAATATGTAGCTTTAAGTAATAATAAAGTATAAACGTACTTGTTTTGTATTTGTTATGTGTCAATACTGGGATTAGAAGCCGTTATCCCATTTGCCAGCATTTAACTAATTTGCGATCAAGTTGAGCCTATATTTTATACTAGGATATGCCCGCGATTTCGTCCACGCTTGACGTGAAATTCCCGCGGGATTCCCGCAACATGGCATTAAACAGATATAAGCTATCGTTTTAGTGAAAACTGTATCGGAATAAGCTAATTTTTATCAACCCGAACCACATACAAACCGCTCCTGGAAATATTCCCGCGGGATTCCCGGAATAAAAATTTCACACAATTTATTACATAAAATTTGCTATAGATAAGTGAAAACTGCATCGAAATCGGCCCACTAGTTTTTACGTGAATCCTGAACAAACAGACAAACCGACAAACAAACAAGAAATCTAAAAAATATATCGTGTTCTCCATCGTTTATGTAGTCTATTCCAGTTGCTTTTTTTAATAGCTTCAATATACAGACATGGCATGTTTCGAATTTTATAATATTATAGATAAATTTTTAAAGTCTGTACATAAACTCACAAAGAAAAGTAACAAAAATCTTTAAGCTTTAATGTTTTAATAGCTGGTGTCACTTTTCTTATATTTCGTAACTTTATTATTTACTTTAGTAACACAAAATATTACAGCTACAGTGACTCCCCCAAAGCGAGTAAGTACTTTTACTCGCCACGAAATTGATGTTTAGTCCAACCGGAAATTGTATCTTGGAAAATATGAAAGTTGAGAAAATTATAAGGACACAGAATTATTAACGTATTTTTAATCGTACTTGGGATCTCTGAAATATATTTTTTCATAAAATACCTCTGATACCTTCGACATTTTTTCATATTATTTGAAGTATAACTATAGTGTAAGTAGATCTGGTATATATTATCCTTAAATACTCTTTAATTCTGGTTTAATAAAGGAAGCCAATATGCAATTGTGTGAGCTGCTAAAACTTCGGAGCTTAGAGACTTATAAATGGACCGCAAACAATCATAGTATTTTATTCCACATTCCTGCTGAACAGCAATAATTAGAAAAATTACATTTTTGACAGGATTGTAATTTTAATATTAAAATATTGGGCCTCAATTTCTATTTAAAAATGTCTGTTTTACAATTTCCAGTCCGGACAATCTTGTATACAGTAATAAAGTGCAATCTGTGGAGAGCACGTAAACTGTATAATTTTCTTATAATATTACCAGGATATGCCCACCACTTCGTTCACGCTTGACTTGAAATTCCCGGGACACAAAGTATCACAGCCTTAAAAAAATAATGTAAGTTATCCTTTTAGAGAAAACTGTGTCGGAATAAGATAATTTTTCGCTTCGGGCAAAATTCCCGCGGGAGTCCCGGGATAACAAAATATCACATATTTCATTACATAAAATTTGGTATCGATCAGTGAAAAAGTCACAATAGAAATCGATTTTTTTTAATCTGGCCTGAAAATCATTCCCAGAAAAATTCTCGTGGGATCTCCAGTATAAAAACTAGCGCAGATTTTAAGTCTAAAAAATTGCTGTCGATCAGCGAAAATCGCATTGGAATCGGTCCCGTAGTTTTTACGTAAATCCTGAACAAACAGACAAGAAATCTAAAAAATGCACCGTGTTCTCCATCATTTACAAAACACACTAGAATTTTCCCAGTTCTATATTACATAAAAACTAAATTAGGTTTTTTTACATATTAGACCTAAAACTACTGTTTCTTACTCAATTCACTACAATAACAAAGAAACTAAGTCCGTATAGTCTAAAAGCTGCCTAGCAAAACATAGAGAAGAGTCGAAGTCAACCTCATTTGAAGTACTACAATGAATGACTTCTTTCCGATGACAACGTAGTGGATTGAAAAACGCGATTGCAGCGCCATCTATTTAGCTAATCTGTCTATTTTATAAAAATGACATAATTTATCGGGATAAAATGTATCCTAAGTGTTAACTCGGGTTATAAGCCAGCACTATGTCAAGTTTCATTCATATACGTTCAGTAGTTTCCAAAAAATATGCGATCGCAACGCCATCTTTTTTGCAACTTGCAACCGTCCATCTCACGGCAACCAGGTCATATATCAGGATAAAAGTATCCTAAGTTACGCTCCGGGATATAAGCTAGCTCTATATCGTGTTTCATTTAAGTCCGTTCTGTAGTTTTGACGTAATGCTCTAAAAGATAGACAGACAGACAAAAAATCTGAAAATTGTTTTCTCGGAATCTGCTGGTCCTAATTAGGGCCCCTGATTTTTTTCATATATATAAACGCTTTATACAAATTCGAACCATTTACAAATTTATTATAGTCTAGATAGATTCCAGTTGTTTTTTTTAATATCTTCAGTGTACAGACACGGCATGTTTATAGTTTTTTTATAATATATAATATTATAGATAGATAGATATAGATTTATTTAATAACGATACATTTACAACGAAGAGCAAACATAGAATTAAGAAAAAAACAAAAGAAGTGGGACAATGTCAAATAGTAAAAAGTAAACTATCTATGATGTCAGGAGCCTTAAGAACAGACGAGCTTGCATGACAAGAGTTATGAATGTCAAAGAGGCAAGTGAGGTGTGTAAGAATAAGCCTAAATGGCACTCTGTTGTTCGTGCCTACCCCGCAAGGGAACTGGCGTGAAGTTATGTATGTATGTATGTATGTAAAATATCTAAAGATTAAATTCCAACACTCTGTCACATTTTAAAGCTTAATATTTTCCTATCAATCTTTTTGACTTACTTTTACGTCCAATCTTTCAGTTCAACATACGATTGACACCATTGTTATCCCCATCTCCTTAATTTTTAAGTCACGGGTGCAATTTTCAAAGATAGCCTTTATACTTATTTCTACCGCATCCATTTTTGTAACATATTCACTTTAATGTTCTTAGTTCTGTTCAATTTGAAAGACGAAAGTTCAACGAGAAAGTAGGTATTTATATTTACTATTATATTTTGCCATATTTATCTTCTATATAAATAAAAATGAATCGTAGAAATGTAGGTACACGCAGAACTTGAGAACGACTACCGATTTTGATGAATTTTTTTGTATGTGTTTGATTGGATTACCAGGTGGTTTAGATTCACATTTGGAACCCGTAGGTGGCGCTGGAATCGGATTCTAGGATCCTCTTTATGTCCTGGACCAATTTTGATGATTTTTTGTGGTGGGATGTTGAGTTGTTCCCACTTACGTAGAGTTTTTCATATCATTGCATAGGTCTCTACAAGGCCTTTCCAGCGACACCTCGCTGGCCCAGATTGTCCAAGGTTCACCGGTTTTCTGGAGATTTTCCCCAGAATATTCGGTTTTCCTTTGAAAATTCCAGTTTTTTCTATTGAGACCCCCCCCCTCTTTCATCGGATAGTGCTCGTCGGGAGCTATCCATCGATACCATTCACGTCTCCGTGCGCTTTATAGCGACTTCAATAATTGTACTCATGACTTCCATTTTTTCATAAATTCCGGTTTTCCGCCCCTAAGTCCCGATCTTTCAAAGCGTCCCCTGGTCCGCGACCACCACATTGTAGGGCTCCTCAAGACCTACAGTTTAGTGTGCACCACGTCTCCATCCGACCCAAATTCGGCCTGTTATTCGCAGAAAAAGGACGGATTTTGGGACAATTTAAATTCACAATTGGAACCGGTAGAAGGCACTAGAATCGGGTCCTAGATTTTTATTTTTTCAGAGCAGGACCACGTTTTTCAGAGCAGGACTGGCCCAGGCAGGGCCCGGGACACCTAGTTTCTTATACGGTTAGGCGGAGACAATGGCTCTCCACTTGCTGCGATTTATCACACACATAAAAAAATAAGGCATTATATATAGTTATAATAAAATAATAATAATTTAATTTATGTAAAGAACTTATTTATAGACAACACAGTCCAATACATCTATACAAAAAAAAACACTCACACATAATAACACATATAATATAAAACATCCTAATATTAGTAGTATTTTATTCATTCATTCATTCATTCACAGTCTCGTAATAAAACTACGTTTTCACGGTCGCGAAAACTTATAAGAAAATACTAGGTACAGTCTAATTTTAATTTCATGAATACGAAAAAGAAAATATTGTATAACGTTTTCGATCAGCTTTTTAGACTTGAATAGGGGCGTGATACTGCGGTGTTGTGATACAATTGTTTTTGTATCGAGTTTACACTATGGGACCAGCATTGGCTGGCCTATTGTTTTGCGTGTTCGGACAGTACACCAAAGGCAATGGACAACTCATATCGCGCTGAATCATTTCTCTTTTAAAAGGACGTACCTATTGATGTAAAAAACGTAAAATGCATTGTTTCCTTCTTTGCGGTGAAAATGTTTAGCACAACAAAGGGCACTTGGTGTGTTTTGCTAACTTTGAAAACGCACTGATTTTTTTAAAAAAACAAGTATAATTTCAAAAAAGGAATGTTCAGGTGGTTAGGGCATGTAGAAAGGATGGATGAAAATAGAATCACGAAACAAGTGTATGACAGTATTGTGAATGGTAGAGTTAGTGCCGGTAGACCAAGACGACACATCATGATCAAATAACAGAAGTGTTAAAATGAGGTCAGGTAAAAAGCATATCAAATAAACGGGCATGTATGAAGAGTTTAATTTGTCAGGATCTTCGCAAGTGGAGATCTATATTCTCTGTCTACCCCCATGGGAAACAGGCGTGATAATATGTATGTATGTATGGTATCGTATTGCGTTTTTTTACTCTGCAGCCTATTAATATATTTTAGTCTGGGCATTATTTATATTAATGTTTATATGAAATATAAAAATGATTGCTTGCTACGATGTATGTACATACATTAAATTATGTATGTTTGCTCCTTCTTCACTCTCTTGGATATGAATCGATAAACACAAAAAGTTGTCTATAACAATATGTACTTTTACATGCCGTGTAAAACATATTCCATATGATCGCTATCGAATATCTAAATATATCTTTTATGATATAAAATCTTACAATTATCATTTACAATCATAAATAAAATTAAAACTAAAATATGCCTATACAAATAATACCTACAGCTTAATTTACAAAACATAAAAATTACAAATAGTAAATGGGTCCCAAATCACTGTCAGTTGGGAACGTTCCCAAAACGCTGGCCGCGTTAGCACTTTGTATGGCAACGCTGGTGCGTTGCCCAAAATACTAGCTAGCGTTTTGGTCGCGTGAGACATCTATCAACCGTTTTGATAAGTCTCGATAAAAGCGGTGGGCTTCAGGAACCCATGATCCCAGAGTTTCGACACCAAAAGCCACAAATATGTATCCGCTACCAACGGATGCATATTTGCGGTGTTTTAGTTTCTCTTGTTGGGCGGCAGCTACACCAGCTACCACAACCGCGTCGGGAACATGGAACACTGCCAGTGTCAATATTATATATTATAATACTATATTATAATTATAATATAATATTAGTATATTATATAAGTATATCTACTAACGGGATACATACACCATACAAAAAGGAAAATGAAAGAGATTTCTTGGAATATGTATTTTATGTTTACATGTAAGAAACCGCATCAAAAGCTCTAGTATATTACATTATAATGAGTTATAAAATCTATAAATGCATCATATATGCATAAGTACACCTGGCAATGGCTATTCTAATCGCTATTAATTGCTATTATAATCACATTACGCCATTATGAAAAGTATTGTTTCATGTAATAATAATATTACCGCATTAGAAGCTCACATAATTATGTATGAATGTGGTATGTAAGTACTCTTACCTTTCACATGATACGATCAAAAGGACGAATTCACGTGAAGGACAATGAAATTATAAAGGTATACGTTACAATGTTTATACTGTCAGGTTTCAGCGTTGCTTTTTGCTATATATAAAACAAAACGTTTACCTACTCTCAACTGGTATTTCACTTATAAAGTTCTACTGAAATTTTTCGTTGTAAATTATGTCTGCGTGGCTTCACTTACCGTGTGAGTTTTTCGAAAGACTATTAGACCTAGTATTAAAATAGATGTGTGAAAATAAATGGCAGCTCTGAAAATAAAGTCCTTTGTGAATACCTAATTATGATTTTACTTTATGCTTTCAATACCTATAAAATATTATCGTTATAATAACAATTTGTAACGTAACAAGGATGTGCCCGGGACTTCGTTTACGATTAACTTGAAATTCCCGCGGGATTCCCGGAACACGAAATACCCCATCATTTGAAAAAGAATGTAGGCTATAATTTTAGTGAAAACTGTCGGAATAAACTAATTTTTACGCACCCGAACAACTACAAACTGCTCCCGGTTAATATTTTCGCGGGGATCCCAGAATAAAATTTACACACATTTTATTACATTAAATTTGCTATCGATCAGTAATAAAATCACATTGGAATTCGATTTATTTTTTATCTGGCCATTTTAAATCTTTCCCAGAAAAAAACCCGAGGGATTCCCAGGGTAAAAAGTATAGGAGAATTTAAGTCTAAGAATTAACTGTCGATTAGCGAAAACGGCATCGAAATTGGCTTAGTAGTTTTTACGTGAATCCCGAATAAACAGAAGGAATCTAAAAAAAAAGTTGCACCGTGTTCTCCGTCGTTTATATAGTCTATTCCAGCTGGTTTATTTAATAGGTTCAATACAGAGACCGCATGTTTAGAATGTTATAATATTATAGACTATTTTTACTTTTAGGTGACAATAATAATACTTGTGCTGAAACTTTTTAAGGTACTGTGTCTCTAAACAAGAATATTGTTATATGTGCAGGGTAATTCACATCGATTACATTCATATACACTGCTCGAGGGGCACGCAAACCTATGCAATCATCCTTAATTAATATTAATACCTATGCTATTAATTAACAAGACATTATCCGTTAATATCACTTTATAGTGTGAGTATCATTTAAATACATTTGATTTTCTTACAATTTAATTCTAAAATTAAATTATAAAAAGGACAATGGCTCTAAATTTACTCCTTTTCAGAGGTCTTTGGGCAAATTTTAATCTAACTCTCAACAAAGCGTTTATCGAGTTTTTCGAGAGTTAATATGGTTCTTAAAAAAGTTCCAATGTGAAAATACTCGGATAATGCGTCACTAAATACTGCCATGTAAATTTGGTAAGTCAAAATTCGCTCATTGTCCATTGATTATACTTTTTAAGAGTGAAGTTATGGCTGCAAATAATTAAAAATTGGGTAGGTGCTTGAGAGTATATGTATAAAAAAAATTAGTAGATTCTAAAAACGTCACACTATTGAGTAATTAAATCGAGTGCCTCTGCAAATACGATTTCGATCCGAGCCCCTGAGCTGTCTTTTAAAATGAAATTGGATAAGACTTATAACATCTGTGTGTCCGAAACAGTTCAGCCGTAACAGTTGCTTAATCTGGGCTGCAAGCGATCGCTTTCGGTTCAGGTACTAGTGTATCGCGTATGAGCTGCACTTGCCATAATTGAATTACTTCTAAACTCCAAAGGATTTATTACGCTTTAAACCCAAAATTGTTAAAGTTTTAAAATCTATTTTAATTTGATGCTTTTAGTAAAGATAGCTCAAATCAAATATATGTATTATATTTTATAGGTATCTTAAAAATACTGGACATAAATATACACATATGTATAACAAATGTAGGTAATATACTAGAAATAATCAGACATCATCCATTATTTTATCCTATTAAATAAATCATTGATTTTGGAGCACTGGAATTTAGACATTTTCCAAACTGTTCATATTACGGTAAGACCAATAGATTGTGGAACAACCAAGAATGAAGTTTGACCGACACAAAAATTCTTTCACCATTTTTTAACTTTATTAACGCCGGGGAACACCAAAAAGTTGATTAAACGATTTGTATAAGGGTCATTCCACAGTCATTTTTCAGTGAATCCTGCCATTTATCTTTTGTAAAAAATAAATTTTTCATTCAACCTACAAGCATTCGGAATTTTTGTATATTTGCGCTGATAGCCGAAAACTGAAAAGATGAAAATGTTAGCATCGTTTCACATCCACATTAATAGGTTGTTTATCGTAATGGTAATTCGTATGGTTATTGCAACGTGCAATAACCGTTAATTAAAAAGATGTGCGTCGGCCGTAGCACGCGCGTGTCGCTAGCTTTGGAACGTGCGGGCGGAGCGGGCGTCCGCCCAGTGCCAGCACAGCCTGCGACGCGAGTACGCGTGTACTCGCCCGCTACTCCACCGCCAACCGCCCGCCTTACCCTTACCCGTGAATATCTTACGGCCAACTATGAGACAAATGAACCGTGAAACGGATCGTTCAGTGCTACAGTGACAGTGATTTTAATTGTGACTAGTAAAATTATTCCAAAAGTATATATACAATTTATTTAATGTTTAGTGAAAATCAAGTTTTCTACTTTATCTATTATAGGCTATCCTTTTTTTATATTTGTATTTTTTACTTTTCATGTTACAAAATTTGCGTGTATATCTTGAATTTTTTGGAGATAAATATAAATAGGTATTATGTCTTTCTATTTATAGACGGCGGCAGGTATTTAGTGTTGCAATGCCCATAGGTAACGGCAAGAACTTTTCATTATGTGGGCCGTTAGTCGGTTTGCTGTATTACCACAATAAAAAAAAATGTATTTTATATAGAAGTTACCGAAGTTATAGTTAAAGGAAAGATGTGTATTCAAATTCTATTAAAGAAAAGTAGGACACGAAACCGTGTCAACCAGAGCATTTAATCCTTAAGAAAAAGCATTTAAGAGCTTGCACCCGTATGAATATGAATTACCATTGTCTTCTCTATTATAGTATATTATAGAAAAGTTATTTAATGAATAGTTTCCAAATTTATTACTTTAACATTTACGGCCTTACTTATAATAATCTCGTTAAGAAACGATTACGCATCTCTTAAGTAAGAGAATCAGAATCAGACCCTAATCAATGAATATCTTTTTTTTCACTTATAAACGTGTATTACCTGTTGTTTATCTAAGAGGAGCACAGATAAACGAA
The DNA here is from genome assembly GCA_019925095.2 of Dendrolimus kikuchii. Lineage (NCBI taxonomy): Eukaryota > Metazoa > Arthropoda > Insecta > Lepidoptera > Lasiocampidae > Dendrolimus > Dendrolimus kikuchii. The sequence goes on from CM034390.1 coordinate 16,096,906, forward strand.
ATTTGAATGATTAACGTAGGTTGTACCCAAAATATTCGACTAAAGAGGAGTGATTATGGGTAAGATTTTCACTAATCGATTGCTGAGCAGTTTCTTTACATGCAACGTTTGATTTAGATGCAACCGGAGTTTAACATTGGTAGATGATGATGAGTTTAACAAAAAAAGGAATATCTCTATTATAAATTATTATTAGAAAGGCTTATATGCATCGCATCTTACTAAAATAATTCCAACATATTGAGTAAAAATATCTAATATCTTCCAATACGCTATTAAACTGCATTTCCTTTGTATCAAGGCATATTTTAACTTGAAGAACAAGAAATTACCACTTCGAAGTTTAATTCTTTGAGGAAACGCAAAACGGCTATGTATTTATGCTGAAAACTCACTACAATGTTGCTACAAGTTGGAGTTTCTTTGTTATAAATTTACGCAAGTCATATAACGTAAACCAAGTAGGAAATATGCATTTTCAAGATTTCATACAAAATATTTGATATGTGCAACTTTAGCGTCGTACAATTCGCACGAGTATGTTTATAAAAATCTCGTAGCAAATTTCGTTCTGCTTTAAAATTCCTAAGGCATAAAAGATATTTACGCGTGACTGCATTGCTATTGGAAATAGAATTTATGCCGTTTCTACCTTTCTCTATCAAACTATATACAATCCCGGAGGAAAAATAACAGGTATATCTATTAAAAGTAATATAAAGTATTGCTTCAAAAGAATTCCGACACTTTTATGTTTAGACGGTATCCTGTTTAAATATATAAAAGACATCCGAGAAGATAAAATTGCATATATATTTTAAACTAGGATATATCCGTAACTTTGTCCACGCTTGAGTTGACATTCATTCATTTACAAAATAATGTGGACTATCGTTCTAGTGGAAACTGTGTAGGAACAAGCTACTTTTCATGCATCCGAACAACTTCAAACCGGGGAGTCCCGGTATAAAAATATCGCGCTTTTATTACAGTAAATTTTCTATCGATCAGTAAAAAAATCACATTAGATCTTTTTTAACAGTCCATTTAAAATAATTTTCATAAAAATTCCCCGGGGACTCCCCGGATAAAAAGTAGCGATTTTAATTCTAAGTGTTTGCTGTCGATCAGCGAAAACCGTATCGAAACCGGCCCAGTAGTTTTTACGTGAATCCCGAACAAACAGACTAAACGTGTTTGTCGTTTAGTTAATTAGTTTAGACAAGAAATATAAAAAAAGCATCGTGTTCTCCGTCGTTTTTATCTATTCCAGTTGTTTTTCTTAAATAGCTTCAATATACAGTCACGGCATGTTTAGAATGTTATAATATTATATATGATTAATGAGGATGATCGTAGCGGCTTCTGTGACCTAATAATGTTCCAATCTATCGCTCAGTCGAGATCGAGAATCGAGAACGAGATCGATGACATGCCTAATTTATTAGAACACGATCTAGGGTTCAACTATCAAATTTTGTAAATTAGATAGATAGATAACACTTTATTGTACACCATTACAGAAAACTTACGAACTAGGTATATTCTAATTGGGTACAAAGGGCGGTCTTATCGCTAAAAAGCGATCTCTTCCAGATAACCCGTGGCAAGAATATTCTGATTAGGAGTGGCGATGGTGGTATACATAATTATTGTACGATTACATTAATTTTACATTAATTAGTTTTCTTTTACTTCCAATTTTATCTTTATCTTATCCAATATATGTTTAATCAACACTTGTACGTATGTTTTGGCTACGGGCATGAATTTCAAATATTTCTTATCCCCGAAAACGGAGTAGATTTTATAGGACATGGCTTTGAAGCTACACGAGCAAAACCGAGTGGAATGCTCCAGTTTAAATATAAATATTTTCATTCCATAAGTGTTTCATGGACGTCTATTCATCTTTTGGTGTTCTTTTGTTAAAACAGCCAATGTTTTTTCAGCGAAGTAACTCTACAAATGGAAGCTCAAAACTGATATTTATTATTGCCGTCATTAAAGCCTTATCGATTCTCTAGTGTACATACAAGATACTTTAAACCTAGAAGAGTCTTTTACCATACTATTATATTAAACTCCACCCAGTCTTAGGAGATACGTTTATGTTACGTATTGTAATTGTATGAGTATTTAAAGCCTGTTCAAGGTAATATACTCACTTGAGGTAATCTTAAGTACCGGTTAGGAATTATTTATACACAAAGTAGAAACCTCTCTACGATTCAAAATAATACCAAATAACTAATATCCGAAGTTTAAGAAGAAATAAGATTTTCTGTAATGATGGCCTAAAATTTTTGTGTAGGAAAGTTTATTTTAGGTACCTATGTATACGATAAGCGATAACATGAACCCGTGTCATTTTGTTTATTTCATGATTACTGGTATCTAATTTATTCCTTCTTCATATCTTTAGAAATTACCATGAAATTTAGTATAGAAATGTTTTGTATAACAGGACTGAACGTGGGATAGTTTTCAATCCAGAATATGAAATAGAACACGACGCGTATGAAATAGACAAAGACGCGTTTATATCTTTAGTAATATTACAAAATGATAAACGTAAAATAAACTGTATAAATAGAAAAAATTGCTTATTTTTATGACAGTAATGGTGATTAGGCAGAAACAAAATGTTGTTTTTGGACTGGTGCAAGAAATCCCATCCCATAATCTCGGTCGAGAGGTCAACATTGAAACCCCAAACAGGGTTTAAATTTTCTCCTATTTCCAAGTCTCGGGTAAACATGAGCTGCTCCTTGCATACATTAATATATAAGGATTGAATAATTCACAACACAGTTTGAGTAAAACTATTCTTAAATGTTTAATGAAATGGATCTAGCAATCACTGTCGTATCTCGTTAAACGTTTTCTGGTTTTGTAAGCCAAATTTTTGCTGTAAATCTGAAATTAAGAACTTTCTAACGTAAGGTGGATACACAAAACAATATTAATTTAATTTATAAAACAATATATATATATATATATATATATATATATATATATATATATATATATATATATATATTATATTAACGTGGTAGAGCATAGCATAGCGTAAAGAGCAGCAATATGTAACAAGCAGTGAAATATGTGTATGACGGTAATATTTAGATAGCATGGAACGTATATTAATTCCGATTCGGTGAGAATTTTCACAATGAACTTCACATCACACATACCTTATAGCCTGAATCTCGCCGTGGATTACTTTTCCGCATCGGAGGTCTATTAATATTCGTACGCCGTTCTCACGAGTGAAAACTTCGGCGACTCTTAATGACATAAGTATATCCAAGACATTTTATCCAAGATCAGAGACTTTGTGAAGTAAGTTAGTGAAGTTTATTGCCTTAAAATCAACAAGGTTGACGACAAATATGCTTTGAAGATGAAGTGAAACTATCATTGCATCAATTTGTCATACAAATAATAAAAAATATATACAATATTTAGAGAATATTGAACAAAATAAACGTTCAAAAATATGAAATGAACTAAATTCCTTTTCACCTTTTCTTCAACGTTTTATAATTTAAAGCTTAGGAAAGGACCTTATTAGAATACGGCTCTTTCTTTGTTTTTACAAGAGTTTTAAAAACCATTGTCAGAATATTGTTTTATAATATTTCCTAGGAAATTATTTTTTACATCTAAGCTTAACTTACAAGTAAAACCAAAAAAGTTGCGTCCCTTAAACTGGGGGGCTTTTAACCTTAGTACTTAAGGGATATTTATTTTGTACAACTTAAAGTACTATTTTACTTTGTAAGCCATTCAATAAAATATTTTAATGGTTTACTTAGGCCTGAATACTTCAGTGAAGTTCTTGTCTATTACAAGAATATGAAATATATCCGTGTTGTTGTTGTTATTTGAACACTCTATTATATTCGGATTGATCGTTGTGATACTTTTACAATATATAGATTTTAGCTTGATCATTAACTCACTTAAAGTTAATCGATGATATCGAATATGGAGCTCACGCATAACAAAAAGTCGGTACAAACGAGGCAATATCCTGTAATCGGTTCCACGATGCATTAGTTTGCATGGAGAAACGTTGAGTCAAAACGCTTTGCTTAGATTAGTAGTGTATGTTTGGTTTAGCGATAATACAGACCAGAGCGACCGATGGACATACAAAATATCCACTCTAGGTAATCTAAGAGTATTTTCTAAAAGTGCTCTCCTCGATTCTCGTGCTGTTTGTCTTTATTATAAATCGAAAACTCAAAGACTACATTTTAAATAGTATCAATTGCTCATTTTTCCAACAATATCACAAATAACAGGCACCTAGGGATAGGATTTTCTGAGTTTGTTTCGTGTATACGTATTTTAGAATACTATAAAAATTAACGAATGGGTACATAATTACCTGAATGGAGTGTGTGAAGGATGAAATGATGATTTGCGAAGTGACAGTGGATGTATGCCAGAATAAAGGATTTTGGAATGGAAGAAAAAGATATACCGATCCTAAATTATTGATATTCGGTGAAAGAAGAGAATGGATCTGGAAGTAAAGTCTTCCCTAGATATTATATGCTACTACGACATGGATGTTTAAGAAATGAGTTGTAATATCTCTTAGAGAGGTTGACAACGTGTATGGGCGGCGTCTTTGGTATTAATAACATCCATAATCGATAGTGATTACTTTCCGTTTCGTGGTGCCTGTTTGTTTACTTGCTCCGAACTTATCTTCAATTTATCACTTGCAAGCAATTGTGTCGGTAGTGGTATTAAGTTAGAAACATAAACGTTTAAATGCGAATCGGGCGAACATTATTCAATACTATCTTGTTCGATTCCCATGAGTATCTTTCGTCTTTCTCAAAAATACTATTTACGCAAACGTAGGTAATTCTGTGACAATATACATAATTATATTGTTTGACTATACTCTTGTCTAACTTACATATATTAAATAACGTAGTGTAGTGGGGTCCTTACAATATTTATTTAGGTGCTTTATTACAATATATATTAAGTAAACCTCTCGCGGCCGAAACGCTTATATCACTGATTTTAAAAGTGTCCTGTGTCCTTCGATGCTCCGAATAGATTGGTGCACCTGCCTGGGACGGCAGCGGGTCGTTGCTGCAGTTGTTTCAACAGCTACAGGGTGGTGGCAGCTGGGCTGCCAACCGACGAAACAGGGTGGCACTCGCAGGACCCGCAGCAATACTCGTAGCTCGTAGCGCCGTTTAGGGCGTCGGCATGACGCTCAGGCGCCGGCAGAACGCTCAAGGTGCCGGCATGACGCTCAGGGCACCGGTAGGATGTACAGCCAGCGTAAAAATCAGGCCAGTAGATGGGCCTGTCCGCATAGACTTGATCCTGGTCTACATGGAGCTGCATGGATCTTTAGTTAAGGATTTTAAGTTCCTGCTTCAGATGACAAGATTATATCAGAAAAAAGCTGCCTGTAGATGTGTTTACTGGGACGATTTCTCCAGTCGAATGCACGTAGCCGAATCAGAGTACATTAATATAATAAGAGAAGCCGACTGCATGCTGAATTGAGGATTATTCCTGATTTTATATCATTTTCAAGGAACACGCGGATTCTATTTTTAGAAAATTTCAAATATCAGGCTCACAAACTGAGAATATTTAAGAAAATATTATGTGCACTACGACAAATTCATATTTAAAAAGAAAATAAAGAATAAATTAGACCTATTGACAGAAATTAGACATATAGCCAGGTGGTAGGGCATTTGCCTGACTGAATGCCTACCACCCCTGGACTAAAGTATGTCGCCATAACAACCTTGTGTTGTGTTCCGGCATTAGTGACCAGGTTCCAGTTTTCCCTAAGAGACCAGCAGCGCATTTGTAGTAACTTTGGTCTTGCAAATGTCCATAGGCGATGGTAACCGCTTTCCATCAAGTGGGCCGTCTGCCTGTCTGCTGATCTCCTGCAATAAAAAATATATATATTAAAATTAAATAATTAAGTTATTATTAAATTGCTCCGGTGGTTCGGGCATGTGGAAAGAATGCATGATGAAAGAATGACTAAACAGATATACAATGCAAAAGTGGATGGATTCAGAAGTCGTGGAAGGCCACGACACACCTTCCATGATCAAATTGATCGTATACTAGCAGACGGTGATGTCAGGAGCCTTAAGAACAGACGAGCTTGCATGACAAGAGTTATGAATGTCAAAGAGGCAAGTGAGGTGTGTAAGAATAAGCCTAAATGGCACTCTGTTGTTCGTGCCTACCCCGCAAGGGAACTGGCGTGACGTTATGTATGTATGTATGTATGTATTATTAAATTCGTATTTTCAGCAAAATAAAGTAATAAATTAAAGAAATTTTAAGTGCAAATTATTCTAAAAATTCGGGGCTGTGTACCCCGATTTTCTTTTACCCCGAATACCCGAATTACAACGTTCAAGTTTTACCCACAAATATTATAAAATATAACAGGAATATATAGTAAATCGTAAGTATTTGGATTCCTACCTATCATAAGCACCCAAATAAATAGACGGCATCGCTACAGTGGTAAACTTTTCGTTTAATAATAACAAGAAATAATAATGATGGAAGATGTATATTTTTAAGATATATAGAAAACAATTCTTTGATTCCGATACTTTTATAGTTTTTTAATAATTAATAGACTAGTCACGCCCCCGACATCGTTCATAAAGCACTTGAACGAGATTATTTTTAATTTTGATTTAAAAAACGATGCAAGAGACTTTTGACAAAATTGCACGCGGTATATACGTTTGATACCCGGTAGATAGCAGTAACGTCTTATTATACTCGCTAAATAACATTAACAGTTACAAATAAACATTTATTTTTAAATAACAGTGAAATCCGTTGATTGCTCTCAGATACTATTTGAGGCAAACTTTCAGACAGATTGGGAGACAAAAATTGTTATTTATGATTTCCCATCTTATAATATAAATATTCGTTTTGTCTTAATTTTTTCCATTTATTTTGAAATAACACAAACACATCTCAATTTTATGTAATTGTAATTTTATATAGTTATACCGTCATATATATTATGTATATAAAAAAATTCTCTGTCGGTACATACGGTTAAAATAATTTTTTAACGTATTAATTACATTATAAAAACAAGATTGATATTTAAATGAGTAAATAAATTTAAATATTCTCTATTTGTCAATGAAAGTCAGACCAGGAATTAATAAACAGTATGTAAAGCTTATAAAGATATTTAAGTATAAGTTAAATACGTATCAACTGTACAGCGAGGTTAGACAGGTATATTCACGACACGATTTTAATAATTACATATGAAGGTAATACGAAAAGGATCATCACCAAAACATTAATGTGCCGTCGTGTCCCGAATAAGGTACTTCTCATAAATTTCATGAAAGTTTTATTAGTTTAATGGTCTGCTCAACATTCATTAGACGCGCACCCAGATTAGATACCTTATTAACAAGTTAAATACGCTTGAAATGTCCTGATTCATTATAAAATATTCCGTTGACTTAATTTACTTAAGTATGCTAAGTTGCCCAAAACACCAGCCCGTTGCATCCAAAAATGTTCACAATAGAACCTAATGCTCATATAAATCACGTTGCTTCTGGCTGCAAGCCAACTTTTAATACGTCCTTCCAATACAATAAGAGTTTAACTTAAAAAAGAATAATAATTTATTATTGTTATTATATAAAATGTTAAAATGTATTTCTTTCATTTTCCATTCTCTTTCATCATCAATTTGGAATTTCTACTCGGTTGTAATTTATTAAAAAACCGTGGGTGGTGCCGCTTCATGGGTAAATTATTACTGAATTCGTTCTCAGATTCGCGGTAATACACATACGTCTAGGAGCGAAGCTTGAAGGAAATGTTTTTCTCATAGTTAATTAAATAAATCGTTCAGAGTCGCTGTTCAGTTGATTGGTAGTTTGTTTGACTTGGAAATTGATTGATTGATTCGCTAATAAACCAGCTATTGATGGGAACATTTCAGGCAGTACTCGAATCAAACGTGTGAGTTAATAGGATACGCCAGGGACATTAACAGCTATTTGTCATCCGTCATGTGGCTGAAATACGATTACTTAATTATCGATATATTAAATTCGTACACGCTGGCTATTTATTAATCGAAAATGCTATTTGGTTAAAACTTTTCAGCCGTCCCTTTGATGCCGATAATTGATCTATACGACCTTTAAGATAATATAATTACATGTGTTTATGTAGGCTTTACATTATTTTTTTAAGTACACACAATATTCAAATACGTCGTGTTTACAATGTGAGGGTCAACTGAGTAATTTCACGGTCTCTGTGATGTTAACATTGACCTCTTTCAATTTTTTTTCAAATAGGGCTTGAAAGAAATACCATTTCAATCCTTGATATGCTATATCGAATCAATACATCGTTTTGGGTATAAAATAAATAATATTTAAAAAATCCACGGGATTCACGTCAATCGCACTATGGGATTACACTCAATATTGATGTCTACGTTTTTTAGACTAACCGTCATTCTATGGATTAAAATAAATATCCGCCGTTTTTGACACTTATCCTATGAGGTTATCTGCTTTCATATCAATAAAGTAGTTGACACTTTTTGTTAACTTATAAATAATAATAATACCTTACCAATACGTTAGAGCTTCCTTTATTTTGTATGAGCGTAAGAGTTACGTTCAAACCCTAGCAATTGAAATCGTTTTTCTAATTAATTTTTGTGCATTCACTTTCTTGCTAGGCTTTTTCTTGTGTATTGTCTTGTCCAAAATATGTACAAACTGTATCAAAATATGGTATAGTTCGCAATAAGTTTAATAAATAAATGGTGTTGATGTTCTTGTCATTATTTCGTGATGTATATATAGTAAATTTCTTGAGAATCAGTTATTGGTTTTATCATTGTACAACTGAGCTGTTATTTAACATAAACTACTTCTTACCCAAAATTTAAATAAAGTACGCAATTGAAAGCGCGGAGATGTGTGAATATCATAACCACTAATTTATGTCGAACATTGGTATATTTAATAGATCAAATGAAAACGTAGAAAACAGTAAAATGATAAATAAGATTAAAAAAACATATGACTAGACCATAGACGTTATACTACTGGATATCCAGCTTTATAAGGGGAAAGGACGGTATATCCGCTACTGGACTCCAAGATAGATTCGTGGGTTTAACACGTTGGCGATTTCAATAGGCGGGTATGCTCTTTTTATTTCATAGATAATATAGGTAAATTAGCTTCGATACCGTACCGTACAGTTCTTCAAACGTAAAAACGCCTCGAAGCTAATTTACCTGTATATGATATAGTAACAATAACATGAGTAACATTAGGTCAAAAAAAAACCTGAGTTTCGAACTCGACGTCGACGAACTTTTTGAAAAGACATGCAGGTACCTTAGCCAGTAACCTATAACGAAGTGAAAGTTCAATCAATATTACGTTCGTGTTCGATATAAGATTAATGTAAAATAAGGGCAAAACACTTATGTTGTACGAAGTGGAATGGTCTTCACGTATCAACTGTCAACTTAGGGATTTAGGACTTGAATGCTCGAGACTCATGTACTGTGCTGAAATTTATGTTTTCCTTTATTTAGTTTAATATTCTTGGTATTATTTGCACTGTTCATAGAGTGTTATAGATGATATTTGAGAAAATGTGAACATGTGAAAAACGTTTTCCTCATATATCATCTTATATTGCTAGTTGTAAACAAGATCTGGCTTCACTTAACTGGAAAATTGATGATGTGATTTACTATATATTTTGCACATCATATGAAAAGCTGTTTGTATCTTTGTTTCTAAAACATTTTCTAGTAAACGATAGCTGCCATTGCAATTATTAGAAACAATCGGCCAAGTGCGTGTCGATTTACCCACAGGGCTCTGCAGTGTCGACGAACATGTATTGTTTGTGCCATTTGTGCCATAATAAAAAAAAACCAGTTTACAAGATAATTCTTAAAATAGAACTATCTGTATTAATTACTTTAAGTTGACAGATAGCTCATTAAGACTATAATAATAATAATAATAATTTATTTATTTAAAGACAACACAGTCCAATACAAATATACACAAAAATACATAATACATACACAATAATGTTATTAGTAATTAGGTTTTTTTCCTTATGTCTATGTTAGTAATTAATGACAATCATTCATATGACGTACATTGAGTCAACTATGGTATATCAAAACTTAACAAATTAAGTTAACTATTTAAATACCCAATGAATCAACCATATAACTGTTTGATACAAGACACAAAATCATGCTTCTAGTACTGAAACTAAAAAAGTTATTATAATTTATCTTTGACATGCTATCTTGTAAAATTTATAATTTTGAACTTGACTATATTTTATAGTCTAGTTCATAATTTTATTTCGATGACTTCTACGTATATACTAGGAGCCATCGAAGTAGTCTTTGAGAACAATGACTGACATACATAGACAGACGGATAGACGGACCGACTAGCGACTAACAAGACGCTAATATAAGGCTGCAACTTTTACCAATTGGCTACGGGACTCTAAAAAACAGTGGGAACTAAAAGCTTATTCTTACTAATATTCCCAGTCCTCTTTCAGTTGTCTTATTTCGTTTTCCCGAACATTTCTTTCGAGGCTGGCAATTTACTTTTAGTGTTACAAATACTGTATGGCAAACGCTTGTTCACCCCAGATAAGCACTTTTTGACTTGCTACATATATTAGGTACTGTATGTCATAAAATAGAGAATAATATTAATTTAGATTTTCACATAGGTATGTGTATATATTGGAGGTATATAATATATTAAAAGTACGTTATTGTATTTGGTTATAATCTTACGAGTTTGTATGTAGAAAAAATAAAAACATTTGTTTCTAAAATGAATCTTCCAGATCTTATTGAAACTTACGATTCAACTAATGTTTCCAGGGAGTATAATATAGTGATGTATAGATAATAAAAATATAATAATGGGGTAGTTGACACATAGCACAAACATTTGTATGTGTGCAGTTCACACGAAGTAGAACTTTTTTATTTTATTTTTATTGCAGGAGTTCAGCAATTAATCAATTAATTATCTACCTATGGACGGATAAAAATCTGTGAATAAATAAAATGAAAATGAATATGTAAAAAAAAATCAATTAACCAAAAAAATAAAAGCAAAACTTTAAGTATGGCATCACATGAAAGGCGAAATTTAATTAATAATTATTTCCTTGGTTATAATTACCGTTTTATTTAATTCAATAGGTGACATATAACTTTAATATCTTAAAATAACTTGCCATTTTTATTCTCTTCGACATTTAAAGTAGGAAGTAAAGAATTCTGATAAAAAGGTGAATAATATCCGTTCAGTTTTTGGAATATAGGATATTTATTTATAAGAAAGTGCTTTTTTTAGAGTTTTTTTTATTGCAGGAGATCAGCAGACAGGCAGACGGCCCACTTGATGGAAAGCGGTTACCATCGCCTATGGACATTTGCAACACCAAAGGTGCTACAAATGCGCTGCTGGTCTCTTAAGGGAGACTGGAACTTGGTCACTGATGTCGGAACACAACTCAAGGTTGTTATGGCGACATACTTTAGACCAGGGGTTGTAGCCATCCAGTCGGGCAAATGCCCTACCACCTGGCTGTGGGTGGTTTTGTCGCCTCTTACGACAGGCCGCCCGGCCGCAGGAAATTGTATTCTTTCTCCGTTCCTGCACGGATAAAACTTGAAACAAAGTGTGACAAGGGGTGGGAGGGATTCTAATTTCGTGATGTCACATTGCATATATTATATCATTATAATATATTTAAGCTTTAAAACACCTATTCCTATAGATTTATGTGTCTACCTCTTTTTAGTGCCGCTTTTTCGTTTCATCGGTTTCAAATCACAACGATTCTAAAGCAGTTTCACTTCAAAAATCCGAAACAATGTTCATGTCCGGGCATTCAAATGCCATATCATCATCAAAATTTTAAAATATCGTGATAGAAATAATTTTAATTACTATTGCTACAATTAATACGCTATTTGACTCGTTATAAAAAGGACTTTCTAACTTGCAACGCTCCTACAAAATTTAGATGGCATTGGCGTTTTGTACGATGATAAAAATTATCTCAATTGATTTGAATGTCAACTACCCTATTGGAAAAGTAGGATGGGCTTATTTCCGTTTATATTTTTTCTTTTGTGCGTATGAGATATATTGTGGGGCATCCTTGGTAACGGTAACATGTACGCTTAACGCTAACGTTAAACGCTTTCAATATTTAATATCGACGCGGTTTTGGAAAAATGTTAGTGAATTTAAAGTTCAAATAATTTTTTTGAAGTCTTATTAACGTGGTGAGTACTTGTACTTGGTTTATAGAATAGGTACTAACGGTTCCGGCAGACGCTGTTTTGCCCTGAAAAAATAAAAATCTAAAATCCTAATTGTGAATTTAAACCATCCCCGGACCCAGTCAAACACTGTTTTTTTACACCTCGGGTTACATTATTAAAGCTTTAGTAGGGATCCCTATTTTTTTCTAGTAATAAATATAGCCTATATTAATTTGGGATACTGTAGCATTATAATGGTGCCAGTAGTTTTGGAGTTTATTCACTACAAACCTACAAAAATTCAAAAATACAAATCTTTCCTCTTTATAATATTAGTATAATGGTATGCACACAGCTACTCTATATAATTCTTCATCTATGTGTTTGTAGACATGTATAGAAAACTAAAGAATATTTACTGTGAGGTTGAATCACCAGTCAAAAGAAACAAAAGGCATTGTTCAACGAGAAATTGTGTTGTGTACAATAGGCCTGGAAATTTATGAATTTATTTTTGTTGTTGGGATAAATTAAAGCAAGTAGTAAATATATTCTAAAATATTATAATATATAATATGGTTTTCGCGCGGTTAACGGAACGGAAACTATCCTATTCTCCAGGATAAAAACATCGTATTCCATATATTCATATCTGTTACGCTTATGTTATGGGGAATATACCACTCTAGGCTGATCCCAGACACCCAAACCATAGTAAACAAAGGAGAGTTCATTTACCATGCCAGGAATTGATGCCAGGTCTTCTATTTTTAACGAAATTATTTTAATAATACTTTTATTTTTTACAGATAGTAGAAGTTATGGAAAAAACGGATTCTTAACAATTTATTTTCAATCGCTTTAAGTTTATATATTGTGTTAAGGAATATATAGGCCGGTTTTAGTATTCTTTGCCGTCGTAACTCTAGTTTTATGCTTATCGGAACTGCTTGTAGATCCTAAATAAATAAAACTACTCTATATCTCTTTGCTGAAAAATTCTTCGTATCAGAATGAAGGCAAATGGGGTATTACGTTTGATCCTGCGCAAATTGGAAAAATAAGTTACGTCTTCCGGTAGCGTTCTCCGTACTTGAAATTGAATTTCAGCATCGTAGTTATATTATGATATAACTGTCATGATTAATATAATATTTAAGGATTTTAATGCCAAATATCAGAAATTATAAGTATTACTGTAATTTTGTCTATTTATTACCTTTTCACGATGTGACGGCGGGGGAAATGAGTAAATACGCTTCCCCTCGACGCTCGGGAGGTGGCTTTAAACCGAGTGGTATATGAGGCTCCCACGAGCGACTCTGCAACATCTTCATTAAAGGAGGTGTGAGATGCCGGCCGCTAGACTACCCAGAAAACCAACAACCGTCCCTCCGCATTTTGGTGAAGTGCTCCGTGGCTATTATTGTAGCACAACGGGTAACGGGGGGTCCCCCAACCAACTTCAGTTCCATTACGTCAATAGGCGGAGCGGCAGCGGCCCCTCCAAACCCCTGTTCACCGTTTGCGAAGAGGGTCCGCTCGTTTATTCTTCTTTCTCTGCCTTTCAGCCGCCTCCTTCTGTGACGTAACGTCCTCGCAGTAGGCGGCCACGGCTTGCTATCTTCGATGGTGGATGAGTTATCTCGGCCTTGTAACCTCTAGATCAGACATGCAGATAATCATTAATCAGCCTTATAATTAAAGTCCTGCAACCGGATCCTTTGAGTTTAAGTTCACGTTGATATCTCTCATATTTTCATAGCAACAATACCACATCAAATCTCATAATAATTGATTAATTCATTTACAGTCCCGTAAACTTTGAAGCCATATCCAGAGTGATATGTTAATACAACTTAAAACGTTTCTAAGAACATAATGATGTAACTTTGACCGTAAAACGTAACAACTGGCGCATGTAACGTAATAATATCTACATATTTGTACGGAATTGAAATGGTATATTGAAGAGCATGTAGATAAGAAAAATACTGAAAAAAAGAAGGAACAATGGAGAAAAATTTCTAACAGCACGTTCAATGAATGGACGAAACCTCTACATGTTACTCGGACTATATTAAAGAGGGTCGCTCACAGACAGTACTCTGACAACGCAATTGCTGTAGCTACCCACTAAATACAATCACTCCTTAACATTAACGTCAGATAGGCTTTTGTATTTAATTATTTGCAGGCAGCTATTCCTTTCATCAAATGTTTAAGTGTTGATTAAAGTTCTCGTTTGCTTTTAATCTTCAAAAGCTCCGCTTAATAGATTTTCAGCGTAAACGAGTTGTCTGTCACTGGATACTTATTACGGTTTGTGCTATGAACAAAGTCAGAATCACTGGGGGCGAAATGTGGATAAGATTTGTTTGATTGGGTTTAATTAAGTACAGAACTAAGTACAAACATATATATACTTATATATATGAACAGCGGTCATATAACAACGATATATATTTATAAAGCACTTTCATTTTTGGCATTTAAATTGTCTTGTACGAGCGACAGAAGGCCGGGTGGTTGGTGGAAAAACAATAATGTCCCCTAATTGTGGCCGCTGGGTATTTTCAATGTGCGTGGCTGCTGGGTCGTACTTGGGACGGGGTGTGCGTGACAGGTGGCATGAAGATGATGTCGGACTCGGATCCTATAGAGCCCCTGCGGCGCCTCCGACAAATGAACACTGGGCGGGCATTCGTTCCTGTCATTAGAATAAAACAATACCTACGCTATTAAGAGACAGTTGATATAACTAAAGCCTTTTGTTCTTTAGTTTTACTATGAGAAATTTATATAAATTTTACAATATTTTTTTTACCGAAATGTACCGAAATGCCTGCACATGAAATTGCCTCACATTTAAGGTCTAGTTGGCACTAATAATGCACTAATACTATCTATACTGAATTCGGTAATATGACAAAAGTGTTGCGAGTTCGAGATCTTTGATTTTTAAATTAAATAAATAGATAAAATATATTAATTAAATTAATCTGTTTGTAAACATAACACATCAAAGCTAATATGTATATATATACTAAAGTATAGTTAAAGGAAAAGGTAGTGCAAAAGCATTACCGTGTATATTACATACTATGTGTCTATGTAATATACCTATTACGTTTGTTTTCTAAATAAGAAATTACAGATATAAATATGACTAATTTGAATTACACAAACAAAGTATATAAAAATATTAATAAATCCAACAGCTTTAAAAATATCATAACAATTATTGTTGTTCTTGTAAAAAACAAACTAAAAATTAACTGGCGATTTATAACAAGCTTAACTATAGTAATTATTTATAAGATTAATTCTCATTTACCTCGAGCTCTCATAAACCTTTTATAGTATAAAAGCAAAAGCTTTCAAAAATTGCACTAATCTATTATTAGAAATTGTGTTAGGACGACGATATTTAGCAAAGTAGTATCAATATTTACCTACGTGTGGAATCGTCTCAGGCACAAATTTTAACGTTTTGTTATTTTGTCGGCTTCCGTCCACCGACCTCTGTTTGCCAGGCTCGCAACGCCACACGATTCACTGAACAAATTCGTGAAAATCGCGTTTGCACACGTCATACACTTCTGTGTTTGTACATGTATTTTATTTTATCATGAGTTTGTCCGGAAAGTCGCGAAATTTTTTCAGGTTGCAGATTAACAGTAATCCACAAACGATGTGTAAAAAAATATCTGTACTGGCTCCACGCATAGTAAAAGGTTCCGTAGCGGTAAAGAATGTCTATTGTTTTTGTCATTTGCCCACAAAACAATTACCCGTGCAGGAACGGAGAAAGAATACAATTTCCTGCGGCCGGGCGGCCTGTCGTAAGAGGCGACTTAACAACCCACAGCCAGGTGGTAGGGTATTTGCCGGACTGGATGGCTACCACCCCTGGTCTAAAGTATGTCGCCATAACAACCTTGAGTTGTGTTCCAGAATTAGTGACCAGGTTCTAGTTTCCCTTAAGAGAGCAGCAGCGCATTTGTAGCAACTTTGCTGTTGCAAATGTTCATAGGCAATGGTAACCGCTTTCCGTCAAGTGGGCCGTTTGCCTGTCTGCTGATCTCCTGCAATAAAAAAAAAACTCTAAAAAAAACACTTTCTTATAAATAAATATCCTATATTCCAAAAACTGAACGGATATTATTCACCTTGTTTATCAGAATTCTTTACTTCCTACTTTAAATGTCGAAAGAATAAAAATGGCAAGTTATTTTAAGATATTAAAGTTATATGTCACCTATTGAATTAAATAAAACGGTAATTATAACCAAGGAAATAATGATTTAATTTTATTTCGCCTTTCATGTGATGCCATACTTAAAGTTTTGCTTTTATTTTTTTGGTTAATTGATTTTTTTTTACATATTCATTTTCATTTTATTTATTCACAGATTTTTATCCGTCCATAGGTAGATAATTAATTACTTAGTGCTAATCACATGCCCGATGGACCGACGATCTGCGCAAGGTCGCCGTTGGGGGCTGGATGTGACCCTACGTCCAGCAGTGTACAACGGTTGGCTGACCACGAAATCATATGTTGTCTTAAAAATAAATCTATATCTTTACTAATAATAATATTGTAAAGAGGAAAAATTTGTAGTTTTGTATATTTGTACCTAACGATTAAACTCAAAAGCTGATGGACCGATTTCAAACATTCTTTTCCTATTAGAATGCTACATTATCCCTGACTAATATAGGCTATATTTAATTTAAATAATCCGGTTCAAATTTTTTTTTCAATGCAGGAAAACGTCTGCTTGGATCGCTTGAGAAGGGTCCCGTTTTTGTCATTTGGCTACGGAATCTTAAAAAGATTTCTTAAACATTTTAATGTGATTACATCTATTATACAAAAAGCTGATCAATCCTTTGACTTTATTTCTACTTCACTGATATAAAAATTCTAAGAAAGTAAGTTTTACCTTTTTAACAAGTAAACAATTTTAGATGATCCTTTTTCTAACTTACGTAAGAGGCGTATTTTCTTAATCACTGATTCAATAATTACGATTTGAAGGAACGATTTTTTGCTGATATTTAGATATAAAATTGACGAGTACTTTTCGTTAAGATTTAAATTTGTGCTTGAAGCATTCTTGCATATCTATGCGAATGAAAAATTTAGGTGTCTGTTTTCTATATTTAGTTATTGTGTCTGTCAGTTTGACTGAAAGTTGTCTCAAATAGGCTCCGAAACTACTGAACGTCTTCTAAAAATGAGCCCTCATCTGAGATAATGTTATAGGTAACGACGGTGGCCGTATACGTATTGTTTAAAGCGTTAAAAACATAGCAGTTATCGGATAGCTATATTAGTTTATAAATATTGTTATAAATATTGTTACGACCTAGGTGCAGACAAAAGACAAATTCACACCTGCATACCTGTACACATTTTATTACCTTTTCGACATTTGGACTTCTAGAATAGAATAGAATATACTTTATTGTACAATCAAATTTATGAAACAATACACAAAAACAGCTTACAATAAGTACTAATGGCGGTCTTATTGCTGGCAGCGATCTCTTCCAGACAACCATGCGATGGAGAGAGAAAATGGCGTAAAAGCTAGGGCAGGGTTTAGTTATACAATATTGTAAATAAATATATAAATAAATACATATTAATATTATTATATACATACATAAAGCATAGTAATATATATATATATATATATATATATATATATATATATATATATATATATATATATATATATATATATATGTATATATATGTGTGTGTGTGTGTGTGTCGGGTTCACGCCGGGAGCGAACGAATGACGCTCCGAGAATAACACAATAATAATCTGAAATATTATAATCAAAATTTATTACACTAGAATGATCACAATTACGATATTAAATATTGCACACTAATACACAGAAATATTAGGACAACGCCAAGAGTTGCATCCACGCTTGTCAGGTGTCGAGCAGCAATTTGCCCTTCAAGAATACTGCTATTATCAAGCAGTAATTATCGATCACAATATATTATGTGGTCCTCGTCTAAGACTGTCATTGTAGATTGTCCGTCGTAGACTGCCGATTGAAGACTGGCCCTCCTCTGCCCGAACAACGCGTATTTAACAGATCCTCATAGCGCGCCGCAGTGATAATATCGGTAATGCTGTGGCGCCACTTCAGTTACACTTCCTTCATAAAACTAACTTCCGCCATACGCATTAATTTCCAACATCCGGTTACTCCATTTCCGATATCCGTTAACTTTATATATATATATCGGGTTCACGCCGGCAGCGAACGAATGACGCTCCGAGAATAACAATAATAATAATCTGAAATATATACCCGCAGGGGGGCTTTGTGGCGAAGCCTTAGGTGAGTAGCGACTCCTCGTACCTGACTCCGGCGGCCAAGGTAAGGCCCGCTTCCGTGCTTGCCATAGCTGGCCGGCACGGAGTGGAGATCGCTAGAGCTAAGACTCAAGCTCCAGGGGTGGAAGTGATAAATGGCATCACGTCAGAAGTAGCTACGGTGAACCTGCAGCCCACCTCTCTACACCCCTTAGCCACTCACACCCATGTTGCCCCCTGTCTTTATGGCATTTTTTGGGGCCCATGCAGGGAGTGGCGAGTCACCGTCTGCCCATTTTTCCATGTTCCCTGAACATTGCGACGGGCAGACGCCATAGTCCCCATATTCCCAGACCCCCAGTACCATTAGCAGTTCACCCCAATAGCCCGGTACTTTTTGTCCTCATTTACCCACAATAGTTCTACACTAGCCGGGGCTTGTCCTTAGGTGCATTACTATATGGTGTAGACAGGGATAATCACCTGTCAGTGTCACGCCACATTTACATTAAATTTGTCATAGGGCCTCTATGTGTTGGCCTTTCCATGGCCCCACGCAAGCCCTCCAAATGTCCAGGCCATTTTTA
Source organism: Dendrolimus kikuchii (assembly GCA_019925095.2). Taxonomy (NCBI): domain Eukaryota; kingdom Metazoa; phylum Arthropoda; class Insecta; order Lepidoptera; family Lasiocampidae; genus Dendrolimus; species Dendrolimus kikuchii. Next base: position 16,116,231 of record CM034390.1, read on the forward strand.
TGGCCCGTGGTCTTCCAAGACATACATTATCTGAAATATTATAATCAAAGTTTATTACACTAGAATTATCACAATTAGGATATTAAATATTGCACAATAATACACATATATTAGGACAACTCCAAGAGTTGCATCCATGCTTGTCAGGTGTCGAGCATCAATTTGCCCTCCACGAATACTGCGATTATCAAGCAGTAATTATCGACCACAATGTATTATGTGGTCCTCGTCCATGACTGTCATTATAGACGTTCGTGTAGATCGTCGTTGTGGACTACTTGTTGTAGACTGCCGGTTTAAGATTGCCGGTAGAAGACTGCCCCTCCTCTGCCCGAACACCGCGTATTTAACAGGTAACAGGCACGCGCCGCAGTGACACCATCCGGTAATGCTGTGGCGCCACTTCAGTTACACTTCCTTCATAAAACCAACTTCCGCCATCCGTATTGACTTCCAACATCCGGTTACTCCATTTCCGATATCCGTTAGCTTCATAATAAATCTACGTCGACATCTGGTTAAACGACTTTCGATTACTACATGAAAGAATACTCTATCCGGTTATTGACTACTTCCGTCATATGGTTATTTTATAATAAAAAATACGATTCCTACATATATATATATATATATATATATATATATATATACACGTCTAATAAAACATAAACATATTATACATACATACATTACGCTTTATGATAGTAATCTTTAACAAGTTTATTGAAGGAGGATACTAATTTGGCTTGTCTCACTTCTAATGGAAGCATATTCATAATTGGACAGCTTGAACACTGAATGATTCATTGTAAAACTTGGTTGTATTGAGTGAAGTTTCTAGTTTCATGTTCACTGATGACCTGAGGAATTTCTCCTGATTCAAATTGAAGAATTGAAAACGTTCTTTAAGGTAAGGAGGAGACTTCTTTTGTTTACTTTGTGTTTAAAATTTTTGATTAGAAAAACAGTCCATTGTGTATTGTAATCTTTTATAGCAGTCATTAGGCAGGTGTGATTCGAGGAAATTCGGTCACGCGGCCGAGCAGACATGTTGCATCCGTGCAGTATAAAGCAATGCCTCGATTAATGTACGAGGCAGTCGAGCGATAACCACAAGCGGAGCAAGACTTGTGTACATTCGGTAAACTATTTAGTGACGGACTTTGCGCGTGTTATTGAATCGTGCTTTACGTTTAGACTGGTTGTGTTCAGTTATATTTGTACCTGTGTTATACGTGTTTGTATAGTTCTAATAAATTTTATAGTAATTCCAACGGCATTTTAATTCGAGTCCTGCAACTCGTAACAATACGTTATTTGTCAATAAGTATGTAACGTCATTAACAATTAAAAACAATATAGCATCACAAATAACGCATTACACCCATCGCCACATCTGCGTGAAACGACCTATAACTGTAACATTATCCTAGATGGTACCCCCGTAAAGAATTTTTAGAGTTAAAAACAGAACTTCTATCTTAAATTTTCGTTTAAGTTTTATTTTGGAATATTTTAGGGTTCGGAAGGTATAAATACAAAGTCAAGTCCCGCGCGAATAATTTCAAATACATAATTAATTCTTTAAGTTTAATGTATAGAGCAGTGGCGTGGATTTCATACAACTCGATTCCCTAAAGCCTACTTTTATGAAAATAGCGACTAGTGCCCAAAAGGTCGAAAGCGCCTTCAATTTATTGGCGCTACATTTTTTATTCGTGCATATATTATTACTGTATTACTATCTTTTACCCTCAGCGGCTTTCCACATATATTGGATGAATAGTAACTCATAACCTGATGGGGCACCTGATTTTGTTTCAAAATATGTGTTAAGATTGCAAGAATACAAATTGTAATAAGAAAATACATCGCGACTTAAACTTTTTTAACAGCGGTGTAGTCGGCGCTTGCAATGTTCGGTATAGTTTTTCAACCGACTAACCCTAGTCGAATTTCCACCCCGCACCACTGGTACAGAGTAAACAGCATCGAAGAAGAGTCGTAGGAATGATAATCCTAACACTAGTGTATTGCCTCGATTGTTCTAGTTTCTTTGCTAGATATTACTAGGACTCAATAATAACCTAATATAACTTACGTAAGTTATTTGGTCTCTAATAAACTGATAAATTCGTTTATTCATAACAGTGTTGTTATTTGCCAAGAATTTATATGTATTAATAGTGTTATAAATCATAATTATTAAAATGTCATAAATTTTCATATCCCATGAACTCTTTCAAATCGTAGGTGTGCTAGATTAGCCACTTCTTAAGCCGGTAACGTGAATATATTTAAACTACTGGAGAGTTTTATACTTTTCGGCAGTTTGTTAAATATGGTGGGAGTCATAACATGCGTCTAGACAGCGGCGCAATCCTATGTCTGTTCCGAGTTTCATACGAATGAATAGCTCTATCCGTCATATACACACAATCATTGGTCCTGACGTATACGGCTACTTGATATATTAATAGGCAAGGTAGGATTAGAATTTCAAATTTTTTAAAACGGAGTTTTGCAGTCTCCTTGTTAAGTAATATCCGGTTCCTTTATTTTACTATCATACAAGTACATACAATTTAGTATGAATAGGTAAATAGAATAGGTGTTTGTTTATAATTTCGCAAATAATCAAAGCCCCCTAAAATCTTTTATTAGAATTACGTCGGATATAGTCTAACATTGACATCAAAATTTCAATAACTTTGCTAGTTTTTTAATTTAACAATTTTGAAGTTAATAATGACCATTCTGACTTATATCTAATTGTAGGGCCCTGATAAATCTTTGTATAAATTAACGCGTACTAATAATGATTGCATTAATCAAAATAATACGGATATGAAAGCAGCATGAGACGCAACTTAATTACGCAAAAGATACGACTAAATATAATTTGATCTAAATTTAGTCCATGTTTGATCTAGCTCTAAAGCATAACTCTTGTAATTTTCCATGTGCGTTGGAGCGCAGAAGCTTGTTCTAACCAATCTAATTAGCCGGCGACTCGATCCTCGTAGCTGCGATCGAAACTTGCGGCTTATGAGGATGGCCAACAACACTGACAAGATTACAAAACTTTTACCTCCTATCCGTAGCTATTAACTGAGCAATTAATGAAACTAACTACCAGCTAAAAGAGCTCGTCCCAAATTTTCCCAATAATAATTTAAATTATAAGACGTTTTTAGCTATCGTTTCTGAAGTTGGTTTCTTAAATGATCTTGGTATCTTTAAAACAGAATCTTTGTGCCGTTCGTCTGCACAAAAGAGGTAATCGCTGTATACAACTAAAATTTTATCTCTAAAGATCTGATAAGCTGCGGTTATAACTTAAACTTCTGTGAATACTTGTTTGTGGAGCTTTATTTAAAACTTTTAACCGACTTCAAAAAGGAGGAGATCCTCAATTCGTCTGTATGTGTTTTTGTATGTTCGTTTATTGATTTATCCGTCAATTGTGGACCGATTTTCAATTTTTTTCTTTTAATTCAAAGGTTATATGCTCCCGGATTGGTTCCATTATCACTATGTCAAGATTTAATAAGTGGATTCCAAGGAATTAGAGAAACTCACGAAAATTGTTAACCAACTTCTTCGTACGATATCTCCGTCAAGCCGATGTTCAAATTGTTTGCTTTACTCGTAAGTGTCTACTCCCGAAGTAGTTCCATGGTCACCAAGTTAGGATCTGATGAATGGATCGGATCTTAGGGCTATCGAGCATAACCCTTATAAAAGAACGCCGTGCGCCTAAATTCTTGAAAGAAATCTTGTATACGCGTGTAGCTATTCCATTTTCTACAGGCGCTTAAATTTTGTGTAGGCTTGTTACGCTATTTCTCTGCCCGATTCTTCGAGCAACCTTTGTTGAAGAGCATATACACCGAAGAGTCAGATGAAAAATTTGTAAGCGCGTGCCAGTTGCATAATTTTTACAGGTGCTTAATATATTATTTATAAAGCTATTGAAGTATTTGCGCATGTCAAAAGTAAAAAAATATATTTTTTAACAAAAACAAAACCGACTTTTTTTAACTAAAAACCAAAAAATCAATGTTTAACCGACTTCTTTCTACAACATCTAGAAGACGGTATCAAGTAAAACATAAAAATTACTATACTTTGTAAAATTCTTGTTGATCTTTTATGTTTTACTTGGCACCGACTTCAAGATGTTGTAGAAAGAAATCGGTTATATATTGATTTTTTAGTTTTTAGTTCAAAAAAGTCTGCTAAATATTAATTTTTTGGTTGTTAGTGTGAAGTCGGCGTTGTTTTTTTTTTGTTTTTTTTTTTTTATAATATTTGCCGGAATTTGGATGTGGTAATACGCTCATTTGATTTTTTTTCTTGATTGGCATGAAGCGTTTCATTCTATAGTTTTCCCGATGATTTACTAATTTATTTGTTATTCAATTTGATTTCGCTTCCATGTATTTTGAAGTGAATCTTCTATATAGACGGGGTCTTACGATTTTTCGCTCACGAAAAAGCGTCACGGCCGCGTGTTCTAATACTTACATTTTTAAACTCGTGATATGTTCGAATGGGATGTCCGAATTGAATAATTCAAAAAGTTATATAAAGGTATTGAAGCAGTCTTGAACATGAAGTAATTTATTTTGGTAAGGATGAATACCAAGATACAAATAAAGAGCCTTTTCTAGCGGCGGCATTTTAATTAAATTTTTAAAATAAAAGAACACTTATTGTGGCATAACTATAATAGTTAGACCGACATATGCTGTCGCGATACTTTTTGTAAATAATGATGTGTTCTGCAAAGTCATAGTACATTATTTTATTCTATCATTAATAGTTTTCGCAGAGCACGCGATTTTAGGTGTTTTTTTACACCTTGGGTTACATTATTGGAGTTTTAGTAAGGATCCCTAATTTTTTTGTAAATATAATATAGCTTATGTCACCCGGGGATAGTGTAGCTTGCCAACAGTGAAAGAATTTTTCAAATCGATTCAGTAGTTTCGGAGCCTCTTCAATGCAAACAATCTAATCTTTCCTCTTTATAATATTAGTATAAATATTCATATATATTTATTATAAAATGAATTAGATATTTGCATATTATAAAAAGCGCAAGATTTTATGCTGGAAGTTGTTTAATAAAATTGGGAGCTAGATTGCCCTAAAAAGTGCTAATTCTAGCTCCGAAAGCGCTAAATTGGCAGTCCTGGTGAGCCGAACGCCCGGAAAGTCCCGTAAACGAGTAAACGAGCGAGAGAGCGAGCGAGGATATACCTCGTCCCTCTAATACCTAAAATCGCGTTCTGCGCATCGGAAAGTGCAATGTTCCGAGCCGCCATTAATGGAGGCAAACTTAAGTTGGCATCGAACTATATCTCTGCTCTCCACGTGGCTGGGCATCACTGCCTCTATTTGTGGTCTGTGTAAAAAAATATTAATAAATAATTTTAGAGTAGACTATGGATATTTTTTTGATTCCGGATCGAATTCAGTTTTTTGTTTGATAAAATAAAATATGTTTAAATAAAAAATGCATTCATTAAAATGTACCTAACCTAACCAAATCATAATTTGCAGTAAACCTGCGAAAAATTCACGAATACGGGCAGATTGTTAATGTACTTGTCCAATTTGCAAAACCTGCGCGTAAAACTTCAAGTTAAAATTTTGTTGCCATTTATTTTGTCACTTGTCAGTTGAAGTTTTTCCACTTATCCGTTGCCATTCGTTTTTCCACTTGTCCGTTACGATTCGTTTTTCCACTTATTCGTTGCCATTCGTTTTTCCACTTGTTCGTTGCGATTAATTTTCCCAATCATCTGTTGCCATTCGTTTTTCAACTTGTCCGTTCCGATTAGTTTTTCCACTTGTCCGTTAAAGTTTCACTTCTAATATGTGTCCCAGCACACATTTCAATTTTTGTATACGTGTTACACGATAACTATTTTACTTTTCGGGATAAAATGTATGTTCGTTCCCAGTATCAAAATTATATTTATGACAAAGGAGAATGTTAGTCGGGTTAATTCTAGAATAAGCAGTGTGATTAAACCCAGTGATGCAATGTATTATGATACATATTGGTGTGTGTGTATATGTACAATAGATGATTAAATCTTTGTCTTGAGAAGACCAAATTAATAATACTGCTACGAGTTGCAGGACTCGAATTAAAATGCCGTTGGAATTACTATAGAATTTATTAGAACTATACAAACACGTATAACACAGGTACAAATATAACTGTACACAACCAGTCCAAACGTAATGCACGATTCAATAACACGCGCAAAGTCCGTCACTAAATAAATCACCGAATATACACAAGTCTCGCCTTGATAGTGGTTCTCGCTAGACTGCCGATCTCTCCATTGGGCCATTGCTTTATACTGCTCCGATACAATATGTCTGCCCGACCGAATCTCTTAGAATCAGTTCAACATACCTGGCTAATGACTACCATAAAAGGTTATAATACACAACGGGTTGTTTTTGTAATTACAAATTTTAAACACAAAGTAAACAAAATAAGTCAGTCATAAATAGTTTCAATGTTATTGGCTCAAACGCCGGCGGGTAATAAATGTGCTTTGTCTACAGGTATGCCGGTGGCCCAAGTTGTAACAATACATTGTTACACGAGAGGTAAAAGTGGCCTATTGATGCATGTGGTGGTTTGAAGCACGTGCATAGCGAGTGTGCTAATAGTTCGAGTGTCTAAATAGGCCTTTCACCCGAGGCTAATACTCTGCTTTTCATTTCGAATATAAGGAAAATAAATAATAGCTTATTAGTTAAACAAACTCCTACTTCTCTAATGAAATCAGACGTTAAATCTATATCCAAATCTGACTAACTCATTTAATACGTCACATATGAAAAGACAAGTAAATTTCTGTTTCTGTGGCATTCTACCAGCGAGTATTTTTCTGTCACTGATAATGGTAAATATTTAGCTCATATTTATGTAAATTAAATCATAATTTAGTGAAAAGTAATTCTGAAATATAAAATGACATTATAAAATTGTTTTATTACCATTTATACCGCGATTTAACAGTGACTGTCAAAAAGTTGGCACAAGAGTCACATGTATTATCTATGGTTCGCATAGTTTTAAATTTTTTTGACAACAGGGAAAATCATTTCCCAGGGACGAAAAGTACTATTTTGAACCCTGTAATCAGGCAACTCCAGGCGTACTTTCAGAATATGACAAATGAAAATGATAATTGAAATCAAATCTATTAATACTTTCAATTTTTACCTAATGTAAAACCTAATAACCTAAAACCTATTTATTCTTAATAATATTATGTCAAAAGGCGAGAGAAAAATAACGTATGTACGGTACCATTTAGTAATATAGGAATTATTCCAGGAATTCCAGGTAGTCTGCCTTTAATATAATTTCGTCCATAGTAAGTACATTTTCAAGTTTTTCATTGAACTACTAATTTGCATTTTATCATCATTACAGTTTCCGAGATAAAAATGAGATTAAATCCTGTAAGGAATATCATCGAGGAATTTAATTCGTTTACTGCTGGGTGAAATAGCTACGAAACAAACAAATTATTCGTCTTATGTATAATAGTAAAAGTACTTTATATAACATTCTTAAGATATATAACTCTTTGTGAAGTTAATATATTAGATTCTGTCCTACACTAGAATTCCATCACTTCATAAAGCGTTTTGGCCTAAATTGGCCAAATTTATATAGGATCTAAATTTTATTCGCAGACTTTTCATGAAGCAAAGCTCTCTCTCCTGTCGACCTGTATTAAGTTGTTACTCGCTCCCGTTGCTAAAACAAATGACACGAATTTGTTCAACTCTGCCGGAGAGCTAGTAGAACGTTATTGGGAGGCTTCATTCCCTCTAACTATTATGTTTATCATTGCTCCTGTTACAAATCGAAGTTGTGTATTGTGTGAACATAGAATTATAGTTCCCTATTCCCCACACTCTGCGGTTGTTTTAGACTGATTCGCCTCATTGAGTATTCTACTTTGAATCACATGTAAAGAAACGGTGCACGCGTACTATATAACAAATAGTAATTTTAACTTCTTTTGTTTGTACTATAGTGTCGTGCTGTTTTAGGTATCCGCGTCTATGGTATATGACACGATTTCGAATTCTGGGAAAAGAGCATGAAAAGCGTGCATATTTACTAAATTGCTCACAAGACGTGATAACTGTAATGGGAAATATAATAAGGAAACCTGCACATTATTGATATGTAACTTGCCAATCCTCTTTGACAAGTGGAGCAGATATATTGACATAATGTGAACTAAATCTATTTTTATTATTTTGCGAGGATACTGCCCGCTGTTTTGTCTACGCTTGACTTGAAATTCCCGCGATATTCTCAATATACAAAGTAATGCAGCATTAGAAAAGAGTGTAAGGTATCTTTTTAGTGAAAATTGTGTCGGAATAAGCTAATTTTTATGGACTTGTACAACTTCAAACTGCATCCGGAAAAATTTCCGCGGGATTCTCGGAATAAAAAACGTCACACTTTTGTGTACATACAATTTGCTATCGATCAGTGAAAAAATCGCATTGGAATTCGATTTTTTTCAATCTGGCCATTTTAAACCATTCCCATAAATTTCCTGCGGGATACTTGGGATAAAAAGCAGCGCACATATTAAGTTTAAAAATATGCTGTCGATTAGTAAAAACCACATCTAAATTGGCCTAGTAGTATTTACGTGAATCCAGAACAAACAGACAAGAAATCAAGAAAAAAAAATTGTATCGTGTTCTCTATCGTTTATATAGTATATTACAGTTGTTTTTTTTTAATAGCTTCAATGTAAAACGGCATTACTAGAATTTTATAATATTATAGAGAAATAGATAGATAACTTATGACATCCCCGTGATTATTTGATTATAAAGATACTAAGAGAAGAAGACTAAGAAGAAATATGTCAGGTGTGACGGTTGTGAAGTAATTAATTTAATTCTGAAAAACTCCTAAATCTCACATGACCACGTATAATTCTCGTCGCGTTTCTTGACCTTTTAATGTATTGAATATACATGTAGTTAATTTTTTTTTTGAGACTGTCACTCAAGAGATAAAAATCTTGTTATACTGTTAATTTTTGACTGATTTGTTCTATATCATGTATTTTGATAAAACGTTAAATGTAATTAATAAAACGTTAAAAGCGAGAGACGAATGATCTATGGAACGATCTAGTGTCACAATTATTTGGTGGCATAGTTGTTCTAGTCATGTTTCCGTTTAAAGTTAATAATTATTTTTGTTATGTACCCTCTTATTTCTAAACGATACAATCGACCATTTCCTTAATTGAATAATAATGTTATATTTTTATGTATTCTGTGATTAGCGCCTGTTTTGTATAAAGTGGTTGTCTATAATTTACAATAATTTTGATACAATATTTATCCTTTATAATGTAGTGATTGTGTACAGATTATAATTCAAATTTCTCAATTGTATATAGACGGTGTTCACTACATTTTGTTTTCATGTTGGCAGACGCGATAGATTTGTACTGTGTTCGGTTTGTTTTATTACATGTAAAACTTTAAGTATAATGTTTTATATAATATCTTGTATAACATATTATTTGGAATTTCCAAACAGTAATGTGTTAAACTTCTTTCATTCATAACACATTAATTAAAATAGTTTACCAATGAATTCAATCCGCTATCGGTTGTGCCAATATGCTAAGTTTTCTTAAACTGTTAAATTGTTGGAGGGATGACGAGGTGTTCTGAAAATGCTTGTTGAGTATTCAGTGTTAGTGTAATAAATGTGTTACAACCGTAAACTTCTCTAATTAATAACTATGTGACCAGTTGCTGTTATTTTATTACCATAAACCCTTCTGAGTTGTTGCAAGTATTACACTAGTCTTGTAAGACTTGGAGCTTTTCAGAGTTGCGTTCTTTTTTGTAGGAAATTGTCACTCTTAATAGTTTTCCTTCAAGATAATAGGGTAGTTGAAAGTCAAGTCAATTGGGACACTTTATATTATTATATAAAATACAAGTTTTGTGCGGAATAGTAATCTCTGACGTCATAAATTATATGAGTCCAATAGCGTTAAAATTAATTAAAAAAAATCCATGAAGGTTAAAAAAGAATGGCATTTCATCCGCTTTTTTGTATGAACATGGTTTTAGAATTTAGGTAGGTAGATAACTCTTTATTCTACACCAAAGCATAGACAAATAAAAGTAGAAAAATACTTAGAATTAGAGTTTATATTAATATGTGTCATCTGTCCAATTAGATTTAGTATTAATAATACTAACGTTAGGATGCTTTATATTGTGCGTGTTTCTTTATCCATATATTATTATGTTGGACTGTATTTGCGTTGAGTAAATCATTATATTAATACGTGAACCAAACACTTGGTAGCCCTTTTTACGAAAATTACATGGACGGAGGAGTATGAAATTTCGCGCACACTTTATATAGAGAAGGAGTGCAGAATGCTAATATTTTTTTAAATTATGCATGAAAAATACATTAAATCAATATAAAAAAAAATATTACACACTACCATGTATTTGACACACACACGCATATAAACTCTTTTGTTTATTGTTCAAGTCAAATTAACAGTGTAGCCTTGGCGAAATTGAATTGGTATATATAGTCTTTGACAACAGAACCTTCACAATGTTCAAACTTATAATTTAAATTAATTATGGTCGGATTTCGACCACTAGTAATTATAATTAAGTGAATTTTTTGAATTATGGTTGTACCAATATATATAAACTAGCTGTCCCGGCAGACGTCGTCCTGCCCGGAAAAGCTTCAATCGCGCCACCTACTGGGTCCAATTGTGAACCAACTCAGAAACATTCTTTGGCTCATACACAACAATTTTTCTAAAGATCATTACATGATCAAATGTATAGTTTACGATTCTATAAAGGACATACAGAGAAACATTCATTTTTATATATAACTAGCTGTACCGTCAGACGTCCTGCCCTGAAAAAATAAAAATCTAGGCCCCGATTTTAGTGCCACCTACCGGGTTTCATTGTGAATCTAAACCATCTGGGGACCCACGTAAACACACAAAAACAAAATCATCAAAATTGGCTCACGAGATTAGGAAGATTCTAGAACCTTATCCCAGCGCCACCTACTGGTTCCAGTTGTAAATCTAAACCATCCGGGGACCCACCCAAACAAACACAACAAGTTTAATCAAAATCGGTAAATTCATTCTCAAGTTATGTGCGTACATACATTTCTACGATTAATTTTTATATATAAGAAGATAAAACCTGATTTAACAAAGTTTCTTACAAACAAAAGTAGATTCTGATTTTTTATATACCAGAAGAGATTTGAACTTATCGTTGGAACATTTATAGGCTTTTATTTATTTATTCCTTTGATTATGAAATGAACCATTCCACCTTTCGAAGTCATCTAGAAAACGGCGTAAATTATTTAACATTCTTAATCAATTTCCCTTTTCATTTAGAAATATGGTAATTATGCGGATGGAATTCGCAATGAAGTGAGAATACTAATTGGTTCATGGTAATTCATTTTAAACTTGATTCCTAACCTAGTTTAAAGTTAAATAAAGTTAGATAAACAAAATACTATGAATTGTTTTGCTAATGATGAAAAAGGTTCTTTGTTTTATTAAAACTAATTCTATGTAACGATAATTTGTTATTTCAAGATACTTTGAATAGCACGGGGTAAGGTACTTAATTAAAATTCATTAGTCTTTTGTTTTACAAACATAATTTTTAATCATTCCGTAGAATTATAATTTATTTTAGCTCTGAAATTTTAACAAGTTACGTTTGATCGTTTTAATGAAAACGGAACGTGGCGGTTTTCTAAAGAAATCTTTAATTCTACTGCTTTTCAGAGATTCTGGATTGGAACCCGGTAATAATTTGTTTAAACATTTACGTTCTTCTTTGATTTTCTTTTTTTTATTTGTGTATATTTCCCGATAATAAAAAGAATAAAACGTTGAATAATTGATTACGGCTTAGGTCGTGGTTTTGCTCACATAGATTTTGCACCATTTCTTGCAGTCATAAATACGTACATGTAAATAATATTTTATTACAATGAGGTCATTCCGAAAACCAAAGAGCTTCCTAAAAAACTGAATTTTTGTATAATTGACATAAATTTATTTTTGTTTTTATCGTAATATAAGAAATAGAAACTGGTAATGTTTTATGTAGTGTTTAGTAGTAATCTTAAGTAAAACTTGCACGCATCATGGGAGAAACCAAATATGAGCCTCGTATCCTTAGGTCACTTTATATTTGGTACCACGTTTTAAGTAAATAAATGATTTTGAATTTGGATTTTAAAAGTGGCTTTAATCGTTACCTTACATAAATACAGAGTCTGAATGTGATGTGAGATACATTTATAATAAATAATACGTCACTAGTAGGATATACGCCCGCGACGTTGTGCACGTTTTTACTTGAAATTTCCGCGGGATTCCTGGGATATAAAGTATAGCAGTATTTAAAAAAAAATGTAAGCTATCGTTTTAGTGGAAACTGTGACGGAATAGGCTAATTTTGATGCATCCGAACAACTTCAAATCGCTCCCGGGAAAATTCCCGCGTGGTTCTCGGGATAAAAAATCACACATTTTACATAAAATTTGCAATCGATCAGTGAAAAAAACGCATTGGAATTCAATTTTTGAAGTGAAACTTCTATATAGAGGGGGTTTTATGATTTTTCGCTCACGAAAAAGCGTCACGGCCACGTGTTCTAATATTTACATTTTTAAACTCGTGATATCTTTCGAATGGGATCTCCGAATTGAATAATTCAAAAAGTTATATAAAGGTATTGAAGCAGTATGGAATATGAAGTAATTTATTTTTATAAGGATGAATACCAAGATACAAATAAATAGCCTTTTCTAGCGGCGGCGTTTTAATTAAATTTTTAAACTAAAAGAACACTTATTGCGGCATAACTATAATAGATAGACATATGCTGTCGCGACACTTTTTGTACATGTGTGTAAAACAATCTTATCTTTCCTCTTTATAATATTAGTATAGATATTCATATATATTTATTATAAAATTAATTAGATATTTGCATATTATAAAAAGCGTAAGATTTTGCGCTGGAAGTTGTTTAATAAAATTGGGAGCTGGGTGCCCTAAAAAGCGCTATATCCAGCTTCGACAGCGCTAAAGTGGCAGGCCTGGTGATCCGAGCACCGGGGAAGTCCCGTAAACGAGAAAGCGAACGAGAACGACCTCGTCCCTCTAATACCTAAAATCGCGTTCTGCGCATCGGAAAGTGGAATGTTCCGAGCCGCCATTAATGGAGGCAAACTTAAGTTTGCATCGAACTATATATACCTCTGCTCTCCGCGTGGCTGGGCATCACTGCCTCTATTTGTGGTATGTGTCAAAAAAAATAATAAATAATTTTAGAGTAGACTATGGATCTTTTTTTGGTTCCGGATCGAATTCAGTTTTTTGTTTGATAAAATAAAATATGTTTAAATAAAAAATGCATTCATTAAGATATACCTAACCTAACCAAATCATAATTTGCAGTAAACCTGCGAAAAATCGAAATGTGTGCTGGGAAACATATTAGAAGTGAAACTTCAACGGACAAGTGGAAAAACGAATAGGAATGAATAAGTGGCAAAACGAATCTCAACAAAAGTTTAGCTTAAAGTTTTACAAGCAGGTTTTCAAATTGGACAAGTACATTAACAATCTGCCCGTAAAACTTCAAGTTAAAATTTTGTTGCGATTCATTTTGTCACTTGTCAGTTGAAGTTTTTCTACTTTTCCGTTGCGATTCGTTTTTCCACTTATCCGTTACCATTCGTTTTTCCACTTGTCCGTTGCGATTCGTTTTTCCACTCATCCGTGTGCCATTAGTTTTTCAACTTGTCCGTCGCGAATCGTTTTTCCACTTGTCCGTTGAGGTTTCACTTCTAATATGTGTCCCAGCACACATTTTTTTTTCAATCTGGCCATTTTAAAGCATTCCCAAAAAGAAATCCCGCGGGATTCTCAGGATAAAAAGTAGCGCAGAGTTTAAGTCTAAGAATTTACTCTTGATCAGCGAAAACCGCATCGAAATCGGCCCAGTAGCTTGTACGTGAATTCCGAACAAACAGACAAACAGATAAGAAATCTAAAAAAATGCATCATGTTCTCCTCGTTTACATAATTCATTCCGTTTGGTAGCGGTTTTTAATAGCCTCAATGTAGAGATACGGCATTTTTAGAATTTTATAATATATAGATTTACAAGATGGTAAAAAGTTTGCGAACGTAAAAGTATTTAAACTTTGAAATAAATGAGTGTGAAAAACAACCACAGGTACTTCTTTCTGACCTTATATGTAACATGAAAAAAGCACCTTTTACTTTCTAGCTTAAAAGCTAGCTGAAAAAATACGCTTTTAAAAAAGCGTATTTGTGTCTGCAGGCAATAATTTGATAGTCGGGTCCGACTGGTAATAGTGTTAGCCAATTTTCTAGTCCATTACTTTTCTTCTATCTTTCTATTTGTTTTTCATTTGGTTTATTTGGTTTCTTGGAGGTCACTAGTGTCGGGACAGGCGCCTCTTGATGGCGTGAGGCGTCGGTCGGTACTCGCGTGTCTGCACCGGATGTTTTCCCACTTTTCCCAGCCCTAACTTCGCATATATCACTGAACTTTTCATATATGTACATGCTATCCCATTTTTCGTTTTACTTTTTGTTTGATGGTGTGTTAAAAAAAAAAAAATCCTTATAATATATCCAGACGCTGTCTGCTATGTCCCACATTTTAAAATACGTAAGAAAGAAAACGTGCTTTATACACTTGTATAGGAATAGTTTCCGTGTATTCGTAGGTTTTCTATGTCATTCTCTCTGGAAATACTGAAGTTGGATATATGAAATTCGGCAAAAATGTATAAAATTTGTTCATCGATGTGTAGTAAACCTAAGTGTATAAGAAATATGATAAATATTTATTTCACTAAAAGTAAGCAATTTTATAATATTATGTTATAATAATAATTATATTTTTCCTTTTTTATAAGGTTTTTATTTAGAGTAATTTATAAAATAAAAAAATTTATAGGCATAATATTATGCTGCCAGACCACAAATGCCATTATACAGTTTAATACTGAAATCGTTATTTATTATCACACTGTTTGAATTAAATATAATATCCTTATTGTATTTTATATAGGAATCCTCCATGTGCGAGTCCAACTCACACCTGGCTTTTTGTCTTTCTCCACAATCGATAGCTGCTCTATTTATTTTAACATCGAAGTACAATCAATAACGGCTAGCGCTGATTATTTATTAAGAATTCCTTTTACCTTTCTACATTTTAAGTTTATGTAAATCTCCAGCGACCGTGTTGATCTAAATGTGTAAAGATAAGAACCTTTTTAAGCGTGTCGGATTTATTCGTATAGTAAAGCGAAAATAAGAATAACCGATTAAGGCGCTGAAAGTGACTTTGAATTTGCGTGTTTATTTGTTTTTTCCTTTTTTAAGGGTTTAGAATTCAATTGAATTACCTGAAATTGGATATATAAGTTGGTAATTTTAGTAACGAGGATCATCATAGCATACTTTTGTCTTGGTATATGGGATAGTTTTCATGGTTATTTGTTGGTCACAAATTACGCAGGCAAGGTCACATGCGATGCTATGGTTTGTAATGAAATTTTAATTATACCGTTAACAGATGAATTAGTTCCCATACTCATCGAGAATTTACTAGGTGTGTTTAATATTCATAAGTTTATATTCTCAATATCACCGACATAGTTAATTAAATGTTAGTATTCTATAAGTGTTATTCTATAGGTAGTATTCTATAGGTCTTGAGTGTTTCATTTACATATAATTGTATTTCACATATATTATTATGGTGTTAGAGTAATTTGGCATTGTTTTATGCATTGTTATATACTAGGTACATAGTTACTCTCGTTGTCATCACCAATGATACGTCAAATTCGTGTTGATGTGCCAGAAGTGATTTTGACACATACGTGCGTTCTAATTTTTTTTCGTATGAATAATGGATATAGTTTATTTTTATGAAATATAACGGGGCATTAAAAAGGAAGATTCTCCATGATTGCTTGCTAAATTTTGTCAGACTGTGGGCGTACAATGCATAAAGTGATTTCATTTCGAGCACTATTGCTCGGCTGAATATACTTAACGGTGTGATTGCTGGCCAACATCTTTCTTTTATGCGCTGAACTCGTCGAAAGTTTTCTACGACTTCATACTTCAAGTGATATCATATAAAAGAGCTCATGAATTCCCGGCTTGTATGTCGACTTTTCTACATTATGACGTATGGCACTGACGTTTATGACTCCTTCGTTAAATCTCGGATGTTGAATATTAAATTGATATATCTTTGGGTCGTTCGGAGTCTCATTTTCATTGATTTATATTATACGAATTTAGTTTATCTACCCATACGTATTTGGTTTATCTACTATACGATGATTGCATTGGCAATTCGACTTATTGAACCGTGAACTGAAAATGTTATATTCACGTACAGTTATCAGGTCACGTTTCCGTGATGGAGCCGTCATTGTCACTAGATTTATTTTGTCACTTTTTTTTTATATCTATAGTTATTTAGTCAATTGCTTAGATAGAATCTGTAACTTGAATTTGATTTATATTTAAATAAATAATGAAGAACTTAGTATTTCACTGAATACATACACTTGAGTGTATGTAGTGCTTCATTATGTACTTTCACAACAATTCATTGTTGTATGTGAGGCTATCGTATATGCAGTGAATAAAGTTTAAAATCTTCACCATGGCATTTGATTAAACTCTCGGACAATTACGCCAATAGGTTTAGAATGGGAACAGAAACAACACTTGTGCCGGTTTCTGAGGTACTTTTAACTGTAGTTTATCGGTTCAATAACTTATAAAATTGCCTTTTTGAGCGCACCATCGTACGATAGTTAAACTAGGTTCAACTTAACTGACCAATATAGGCGTTTAGCTATTCCATATATTTTAATTGACGTTTTGTTGTTGACGTTTTTGTTTGATGTGTAAATAAATATTATTCTTTCTTTAATTTGTCATAATCATTTTTTTTTTAAATACTGGATCTACAACTTCACAGATAAAAATTGTCATTGTCGTGAAAATAGCAGCCGTCCACCTTACTTTTAAAATTCTTAAGAATCAAAGTAGAGATTAAAAGGTATTTTCAAAGAAAATTGTTTCGAACAATATCCGTTCAGGAGTTTTTACATATACGGTAACTTATATTGATTGTTTTTTATGGTTTCGTAGTCAAATAATGAACTCAGGGGACGTTTGCTGACTTTACGGAACACTTCGTTGTACGCAGACTGCTAAGCACTTACCTAATTTATTTCAAAACAGAAGCCAGCTGTTCGGTATCGAACAGTTTCGATGCACAAATTTACCTAGATACTACTGCTACTATATTCTATTAAGCCTTTCAGTGGGTTTCCTCTTTTTGGCTAGAATTCCCGAGTTTCATTCCGACCGAGTTTAGTGGTAGTACGTGGAAATCGCACAACATCCGCTATTTTCCATCTCCTTGGTTACAACGCATTCGTTTTGTTAACTACCGCAAAAATAATGCCTCAGTCTGAGTTTTGCTTTGTGAGCTATTCGTACAATTTTTTCATAACAACTTTGGCTCTCGAAATTTAAAACTTTATTTTGTGAATTAAAATTTATTAGCAGTATACTGAGACTTTATTTAATTCTGTTAAAAAATAAAATTTATATTCATATTTATTTTACTATATAACACAGTGATATTTAACACCAGCGAAACTGAGTTCAGACAGCTAGCTATGTTAAATTTCAGTCACGAGTGTGCCATTGCGACTACCATGGTCTCTATAATAATAAATAATAATAATTGCAGCCCATAAACGTCTCGTTGCTGGGCTCAGACCTGAAAATCGGACGATATATCTACTTGTTTATCGCAAAATTAACAGGTTTAAGCATCACACGTCACAATATTACGGGTGTCTTCGACAAGATTTCGTCTATTGTCAGCGCGTGGTAATTTTAACAATATGCATATTAGGTCAGAAATATTATCTAACCCATGAAACGCCATAGTAAAGAGACGCCAGTGTGCTTTGATGACCAAGTTTACTTAATTCTTCATAATCGAGCTTACATTTTCTGACTTAGTAACCTATCCAATCGAAATTTCAGAATAGTATCACAGTTTCACACGCCGTTTGAAATTAGATTTGGGATTGAGGACAAGTGCAACAAATTCAATGTTCCGAACAGAGTGCTACTTTCCGATTATGGTTGAAAGTATCGAGAAATTCAATTGTGTTCAATAGACTTTTATTACATCTTACGTTTGCATTATTTACTACTTTATTGCCGTTGAGATATTATACAAAGCTTGTGGTCACTTGTGGTTGATTTAGCTAAGGGCTTAGTTTAAGTCTTTTTTATAACAATTTATTTAATTTTAAAACTGGATTGTGTAAACAATAACATGACAATTTGTTGTATGATAGAGAACACATAAAATATATACCAGAATTTAAAAAAGTATGAAAAAAATACATATGCCGATCTGAACTCATTGAGAAAAGTGAAAGAATAATACTTTTTTAATTTAGTTAATTATTAACAAAGTCATAAAAGTATGATTTTATATTTATTTGATAATTATTAAATACTATTTTCATTTCCGTTTTAATTCGACGATTCGTCACTTACTATTTATTATGAGTCATGATCACATAATCTAATGACGAGAACTAGATAAAAGTGAAATAAAAAAATTAAAATAGCACTTACTAACCGTTAAAACGTAAATTTAATTAGGTAAAATAGTCGTAAAAACTTAAGAAAATTCTAGTTTATTTTGGAACCAAAATAAAAATATTATTTATGAAACGATACTAGGTGCATGACTATATGTCTAAGTGACACATTACGAATATTTCAACAGTTGACGATAAATGTTAGATAAAGTAAATTTATTCAGAATTTAGTAGCCATATCTGCAGAATGTTCAGGCCCGGCCACGGAGCGACTATTAATAACGTTCCCGTATATGCCTGTATCATCCCAGCCGATACCGCCGACCTCTCGACCCGAGTAAACCGTACTCTATTGATCAAACTCTTGTCATATACACATTTTCCCTAATGGACTCGAGCTCCATCTTTTGAGACACTATTGTTTTTGTCTCACAATCAAGGAAGGGACGTGGCCACTTCCTATGTATCATAACTAGTTTGTATCATAAATCATTCGGGTTGCCGGATATATATCTATGACCGACCTTCGGATCGTTTCTATAAGTGGTCTTCAATAAGGTTTGTGTTAAATGAATGGAGATTATTTAGATACAAACTGAATATTACTTAAATTGAACCGCTTAAAGTAATTTCAATTACTGTTAAAAGCTAATTACGCTTGGAATTAAATTGTAACGTAGATACGATTGATAGATAAATTATGCGTAATTGTTTCGTAAAAGTATTAATTTAAATTACAAATTAAAACAATATAATTACATGAAAAATGAGAAACCTTATCGCCTAAAGGAATTTTTGGCTAAGTATTTGTTATTCTGAAAAGTTTAACATCAATAAATAAGTGGTAGTACAAAAGTGCAAAATAAAGTATATAAATGTAGTATTATAATATTCAATATTTCTGTTTTTCGCGTCACCTACATTGCTGGCTTTTACTTTGCTAAGAATTTCCTTTTAGGTTACCTAGAAGAAAACGTTTTAAAAAAAAGTCCGCCTATTGTTTTGTCAAAAGAGTCTAATAAATACGCATTTTTGTAACTGTTTATTTTATTGAGCAATAAACTGTTATTCTATCTATCTCTTGAAGTAATTAATATCTGCCTAAATAAATATTCATCAATTAAAGTAAACAAAGTGTTCAAGTAATTATTAGTAACCGTAAGTTTAATATTACTTAAAATAATTCACATAGATCAGTTTCTTTGCTTAAACATCGATAGTTTTTATACGTGATTATTTTGTGCAATTAAATAATACTAGGTAAGTTCGTATAATTTGGTAAACAGTAACAACCTTATATATACTTGAAAGAAAGCAACATCATGTTGTTGCTTTCTTTTTGAAATATATTTCCTAAAATTATGATTTTAGGAAATATATTTCAATATACAAAAAGACCCCTAGGCCTTTTTCTAAAAACAGTCTTCTTTTTAACATTATTTGTTAATTAATAGTAAGATTTCGCTACCAAATTAGTATTTTCTTCAAACGAAATCTCTTATAGTATATACCTTTTCATCTTAATCACATTAAAATTGTAATATTATAAGTCTTTCGAAGATTTTACGTACAATTTTGAATAGACAGACGTAAAATTTATTATACAAAAAAAATGTATTATATATTGACAGTTAATTATCAAGACCTATCTAACATTTTTCGATCAAATCCTTTTTTTCCTAAATTCCCACAGAAAAATTCTATCTCGTATAACAGAAGTTTTTTTTATAGGTTTCTCCTATTAAATTAAGTTTAAACCACCAAAACTATTTTTTGTACATATTTTCACTTGTATCAAAGATGAAAGGTGTGTTTTATATATACATATTTTAACTACTGTAATTTTTGGTAAATTGAATTGGGAGGCCTTGATAGTTAACTGTCGATGTGGAACCCAGATCACCATCCGTTGGCAACGTTCCCAATATGCTGGCCGCATTTCTACGATGGATGGTAACGCTAATGCGACTCCCTATATACGAGCCGGCCCTTTGGTCACGTAAGACCTTTATCAAACGTGTGAAAAGTCTCAATAAAACCGGTAACGGTCGGGATACCATCGTTCTAAATTATTGACACCGAAAGCCACAAATTATTTTCAAATAACTTTGGTATTTATGATATTTTAACCAAAATTGGTATATAACTAAATGATTTTAAACATTATAAAACTACTTTTTAACGGTTTTAAACGTTCTTTATTGTTTACAAAATTATGACACAAGGTATATTATGATTCCTTAGCGGTTTTTAACTGTTTGCTCAAAGGTTTATTTCAACCATTTTGGCTGAAACAAAACAGAAGTTTCTGGGTCGATACGAAATTATAATTATATACGAAATTAAATGGATATGTGTAATGTTTTTGCCGCTACACTAGAGTAAAGCGAAATCATGAAAAAGATTAGTATAACCATCATACATGTATTTTTTTTGTTTCTATAAATCAGCAGACAAACACACATATTATATATACATCCCCAAGCTAAGTAAATTATGCTTGTGTTATGGGTAATATACAATAGACCACTCTGGGGCCGATCCCAAATACTCAGACCATAATAAATAATGTTCGTTTACGAACTTTACCATCCCAGGAATCGAACCCGGAGCCTCTGCGTTGCAGTTAGGTCGGCCCGCTAAGGATTAGCCCAGTCATACACAGAGGCCCGCAGAGGTCGTCGTAAATAAGTCAAGTTTAAATAATTTGGCGGTGTACACAAAATTTAATTGTTGAAAACTCTTGACGTATTTTAATCATTTTATGGTCAACCAAGTCAAGTGGCAGAATATTAGTTCCCATCTTGTTAACTATTAAAGTATGATGTCAAAAATTCTGATACAGTTTCAAAAACATTTTCAATAAAACTTGCTTTGAACAAGATCTATTAAGTAACTTTTGAAGTATGTGGTAATGTATAGTTCTATCCGTGCACGAACGGAGAAAGAATAAAATTTCCTGCGGCCTGGCGGCCTGACGTAAGAGGCGACTAAACAACCCACAGCCGGGTGGTAGGGTATTTGCTCGACTGGATGGCGACCACCCCTGGTCTAGAGTATGCCGCCATAACAACCTTGTGTTGTGTTCCGGCATTAGTGACCAGGTTCCAATCTCCTTTAAAAGAGCAGCAGCGCATTTGTAGCACCTTTGGCGTTGCAAATATCCATAGGCGAGGGTAACCGCTTTCCATCAAGTGGGCAGTCTGCCTGTCTGCTGAACTCCTGCAATTAAAAAAAGAAAAAAATATTAAGCCTTTTTTTAGTCTTGTAGTCAAATGACAAAAACAGTGCACGCTCGTCCCCTGTATAGTATTTTTCATTGGGCGTGATCTACCACAAACTTGCCACATTTTTGAGATGTACTCTATTCAAAATGAGATTGACGCTATCCATGATTCACACAGTAACCGGGAGTGCTTATTACTGACGAAGTAAGTTCAATCTCTTTTATCGCTGCATTATAGCCGGGTGAATTGAACGCCGCCTCTTATCTTGTCCAGTTACTACTAGACTAAGCAGTTAAGCACCCACTCTCCCGTAAAATTATGTTAAACTAGCTTAGTGTTTTTATATCGTTATCATTCTTCTCAATAGACTTGGTTGATCCCCACTTCTGCTGAGAAATGCCGATGGCTTTATGAGACGTCCTTTGCCGACAAATAATGCTGTTATTATGAATTGCTCTCTTGTTACAGCGTTCATATTTCTCATTATTTTCTCTGGTGATATTTGATTATGAAATTTGTATTATAAAGTATATAATGAATTTTTGTATATTATACATACATACATACATACATAACTTCACGCCAGCTCCCTTGCGGGGTAGGCACGAACAACAGAGTGCCATTTAGGCTTATTCTTACACACCTCACTTGCCTCTTTGACATTCATAACTCATTTGTATATTATGATGGTGATATTTTAAGTATATAATAACAATTAAAAATACGATCAGCCACTTTTTACATGTACTTTTTTTATTTTTTTATTTTTTTTATTGCAGGAGTTCAGCAGACAGGCAGACGGCCCACTGGATGGAAAGCGGTTACCATCGCCTATGGACATTTGCAACACCAAAGGTGCTACAAATGCGCTGCTGCTCTCTTAAGTGAGTCTGGAACCTGGTCACTAATGCCGGAACACAACTCAAAGTTATTATGGCGGCATGCTCTAGACCAGGGGTGGTAGCCATCCAGTCAGGCAAATGCCCTACCACCTGGCTATGGGTTGTTTAGTCGCCTCTTACGACAGGCCGCCCGGCCGCAGGAAATTGTATTCTTTCTCCGTTCCTGCACGGATAAAACTAATATATAAACTTATATATAACACTAAATATTATAAGTCCAATAATGGAGTCATGATTGTAAAACAAATAAGTTGACGTTATACACCTGTTGACTTGAAAGAGTAATATCATGTAATGTTTTACGTCGTATAAGATACTTTACATCATTTTCGTCAATCGTCATCATCTAGTTCGTCCCCATTAACGAAATATCGATGTTCAAGCAAATTTCCAATGCCATGAAATAAGGACTAATAAAGTAATGAATTTACTTTCACATTTATATCTGTACTAGGATATGCCCGCGACTTCGTCCACGCTTGGCTTGAAATTTTCGGCCGATTTCCAAGTAAAAAGTATCGCAGCATTTAAAAAAGAATGTAAGTTATCGTTTCGTTAAAAACTGTGTCGGAATAAGCTAATTTTTATGCATCCGAAAAACTTCAAACCGCTACCGGGGAAAGTCCCGCAGAATGCCCGGTATAAAAAGTAGCACACATTTTATTACATAAAATTTGCTATCAACATTGAAATCGGCCCAGTAGTTTTTACTTCAGTCCCGAACAAATAGACAGACAAGAAATCTAAAAAAAATTGCCTCGCATCCTCCGTCGTTTATATAGTACAGTACAGTTTAGTATAGTACAGTTGTTTTTTTTATAGCTTCATTGTACAGACACAGTATGGTTCGAATTTTAGAATATTATAGATAGATAGATAGATTATTGTTGATGAATTTATTTTTAAGCAAAAACATGATACTCCTAAGGATCAAATTTTAGTTTAAGAATGTAAACGGTATTAAATATATAGCTAGGCAAATATGCGGCGAGCCGACCGAGCAGAGATTTTCGTCGTAATTACGGCGACACTCGGTTTTAAACGACGATATAAATTGAAAAAGCGGCTCACGGTGGAAATGTGGGTCGAAAAATTGTATCTGTGCCACTTGAACCTTCCGATACTGTGTAACCACTGATAATTATCTGTTTTACTGTATTGTCAGAGCTTAAACGAATTATTCCCTTTCAATATTTATTCGAAAGTTCTTTACACAGTGCCTACTGGTTGGTATAAATGTTAATTAATTGATGTAATTTTGATCAAAAAGCAATGAGTAAATTATTTCGTACGTGTTTCACAAAGGAGTTGGGATAATTACTGAAAAAGGCTTTTGGATATATTATTTACTATAGTATATAGTATGGCATTCTTTTGCACTGTTCTGGTATAAAGAATGACCGAATACTTGCAGATTTTACGAGTTGTATACTAATGATCTCATATAGTTGTATGATAAAAACCGTTTGAAGTGAAAAGAAAAACCCCGAGGCGTATGCTGCGGATGCAACTAGGATTTAACACTATTCATATGATAGTATTTTATTACATCAATAAAATTTCTTTGTTATTGTTACATAAAATTATTTTAGGAACCTTAGGGAACCTATAACCTTCTTACTGTTTAAGTATAGCCATTAATTTGTTTATTTTTTTGTTAACGGGTGATAATAAAGCTAAAAATAGTTCGTAATTAAATTCCCTAAATACGACTTTTACATTGTAATCGAGAACGTTGTTGTTTATACAAAAAGTCGGTAAATTACGTACTTTACCTTAAAATATAAAGCAGGTTATTTTTTTCGCCTAAATTAATAGCGTGAGCTGACACGGGTTAAAAATAAACTGCTATTGAAAATTGTTTTTTTTTTTCATTGTTTGCCAAAATAACACGAAAAAGATAAAAAGGAAAATGTATATTGGGACACTGGTTGTGTATTCATTACCCCTTGAGCTAATTATACTTAGGTTTCAAAATGTTAGGAAGGGTTTGTAAACAGCACGTCTAATATATATATATATATATATATATATATATATATATATATATAAGAAGTGAATAATAGGTCTACGGCTAAATCCCACTTTATACAAATATACATGTTTTTAAGTATAATAGGTATGTAAGTATAATGATAGCCAATTGACAAGGAAAATATTTATATTTGCTTTACAGCTGATTATTTCAAAATTATGAGGATGATATATATATATATATATATATATATATATATATATATATATATATATATATATATCTGTGTTTGTTCGTGCCTACCCCGCAAGGGAACTGGCGTGAAGTTATGTATGTATGTGTTTGAGCGGGCTAAGCCTTTGAGGGCTTACCTCACAGCAACGTAGAGGCTCCGGGTTTAATTCCTGGTATGTTAAATTTCGGAAACGAATTTTATCTATTATTTACTATGGTCTGGGTGTACGGGATCGGCCCCAAAGAAGTCGTATATTACCAATAACCCAAGCGTAACCTACTTAATTTGGGTACATACAATATGTGTGTTTGTCTGCCGATTATTTGTTTTATATGTTTATATAAAATTTGACATACCCACAGCAGAAATCGTCATATTTTTACTGAGTGATTGTCATTCCCAGTATTAACCGCTCACGTAATATTACACGTATATAACCGAGTGTAGCAAACGTTATAAATCACGGACACAGCACATTCATACTTTACATATTTTGTTCCGAATAGAAATCCAATCCACGGATACAGACTCGAAATAATTGTTATAACCATTACGCCAGTCTTACCATCCGAATTGTTTGTTTAATTAATTTATAAAAGATCAAATGTATCTATATTGTATCAATAGGAATAAAAGCGATTATTGGTAACGCAACGACGTGTATCGAATTTGCTGCCCAAAAACAAAATTCAATCCAGTGTTCAGACGGTTTATCAGGGATTCATCCGGCGGCTGTGTCTGAATGGGACAGGTTCGCGTTACAATTGGGAGTGATAACAGCGAATCAGTATGCCATTTAACCTTTGGGGGCAGTAATTATTGCCGCTTGTATGAAAGCTCTAGTTACTAAGCTCGGTATCTGTCTGCAAAAGCTCTACGCTCTTACCTTTTATACAGGTATTTTATCTGATGTATAATTTTGCTATATTATTATATTAGAAACTATGATTCATTTGTGATTTTGTCCACGTTGGATATTGGAAAATATTGTATCGGAATCATTTTTTTTTTTGACCTGGACACTTCACGCCAGTCCCAAGAAAATCCTCGTTGGATTCCTGGGATCAAAATTACAATCGATTTTAAATCCGGCAATTTGCTGTCAGTCAACGAAAACCACATCAAAATCGGCCCCCTAGTTTTTGCGTGAATCCCGAACAAACAGACGAACACAAAAAATATAAAAAACAACAAAGTAGGTAGGTACACTTTTACAATTTTATAATATTACAGACTTTTGAATGAAGTCACAATCTATAATAATAATAAATGCGAAGTTAGATGAACGTTTGTTGCTCAATCACGCCAGAACGGCTAGACGGCTCTGGATGAAATTTGGCACAGAGATTGATTGTATAGTTTGCAATAGCACATAGGATATTTTTCATCTCGAAAAAATATACTGTACCCGTGGGATAACATTAACATGAGCGTAGCCGCGGGCGAAAGCTAGTTTCAAATAATTAAGGATTTATTTTTTTGAAGAAATCGGCACATCAAGATTATCAATATATGAAATTAACCAATGCACCTTAAATAAACCTATGTAAAAGTGTTCCTAAAATCACAAGGCTCAAGCAAACCTGATGTTATTTAACTTAAAGTGTAAATGACGTGTGTGAAAATGAAATTTGCATACAGATTACCTATTGAGGACAATTGGATTGTATTTTCTGCAGAGACACTGGTAGGGCGTACCATATTTCAGATATGCTCATTGGGAATGTGAAATTAGTGTTTTGTCTACGTTGGTGGAATCTCCATTGTGTAGCAATAACGTAGACTAGGGTGCCTTGTATTCCGCTGATGGAATGCAAAGGTCAGAAACAGGTTAAACAGTTCTACGGTACACTTCGGGAAGTGTATTTAATAGCAGCAAAGTACACAAATAGCCTTGTGTTGTTGATGTTCCAGGCTTTGAAATCTCTTATCAACAATTTAGTTGTTTCCTATAACATTGTTGCTGCCGGGTGAAGTGAAAGCCTGGATTTGTTTGTTTTTTATGTCTAGAAAACAATGAAATTTTTTTAGGCAAGAAGTTACTTATGACGATATCGTTTTGTTGAGAAGTTTTATTTATAAAAAATATTAAAAAAACGCTAATGAAGGTTATGTCACAAGTCCTTTAACTCTGTTTCCAGTTAATACTGCTTATACTTATTTAAACTGATTTCTACTAGTAATGAAATTATTCTTAAGTTCACGAGAGAATATGAAATAAATAACTGAAAGAAGTTGTACAAAGAACAGGATAGACATACATACATACATACATAACTTCACGCCAGTTCCCTTGCGGGGTAGGCACGAACAACAGAGTGCCATTTAGGCTTATTCTTACACACCTCACTTGCTTCTTGGACATTCATAACTCTTGTCATGCACGCTCGTCTGTTCTTAAGGCTCCTAACATCACCTTCTGCTAGTACCCGGTCAATTTGATCATGGAAAGTGTGTCGTGGCCTTCCACGACTTCTGCATCCATCCACTTTTGCATTGTATATCTGTTTATTCATTCTTTCATCATGCATTCTTTCTACATGTCCGAACCACCGGAGCATTCCTTTCCTTACCTTCACCCCGACACTCTCTTTCAGACCAACTGTCTTTCTTACTTCGGTATTACGAACGCGGTCCGCAAGCGTCACTCCGCAGATTTTGCGCAGTGCTCGCATCTCGACCGCGTTTACTCTACTTTCATGCTCTTTCTTCCATACCCAACTCTCGCTTCCATACGTGAGCGTAGGTACCAGCACCGCGTTGTGTACGGCGAGCTGGGCCTTCTGGCTGAGGTTCTTAGCGCCTAGAAGTTTACCTAACGCTCCATTCACACTATTCCCCAAATTCACTCTTCTTTCTATATCAGCGGTGTACCTTCCATCCCTGCTAAAAGCACATCCAAGATATACAAACTCATTCACTTGCTCCAGCATAACATCATCGACCATTATCCTTGCAGGATAACAGGATAGAATTTCGTATAATCATTTTAATTTTCTACGAATACCCCTACCTCATCTTAACCACTTTGGCTGAAATTGTAAAGCTTATCGAATATAATAAATTACATTCAGAGTAATGAGACGCATATTTTAAAGGTTACATTTTCAAAGGGAATGGAAATACAAATTGAAGATATTCACTTAAGTTGTCACAGATTCGCCTCAAGTTAATTTATAGTTCTGGCGGAAAATAAATAAATAGAAAATATGACTTTCCGGGCTAAAAGATATAACTGACGATTTTTGTAAAGAAGCGAGCGTTAATGAATGAAAACAAATTGCTTTAAAGAAACGAGTATATGTTGCAATTTTTATCACACCTTTAAAACACAATGGCATACGGAAACTTAAAAACGCTGCATCTTCTTCCCAGCTATAGAACACTTCGCTTTGTGTGCTGTGGGCCGAAACGTACTGGGAGGAGTTTTTTTTGTAAAAATGTTCAAGATAAATAAAATAAGCAAGTACTGCAATTATAAGAACATTTTTCGGTTTGTTCTCCAGCGTAAAGTGCTTTGAACGATAATAGCCGGATTGGGCACGACGCGTTATGTGCCCTATTTAAAATAATGCTTGCAGAATGGGCACCATTTTCTATGGAACGCTTCTGTTTATTGGCCTTCGAAGATGGATCCCCACGTTTTTATTTTAGCAAAGCAGCTTTCTAGAGCCCCTCACAATAAATTATCCATTGTTAGGCACCGAATTCAACAAGAGCCGTTTTTGTTCAATTCTTCGTTTCGTCGTCAATGGGAAATTTATTACCACCTCTGCGGCATTTAAATATGGGCGATTATATCATAGAACTTTAACGTTCACCATCCTCTGAAGCGAAGATGGTAATTTTTCCATTTTATTTTTCGTTTTGAATCAAAGTACGTATTATCTACAGGCATTTAGAAATTATAACGATAGCCACGACACACCTTCCATGATCAAATTGATCGTGTACTAGCAGAAGGTGATGGTCAGGAGCTTTAAGAACAGACGAGCGTGCATGACAAGAGCTATGAATGTCAAAGAAGCAAGTGTAAGAATAAGCCTGAATGGCGCTCTATTGTTCGTGCCTACCCCGCAAGGGAACTGGCGTGAAGTTATGTATGTATGTATGTATATATATATTTAAATAAGAAGTGAATAATAGGTCTACGGCTAAATCCCACTTCATACAAATATACATGTTTTTAAGTATAAATTTGGAATCAAATCTTAATCAATTTGGATTTCAAGCCGGTAAAGGTACATATAGTCTCTTATCTAAATTTACTGATGAAATTAATAAACATTTAAATAAAAAAGAATATGTCCTAGCCTTATTTATTGACTTCTCACGTGCTTTTGATACCTTAGAGCATAAACAAATAATCAAAAAATTAGAACAATGTGGTGTCCGGGGTAAATTGCTTACTTTGTGCCAAAATTATCTTCACAATCGTCAATTCAAGGTAAAAGTAAACAAGTCCTTTAGCGATCCTTTTTTAACGACTATAGGCACGGCTCAAGGATCTGTACTGGGCCCCCTTCACTTTTTATCTTATGTAAACGACATGAAAAACTGTATTAAAAACAGTACTTGCTATCAATTTGCCGATGACACATGCTTGGTAGCTGGAGATAAAGACTTACTCAAAGCTTATGAGCGATTGCAATCTGATCTCATCGTGCTAACTAGATGGTGTCATGATGCCGGTTTAGTACTCACTTCTAATAAAATTAAACTGATGATTATAAAATCGCCCTACAAAGCATGTCCATCTTTAAAAAACCTAATTGCGCATGAACATCACTGCCTGCATAAAACGATCACAACATGTGCTTGCCCAGTAATAGATGTTGTAGATACCCATACCTATCTTGGTCTTATTATTGATAATAACTTAAACTGGGCCAAACATATTGAACACGTCTGCAATAAATTAAGGCAATTTTTGGCTAATATAATGATTTTAAAAAAACGCCTACCTCATAAAACCAAATTAATGCTCTATAATGCCTTAGGCGAATCATTCATTCAGTATGGCCTAACCAGCTACGGCCGTACGTATAGCACTTATATTAAAAAAAATTATAATCTTCAATTAAAAATACTTAAACAACTAGTTTCACCAACAATAAAAAACCAATATTGCAACGATGAAAAAGGTCTCTTTAAACACTGTAAAGTTGTACCCGTAGAAAACCAGTTTAAGAAAATGATGCTCAAAGAGCAATTTTTTAACAAAGACATACAAACTCTAATAAAACACTCTGTATATACGCGAGCCATAGCCCAAAACCGGTTCGCCACGAGTCGGGCAAACAACATGTACGGCAAGCGCACGACTGAATATTTAGTTCCGCGCTTGTTAAATGACTTACCTGTTGAGTTTAGGGAAAGCATTACACTAATAAATATTAAAAATAAACTTAAAGTGCACTTTCTAAACGAAACATAATGCTACGGACGTAGATACCCATAGCACTAATATAAACCCCAGAGGTTTTCTATGCTATGTATAAAATCAACGATTTGTAATCATTTTTTTGTCTTGATAAATAAATGAAAAAAAAAAAAGTATAATAGGTATGTAAGTATAATAATAGCCAATTGACAAAAAAATATTTATATTTGCTTTACAGCTGATTATTTCACAAATTATGAGGATGACACACACACACACGCACACACACACACACACACACACACATACACACACACACACACACTCACACACACACACACACACACACTATTTTATCTGTGCAGGAACGGAGAAAGAATACAATTTCCTGCGGCCGGGCGGCCTGTCGTAAGAGGCGACTAAACAACCCACAGCCAGGTGGTAGGGCATTTGCCCGACTGGATGGCTACCACCCCTAGTCTTAAGTATGTCGCTATAACAACCTTGAGTTGTGTTCCGGCATTAGTAACCGGGTTCCAGTCTCCCTTAAGAGAGCAGCAGCGCATTTGTAGCACCTCTGGTGTTGCAAATGTCCATAGGCGATGGTAACCGCTTTCCATCAAGTGGGCCGTCTGCCTGTCTGCTGAGCTCCTGCAATAAAAAAAAAAAGAAAAAAAACACACATATATATATATATATATATATATATATATATATATATATATATCGCGTGGAGTTATTTATGTATGTTTGTATTTAGTAATTATTTAACATACACATATCTTCTAGAATAGACGACGATAATGGGCCCTAAAATTTTATTGCCTATGGGTATTTTACGATTTCTGAAATAATCCTTGTCTGCTAATATTAATTGTGATTCTCTATACATTATTCTAAAAAAATTGAACATTGGTCATTGTTCTTTGTCTACATTTATTCTGCATGTTTACTTTCGTACTTAGAGGGCGTGAATGATGAATAACTTAAAAAATAATCGATGGTAGAAATAATTTTGTACAGCGTCTTCTTCAATATCGTCTGAGGTTCCTCTTTTAACATTTATTTAACGGTCTCCTTTTTCTGTATTTTTTCTTTATTTACATCTTATTCTATCATACAGCTAGTTACATATACTATATTTTGCATTATTACCATTGTCTGAATCTAGGGCGTAGCAATTATTATTGTACTTTTATAAAGTTATAACTGTAAGCGATAAGTAGTTCGTTGGAATACAAACAATCAACAATTAGCAAGTTTTATTACCTTTGTTGTTTGACACCAAAATGTTACTCAAACTTTTAATTGAAACGTTTACTTAAAGTTCTCCTTTTACAATTTTAGATTAAAGAAAGTTGGATAAAAGCGTTCGTATAATGACGATGAAATCCCGAGGCACTACAATCGTCTAGCGTTCATTTGAAATCAAAGCAGCTTTTTTATTGATCCTTGAATGTGCTAGTCGTAGGTTGAATAAAGTTGTAAGCGCTGACCGTAATCTATTTGGTACTCGATCCCAACAACATGTGACCGACGTCAGCCGGTTGACCTCGCACTTTTCTTCCATTCGCTGTCGACGCCGCTCGTTACTTTTGTGAACACCAGGATTCCATCTATCATTTTCCTCCCAACCAATGACCTTCCGCTAGAAGCATGTTTGGCCTTACCTTACCCCGTTCATTCATTTGCGCGACGGTTACATGCCTTTTAAAGGCTTTGCAAAGTTATTTGAATTTTTGAACCGTGATTGTCATTTTTTGGTACAGTTTAAAGCATTCGTAACTCTAACGGTCTAATAATACATAATATATAAGAGGGTTTGTTAGTGTTTGAGGAAGACTGAAAAAAGAAAACTTTTTAAAGAAAAATAGATAGGAGTCCGAATATTTTCTGAACGAAGCCACTTTACCCTAGTACCTACTACATTCATTGTTAAGTTAAAAGAAAATATAATTATTTTGGAAAGCTAGGAAAAATCATCAATTCAAATAAATTAATGGTGTTTTCCTAACTTTTCTATAACCGGATTTAATTTAATTTTTAAACCTTGCGTGTTTTTTCTTGGAAAATACAAGAAATCCCGAAATACTACGACGTACCTATATACATTGTGAGGAATTTGTACCTTTATGTAATTTAGCCTGTGTTTCATATGCAAATTGGTTGTTCATTTTATGCGTTGTTCAAAATGCAATATGTAAGTCCATAATTAGTTATGATTGATTAACTAGTGATTGATTAGCTTTATCCAACAATATTGTCATTAATTTCACATCTCATTAATAGTAAATGATGAATGATTAAAACCACAATATTCTAGCCATTCGATAAATTCAGTTTTATTGTTATGATGTGAATTATCATTATTATTTATATGAATAAATAATAGATGAACTTACGTAATTAAGTAATTGTTATATACGTACATAATCAGTTTTCTTACTATATATTTTCTGATGTATCTGCTTTTTATAATACTCGTATTATAAATGTAAATGTCAGCGTTCTGTCGGATATAATTCCGGCACAGCAATATGCTGAGTGCAAACCTTGTTTGCTGAAAATGCGGCGTACAAATTCTCGATATATGCTCTGTATATGTATAAGGTTTGTAATTACGTCGCTATTTCTTGAAATAAAGTTTTTCTTTCTTTCTTTCTTAGATTACATTTAGTTTAAGATTCACAAAGAAAGCAAGATGCAGCCACGTCCAAGACGTAATTTCCATTATAATTTTTGTATAGTTAATAATAACATTACATTTTTTATTTAGATTGTTTACGATTTTAAGTCGATTTTTTCATACTTCACAAGATCTTCGATGTAATGTTGTAATTAGTAAAAAAAACAAGAAAAACCGCAAACATTCGTCTTTGATTCCCTGGGTAGTTGAAAAAGTAGGGCAGTCGAAGGAATGGGGATAAGCGATGGTGGTAACCTTACTCGGGGAGTAATTAATCTGGCTCCTCCAGAAGCGGGTACTGAGGCCTTAACGTTTAGCAGCGGGAATAATGAGCACAGACGGCCTTGCAGCCGTGATTGGTGTCTTTAATATGCAAAACTGCGTGATAGCGGTCATTCGTCCTACATATCCGCCAACTTTAACTTCTAAACCGTCAACAATAAACGTTAAAAACGAACAGTACCCTCAAATTCACATTATTATTGCTTTCAACTTATTTCGTTTTCCTAACTAATTTCTGATTTTCAAACTGAAACTGAAAGTTTGTGTTATCGTATATGAGAGTTTAAGCGTGTTGCTAAATTGGATTACATTGTATATTTTCATATATAAAAGGTCAAAACTATGTGACCTCTATATTCTTAAGGGACAAAATACGTGAGTTTCTCTTTTATATGCGTGTCTATATCAAAAATTGACTTAGTAACAATATTTTAAAAATACGCTTTTATGTTGTATTTTCGTATTTATCTAAATAGTAACTACGTTTGCTCCCCATTGTGTGCTTAAAATAATTTTATTTTGCAGCATATGAAGCAAAAGAAGTAAAGACGCAAGTGTAACCCTTCAACACAAGATTTCTTTCTTAACAAAAGCCTAAATATTATGAATTGAGAAATTATGGGTTGCCCATACAAATTTGTACCTCCAGTTTCATCCTTTAAAATTGTTCTTTTAAGACGTAAGACAGACTATGTCTTTCTCCAGGGTACAATCGCCTTGCTCAAGATCTGTTCAAACGTTTAGTCGTGAAAAGGTATCATAGTTGCTTTAGAAATCATTTTAATAGGTATTATATTACATAATTTATCCGTGCAGGAACGGAAAAAGAATACAATTTCCTGCGACCGGGCGGCCTGTCGTAAGAGCCGACAAAATTACCCACAGCCAGGTGGTAGGGCATTGGCCCGACTGGATGGCTACCACCCCTGGTCTAAAGTATGTCGCCATAACAACCTTGAGTTGTGTTACGGCATTAGTGACCAGGTTCCAGTCTCCCTTAAGAGAATAGCAGCGAAGCAGAATTTGTAGAACCTTTGGTGTTGCAAATGTGCATAGGCGATGGTAACCGCTTTCCATTAAGTGGGCCGTCTGCCTCTCTGCTGAACTCCTGGAATAAAAAAAAGTCATGTACGTATACGTTCTGCTGAATTCAGTTATAATAATAAGATGTTATTTGAATTGTAATTTCAATATGTGTATAATAGTTACCCACAACCCTCTTACTGCTAGGCTTGGGTCTCCTTATTTTAGAGTAATACTATTCGACATGCCGGTTTTCACATTTTGGTAATCTCGATGTGCAAGTTTTTTGACGACGTTTTCCTTGATCTTCAACATATGATATGTATTGTAATGGCACATAGTTCTGACAAAATGAATGTCCGTTACTTATGTCATAGATATTAGTTGCAGGTGTCATTAAGTTCTTAGCAGCGACATCAAGTTTTAGTACTATCGTAATAACTTTTATACTAATTGTAATTTGGAAGTTCATTTAATTATTTTTTATAGAGACGACGAGGTAAGCTTTTTTAATAAATCTAGCAAAACACATTTCTAAAACAAATGAAGTAAGTCTTCTGAAATATTATGTTGATTACAATGAATTTTTACTGAATATTTTAATATGTATGTTTAACAGCAACATGCAATATTTAATCAAAATAATAGACTAATTCAGTTTTAGCTAAATGTATAAAATTTTGCGAGTTACTATATATATAAACAATGCGTTAAAAAAGCAGAGCTGTGTTGTTGTCCCAAAAAAGCTTGTGAAGCAAAACAACATATTTTTAGTGGCCGTGCCGTATGCTGCCCCACGAAAGTTTATTACAAACAAACCATGATAAATACACGGCTATACATTCTCAGTTTATATCGTGAGCCAACACTCAGAGCAACATATAAAGCAGCTTTCTTTCTTCCAACACGGCATCCCTTGCCTTTTATTCGCAACCGAAAGAGTACCTACCTACCATTTTTGTTTTAATATTTCAAACTCCTTGCTGTTGTTTCACATTGTTTTAGTCTAAAATTCTTCTTAATTTCAAACAACGAGCGTTGATTATGTTTGACTTCTTTGAGTTGTTTTCAGTATCTAAACGAAATATCAGCGTAGATGGTTACTTGTCACCGCCTTAAGCACAACATTAATAATATTTCAAGTCAAAGCAAATTTGTGATCCTTTATTCAATGAAGGCTTTTTAAGAAAGTCATGAAATTATAGTCTTTCAGGTAGGTACGTAAAGAATGTTGCAAATGTAATTTAAAATGTGTCGTGAAAGAGGCCGGTGTTTGAATATAGAAATACAATTATCGATCAGCTGTGTTTGTGTTTGTGCGGCATTATAAATATATATATTCATATCTTGTGAACTCGACAAGATATAAAAAAGAAATATAGCTACATAAAAACATAAGAAAAAAGTTCTATTCATTGAAACTTATTCAAGACAAACTTTCAGATCGATATATGGACAAAAATTCTAAAAATAGTCATTTACGATTAAGTATAGCGTAAATAGCAGTTTACACTTAAATTTTAGCATTTATATTTAATTATTTAGAAATCATAGATAGCTACTTCAAATATATTTACTGGCATAGATGAAGAGCTTTGAATAAAATATATTTTAATGAGATTAGTCTGTACACATTCTACGTTACCCAAACGCGTCAGTTTAAAATCCTTCTTTCACTCATGAACAATCTCTACAAGTTACGCGATTAAAATCTAGTTGAAAACAATCATAAAATAAAATATAAAGTTTCAAATATCAATCTTTTGGTTTCTTTTTTCAACACTTTTAATTAAAGTGATTTTGGAAAAAAGTGAAATGACTTACTACCCCGTTAATTACTAAAGTAAAAAATATACAAAATTATTGTCATAGTATTTACATTTTCATTATATTCAACATATTGTGTTCACAGTCTTCATTAATAAGTTCCTTTGTATCTTAACGAATCATTATAAGACGGGGAGTACGATATTATTGTCATCATCATCCGAGCGTTAAATCCCGGTTGCGTTCGGAGCGTTCGCTTCAACACCCAACGGTCCGCTTTCCTAATTTTTGTTATCCACTTCGCGCGGTCTTCAACATCCCTTTTATTGAGACCATTGGTACGGTGAGTGCGACAGTTAAGATATATTTATTTTTAAACTGAATCCAAGAACTGTAAGCTACATCATTTTTTTTTTTAATTAAAACTTTATTGATTATAAACAAATGGTTTTCCTGAACTACTGAGGTGAAAGATTTTATTGTTGCATCGCTACTTTGTTCTATGAAATATTTTAAGTTGTGTTCGTGTTGGCAGCGGCTGGCGCTTTTATCTTCTTTCTACAGGCTTGGGTGGCGTCACACGGTGGGCGGGTGCCTGGCCTTTAGGCTCCCAGTGGCCAACCGCTTGTAAACTGTCCACCATTCCTACCTCTCTTCAGCCCGCTGTGCCTGTCACGTCACATCGCACAAATGACAGCCAGGGCACACCCCTTTTAAACAATTTTTAAAGCGTGATTTATTTTGCGACAGCGTTATCCTCATTTCTAATCCCCGAGTGAATTTATTATCCTGGAACGTTGTTGTGGCCGTGGTTTAAGTAATCCGAGGGCTTCTTGTCGTTTCGTCGTATTAAGTGGGGGACTTTTATAATCTATTTTACTCTTGATTGTTCGCATTTTGAATTTTATCCTTGTAATTAGTTTTAATTGGATTCACCTTTTGTTATTCGTTTTAATTTAAGGTTGTGTATAACTGTGTATCTTATCAACGTAATAATTATTTTTATTAATTTAATTAAAAGCTATACCCTCACTTGCATGATGACTATTCAATGGGCACTACGTGCTTTTCGTGAATTTCAACTATCATATTACTCTGGGCATTATGCTAATGAGTTTTAAACTGTTATGTAACGGTTCGTGTACTGACTGTATACAGCAAACACTAGCTATAGAGATATTGAATAGTATTTTGGCTCAAATTAGAATAAACAGAAAACTCATTTTATAGAGGTAAGCATAGGGAAATACATACTCAGAGGGATACTTTTTATTCGGTGAATCCTCGACTGCCTAATTTATTTATTTTTTATTTACGTGCGTACGTAAATTATCAGATTTATTGTTTATTTTCGTATGTGCGTAATCTGTCAGATTTTTTATTTTAAACTTTTTAGAACAAAACAAAGATATAATGAGTGTCAGTCACAAAGACTCGCTCTAGTCTAATCACACTATATAATTATAGGATATGGTTGATATATTCACATGAGATTATAGTAATTACGTTAGCGTCGTTACATCTATTTTACGATAATTTTTAAAGGTGTATATTGAGGTGATTTTTATGTCAATTTTTATATTGTGTTGCACTATAACAACTAATCACTATTGAATTAATGTAAATGAAATCAATCGATGAATTAAACATAAATCCCTACTAATCTATTCAGAGAAATAAAATTGAAATGTCTTTTTGTAATGTCAAAATAACAGCTTTTTACTAAATGCATATGAAAGTATATACGGCACTTATATCAAAAAATCAATTTTTAAATTTATTATCTGTCTGTCTAGATGTCCAAGCTAATCTCTGAGACGGCTGGACCGATTTTGACGAGATTTTCACTTGTAGATAGTTGATTAATGAGTACTCTTTATTGTTAACCATAAACTTAGTCTACTTTCTTTAACTTTTCTTTAGGGTTCGTGAAAAAATCCCCTGGGACATAGTCGCGGGCACAGCTATTACATTTATGTATAAATATGTAAATAAGTTTGCTGGTTTGTTACCTATTCACGACTAATCGACTGAACGGATCTTAATGAAATTTGTCAAGAAGATAGATTATATCACAAGGAAGGACACAAGTTATCTTTTATCCCAAAAAACAATCTTGAAAGGGGTGGAATAGGGGATGAAAATTCATATGGACAACTCCTAATTTCTCAAGTTACGGCTGTGGAAGTTTATATTTAAGCTTTTGTTGAGAAATTAAGGAATAACTACGTGTTTTTGCGTTCACCAGCGTTTAAGAGCTATTGGCTACTTGAAGTAATATATTAAGGAGAATTTAACCCAAAAAATTTGAATACATTAATATTTCAGTTTTATATCAATTATAATTCCGATCAGCAGTTTTCGTTTGCGCAGATAAGGTAGATGAATTTCCGACATGTAAATAAGATTGTATTGAACTTTTTTTGCAAGCACAAAAGGCAGATTATTGATTGCTACGCATTACGCATTCATGCTTTACGCATTCTTAGCGCTGTCCCGCTTAGACGATACGTACACTATGATACGCTAATAAAATTGGTCTACTGCGTAAGTACAACGTGAGAAATTATTAGTTGTATAAAACTGTACTTTCATAATCTACCACAATCCTTTAAAATTATAAGTAGAAACACTGAGATTAATTAAGTCCATCATTTTCTGGGGGCTAAGTTTGTCCTAAAAGCTGAACAACGCTGTCTAGTTAGAACATTATATTTTTTTTTTCGGAAGTAGAAAACAGCCTCCTAATGACCAATCGATCTTCGATCAAATTGTACTAAAGACGGTATTCTGAATACTGCTACTTCTATTTAAATTAAAAACAAAAATTGCAAAAATATATAGGTAAATCACGCAACCGGGTCTGCTTTGTTCGGGGTCCTTTCATGCTGTGGCTTTGCCTCTCCAGCCGACCCATGCATGTTTTTATTCTGTTCACGAACTTTCCGAATATATTATTTTGTAAGGGTAAATACGGATGTGGAAGAAACTGATTTAGGAGTTCCCATTCAATAGGGATTCAAAAGTGCTCGGAAAAATTTACTACTTTCTACGTGCGTGTCCTTCCAAATGTGCGGGGTCCTTGTTGCTATTGTTCTATTATGTAAGACGATCTTTATCAATAAATGTTAACGGTTGAAGGACACAAACGAATTATATTTCTGCGATCGAGCTAATATACTTACGTCGGTTTATTCTGTTACGATAATGCTACAATAGGTAACATACTAAGCTTTTATAACATTATGAATTGGTTATGTGACCCATTGTCCATTAAACAATTTAAATATCAAGTATCGAAAATGGCAATACCTAGTTTTCAACAAATTTAAAATAGTTGTGAAGATAACACATGTGACTGAGAATCAATTTCACAAACTACATCAATCAGATATCTAAGAATTGAAGTGGATGATCGTTTTACTTTCCAAAATCACATTAAAAACCTTTCTAAGAGAGTTCGAAAATCCATTTCTAATATTATAAAATTCTAAGCATGCTGTGTCTGTACATTGAAGATATTTAAAAAAAAAACTGAAATAGTCTATATATACGATAGAGAACACAATGCATTTTTTTTAGAATTCTTGTCTGTCGTTTTGTCTGTTTGTTTGGGATTCACGTTAAAAGTACTGGACCGATTTCGATTCTGTTTCCGCTTATCGACAGTAAGTGTTTAGACTTAAAATTTTCGGTACTATTTATCCTCGGAATCCCGCGACAATTTTCCCGGGAGCGCTTTGTAGTTGTTCGGGTGCATAGAGATTAGCTTATTCTAACACAGTTTTCACTAAAACGATAGCTTACATTCTTTTTCAAGTGCTGTGGTACTTCGTGTCCGGGAATGCCGCGGAAACTTCAAGTCAAGCGTGGACGAAGTCGCGAGCATATCCTAGTTAATTTATATAATACGTTCGCTACGGGCATGTGCTAACAACCAAATTTTGAGACTGGTGTATACATCTCTGTGTGAATCCATTATTATTTACTGTATCACCTCATGGAGGGGAGTCGGCATCACACTAACGATCGATTTAGAAAGAACCAGAAAGAACCCAGCGATCCGTGCTAAAAGTAATGATGAAGAAACCGTTCCGCTACTGTTCAAGTAAGCTATATACTTAAGCTGAAGGTCTGAGCGTACGCCAACTGTATGTATATTCAAAGAGTCACGTTGAAAATTCATGGACTATCACAAGACACGAATCCAAATAGCGAAAATAAACGTTGAGGAATTAATACGCCTATACCTCAAGTCAAACATATTTCGCACAGCGATTCCCGCGTTGAGGTACTATTTTATATATAACAGTATAAGGTGAAATGATTAGGATAACATTATAGCAGGCAAAAAAGCAATTCTCTTACTTACTTTCAAACTGAAAAACTACTGCGTATTGTGTCTTAAATATACAAATATATACATGCATACAGACACAGACACGTGCATGCAACATACTCAAGCGCTCCCATTTCCATAATTATAAATATGTATTGAATAATGCTTTATCGGTGCAGGAACGGAAAAATAATACAATTTCCTGCGTCCGGGCGGCCTGTCATAAGAGGCGACAAAACAACCCACGGCCAGGCGGTAAGGTATTTACCCGTCTGGATGGCTACCATCCCTAGTCTACAGTATGTCGCCATAACGCGATTTTGTTGTGTTTCTGCATGAGTGACCAGGCTCTAGTCTCCCCTTAGCGAGCAGCAGCGCATTTGTTATGCCTTTGGTGTTGCAGTGCAAGGTTCTTTAGGAGCCATATCTTGCTCAGAATATGACAACCAGGATAACGTACCTTAGCACAATCTTTTGTTATAACTTTGTCATGTAAAGAGAAGTTTGGTTAAATAAATTTGAATTTATCTTAGTTGATTTGACTATAACCGTATTATTTGCATAAAGGGTTAACTACCCTTTATGCAAATAATACCGTTTGTACATATAGATAGATATGACCGTAGCAGTGCGTGTACAACTAAGGTACTTACATCTCAGTCTAACAAGGTTCATATAAATATTGGCATAGAATATGTACCGCTTATGCAAGTTTTCAAGTCCAGTATACTTACTACATTTATCATATAACAGTTGTGAAAGACTACGTAAAGTTACATGCATATCAAGATACCGATGTGTTGCACGTTCTCCTCAAACGAGGAAGCTAACAATACGTTCATATGTTCAAACTTTTAATCTCACTCTCTTAATAGATAGACAGCTATAAAATTTCTTTGCAATTGAATAAGCTGCGCCATCTGTTGGCCGTTAATACAACACACGCTATGCTAAATATTAGACAGTAATGTGAGCCCATCTATTGAAATAAAAGAATAACAAATAATTTTAAACATGACTCATGTCGGACGGTATTTTTCTGTATCCTAGCATTTGTAATATTTTTGTTTGTTTGTTTAGAATTATGGAGACCTAGATCTAGCTTATATTATTGTTACATATGTTGCGTGTTCTAGAGTTAGCACCCCAGACAATCTTCTAAATCTGCACAGATAATGGAACAAGAAAATATATTGTATATCCACAAATCTTGTTGAAGTTGAACAGGCTCGGCCTAGTTTAGGTGTTAGTTAACGAAATAACTTAATTATTAAGAAAAGATCTATAATTTGTATTTGTGACTTTTATATGTAATTTTGGTGTCAATAAATATTATTATTATACTGTATGTCTTTCAAGATCACGGGCCATAAAAATGGCCCGGACTTTTGGGGGGCTTGCGTGGGGCCATGGGAAGGCCAACACGTAGAGGCCCCTTGACAAATTTAATGTAAATGTGGCGTGACACTTACCGGCGATTATCCCTGTCTACACTATATAGTAATGCACCCAAGGACAAGCCCCGGCCAGTGTAGGACTATTGTGGGAAATGAGGACAAAAGTACTGGGCTATTGTGGTGAACTGCTAATGGTACTAGGGGTCTGGGAATATGGGGACTATGGCGTCTGCCCATCGCAATGTTCGGGGAACATGGAAAAATGGGCAGACGGTGACTCGCCACTCCCTGCATGGGCCCCAAAAAATGTCATAAAGACAGGGGCAACATGGGTGTGAGTAGCTAAGGGGTGTCGAGAGGTGGGCTGCAGGTTCACCGACGCTACTTCCGACGTTAGGCCATTTATCACTTCCACCCCTGGAGCTTGAGTCTTAGCTCTAGCGATCTCCACTCCGTGCCGGCTGGTTAAAGCAAGCACGGAGGCGGGGGCCTTGCCTTGGCTCCCGGAGTCAGGTACGAGATGTCGCTACTCACCTAAGGCTTCGCCACAAAGCCCCCCTGCTGGTTTATTATTATTATTATTATTAATTATACATGTGTTTTGTCTTCTATTTCTTTATTTGAACTAACCAGATTGAACTACAGTAATGCCGTGTACAACACGTAATTGTATAAAAAAAACGTAACTAACGAGAACTTCAATTTCTTCTCTTTATATAAAAATAGAATTACATTCATTTTACTTAGTCTCTCATTAGTTATGGTAATGTGTTTTGTAAAATTTCAGACAAAAATGTTAAAATATAACTCATTCGTTTCACTCACTCAACTCATTCGTAATGACGAAACAACCTGAAACTTTGTAGTACTATTTGTGACTGTCTGGAAAGGTATTCAACTGAAAAATTTCAACAATTTCTATTTCGTACTTCTAAGTGAATTGTGAACCTGAAATGTAATGTGTACGAAAGGATAATAAAGTGAACAAGTATGTTGCGGTGCAGAGTTTATATATGGCCTCTACGCTTCAATAATGTTTTATCTTGAAAATTGAAATTTTAGAAAAAAGTTTTTTGACCTCCAAAAAATAATAGTATCGCAAAGCCTCACTTTTTCTGTCAATCTACAATAAATTTTAATACACAGTTATTCGTTTCGATAGAATTTTTTTTTTGAAGGTCAAAAAGATTATCTTCTTTAGTTTCAATTGTCAAGATATAACATTAGAAGCAGAGGCAAATTATATATCTTTTGAAATTCTCGAAATAGAAATACGTGTTCAGTGTTTATATGTTCACTAGGTGGAGCTTTTATTTTTTTTTCGTCTGAAGAGCCGAGTTCGGTACGCTGTTTATCGGCTTGCGCAAACAAAAGAAGACAATTTGCATTTTAAACAACTGATGACTGGACCGGCTAGACATCGTGTTCTCTAATTTCCTCTAGACGCCCTTGTGACAACGTAATTATTTTCTCTTTTAACATAATCTTCGGATACAGAGATAAGTACTAAGGCCTAGAAAGGAGATAAAACTTTTCCGTCTTAAGAATTTTAACAATGCGCTTTTTTATTTTTATTTTGTCGGGTAAAAGTAAAACACAGAATAATAATACAACGAATAATTAATCACAATACATATTCGAATATGTTGGATTTACTCTGGACTCTAAATGCCAATAGTACATTGTTATTTTACGTTGTAAAGCCTGCGGAAACTTTTCGATTTCCTTGTCATACTGTTCGAATGTGAAATTAAAAGTAAACTAATAAGTTTGTTATTAATTTCATATGCAAACATTATTTATTTTCACATTAATAAATGTGAAAATAAATTGAGTAAGTGCTCGGTGGACCTGACACAACGATGGGTTTCGTAGAAATCGCAAACATCTTTTATTTTTATTATTTG
The DNA here is from genome assembly GCA_019925095.2 of Dendrolimus kikuchii. NCBI lineage: Eukaryota > Metazoa > Arthropoda > Insecta > Lepidoptera > Lasiocampidae > Dendrolimus > Dendrolimus kikuchii. The sequence goes on from CM034390.1 coordinate 16,160,202, forward strand.
GCTACGGAACCATAAATAAAGTGTTTACGCAAAAAACCTCCATATCTCAAAAACTGCTTTACATATTGTTAGGAGTGCGGGACTCGAATTAAAATGCCGTTGGAATTACTATAGAATTTATTAGAACTATATAAACACGCCTAACACAGGTACAAATATAACTGGACACAACCAGTACAAACTGCACGATTCAATAACACGCGCAAAGTCTGTCTCTATACAGCTTATCGAATGTACGCACGTCTTACTTGTATCGTAATCGTCGCTTGACTGCCGTTCTCGCTAGACAGCTTCTCCTCTCCATCCTGCCGTCGTTTTATACTTCACAAATATAAGTGTGCCCGCCCGTATAGTCGACTTAATTTTAACTTAAGCTTAATTATTCCTGCGAACGGCCATAAACTAGTACAATACAATTATTTTTGTAAGTAAACAAAAGAAGTCCAAATGCGGGAAGGTAATAAACTGTGCTTTATGGCAGGCAGGTGTGCATTCAATTTTGTCGGCATGTAACAATATGTTGTTCAGAACAATTTTGGTCGAAAGTATTCTTTAAGCACTATCATTTTGATTGTATAGAATTTTCCATTTCAATATAATAGTTAGAGCGGTTGAGATATAATTTTTATGATTTTGAGAACTAATAGAACTCTCGGTAGCTATTGACTTCATTAAAATTCATTAAGGAATATTGCTATGCTTTTACAAGATCAAACCAATATAATACCCCATCTGTGTACAGCTTTACACTGATAAAAAGAAATTCAACCCTTTGTTAAATATAACCACCACTACTTTTTTATATTTTTGGTGATTTCATTATATGCTTTTCTAGCATTATATGGACTATACCTTTCTGGCAAATTTTACCTATGCATTGGTATGGTACTACTGGTGTAGTATCTGGGAGAAGTTACTGTGACACAGACGATATGACGATAACATAAGTATTCTCTTCCTACCAAAATGGCTACGGACCACGAAAATATATTTTGATCAATAAAACATAAATAGAAAAATTGATTGTAATTTAATTCATGTCATTTTTTAGTTGTAACTAAAATCTTTCTTCGAAAATTTATGTAGCATGAAAATCAAATTAATTAATATTTATAGCGTCTAGACACAGACACCGATGTGTCGAGTGTTCTCATATTTAATGATCTCTTTTTATATAACATACCAGATAATTACGCCGCCATATATTTGTGATATTAAAGTATTACGAGCGTCCGAAATAACTCACCGGAAAAGCTTGCAATTATTCCGCGGCGCAAATTAAAAAAGTTCTACCAATTTTGAATGAGTTATTGTGCAATATTCAGTGTGGCTTTCTACAAAATATATATGAAGCATTGAAAACGACAATGTACGAGTTCATCTCGATATAATAATTGTGTTGAGTTTCCAACTATATGAATACCACGTACATAATAAAACTTTTATACACATATTCAAATTCATTAACTCTTCCATTCCGTTTAAGAGGAGTGAAGGGTACGAGTGCCACGCATGTCTAAGGTTTCAAACGGCGCTAATTGCGATGGGGTCATTTTTAGAACGTTTCTTTTCAGTATCAAAACGTGGCAAGCCTAACTATATGCTAAGTTGTATAACAATAAGTGGAATCTGAATACATCAGGGTAACAATAATGATAACTGATTAAAGTTTTACGAGTATTTTTTTTTACCTTTGTATATAACGTAATGATGTATTAAATATTAATTATATACATACATACAGGATCAGTGACGTACGGCCGGTTCCTACATCTTACCGACCGTTCATTTGCCTTACTATCGGTTAAAAATTTGACATATACTCCATACAAGTAATGTCAAAATTCAACCGATTGTAAAGCAAGTGAATGCATAGTAAAATATAGGAACCCGCCATTAGTGATAACAGTCTACCTAAACAGACTACCAATGACTTATCGAAATCAACTTACCTACATTTCATTATCTACATAAGCCCCGGAACATGTTTCGTTGTTCACTAATCGAGCTACATTGCAACGTTATTCAACATAACAAACGGCGTGAACATTATTGTGTGCAACAAAGGCGGTGGTGGTCGGTGTAATGGCCCCTTGTGGTGATTGTGCTGACGATGTATATCTTCAAGTGACCCATGGCTAACTCACCAGATCTGGCCCTGTTCGCTGCCAGCCTGCTTCGGCTCATCATTGGTGAGTATCCTCCTCACAATTTGTAGTATTAAAAAATATAATATGTGTAATTAAAATTATGTTTTAACGGTTTTAGGCGCGAAATTTTAATTAAATTTTATTTCGCTGTTTCAGCCACTTTTCAGTAGCCGTAATCACGGAAGACGGAAGATCATCAAGCCACAACACGTTGCGAAGCGGTAGTAAAAATAGATTAGGCTCCCATAAATTAAATAATAACTATAAAGAAAAATTAAACAATTGAAATCAACAAGTTCGGGTCATACTAAATATGTTATAACTTTAACAGTACTCAATGACACTTGAAATCTATGTTCCGTGATCACGGCTGCTGAAAAGTGGCTGAAACGTCTATATGAAAATGAAATAAAATGCCGCACCTAAAACCGTTAAAACGTACCTATTGTTAATTATGTGTAGTGGTACCGAAAGCTTAAAAAACAATATACTATGTATACAAGGAAACTAACTATGACATCCTAACGTGTTACTTAAAAGTATTCAAAACAATAGGAGAGAGCAGGGATAGTTGGCTATAGAGATAGGTTCATTAGCTGGCAAAAAATCGCCTTAGTCGAAAATATTCTGCCATTCCACTAGTCGCAAGAAATCACTATTAGGGTATAATAATCAGCAAAACAACAAAAATGCAAGTGTTTTAACCGAAATTTGGTCAATCATACCCAGTCTCCTCTAAATACTTTTTAAAAAGCGAAATGAAATTCTAATATTGATTTTAGCGTGTTATGATATTTTACATGAAAGCTTCCTGTTATTTTTAGTCAAACTTTTATGAGCTAGCACTTTGTAAAATTGCACAAACAATTTCATATGTAAACATTTTTGGATTGCATAGTTAATAAGAGTTTGTATGAACTTTAACATACCACAATTATTTCTAAATTAATGGTAAAAGTTGACCAAGTGCGCGTCAGTTCACTAACAGTGAAGGGTTACGTAGAGGTAACAAACGCCAATTTATTGATTTTATTATTTAGAACAGACGAGCGTGCATGACAAGAGTTATGAATGTCAAAGAAGCAAGTGAGGTGTGTAAGAATAAGCCTAAATGGCGCTCTGTTGTTCATGCCTACCCCGCAAGGGAACTGGCGTGAAGTTATGTATGTATGTATGTATGTATGTATTATTTAGGTAAGGAATCCAACATTGAAAATACCCCATATCTCAAAAACTATTCCATGGATCTTGTGCAAATTTATTTTTGTTGAAAGTATTTTTTTATCCGTCTTAAATTATTTTAGGATTCTTCATCCCATAATTCAAACGTTAGAAAGGAGGGACACCCTTTTCACGACTGAAGCCGAAATTTTCCCCATCTATTAATTTTAATAATAGCGTCATCAAGAATAGATGGTTATGATCTTTCAAAACCTGACTAATGAACCCCAAGACAGCACACACCACTACTTTCTCATCTTATAATTCGACTAACCCTAATTTTTAGTTTATTGGCAATTTCAATATATCTGTCAGATAAAGTGCATATTTTTGCCAAAATGTAATCCTTATAGGAGAAACTATACAATTGTGGGCACCTTGATAGGCACCTTGTTATTTTATTCAATACATTAAGAAATTTTAATAACTTTTTTAATTTGTAGTGAGTAATGGTAATAATAAAATTATTGTATGATTAAAAAATAGAAAGTAAAAAAAATATAAATCTTGTATAAATTGACTAGGTGCATATTGTGTAAAGTGCCAACAATGATATAGTATAGTTTCTAAGAACAATTGCTGTTACGTAGAAAGACAGATAGATTCACGGGCAGGACTAAAGGTTTTGATTTAGGAAAAAATAATACCAAATGCTACAAACCTTAAAAAATGTAATAGATACGTACAATATGATTATTATAAAATTATCACTGTTGATTCTGTCAAGCTAGAGGATAGAATAACAAAAATCGAACGACTTGGAATATTTTTGCTTCAATTGCTTTTAATCTTGTGGCGTAAATTGTTAATCTTAACAATATTGTGTTTCTAAAAATAATCAAAGGCATCTTCAATTTTTATGTAGGTCTGTATTAATATTGTTGATTTTTTTTACGAACGTTGCGCGGACTGAGGAGTATGAAACGCACACTTAAAGGTTATATAGAGAAGTAACAAATGCTAATATTTTTTTAAAATTATATATGAAACTACATTAAATCAATAAAAAAAACATACACACACTACCATGTATTTGACACACACACGCATATATACTCTTTTGTTTATTGTTAAAGTCAAATTATCAGTGTAGCCTTGGCGAAATCTGTGATCATAGAAGTATAATCTTTGACATTAATTATTATGGTCGAATCTCGACCACCGGCGACCACTAGTAGATCTTTATTACTCACCAGAATAAACAATTATAACAATGTGTGTCTATAATATCCTTGTAACCAAACAATAGGCGGTTTTATTGCTTAAAACCATTGGTTTCAGGCGACCTTACTTAAAAGACCTGGCGTATATAGTGCATGCAGAAAATGAAATTTGATTACCTAGGTTTTACTCGTATGTTTGGACATGTCCTATATTATTATATAACGTTTTACAGTTATGAATGTCAAAGAGGCAAGTGAGGTGTGTAAGAATAAGCCTAAATGGCACTCTGTTGTTCGTGCCTACCCCGCAAGGGAACTGGCGTGAAGTTGTGTGTGTGGGTGTGTGTTTTACATATAATATATCTTATTATTTTTTAGGTAAATAAAAAATGTTTTTTCATATTTACATGTTCTTCTCTATCTATCTCAGCATTTATATTTATTAGTAATTCCTTGAGTCTTACTATTTCGCTACAATATTTATGTGCATAAATGTTTTTATTTCATCATATAGCGTTATAACAAATAATATTATCTAAAGAGCGTAAAAAAGTGACAGCTCCATTATTACAGTGAGTCGTGTCGTAACTTTAGGAAACTCCCGTGTATACGATGCTTAAGAGGGTCTATCAAACCGGAGGTTCTGAGGGTCGTGTGCAACGAACCGTTTGAATTCCATTATTTTTAGCTAAGCGACGTAGAGACAACAATATTACGGGATTGTATTCGCTATTTGCACACCACTCATTATAAATCGCTCTATTGGATGCCTACTTTCATACTTCGTTGAGTTTCGTTACGTAATGTTAATTAGGTGGAATAAGTCATGGTAACCTAGTTATATGGGGAACAAATGTTTATCCGCGCCGCGTCCGCTTAGTTCGGGTAGAAGGGGTAGAACCAGAGAATACTGGCTTGATTTCGTGAAGGATAATATTATGAATGCCAACAGTTTCACAACAAGAGGTGCGGCGGACTGTGAGAAATGGCAAAAAAAATATAGGAAAGAGGATCCCGGGCTAGAACTTAGAAATAGAATAACATGGAAAATGTTATTCTCTTCCTAAGTTTAGATCAATCCATGCCGCTGTAAATTCTTAATTCATAACTAAAAATATTCACGTACCTATATACCTACGTTGTTTTTCGTATAACACACACACAGACACGATTTTGCAATGACACTATTTTACTGTGTTTAATTGTCATATTTAACATGGAACATCTAAATTTAAATATTAAAGTAGAAAATGTTTTAAACCATCACCACCAACTAATGCACCACCGTCAGTCAGTATTAAAAATCTACCAATGCCTGACAAATTTTATCTGTAAGAGATCGCTCTTTGCGATCTAAACACAGAATTAAGTAAAATATGTTTAAAAAATCTATCTCGAATTAAAAACCAGGTTATACGTGAATATATACCACACTTTAATCATACACGCTGTTCTGTACGTACGAGTATCTTTGTACCTAAACTGTGACAACTAAGAGCAGAGACGTTTTCTTCGCTCCTTTGCTTTTACAAGTTTTAATCTCCCTAATGCGTTTCTTCCCGCACGAACAATTTGCAAAACGCGCATACTCGCTCATGGTAACCGGCACTATTATTACACGGCTATGATTCTATGTAATTTTCGGATAGAAAAATAATTGATTAAGACTGTTCGTAGACATGGCCCGTTACTATATTTCTTCCAGTTTGGCCGATATTTGAACATCGTGTGTCGATATTGAGATAGGTATTTAAAGTATGCCGAAACTATTTGCCTAGGCATCCTTGCGGTATTATAATAATAATATTGCGTTATCAATGAGTTTTTGGCGGGAACTTGAAAGTTATTATTTGCTATGTAGATTTATTTTCAAAAAAGTTCTATAAACGCAGGCAGCCACCAATGTTCGTGGTATCGCTGACGGCGGCAGGCGCTGATAACAAAGATCTAGCGAATATTGAACGTCGCGACTGTATCAACAAATTGACCTTGATATTGATTGAATTTTTAATTACTCCTTGAGTGACCAAAAATAAATAAATAGTTTTGGTCACAATCCAACAATAGTTGTGAAATGTTAATGATTTTAAGTAAAAATTGTGTTTGTATGTTAAAAATCGCAATTATTTAAAGAAACGTGCATTTTCGAGCTCCCACAATGTGTCCATCGTTTGGCGTAAATCAAAATCTACAATTTAATTTAAGACAATTATATTAGAGCATAGAGTAAGTCGTGGTACCGTAATGGCTAGCTATTTGCACGCGTCCCAAACTCCAAGGGCGCGAGTTCGATCCTGGCCGTAACGCATGCACCACTTAGTCAGTTTTCTGACCTAATGTACATATTGTTACATTTATCACGTGCTAATAACGGTGAAGGAAAACATCGTAATGCAATCTGCACATCGAGATAACCGACGTGTCAAACCTGCCAAGCTACCTTGAACAAGCGTGGCGGGTATACTGTCCTTTTCCCCTTCAGTGGGAAGCCCGAGCCCAGCAGTGGGAAATTTATGGGCTGATATTATGTTATTATTATATCAGATTGTTCATTTCCGCCTTTCAATTTGTACGAGTTGACCAAAGTGATCCATATGTACATAAACTTGAATTATTCAATATCATTGAATAGCGCTGTGTTAATTCGATTCTGTACCTTTCAACCAAATATGTTCAATTTGGTTGATCTATCATAATAACAGCAACAGGAGTAACAGGCTCCTGTCATTAGGCTTGAAAATTATTTTAAAATTTATGAATGGTTTACACTAGGACAGAAAGACAAATTGTTAGCACAATTTGTATTGTGTAATGTAGGGTATAACACCATATTCATGAAAACAGAATATTATCACAACATCATAAAGATGATTTTAAAGAACAATATTATGAAATTAATCTAAATTATGTTAAATTTTTTTTTGTACGAAACTTACTCTACAATCACTAGAAAAAAAAAACTTTAAAATCACTTCAAACATTATAGCGCGTGCGTTATCAATGATGTAGTTTTACGATTCTGTAGTCAAATGATAAAATAGGCACCGTACAAAATTTTTATCTTCGTCTATCTACGTGAAATACGGTAGGTATGGAGGATGTTTCGTAAGGTGCATTTGTAAATGCCGCTACACAAATGCTGTAAAGAAAATTCGCAAAAATAAAATTTTGATGGCCACCAATACGTGACCGATATATGCGATATCGTTAAATATAATCTATCTGTCTATATATATATATATATATATATATATATATATATATATATATATATATATATATATATATATATATATATATATATATATATATATATATATATATATATATATATATATATATATGTATATATCTATTTAATTATATATATATATATATATATATATATATATATATATATATGAATATGAATCCCTATTTCCCTTGGTCACGCCACCACGCGTGAACGGCTGGACCGATGTCGCTAATTCTTTTTTGTTGTGGTTGTTATTCTCAGCAAAAGGTTCTTATGAAAGAAAAAAATAATAAAATTGCGCGGAAAATTAGATAATTTAAGAATGCTTAACCACCATATAAAATTATTTCTAATCTAACATGACATGTTTGACATAGAATTGACAGAATACGTGCTGCAAATATTGTCAAAGAGGATGTAAAAAAACTGAATATCGTTTAAAAAAGATGCTTCGGTCGGTTGATGTTGATAAAATACATGTAAAATAATTAATTTAACTGTAATCGGTTTCCAATATTTAGATGAAATTATTTTTGTGTGTGTTCAACTGCGTCCCGGGATGGTTAAGATTATAGATCTACCGGTAGGTGGCACCGCTAAAGTCTTTCTAAACGGTGGGACCTATTTTGATGATTTTTTTGTTTTTATTAAAGTGGATTCGAGAATGGTTTAAATTAACTATTGGTCCCGATAAATGTCGCTGCTATCGGGTTCTACATTTTTATTTCTAAGGGCAGGACAACGTCTGCCGGGTGCAGCTAGTATGAAATGGTATTAAAAATTATGACAATATTTTTGGAGACTTTATTATTTTAGTAAAATATGTGGTGAGGTATATACGCTTCCAAAGTCGTAAAAAAGCGTATCTAAATTTGCAATTTTAGGACGGAAAATGTTAAAGAAGTTATAATATGTGGTAGAACTTTAAAAACACTTAATAAAGATCCATATGAACAAAATCCAGTATATAGGTATATTCGATATGATTTTTTAAAATTCTGTTAACATGAGAAAATTATTGGACACGTTCGTGCATTCTTCCGGACCAGGGACTGGCACAGTGTCCACTGATATATATTTATTTTACTGATGTTACCTCAATAACTAGATTACAAGGGTAAGTAAGGATAAACTATTGACAAGCTTCCAAATGTTTGAATTCAAAATTATGAATTCAGCAAGTGTAACCAAATCGAATACATGAAACCTCAAAATAGATAAGATAACTCGCGACGCTCTAGGCATATTAGGTAATTCGTGTACGTGAATGTGTGTATGATACAAGAAGACCATAAAATAAGAATGTTTCATATTTTTTAAATCTTTTTTAAGGAACGTTGAAATATAATCGATTGAGAAGGTAAATTAAGCTGTACTTATTATTAGTATAGGTATATTTTGGTTTTAATTTTGTTTAAAATGAGTATAAATATTAATTGTAAATAGTTTCAAAAATAAAAATTGTGAAAATTTTATTCTATAATTAATTTTGTACGTCTTAATATAGGCAGAATGCATTGATATTGAACTTTTTTGTAAATACATCACGCTTTAAGCATATATGTATTTGGGTATATCTTAACTTTTACGGTTATGTCAGCCCCAACATATCGTTTTAGTACTTACGTACTATACGTTTAAACTACTACACTATTTTTAGATAATAGGTGTCCGCTTACTTATATAGAAACTCTGTTTAATAATGTTTGCTTTGTGTCCCATGGTACTTTTAGAGCTGTAACTAATTTATAGATAGCAACCGGCATTGTTGCACGTCGCATGAGTAATAAAAACAACTTGGTGTCTTCATAATGTTCCATGTAATTTGACGCCAAGCTTTTTATTTTAGGAGTATATTTTGGTTAGCAACCACCGGTCTTTATCCTACTTCGCAGGGTTCATAATTTTTTTAAGTCTACACTAATGTATAAAATTAATAGAGGTTTATTTGGATATTTTACCTTTATTTGCACTTTCTTAGTGGTTTTAGTGTGGAGTCTATTATGATGAAATTTAGTTATTAATAATAGCGTTATCACCTCTCTGAGAGAACAAATTATCGTCAATAATACATTTTTACAGACAAAGGTTTTCAAACCTTATTTCGCTCTGAACATTTTGATGATGATTAACTACATATGTAGTACAACATAATGGTGATCATAGCGGTTTCGATTATCAAATAGAAATACATATAAGGTTTGCAGATTTTCATTTGGTTCTCACAAGAAAGCAATATTATTCCATTTGATTTTATTTAAAAAAAAGTATAAAATCAGTGATACTTTTTGTATCCGTAAAACGAATAGTTTCTTCTACTCATACAAAGTTTACGCGAAGGAAGTCTTGTGGAAATCCTTAGTAAATTACATATATTTATTTCGCTATTCGTATGGGCACCTAATGTAATGTGGCATGCACACTTTATCTAAGAAACATCTTAAGTTTACTTACTACCTCCAAGAGTATTGGGATCCTCAGTGTCGATATCGCGAAGGATGTGCAGTTCAGAGGCCATCTTGAAGGTAAGGTAAAACTTGCTTCCAAGAAGCTGGAAGTGCTAAACCGGTCCAAGCAGTACTTCACTCCGCAGCAAGGCCTTGTGCTTTATAAAGCCGAGTTGGGGCCGCATATGAGTAATGCTTACACTTGTGGGCTGGAGCAATAGCGTACCAAGTACCACTTAAATCTCAGAAGAGACGTTGGCACTTGAGCGCGTTTTACCAACTGTACAATGGGGAGTGTTCTGAGGAACTGTTTGGTTTGGTACCTACGTCGCCATTTTACCATCGCACTGCCCGTCGGCGACTGGGAGTTCATCCACACTTCCTTGACACCTGGAAATTATCCACTGTACGTGGCGCTCGCTTCTAAACATATTTTTAAACTCGCAAAGAGGTAAGCAACGCATCGGCTCCCTTAGTGTTGAAGATGTCCATGGGCGACAGTAGCCACTTGCCATCAAGTGGACCCGTCTGCCAGTTTGCCTATAAACAAACAAAAAAACCAGCTAAATCCCCTGGCCTGTATTCAACGTCGAGCCGTTCGTGTTGTCGATGATTCCATACTCACAAGCAGTTTAGGTACCTACGCTTCGTTTTAAATGAAAAAACTTAGACAGTTATACTTTCGGCTATTTTCAATTACTTTCAGTATTGCTCAAAATAAATGAAATAATATTAAATAAGTTTTTCTCGGCTGTCTACCATTCGTAAGGTGCTAATGTTATATATCGTTTCAATACCTACTTTATGAACGTAATAAATGTACTTGCCTTTGTGTTTATAAATTTTGTTTTAATAATGTTACTTGCCCCCAAATCGTGGTAGCTTAGTGGCTAAGGTAGCTGCGTTTCTTTCAAATGAATGGGTTCGAATCCTGGGCGGGAAGGATGCACTGCTTAGGCAATTTTTTTGACCCAATATGCATACTGTTACTACCACGTGTGAAAGTGAAAGACACCTTCAAATCGAGATAACCGCTTTGGGAACCTCATGAATCTACTTTTGACAAGCGTGGCGAGTACGCCGTCCGTTCAACTAAAATCGCAAGGCCCGAGTCCAGCATTAAACTATTTATGGGCTGACAATAATCATTGAAAATTACTTAACGTACACAGAGTTAGATAATTTCCATTAATTGTTAAATATTGCTTATGTGTAACTTACGAGTATATCAGTAACAAAGTGAAGACTAAGTTGTGAATATTGTTTTCAATCATTTTAGTTACAAAAATAACGGTCCAACGATTATATAGTTTATATAATGTATTGTAATTGTTTTATAAGTTAATTTTCCTTTAAACTCTCTAAGTTCTGCAGTGAATAAGTATACTAATAATACATCATATTTCAATTTAATAATATAAGTTTTGAAGCCTCCATCGACATTTTATATAACATAAATTGCAACCATTTTGCTTCATACCGCGTGAAATGAAGCGCCAAACTCAGCATACGAGGAACTCTAAAGTTAATTATTAACTTCAGAAGATAATTAATATCGCTGCTGTTGGTTTTGACAACGGCCACGATTTCTACATCCTGCTGAGATGGCTAAAATAGGCTGTGCTATAAGAAATGTGACATTTAAGCCAATAAATTGAAACAATGTTATTTTCATATTTGTATCTATTAAAATGAATATCCTACGACTTTTTCTCGTATTGTACGTACAAGTTAAATTTGTATACATTCAATTGAATGTTAATAAAATATAAGATGAAGGTTTTTTACAGTACACGAGTCTTAAATTGCCATGTATTTAAAACGTTCTCAATACTCTAAGCGTACTTTCAACCTGGTTGCAACGGTCATACATAGTCCTAAATGCAGATCATTCTTTTGGTTACGTTTACGTAGGATTTCTATCAATCGAATTTAGGGATTTTATAAAATATAACATTTTCACGGATGTCCATTGCCCCGTTTCGGATCTTATTCGAGACAAAGTTACAGACGAATCGACAATCAAAAAATTTGAAAAAGTTTATTTGTGATTATGCATTATATAAATAACAGTTACCATTTAAATATTAGCTTTTATTTTAAAATTACATATGGATACCTCTATTTTTTTATTGGTGTACATTTAAATTTTAGTTTATATACATACACACACACATATATATAGACTTTAATGTAGATAACATTGCTCTATATTATGTTCTCTTTTTCTATTTCAACTGCTACCAGATATGTTAGTCAACCCGTAGATTTTTATATCCTTCCGCATAGAGTTAATAAGTTTGCATTTATTGACTGAAGTAAGGTGATACAATAAAAAAAATATAAAAGTGAGTTTGTATGCATGTCTCTTTCTTTATATAAGTCCAATTTAATGAAGTTTAGATACCAGAAGTTGTGATGAATTGGTATAGGACACGTGGTTCCATAAACTGATACAACGGAATACGGACAAAAAAGGAAGGTTGCTACAGTCACAGAAAAACTTGTAGTACTGTATAATACATGTAATAACTCTACAGATATAGACAGATATAGAGTCAAATGCCGATAAACTTGCATGCATGTAATCTACTCTAGTTATCACTACAAATAAATTGTGAAATTAGTGACATATGGGCTAAGGTAGTATAATAATGTACAAAATCAGTTATTAAATATATATCAGGCTAAAAGACTTATAGACTTGTAACACTGTAGGTATACGGATACACACATAATATTCACCTACACCGCACGCGTAAAGACAAAACACAGATATACATAATGTACACAGATAAATGTGCGTGAGATCTAAAAATATAAATTAGATAGTATACGGACTAAATAAATACTGTTTGGGTCCTCAAGAAAATGGAGGGAACAAACTTACGAAAGAAACAAATCCAATCACCTAAACAGCTTACATTTTTACCTCTGGAACAGTACTTTAATTCAATTATCATTCATTTTCAATACTTATTTAGTTCCTGCTGTGGTTGCCAATAACTATATTTTAGTTAGAAGATAATATAACCCTGTGTATTGAGTCTTATAAATTTCTCAAATAATCCTCCGATATATATTCAGAACATGTGAAAATCTTAGATTAGCATTACTGTCTAGTGAAAAGTCGTTAAATTGACAATGCTGTCTCTTTTGAAGTCTTGTTAAAAGATAATATCTTGTACCATGGAACAAGCGTTTTATCCTGAAAATACCGTTTGGAATAACAAAATAAAGGTCGTTGGAAACGCGTCTGCACGTAATAAAAGATCCAGGTGCTGCCGTGCACATCTTTCTGTATTGGCTTTTACGGCATCCATTGAATGAAATGAAGTGGCACTATCACCGTCCGTGCTGGAGCGAATTTAAGAAGACGAGTTGAAAATGTTATTATTAAATTCTTCCTCTAGTTTTCTTCCCCTTCCTTCTAAAGTGACAATTCATTTATAAGTAAGTATAAAGGAAATAAAATATCGGCACTCAGTAGTCAGGTAATGATACGATATATTTTAATATAAATATAATTGAGTATGTAGTCAAAATTGTAATTCACATCAGCTACATATTGGCATTAAAAAAATGCCAATTTTTTATGATTTCTCGCAGAATCAAGGTTTCCATAGATGTGACAAAAGTCAGAGTTTTGTCATTATACTATGTCACCCTAAAAGCACTTTGAACAAAAATATCCGAAATAAAATTACCATAAAGACGTTTTTAAAGATTACGCCTGGGTTTTCAGTTATTAGAAGTTTAGAAGCATCAGTCTATCTTATATTTTAAAAAGTATGATCTAATATAAAAGATTACCGGCGCAAGCGTCGTCGTCAAGCACGACAGGTCAAGAGGCTATGACGTGCACTCGACCTGAGCCACCTCACGACGGCTTTTAAACTTTTTCCAAAACCCTACACTAGCTCTCATTAAACCGCAAACACTGGAACAAGTCTACACAAGTTTTATTTCATACTCACGGGTATGTTAAATTAAAGCTAACTTCTTAGTGTTCCGTAGCCATTTGGCAAAAACGAAACTTATACAAACGACACACGTTCATCTGTTTGTTCGTTTGTCTGTATTTTTAACATCTTTAGAAACTATTGGTATAGATGAATTTTGACAGGAAGTTGTGTTCTATGCTATGTAAGTGTTGTTTATTATATGCGCAATTTATCGGTTTACATAAATTGTGAAAAATAAAACATGAGAGTGACATAAATTAAATTACATTTAGGATTTACATGTTACTGAAGGATAGATTTTTTTATTGTATGTAGTTACGGAAATCAGTTTAAACATGTATTACATTTTAAATTCGGTAGTTATAACACAGAAGCAGAATATTAGAAATGACAACCACTTTGTACAAAACATGACCAAAAGACGCTACAGACCATTCTTCCCTTGCATTTTGACATTTTATTATTTATAACCATCTGTGTTTAAAACAGATGTTCGTGCCTACCCCGCAAGGGAACTGGCGTGAAGTTATGTATGTATGTATGTATGTATGTGTTTAAAACATTCTTCTAGATCTAATAGTTAAAAATTGAGCCTTAAAACTTTCTTTTGATTATATAATTATTGATTTATATGGTCTACATAAATATATTTAAAGTCATAAAATGTCAATAAGCAGGAGAAGATTGCGGTGCTACCCAGTTTTGTAGAATATAAGAGTTTCCCAGAGTTACATAATTTTACTTGCCTTTTGTCATCTCTAATAGGAAATATAGGACGAATGTTAATCAAACTACTTTGCATTACTTGTTTGTATGAATTGACAGAACAGTAAACGTAGCTCGTAATATCACATAGACGTATCATAAGGCGTTGATATGTATAAAGGCAAACAGAAACAAGGAATCTAAATCAGCACAATTCTGCCCAAGGCACAAAGGGTGCTAGTAGAAATGAGTGGGCGTAATTTGGGCCATTTCTGTGCTTGAGAGAACAGCCTAACTATGTGTGCGTGTCAATCGTCATCGAGCCCGAGGACGCTCGTCCAGCCTATTGCTACATAATGCGGGATTTAATAAAAGGCATCACTTCTTCGTACCCCTGACCTTATACCCTCGTACCCTCCACTCGCATATAGAATGTCGATGCGCGTTTTTGTATGGCGAATTTTATCCTTCATAATACTTCTTCCCTAAAATAGTACCCGTTGCCAGCAATGAGCATATTTACTACAGGACTAGGAAATTCCAGGATTTTCCGTTTATTTGCGATTATGTAAAAGTAATTTTTATACATTTTAATAATCTTTAAAAGTTCAACTATTTTCTTTCAACTTACGATCTTAGCTTTTTTAACGTTTTTTTAAAGTTGCGGTTGCACTGCGGCTGGATGTGCACCTTCCATTTCCTTGAGTTCCACACGGTACGCACTTGTATCAAAACATTGTCTAGAATATTTAATTTTTAAAACATGAATGAGCTCCCGTCTAAGGTTTTCATATAGCGCAACGATATGGTTTTTTAAAGTTGCCATTAGATTTCCTGGAGTCCGCCACACATTGGTAACAGCTCTGACGTTGCAAATGTCCATAGGGGACCGTAACCACTTTCCATCACATGAACCATCAACCTGCCTGCTATACTCCATCTATAGAAAAATAAAAGTAGTCTTATAATATGAAAATTTATGAAAATGAAATTAAAATTACGTTAATAACTTGACCTTTGTGACAGGTAGAAGTTGATTATTTAAAATTCTATTTAATTTACAGACGCGTCCTAATTAAAACCAACTACATTATTAACTTTCTTTGTATCTCCATCTTCTCGTGTAATATAATTGTATAATTACTATATGTCTGTAGAGACCACGGTCACACCACAATAATACTTTAATGTATTATTATTATTATTGTATGGTTGTTGGGTATATGGTTGTCTGTAACACTAATGGCTTAATAGATATGCGTACTCGAACAAGGATTTGCTCTCACATTTATGATAATACTATGATCATAGATGGTACAAATACTATATTAGACGATGAGTTTTCTTTGATTATACCTGTAGATTTTAAGGTACATTGTGTATATTTTTTAATTAATTAGCGAATCTGGGTGCAAGATATGACCGCAGTCAGATGACCGCGTCGCGCACGCTGTGGTCAGAAGTGCGCGCCCGTCCAGCTGTCCAACCCAAGCCTTTGTATTTCTGTGTTATTATCTATGCTATTAACATGTTTCTGGTACAAAAATAATAATTGGTTGTCTTTGAAACACTGTGTTTTTTTATACGACCATATCGCATTGCCTTAACTGCAGCACTTTGTGTACAAAGTAATCAAAACTAACGAGCAACCCAAACTCAATAATGCTCAAAGCTATGTTCAAAACCGAAATTAAGTTTACAACTTAAGACCGTGCGCTCTTTTGTCTATCAGTCGTACGCGGTAGAGTCAGATGCCCCGCCTCCAGGCAAAAATAACCGAATGATGCTTGGATACTGTCTCGTTTATACACTACGCGAATTATTGTGGTGCTGTTAAACCTGTGATTAATGTTAAAGATTTAGGTTGTAACCTACGTCTTATTTAAAGCATTAAAAATAAAGCCGTTACGGAATAGCCACATTAGTATTTAAATATACGTTATCAGTTATTATTTAACGTCATTTATAATGCCGCATTTCCAAAAATTGCCTTAAACCCTTTATTACTATGTCTACATGAAATGGCGAATACCTGTAACATTATCGCAGATAGGTACCGTCACCATTAAAAAAAATAATTATCAGTCCAAATAAACCTACATCCATTAAGTTTTTTACATGAATTTGAATGTATAATATTGCGGTAAAGTGTCTTGTGATGATGTTATAGTTAGACTTTGGCCATATGCGCCTTTTTTATAACGTTAAAAATAACGCCGTTAACGAATAGCTACATTAGTGTGTATACACACGTTATCTGTCAATATTTCACGTCATTCATAATTAATAAAAATATCATATCTCAAAATACGGAATAAATCTACGTGAAACGGTCAACAACTATAACATTATCCCAGATGAAGCAGTAGCGTAACATTGACATTAATAGGTCTTAGGTCCTATATCATCTATCTCACGACTTGTGGAGAATGAAGACAGAATTATAATGTTCGGGCTCGATCTCTCTCGCACAGGGAGGAGGTCGCAATCGCATACGGAGGTCACCCAATGAACTATCCAAGGTCATACGCCACATATATGCGCGGATATTGAAATAAACCATATCAACCGATGGTCGGCATGGCGTACAACTTATTGATTGATGAACACCTGCTTTTAATATACCTACATAGTTACCGAGAAGAAATATAAAATTGTAGTGTTTTGTACGCTGCATCAGAAAAATTATACAAAAATTATGTATATAGACACGAAATATAAAAATTAATAAATGAAACTCCGGATGCTGATAATTATGGATCTGCTAAGGTCGGACGTCAAGCAATGCAGACATTAATAAAATCGGTCACTAACTTTCTTCTTCTTATTTTTAGTATAAGGACCTTCCAGAAGCATCCAAAGTTTTACATATTTTACCCAATATTTTATGCATTAAAACTGTTTGTATACTATTTGTCCGATGCATCATATAATACAGTATTACATCGTACTAATTCAGCCAAAACTTCGTGCTTTTCTTTAATGAATTTATCCAGTTTAAAATACAGACGTCCACCACGATCATACGCTGTGTAAGAGACATTTTGCCCGAACATTATCGTTCTGTCATCGATAAGGCAGACGAAAATGCCATGCAGGAAAATGTTCGAGCGATTTCGCTTTATATCAACAAATACATGTAAATAAATAAGATAGAAAAAAGTTCATTTGTCCCTTTTGATATTTTGATTTTTTGTTGATTGCCAAATTCTCCTTCATGACAAGCGAGTAGTGAAATTTTGCTTTTTGGAAAAGATAATTTATTTATTTAATAATTTATTTATTTATTTGATATAATTGTCAAAGAAGCAAGTGAGGTGTGTAAGAATAAGCCTAAATGGCGCTATGTTGTTCGTGCCTACCCCGCAAGGGAACTGGCGTGAAGTTATCTATGTATGTATAATTTATTTAAACATGTTTTGAAAGTAATTCTGAGGATATTTTTGTTTAGAGTTTTCTGCAATAGTATTTTGCAATATTTCAGACGCAAAAGTCATAATAAAGAAAAAATGGATGCATAAAAAAATTATAACAAGATTGCTTTTGAATACCCATGTGTTTAGTATTGAAATAACTTCAAACTAGGGAAATAATGCGTGAACCCTGACTTTTTAGAGATTTTTCCATTCTTAACACAATTTTTTAGTGTTGCCTAATGCTTGAATTTAATTTATTTTGTTTATTTCACACAACACAATACAACCATAAATAAATCTAAATATTTTAACAAAATTTTAAAATTTAAGTCGTATTCCTAAACATGTGAATACAGGAAATTTAAAATACAGATATAGCGTTACATAAATAATAGTATACCATACAGTAGTTTAGATTCTATGAAATATGTTTGTTGATAACAAAAGAATTAATATATGCCAGAGAAATTTGTTGCTCTGATCAGTCGCTTAAACTCTCTAGTGTTACCATTAAATATATCTAAAATGGGATTATCGCTGACCAGCTCATTATATAGACGACACATTCTGCTCATTGGGTTGTAATAAGATGTAGTATTTTTGTAGGCTCGCAAGGCAAATGGTGGTGGATTCCGTCTTCTGTAATTCGTATTTATATTAAGGCAATTCAAAAGATATGGGCTATCTATGCACGAGTGAATAATTTTATATAATAACATTAAATCAATATGCTGTCTACCTGTACACAGTTTTTGTAATTTAAATTTAGTGAGTCTATTATCATAACTTCGAGTGATCGGCCAAAATTATGTCTGTGGGATAAAATTTTTAGGCATCTCTTTTGGACAGCTTCGATCTGTTTAAGTGAACATAGTAGATCGGCGACAATATGTGACTACCATATTCTAGAAGAGATCTAATGAGGCTTTTATAGAGGTGTATCAAACTATTCGGGTTTTTAAAATTTATCGATACTGAAATAAGAAATGTGCTTAAAAATAATATTTTGCAACAAATATTTTTATTCAGATTTTCAGGTATTTTGATGATAAACAAGTGTGGTTGGATACATGTGGAAGAAATAATTGAAATCCAAAAAAAGTATTCAATTGCGATTCATTTTGCTAATGATGCTTTGGATTAAAAAAAGACAATGCCTACATTTAGTGGAAACAACAGTTATATGACAAAAGGTGTAAACAGAATTTTAAAGAATAAGTGATTGAACTTTAAATAACTGTATTTTTATACAAGACTGCTGGCCCTTCCTTTAATTTCGGCTACGTGTCCCGCAGCTACATTATCCACGACGAAAATCTTATATGCGTCTGTACCTATTTGCTAAATTTCAGAAAACCGGTTTTAAAGGCTCTTGCGGAAATAACAGTCCCTTTAACGATTAAATTATTAATGATGTTGCTAATATTCGTATTGTATCATTGAGTTTTGCCAGTTTTAATTATATACTTCCTCAATCTTTCCTCGAGAATAAGAGGTTTCTTCACAGTTCTAAGTCTCATATATTTAGGGTAAATTTGTGTGTTGCTGTGTCATGTGCTAACACAACGAGGGCCCATCTATAGGTTCATCGCGTCCGAACGACGACAGTCGATTATTTCCGCCTGGGGGCAGAGCATCTGCAATCTGCCATGTACGACACCTGTTAAAGAGACCAGCGCCTCAGATTTTCATACGTATGTAGAAATATGACGCTAGCATTCTGTATCAATAAATTAGTTAATAGTCTGTGATTTCAAAATAAATGCCAAAATTAGAGTGAATATTGATACTATACCATACCTAATCATAAATTACCGTTTTAAAAATATTTTAGGCTGTTTGAAAGTTTGTTTCCAGTAGGCTCTGAAATGTCTATAGGTATTTCATCGAGAACTGTAAGAATTCAAACAGAAATCTTAAAGTTTCGAGCAGGTGTGTACTATTGCGATAGAGTAATGAGGATTTAAATGTAAATATTTGTAAACCCACGTGAACGAAGTAGCGGCAACAGCTTGTTTTAAATAATATTTATGTGCCGATCAACAAATACATTATTCGCGTTCGCTCGCGTAATTGGAGTTCCTTTTCCTTAGAAGTTTTCGGAGTTAACAAGAAAAAAAATATATTACGTTCACATACGATATTTAAAGTACCTACATACCAAAGCTAGTAGTAGAAGTACTTACAAACAAAATATGAACATCCAGTAAAAATATTTTCGCTTCATTTATTGCCTGTGCCCAGTGATGGATTTACACTAGGGGCACTAGTGGCTAGTGCTCAAGACGGCCAAATTTTCGAGGGCGGCAAAATTTGGAGTGCAAAAAAATATTAATTTTCAAAAATTGGGACGTAATTTGTTTCATGCCAAATCTTAAAAATCGATTTCCCATTGGACAAATGTCCGTTTCGAAGTCTAGTTACAGTGCATAGTACGCATAGTAGGGCGGTATTTTTCACTGTGCCCCAGGGCGGCACTTAAGGTAAATCCGGCTCTGCCTGTGCCTACCTTACAGTCAGATCGTTGAAACAATTACGCAAATATTTTCATAATATTTATAGATCACGAAACAACACGTAACTATAGGTACCTTGTATCCTTTCCAAGTCGAGATTTAATTATCTTTGAATACGTTTTTACTTCAAAGTACTCTCATCATGAATCCGCTAGGGAAATTAGAGGAATTTCTTTATACTTCTTGTATTTCACTTGTCAATACAAAGAGTTTTATAGGGTTAAAAATAGACTTTTTTAAATCAGTAGAGATTCAAACAAAGTTTGAAGGTCTTTACAATTAAGTATGAAATAAGAAAACGATAGTCGTAAATTAATAATACGCTGTACATAATTATCCGCCATAATAGCTTAGTGGTTAGTACTTACTCGCGTCCTAAAATCAAATGACGCAGTTTCGAATCGTAGCCAGTAAGCTTGCACCACTTGGGCAGCTTCCCGGCCTATTGTGCATATTGTTATAATTATCACTTGCTAACGGTAAAGGAAAAAGACGTGATGAAACCTGAGAACGAGATAACCAATGTGTCAAACCTTCCAATCCGCCTTGGACAAGCGTGGCGGGTATACGGTCCGTTGCCCTATAAATAGGAGGTCCGTGCCCAGCAATAGGACGTTTATGGGTTGTTATAATTATTTATTATACATATACCTATATACACAATCCTATATTTATTATTATTATATTAAACTAGCTGTTAGCGGTATCTTCGGTCCACACCTATTTTGTATGAGATTCATATACTGTAACATAAGGAATACATCTAAAGAATATCTTATAATTTTATTGCCTTACTTTACTCCCTTTAGGAATGATTTTGCAAAAAACGTTAAATGGTTCATGTATACTGAAAGTCTAACCATGAATTTCCTCATCTTTAACTTTAGAAATTGTACATGGTTCAGATAAACGTTTATCCTCTATTTCACCCATTTTCAGATCGTACTTTGAAACAAACACTTTATCTCTTCGCCTAATTTCATTAGGACCGTTCAGCCGTCTAGTCGTGAAAATGTAAACAGATTATTTTCGCATTTTTAATATAAGTATGAATGTTATGAATCTATTTTTTATTCAGTGTCTCCTTAAATCCTCATTTTAAAAAAACAACCTTTTTTCGGTATACAAAATATAGATTATCAGTCTATTTTAAATAGAAAATAATTAAAGCAAGTTTTGTTATTTACAGTATAATTCATAATGCGGGCTAACTTTCAATATTAAAATTCTAATTTAAGCAAATTTTTTTTATTTTTTTTTATTGCAGGAGTTCAGCAGATAGGCAGACGGCCCACTAGATGGAAAGCGGTTACCATCGCCTATGGACATTTGCAACAACAAAGGTGCTACAAATGCGCTGCTGCTCTCTTAAGGGAGACTGGAACCTGGTCACTAATGCCGGACACAACACAAGGTTGTTATGGCGGCATACTCTAGACCAGGGGTGGTCGCCATCCAGTCGAGCAAATACTCTACCACCTGGCTGTGGGTTGTTTAGTCGCCTCTTACGACAGGCCGCCGGGCCGCAGGAAATTGTATTCTTTCTCCGTTCCTGCACGGATAAAATAGAGAGAATATAGACTGGGCAACGGCAAAATCTAAACTTTGACATAACTACATAATTATAATATGGTTCTATTAAATTTACTTACATAATATTATATTATGATGTTAGCTATATTGCTAAAATATTTGTTTAATAACTTTTAGACAATAAAAAACCTTTAATATTTTCTATATATCTATTATTTTCTATCTATCTATCTACTATTATTTTCTATCTATCTATTATATATTCTATCCGTTCCGGCATTAGTGACCAGGTTCCAGTTTCCCTTAAGAGAGCAGCAGCGTATTTGTAGCACCTTCGGTGTTGCAAATGTCCATAGGCGATGGTGACCGCTTTCCATCAAGTGGGCCGTCTGCCTGTCTGCTGATCTCCTGCAATAAAAAAAAAAAAAACGAAATGAATGGCTTCAAGAATTGCATGAATAGGCACCACACCTAACTTTGTAGATAAACGTGCTCCGCTCCATACTTGGCCGCATCATTGATTACAACATATAATATATAACACACACACACACACACACACACATATATATATGTCAAAGAAGCAAGTGAGGTGTGTAAGAATGGGCCTAAATGGCGCTCTGTTGTTCGTGCCTACCCCGCAAGGGAACTGACGTGAAGTTTTGTATGTATGTATGTATGTATGTATGTATATATAAAGCTGAAGAGTTTGTTTGTTAGTTTAAACGCGCTAATTACAGGAACTACTGGTCTGATTTGAAAAATTCTTTCAGTTCTTTCAGCCCATTTATCTAGGAAGGCTATAGGTTATATATCATCACGCTAAGACCAATAAGAACGGAGCAGCAATGAAAAATGTTTCAAAATCGGGGGGGCTTTTAAAACAAATTCCACGCGGACGGCGTCGCGGGCACAACTAGTAACATATATTAGGTGACATTGTGGGCAAACAGACCTATATAGAATAAAAAAGTGTTAAGAACTTTCTTAACACTTTTTTATTAGGTATCATATTAGGTTTCTTATTAAGTACCTAGTCAAAAGCAGTGCAGTCAAATAAAAAAAAAATATTTTCTACAACATCTTGAAGTCGGTATGAAGTAAAACATAAAATTACTATATTTTGTAAATTTGTTGTTTTTTAAGTTTCACCGACTTCAGGATTTTATAGAAAATATTTACTTTTTACTTTTTAGTTACACAAATACTTAATAGCTTTAGAAAAAAAAATTAAACACGTTGCTCTCGATTTCCCTGGGATCCACTTATCAGATCCTGATTTATTGACAATGCGACCACCTGAGGAGTATACTTTTTCGAATAAACAAAATTGAAAATCGGTCCACAATTGACGGTGAAATCGCGTAACAAACATAAAAAAAACATACAGTCGAAGTGAGAAACTCCTCCTTTTTTTCGGTTATAAAAAGTAAAATGTAGGGATGTATTTACTGAGGAAGACCCAAGTAAGCCGATACGCACTTGATAGCTTTTTTTTATAAGTGACACTCAATATCTACTGTTTCAAAGCTGCTTCATTAAATAAATTTAATCGAACTATAGTTTTCAATGCTACTAATATAAAGATAAGCAAGAAAGAAAGAATTTATTGCTTTCAGTTATAAGTTAAACAAGTACAATATACAATAGTGCTTAATTTAACATTATGTGACAATCATTACTCCCCGTACTAGTTTTAAACTGTGTTACGGCAGAGTAAGTTCACGTCCCGTAAGTTAAAAAGATATTTGTTTCAAACTACCTTTGAAATAATTTGTCAGCACACAAAAAATGAGTTCGTACATTACCAATTAGACAGTACATGTAACGAATATAGAGACAGCAACATTATTTGTTTAGTAAAATAAATATACACATATATTTTATTTATAATACACATATACATCTATTTTCTGCAGTATTGATAAATACATAATAGCTATATATCATAATATAATAATTAATTAGTTACAAATTTGTATAAAGTAATATATATTAAAGATTAGCCATAAAATAACATTTTCATTATAAGAATAAATAGATATTTTTTTGGTTTTTATATATATATATTGTGTATATATATATATATATATATATATATATATATATATATATATATATAAATAAATTCTTATTTGATAATTTTAAGTAAATTTTCTGTACCTTCATAATCTAATATTTGCAAATATATATCCAGTGCTTTTTTACATTGATATCTCGATGTATCTTTTAAATTTACAGTCTTACTCAAACGATTATACAACAATGGAGCCAAAAAATAAGTATATGACAATTCCAATCACTGCCAATAAGCAAAAATCAAGAGCACTGATTGCCCAAGGCGCCGAAAGATGTGTGAGATATAATAAAACAAGGGCAAGCACAATCACGGGTCTAATTTATTTTAATACCTACGTTCTCAAAATATCGATATCTTTTATGCGGAATGCGAAAAAAATCGGCATTAATTTATACGTACCTACCGATATATTAATGGTTGTTGTGTTTTATCGCACTTTTTAGGTATGTGCATTAGCACTAGCCAACATATAGAAAAAAGTGTATTTAACTTTCTTATTTTTTTATGTTTTATGTTTGAAATAAAATTCACGGTCTATTGTTTTCATGCTTAATTAATTTTGCTTCTATTTTTTTATAAATCATATCATTCATCAAAGAAGAATAGTAGAAATGACAATTGCAGATCGTACCTACTTTGTGGCGTTGCTTTGATGCTTAGTTTTACCTTGTTTGCTAGATGTTGCTAATATCGAATCTCCTTAGTTTTACGTATCCTTAGTTATTTAATTTATTTGTTAAACATACAATAATTATAATTCTTACAATATAAAACACATAAATGAATACACATATCAACTAAGTTTCCACTAAAAAA
Source organism: Dendrolimus kikuchii (assembly GCA_019925095.2). Taxonomy (NCBI): domain Eukaryota; kingdom Metazoa; phylum Arthropoda; class Insecta; order Lepidoptera; family Lasiocampidae; genus Dendrolimus; species Dendrolimus kikuchii. Next base: position 16,185,449 of record CM034390.1, read on the forward strand.
TAATTCATGTTACGCATTTGGCTCATACAACTACATATAAGAATATTATAATATATGCAATATTGTAATATTGTAATGGTATATATGTTATAATTATTGTAGCGCCATCTACCATTCAGATGTAAATTCAAAAAGGGTATCTCCTAGCTACTGGATTCAAATGTTTGAACTAAAATTCGTCGCTAGGGGCGCTATTTGAAAGATCGAAGTTAGCGTTGTTAAACTCGGTACAGTGCCATCTACTGTTTTAGTTTCAAAACAAAAGTTCACGTTTCATATGTTTCATATATTTCAGCAAGATGGCAGTGTTACGAACTGTGCTTTCATCAAACCTTTCGTAGAAGAAAACCTGGTAGATATTTTCCATTCGAAAACCTAACAAGATCTCGCCAATAGATGACGCTAAGCAAAATTTATTCAATTTAAATACACAAGATGTCGTTTTGTAAATTAATTTATTTTCAATTGTATCATGGAAGAAAAATAACAGTGATTAAGGCCCAGTTAAAATGTAACCGAAAAAACACATAACATCCTTTATTACGTTACGTCACCACAAGTTATTATATTTTTGCGTTTTAGGAGAAAAATTACTACTATATTTTGAACTAATATTTTATTTATTTCAATGTATTGTACATAATTTCATCTAAGCCTTGAATTAAATTAAAATAAAAAAACATACGAAGACAGCTGTTTACTGGGATGGTCTTAAATTGTTTTTAATAATATAATATTGGTTTACAATCTAATAAGTAGTTATTTTTTATTTCACAACGTAAGAATGTAGGAAAGAGTCTCTGCTACGCTTCGGTGACTTTTTGTGAATTATATTTTTTAACTGGACGATTGACATTTCTGGTATTCTACTTCCATGCTAAGACTTATATTGTAAACAGTAAATTCTATTGATAATTAGCATACCGAATAGAATAGAAAATTATGTATTTTTAATATGAGTAATTGAGTATCTTGCAAAAAACGCCATATTCGCTAAAAATATTCTGTACTGGAACACTTACAAGCCAATAGATGGCGCTGTGCAATAATTGATGTCTCAAACGTTTCCCGAAACATATAATGAATATATACAAATTTTCAACTATAACAAATGGGCCTAGGCCTGCGAGGAACAACATTAGCCTTGCTGGAAGATCTTCCTATGAGACGGAGGAGCATTCTATCTCGCTCCTCCACCCTATCGGGGCTCACCCTTCAATTCTTTTATTGGATTTTTATAATACTGTTTAAAAAAAATCTTATCTAATATGTGTGTGCAAAATAAAACATTCATATCAGGGCAATTATCAATTATTGTTTTTTGTTACAGGTAAATGAAACTTTCTACTAAAACTTCAAACAGATAAGTAATAGAAATCAGTAACATGTTAGCTAAAAATAGATGTAGGTACATCATTTATATAGACAACACTTTATACGTTGCCAATTGAAGACGAATAAAGCGTCGTATTTTCCTTATCTTTTATTTTGAACCTTAGGGATTTTTAAAGTATACTATAGATTTACTCTTAAAATATCCCGTGACATAAAAACAAAGTATCCCTATTGCGTTAGCCATGCATATCGCCCGGTCTAGTATTTTCAATGGAGTTATGCATCATCCGTAAATTATAATCTCAATAAAAGTGCGGGCTTAATATTTTTTTTACTTTGATATTTCAACTTTTCAGCAATAATGTTAGTATTATTTTATTTATTTATAAAATAACCTACGAAAACGTTATAGAAAATTTATATTTTGAACAAAGTGATAAAGAAACAGGTTTAATAAAAATGGCAAGAAATACAATTTGTTGCCAAGCAACCAACAAAGCTTTTACTTAAGACTGGTCATTTGAAAGCAAGAAGGTCTTGTCTAAGTACTTAACGAGAAGGAATGTAATCCAACTGAAAATAAATGTTTTAGGTAGAAGAGTTACTGGGTTTAAGAGTTAGACGCTTATTACACTACCGACTACTGGTTTAGGGCAAGAGTACCTGTATACTGCCTGGCGTAAGAACCGTGTGATCGTAGACAAAGAAGAAAGAGAGATATATATATATATATATATATATATATATATATACACACACACACATATATATATATATATATATATATATATATATATATATATATATATATATATATATATATATATATATATATCACTAGCCTACGAAAGAGTGAGATAAATATAGAGTATCAGAAGTATTAAGTATAATTATGAGGTATATTATTTTTATAATATTTTTACCAAGCTCAAAAATGTTACATATTTAGCATATATTATAACACATATTATTCCCATTCCATGTTTTCACTATGATCACATGAGAGGTTTATGATAACTAAAATAAGAAAGATATGCTCTAGTTTCAATTTGATTCATGAACTTCAAAATATTTCCAACTCTATTTTTATGAGCATAGTGTTTAATTATTAAATATCTAATTTAGTGTCGCTTTTTTTCATTTCATCGAGTTTCAAATCAGAACGATTCTAAAGAAGTGTGACTTCAATAACCCCACTGAACTGATCCCAAATTATAGGAAACTAGTCAGATGAAAGAGAGAAAAACAGACAATACAGTTTCTGATTACTGTGAAGGGACCATAACCGTTGACGACTTCTTATCCATTATATTTGGATTGTAATTGAAAGATGTTGTTCTCACAGTCCGACAACGCATTTAATGTGAACACAAGCTCCCTTTTAACATAAATATAATGGACACTTCTCTATCCAACGTTGTTTCCGCGATACATTATTCTTTGTGATTCGCTTGACTTCCAACTGGAGTACCGTAATAAATATCTGAGAGACGACAATGCTTGAATAAGAATTGCTATAAATAAACTTTAATAGCGATAGAAAAAAAAAAGAAATTTAGTAAGATTCTAATCTTATAAAGTATAAAACAATATTTACTAAAAGCTTTAAAAATCCTCTATCTTGGTGATTAGTGCACTTGCTTCCCAAACGCAAAAGGCGCGTCTTCGAATTTTGGCCGGAAAGCACACTAATTAGACAGCTCTCTGGCCTATTGTGCGTATTGTTATAATTACCACGTGCTAATAGTAAAAAAAAAACACCGTGTTGAAACCTGCAAGCACATCAAGGTAACAGTTGTGTCAAACTCACCAACCGGCCTTAGACAAGCATGGCAAATATTCTATCAATTCCCCTATAAATAAGAGGGCCGAGTCCAGCAGTGGGCCGTTTATGGGTTGTTATTATAAGTATTACAAAGGGTAACCTACAAAGATAAACTTGATATATAGCTGGAATAAGTAATGTGATAGTAGAAAGGAGACGATAGGAGAATTCTGAACAGTTCTTCGAACACTTTAAATTATTCACTGCTTCGGTGGAAAAACATTTTAAACAAAAAAATAAAACGTCAAAAAGTAAAATAAGACAAATTTGTGACGACATCTAATTACCTAGGTTTAGGAGCTTTTTAGAGTTAGGTACGTTTTTAAGCGATATTTGTCTTTCCCAATACATTGAGATCCTAGCCACCCCAGACTTAGGTGATTTTAAGAAAGATGAAATTTTCAGTATCGTTAGTTTAACATAAACTTAGAAAGGAATGGATACTCGCGAAGCTGAAAGCGGGGCCGTTTTTCAGGTAGCAGGTATGAAAGGTGGAAAATAACCATGCTAACTTACGTCAAAGTAGCAGGGCTAGTTTTTACATATGTCATTATATGATATTGTTATAAACGAAGATATACAGTTGCCACACACTTCCTGTGGGCCATAACTTTTGACAAACACTTTAAAACAAATGGAAGCTTACGTCATTTTAGGAAGGCTGAATTTTATATATATTATCAAGTATAATATTTTAAAATATTTCCAATGAGCCAGACAAATCTGACGGGCCAAACATCTTCCCATGGTTATTTTCCACCTTTGATAGCTGCTAAAAATTTCATCTTTCCTAAAATCACGTAAGGCTGGGGTGACTGGGATCTCTACCTATAATATTATTCTTCCATGTCATAAAACTCTATTAGTCTCGAAAAAATGGAGTTGTTTTTATGAGATAATAATTTCAATTTTACACAAGTAAAGCCGCGCACAAATCTCTAGTTATAGAAATCATGAAATGTTTATATAGAGACTTAATTATGTATTTATGTGTCTGTAATAAATGCCTAAGATTTTTTTAAATTCTACTTGGCTAAGCTAAATATTTGCAACCACTGTTCAACCATTATTAGGATCAAGAAAGAACATAAATTTTCAAAGGTTGAATTATGTTTGAATATATAATAAAAGGTCGAATAGATATGTTTAAAATTCATAACTTTCCGGTACCAAATCTATTATTCAAACAGTGTTTCTACTTCTAGTTTCATCATCCCAGTTTATTCCCAATAGTTCCAGAAGCGCAGGAACAAATGTGGAAAATTAACGAATCTATCTATCTATACTATTATAAATCTGTAAATGGTTCGAGGTAGTTTATATCTCGGGGCCTAACTTAAGATAAATATCCCAAAAAATGACGTCGTTTCCATAAAATACACGGATTAGCTAAATATATGGCGCTGCAATCGCGTTTTTATACTTCACTAACAAATACCTTCCTTGTCATAAAGAACATGTCATTACTTCAAATCAGGTTGGCTTTGACTTGCCTCTATGTTTTTTTTTGGATTTTATGGTTTGGCAGCTAGGCCTTTAAGTTTAGGTTTCTTTATTTTCATAAACCTATGTAGCACAGCTGAACTGTAGCCTGTAGGTTACAACTAGTGCCATTCAACGGAGTTCTTGTGACAACTCAAAAGGCCACATTTGATTTTACATTTCACAAAACACTTTTTCACACTTTACATTACAGTTCACATTTCACAAAACCCATAATTACTACTCAAAAACTATCAACATCCTACAACTATTGTTCATTTTAGAGTAATTTTACACATTTTTAGAAAATAAAACTGCACAGCACAGCATCTCCTTTCAGTTCCCGCCAAAAACTCCGCCTCTATGTTTTGTTGGGCCGTGGTGTAGACTATATATTATGGATCTACTTTCTTTGTTATTGTAGTGAATTTAGCAAGAAACAGTAAACTTTTACATCTAAAAGATTACAGAATGTAACATCCTTTAACTAAATGTGTTATTTATAATAATAAAATCTCATTACAAATCTTCATTCATATTTCATAATAACCTTTGAAGATTTTAATTTACCATCCATAGTATTTGTAGTTACTGTGCCTGTTATTATATATTATTTAAAGCAAAAAAAATTACAGTTTAGTTCATGGGCTTTTGGTTTATGCCACTTTTTCATCTGGATAATGTTATAGTTATTGACCGTTTCACACAGATAAGTAGATAAAAAATACTTTATTGTTCACCACATACACAAATAGTAAATTACTTACAGTCATTACATGAAAGGAGTTGAAAGTGTATGACGGTGGTGTTCAAATTAAATACATGTAAATAGGATACATAATAATTGTATAGTATAATCCAAATAAATAAATAAAATGTATGTATGTGCTGTTCACACGCAGTAGAAATGAAACAAAGTGTGACAAGGGGTGGGAGGGATTCTAAATTTCGTGACGTCACATTTCATATATATCGTTGTAATATATTTAAGCTTTAAAATACGAAATTTGAAGTATTAACGAAAAACTTCAAAACATTTCCAACTCTATCTGTATGAGCATAGTGTTTAAATGATTAAATATAATGTATTCTATTTATTCTCTCGCAGGTTTAGTCCTATAAATTTATATGTTTATTTCTTTTTAGTGTCGCTTTTTTGATTCATCGAGTCACAATGATTCTAAAAAATTTTCACTTCAGAAGTCATAAAAATATGTTCCCAAATTTTGGAAACTAACTCCTATTTATCACCTGACAACATCAATAAATTCGATAACTTTTGAGTTTTGTAAATTAAATTTCATTTTTTCATTAAGACTTCACGAGAAAAGTGTTAAATTTGCCGATGAAATGACATGTTATCCTATTTTTTTTTTCTTTTAAAATAGTTCCAACACATTTTACTAGTACAGGACGGCGTAATGATTTTTTATTGCGAGAGCTCTAACCACTAAAGTAATCGAAACGACACTAACAACGTTAATATAGAAGTTTCACTTTTGAAGTGAAACTTCTATATAAACGGGGGGTCTTAGGCTTTTTCTGTCACGAAAAAGCGTTACGGCCGCGTGGTCGAGCGGCATATATTTAGACTAAACGTGGTGAGAGGCGGTATAATTTTAGAGTATGCTATGGATGCGTTTTTCGGTTCCGGATCGAATTCAGTTCTTTTGTTTGATAAAATATATATATAATATCAGCCCATAAATGTCCCACTGCTGGTCTCGGGCCTCCCATTAATAAGGGGAACGGACGTATACCCGCCACGCTTGTCCAAGGCGGCTTGGCAGGTTTGACACATCGGTTATCTCGATGTGCAGGTTGCATCACGATGTTTTCCTTCACCGTTATTAGCACGTGGTAATTGTAACAATATGCACATTAGATCAGAAAACTGACTAAGTGATGCATGCGTTCCGGCCAGGATCGAACCCGCGCCCTCTGAGTTTGGGACGCGTGCACTAGCCGTTACGCTACCACGACTATTTGTTTGATAAAATATGTTTAAATAAGAAAGGCATTCATTAAAATGCACATAACCTAACCAAATCATAATTTGCAGTAAACCTGCGAAAAATCGAAATGTGTGCTGAGACACATAGAAGAAGTGAATCTTCAACGGACAAGTGGCAAAACGAATCGCAACAAAATTTTAACTTGATGTTTTAATCTACCCGAAATTGTTAAAGTACTTGTCCAATTTTAAAACCTGCCCGTAAAACTTCACGTTAACTTTTGTAGCGATTCGTTTTTCCACTTGTCCGTTGAAGTTTCACTTCTACTATGTGTTCCAGCAAATACTTCGATTTTTTTAGGGCCATTTTTGTGCAATTCGTGCGTTATATGATATAAGTACATTTGTTAATATATTGGGATAATATATCATATCCTTATATTATTCGTGCCGAACAAAAACAAATAAGTATTACTCATAAAATTTTACTCTGACAGTGGTTTGCAAACTGTCCGAATATCGATGGTGATAAAATACATTCGTGCATGAGCCCGTATATCTTTGCGCAAGCAGGGATACGTACCTGTCGCCATTGTTTACTAACTAGGTCACGTAAACATGAATTTTAGTTACCTAAAAGGTAATTAGAACAGACAGCTTACTATCTAAGCTAAAATAAAATAAAAAAAACTGTATATGACAATCACTTAGCAACTTTCTCTCGTTATTTGCCGTTTTATTAATTTTTTTAAATTAAACACTCAAAATTTTAAAATAAACCTTTTTATTTTTTAACGAGCTTATAAACGTCTATGTCTTTTTGTCGTTTGTCGTACAAGAACATCGTAAATACACCTCGTCTCAAAAACTACCCAAGGGTATTTTAACTTTTCATTGACAGTGTTTTTTAAGTTCTACTGGCTTGAATATCTTAGAGTTGTCCACTCCATAGTTTAAAACTTAGTTACCGGTTTATATAGGTATATCTTAATCAAACTCACTATAACATAATTTCCTACCTATGGTAAGGTAAAGTAATGGCTAGCAATAAAAAAAACATTTTTCAGGTCAAAATCACTTATTTACACGAAACATACCGATACAAGACGTTCATATAAGTTTTACGTGGTACATTTTTTTCTTCGTTTTTATACTGAAAATTTTATTATACAATTGGTGATTTATTAGTGATAATAATAAAATTAAACACTATATGATTTAGACAGGAATAATCCCCGGTCCGTGTCACGCCACATTTACATTAAATTTGTCAAAGGGCCTCTACGTGTTGGCCTTCCCATGGCTCCACGCAAGCCCTCCAAATGTCCGGGCTATTTTTATGGGCCGTGGTCTTCAAAGACATACATTGTAAATTAAACACAAGTGACATAAAAATATAATTTAGTAAATAAAATTATCTGTTATATAATATTAATTTTACTATTACATATTTGAATTATTACGCCTAATAGATAAATAACATATAAAACTGTATATGTCCCAACTATCTATAATGTGTCCCATGTTGTTAAGCAAATAAATAAATAAATTGATTGATTGATGATGATGATTGATGACTACTTAAATGACTAACTTATTTCAATAATTATTTATTAGAAACCTGCCAAGAGAGAATAGGATACACTTTTTGCGACATAAATGAAACCACAATAAATTTTCACTGTCGATTTTATATTGTCGTTTGTGCATGGTTGTGCAGTTGCATCGAGTGGTTGACGGTTGCGCGAATGCACCGATTGTGGCGGCCGGATGCAGCTACCATTTCCGTGTTCAGTGCCCACTATTCACCCGCCCACTGTTCAGCGCTTGTTATCGAACATCCAACCCTATAATTATTGTACCGGACATAATTACAACATTTTTCCTAGTGCTTTTGTTAAAATTGTTCAAATCTAAGAAAGAGAATTTAATTTATATTAAATAAAACTTACTATTCTTCTGCTTTCATTCGAATATATTTCGAATGTACATTTCACTAAGTTTATTCCTTTTTTCAAGATAATAAGTATGTATTCGGGACTTTTATTTGTTGAAAGTATAATTATATATTCCAACATGATAAGTTTATTCCCAATTATAATAATAATATAATATCAGCCCATAAATGTCCCACTGCTGGGCTCGGGCCTCCCATTATAGAGGAACGGACGTATACCCGCCACGCTTGTCCAAGGCGGCTTGGCAGGTTTGACACATCGGTTATCTCGATGTGCAGGTTGCATCACGATGTTTTCCTTCACCGTTATTAGCACGTGGTAATTGTAACAATATGCACATTAGATCAGAAAACTGACTAAGTGGTGCATGCGTTCCGGCCAGGATCGAACCCGCGCCCTTTGAGTCTGGGACGCGTACACTAGCCATTACGCTACCACGACTTTTTATACCCAATACTGTGAATAAATACGACTCTAACATAAAGTACAAAAATACTCTACACCTTATTATTTTTAAGAGATACATATATTTTTGAGTCACATAAGTTATATCAAACATTTAGAAATCATTAAATAGTATGATGGAGCGAAAAACCGTGGTCCATGAAGAACAATTTTTTTGCAAGGTAATAAAGGTATAGATACACAAGTAACTTTGACACATATACTCTTATTATGGATATATTCAAAGCTTTCATACTTTTAGCTTTATTAGTTTACCTCTTAGGCAAATTTACTGTAAATATAAACAGGCTATGTAAATTACGTAGACTGACAACGTGAATGATCGTTTGGAACCTTAAATTTATTTTCAGTATAAATCTCGACCATAACAGATGATGTATCCTTGATAGTTAGTTTAATTTTGTTTCCTAGTTGTCTCTAGTCAATGGCGGATTTACACATTTGATGGCCCCTACCGAACTCTGCAATTCGATGTACACTAGTTAACAATAAATTAATTGTAACTTTTTATCAATGAAATTTTAACTATGTGACTATCGTCCTAATTACACCACCTTTCCCCGTTATTAGTATGATCGTTGTTGTTGCGACTACGCAAATTGTAAGGAAAATATTTAGGTGGTGGAATATACAGATAAATTATTCGCTTCGAGACGTTTTTACGTTTGTAGTAGTGTACTGTCAGCTCATCAATAAATAAACTAATATTTTTTATATATTTTTAGGGGCAGGTACTTAATATGAAACTAATAATGTTCCTTTGTTCTCATTTCGTGTCGCACTTAGTATAATGAAAATTATGGCTGGATTTCGCGGACCGTAACTTTCTGTTTACCATTCGAAATAATTTTGATTAGAATAAAAATAGTTTGTCAAAGAGTCACTTACCTACGTGTATGTGAGATTTTTTGGGGAAAAATTTATATCTCGTATTGTATTACTATTCCGTATTATTATTTATTTTCAGATATTGTAGTCTATAAAGCAATTATTTTATTTATTACAATTCGTTTTCCGTATACCGAATAGAGTTTATTTTTGATTTCCCATATACATCGTATTATTAAATAGTGGTTTTCTCGGGAATGATCTACATTTCCGTGGACTCTGTTCATTATCTAAGCATACAATGTATTAAAATAGGTAACAATATTTTTAGATAGATAGAAAACTAATCATTATACACCATTATAGAAAAGTTACAGACTAATAAAATTGTACACAAATTACTGTTTATACACAGTTATTTTCAGTGTAAATATTTTGAATGCCTTTATAAGGCGAAACATGTACCGAACATATTTCACTTGTAACATCTTTTATCTCCATGTTTTTGGCAAATAAATCAATTTTATTTTATTTAATTTCAGAGTTATAGGAGTTTTTAAATATATTTTTGTCATTTCATAGTTAGGCTATACTGACGACGGAATTAGTTAGAAATTCACATTTTCCCGTACATCATGTCTCTCACACGTCAACAACGTTTGATTAAATTGAAAATTCACTAAACTTTTTCAAAAAATATCATTTAGTACGTACGAAAATCACTTCAATTTCACGAAAATTTAACCTGCTGTCCATAAAAGGTGCTACACCAAATTCCCACCAAAGTCATTAAGCGTTTTATCTAATTTAATTTTGGAAGTCAGTTTTGTTGCTTAATTATTTTATAACTTAACTAGCCGCCCGGCGTGGTTTCTCCCGCGCTCTGTCCCGCTCCCGTAGTATATAGCGTCATGTTACATATATAGCCTGTGACACTCCCTGTTAACGTAGCTTTGGAACAGCAAAAGAATTTTTAAAATAGGTTTAATAGATCCAGAGATTACCCCCTACAAACTCACAAACTTTACCTCTTTATCTATTAGTTTAGAAGTATAGATAGATGTATTAATGGCTACAATTTACGTTTAGTATATTGTTATATGAGTTTGGAAAGTGGAAACTGTGCAAGAACTTCCCAGTAACATTTTAATCAATTAATTCTTATAGAGGTAATATTCGCAAAATTCGTTAAAATGGTTTTGTAATTAGTTTTAATAATAGTTATACAATGTTACGATCTCAAAAGTGTTTTTGTCGGTTATTCTATTTGGTTTTGCTGCTTAATATTAAATATTTCGTGGTGGGGATCCGGCTATTTGAGAAGTAAATAAGTAAGAATATTATCGTTCTTTGAATCTTGTAGTGAAATAATTATTTGCATTTCCCCAAGCGTCGTCGTCTGTGTTCTCATTTATCTAGAGCTAAATACTTGCAGTCAGCCGCCCATTTGGGTGTGCACTGTGTATTTGGTTTTAGGTTACGACCATAGAGCAACACAGTCAGAATCTAACCCAAAATGCAATTTAAAATTATATTTGATTTATAACATAAAACTGGGTCACTTTTATATTGTTACATTAACTAGGTAGACAAAGCAACCAGCAAGTTAGGTATTAATGTGGGAATAAACCTCTTTTTATTTTTGCAGACTTTTTTTAGTTCAAGTTGGTATATTTTATTTGTTTCAGTATATGTAGCATTAACTTCCGAATGGTATTTAAAATGTTATTATTATTTATTTAAATGTATAAAATATGTACTTATTAAAAAAATAAGCCTCAAGCTTACTGTTTAGATACTTTTATCGGCTGTAGGTTACAACAAAACAACAAAGATAAACATAATTATTATCTTCGTTTAGTTTTATATATGTTTGTTGAATAAGCTTTAACCAGACGAGAGTAAATTTTTCTTTTAAATACCCCTAATAATTGTTTAAAAATTAAATAATATTTAGAAAATATTGTTCTCAAACTATGGTTAATCTCTTGAAACACGCTTCAGTGTATGTTGTAAAGAATTTATACATTAATTATAATTTATAACATAATGTTTTGATAAGGATTGACAGACAGGAAATCATGCGGATATTTCATGCTTTTTTTTATTGCAGGAGATCAGCATACAGGCAGACGGCCCACTTGATGGAAAGCGGTTACCATCGCCTATGGACATTTGCAACACCAAAGTTGCTACAAATGCGCTGCTGCTCTCTGAAATGAAACTGGAACCTGGTCACTAATGCCGGAACACAACTCAAGGTTGTTATGGCGACATACTTTAGACCAGGGGTGGTAGAGCCATCCAGTCGGGCAAATGCCCTATCACCTGTCAAAAACAGCTTTCAACATGGCAGACAAGTTTAATTCTAGATCCGTGAAAAAATTAATAGTCATAACTTATATATCTAAACGAACAGGCCTTGCAGACGTTGTCCTGGTCTGTGAAAATAAAAATTTAGAACCCGATTACAGCGCCACCGGGTTCAATTCTGATTGTAAATCATTCAGGGACGCATTGAAACACACACACACACACACACGCAAACACACACACATTATGTTATGAAAATGGGTCGCGTGATTTAGGAAAATTCAGTGCCATTCATAGTACACGCGTAGAGAACAATTATAAATAAAGATTAGCATACCCAGCATGTTGTCATGCCCAAAAACCCGATTTCAGCGGCACTATCAGGTTCAGTTGTGAATTTAAACCATTCCGGGACTCATTTGAACACTCACAAAAAAAAATCGTTCCAACTGTTTAGGAGGAGTTCAGTGACATACACATGAATAAGATAAGGATATATGTAGGTACATTTATTTAGTTGTTCTCCTAACATATTTCCGAAAATACATGAGGTTTTATGTTAGAGCGCGGGAAATATGCTATTGATTTAATAATAAAATGCCTCCGATTTATATATATTAACGGTCACGGCTTTGAGTCGGGTTGGCTGCGGCGCGCCACCCCAGCCGACAGGCGTCGTGCCGGCAGCCCGCTTAAAATGCACTTGGACGTTTTGTTGCTAAAGTCAGCGTAGACATCAATTAACGACCAACTGGGCCAATATGTCGTGATATCTACCAGCTTTTGGCAGTCAATACAAAGGTTTTAGTTACTGTTAGTCCGAAACGTTCGAATATACATAATTGGCTGCATGCAACGTATGAAATCGTATTCGCAAATACCACGACGATGAATCCAGATTTAAAGCTAAAATCTGTAAGATTAAGTTGGCTCTTGGCCATATAACGACCTATCGATAGAATGATTTGGCCATTTACACTAAGCTACAATCTCGGATTTAAATAATTATCTTCTTTAACATAACGTCGAATCCCGGTCGATTACTAAATCTCTTACACGTCTAGGTAGTTTTAGGGAGAAATTAATACGTACAACGTTTTATTAATACGGAATAATAACTTTAGTATTTTATAATGATTATTTTAATGCAAAATTGTGTGCTTTTATACATAATCGAAATTGAGTATAATATGATACTTGTGTTATATAAAATAACTTTTAATAGTATGGTCATCTTCTGAAATCTGATGATAAATATAATTTAAATTCCTTTTAAACAGTAATCACTGCGCAATTTGACTCGTTAAAGTTATGACGTTATAAATAGATTGCTAAACTCGGACAAATTCTAGAACACTACGCTTTTTTTACTTTATATACCTTCTTGTTAGTGAATTTCACGGCTTTTATCGCTTTATTTTTATATTCGGGAAAAAGGAACCAATAAATATGTAAATAAAATAATAGCACAAAACAAAATATTACTTGACCATTGCGTGCATTCACGTCCAACCACCACCCATTTGCGCCCCGGGTGTTTCAGCGTTCGCAGCCTTTCGCGCGTAATTACCGGAGTGCATTCTGCGGGTACCAGCGCACTAGGTGGACCTTTTAGCCACAAACGTGGAAAACATACTGAAAACAATTGTCAACCTCACTGTGACTAACCTTTGGAAATTACATCAGGTGAAAAGTGTCGTCTATTGTTATTCGTGATGTTCAAAATGCTCTCCGTTGAAACTTTATAGTACAAGGGAATACCTATATTCACGTTTTGAATCATACATAGATAGATATATGGAATGAGAAATTATTTATGTCTTAATAAAGTTTAAACTAACAAAGAAGAAATGAAAAAATCATCATTTGGTTTTTATGCATAAATCAAACAATAAAGGCGTACTAAGTAGACAAGTAAAAAATATTTAGTTTACATCAATTTCATACAACTGACATAATTATTGTGGAAACGACTTAGTTTGGATGATGTTTGTTTGTATATTGCTTTTGCACGGCCTTGGGAATAAGCAAATAGTCATAAAATTTAACAAACCTAATAACTTTGTGTCTCGAAGTCAAAAATACCTTGTATGTAAACCTATAACTTTTTATGCGGGATAATAAGTTCTCCGACAGTATAAGGCTTCGAAATGTTACCAAAGCAAAGTTAAATTGTCATGAAATTTAGTATATAATATATTTAATTTCGATATAGGAGGTGAATACCGGTTATAATTTTTATATCCCAGAAAATACCAGTTCCTACTAGATAAGGATATAAATTGTATAATGGCAATTCCGAAGTAGTATGTAGTAAGAGTATGAAAAAATGAGTCGTATATTGTAGCCGTAAAGCACTCAGATCAGACTCACTGCATAACCCATAAATAGTGTTGTCAGGTAATCCGGTATCGGTGTTTTGCAGTTATTCACGTTGTAAAATACTTTCGATCGTATACTTGTAGTGGCGCTCTACGCTTTACTCATATGCGAAATGCGCGCAGCAGCAGTAACCACAAGCGTAATTCCGTACATCGACGAGCGTTATTTCGTGGCATCATAAACCGTCACAGGATTTCGGATAGATTTGTGGCGAACGAGTATCGATCCAGTTCTCTGCAGAGTTACGACCGCGTCTGGCTTGTCTCAGATAACACCAGTTGTCAGCTGTTTATGACGCACAATAACTGTCTCCTATAATTTATAATAATGCTCACTCTTGCATAATAACGATAATCTTACCAAATTTTATGGCCGTGGCCTTGAAAAAATATCTGACCTGTTGTTATTTGCCGAACCATATTTGTACTGTCTTTTTATTGCGAAGCTGGTAAACAGGCAGACGGCCTACCTTGAGAAAAGTGGTTACAAACAGGAGGTAGGATAGGAGGCATGGGATAGAGGAATAGAAAAAATGAGCCATCAGAACACTTACTTATCACACGAAATACTATCAACTCAAGACTAACCTTTTCACGCCGATATTCTGTGAGAGCGTGGTATGAGAGCTCTTAGTCTCAAATCGTATTCCAACTCTTGAACTGATCTACACTACTTATAGAATTTAAAATTATGTGGTATTAAACAAATTTCTACTTATTATGTGTCTATGCAAATGCCATTGGGTTAGCAAAGTAAAATATAAGGACATGCTAAGATTATCTTCTTTCTAACGTGGATACAAATTCGGCACATTTTGTTACAATCTTGTCACTCTTCTGTCCGCCCCCGCTATAAACTTAGTTAGAGTCTAACATTAAACATGTCTTCGTCGGTATATTCACAAGTGTCAGCAAGTCTGTTGACTCAGTTCTACTTCATCATTGCGTTATAGTACAAAGCTACCTCGATCTACGTGTGCTATGCAACTCAAATAAAACAAAGTTCGGTTTTCGCTTGTGCACCAACAGTTTAGAACACTGCAGTCTGGCCAAGTTTCGCTCTGAAACTTAATGTGTTAAAATATGTCAGCGAAATTAAAATAACATTGTAGCGTATCATATACGTTTAATGCTACTTCTTCATCTGAGATAATGTTATAGTTATTGATCGTTTACGCAGCTGTAGCGATGGGTTTAATGCTTCATTCATGACGAGATATTGTTATTAATTGCGAATGACGTTAAATATTAACAGATAAATTATGTATATGCGCGTAGCTATTTCCTCACGACGTTATTTTTAACGCTATAAATAAGACGCATTTGGCCATAGTCAATATATATTACATTATCGCAAATGAAGCCCAAGCTTAAAAAGGGACTGCAGTTTTTTTTTTATAAAGCGTCTCTTGCTGTAAATTTGTTTGAGAACAACCGTTAATTTTAAAGTTGCCATTATGTTGAAGTTTAATTTGTAACGAGAAGTTGTGAAAATTATTTCGCCGTCGCATTTTTCCCCATCGTGCCAGTTTAAGACAAGTTAAAAGCAGTGGGTGGGCAACGGGTCAGCTTGAGGCCATTATTATGAATTACTGCTTTTATCAGTGACAGTTTCAAATACATCAGACTTAACCATCTCTTTATTTTTGGTGACCCATAATAAATATATATAAATATGCCATTTAGAAAATTTGCAATTCCTTAACGACATAATAATTATTTCAATATTGTTTTAATAGTAAAGATTTTGAATTCGAATTCAAAAGCTCTACTATCAGCACAATATTTAAAACTAAGATGTTGTATTAAGATTTAAATATGTATTTCTATCTAAATCAACTTTCACATATTTTTTAGAAGAGAATGTTCCTTCTGATTATATAAATAATCGTATCAATGTCAAAGTTAATCAACATTTGTGCCTTTCTTGGTGCAGATAATTTAAATGCAAAAATTTATTACTGCCTAATATTTTAAGTTGGCGCAACTAGTATACATTATAAAACTACGTTTTAATTAAAAACAGTACGGTTTTTATTATTCTAAAGTTTCGGCCACTTTTCAGAAGGCGTGATCATGGAAGACAGAGATGTCAAGTGGCATTGAGTATTGTTAAATGTTGTTTAGCTCAAAACCGTTAAAAACGTAGTTTTATTATGATAACTACCTGTGTTTTTCTCTTTACACGGTGGTCGTACTTTACCAACACCGTAGGCTGTCCGGAGTGATGCAATACACGACTGACTAATGGTTATTATGAAAATACATTGTAGTGTCTTCTGTCAAACAAACGCTTGACGAATGAACACCGCGCCCAGTGAGATCACTTTAGTGCATTTTCATAATAAGCGTTCACGTCGGCGGTGTACACTGTACAGCGTTACATGGAATTCAAAAGGCACTTCGCTAAGCAGTGTACGTTATATTAGAAAATAGTTTTAATTTAAACTCAATAATATCACAAAATATAATTTATGAGTATCCATTTCTTTGAAATATAAAACGTTTTAATGTTTGTTTCATGTAACACGTTACATTGTGTTCGATCTTCAGGGCTGTAGGCCATTCTTGAGAGCGTAGGAGTCCCAAAGGCCCAGATTTTGATGTATTTCCTTCGTGAACATTATAGACTTTGTTTTCTTAACATTAGTTATATATACTGAAGTTCGATAAAGAGTAATAAATTAAAGCAAAATGAGTATATGACCAATATCAATATTTTCGCTGTCTCAAATAATCTACGGCACTATTACTCATAACACTTTTTATACTTCTTTATCTTACTGTGTTTGTGTAGGCAGAAAGTGCAAATTGTATTATTTTACCTCATTCAATTGCAATATTGTTCGTTTGATGCTGTTAGTGTGCCACTTTGCCCCGCAATTTCCAGCGTCTCTACGAAACATTGCAATTTTCCTGTTCAAATATTTTATCCTGGTGTTGTCCCATCGGATTAATCACGGAGCAATTTAGTTGGATCCTATTTTAGCTTGTACAAATTGAATTTTAGTTCCAGAAATTTATATCATTTTCATCATGTTAAGTCCTATATGTAAAGTTTCATTTAGATATATACCTACATATATAACATTTAATTGATCACCAACATTAATACTGTTCAGTCTAATAAGGAACAAAATTTATTTTAAATATAGACGGTATGTTATGGATAACAGGGATCTCTTTCACGCTATTTAGGTATTATAAAGATACAATATTACATGTATTAAACTTTAAGACAAGCGTAACAGTAATATTGTAATAATTTAGCTACTAACGAAACTGTAATTTAATGTAATTAATCATTATTAGAATTAATTATATCAGTTTAAAAATTATTATACTTCAGTAAAGGCGAAATATGTTCACACCATTATACGTAATAATTAAGACCCTGTTATCCAAGTTTCATACAAATAAATATTGATTACATTCAAATTAATTAACTACGAATGTTACCACATGATTTCATCTTGTCAATATGTACGTACATTTTTAACAACATTGGTTTTTTAAGTTACTATATCCATTTATCCATATAGTCCATGTTAGTTTTGTATCCAAAAATTGTCTCAAATCCATATTCGCGCCAATATTGTAATTATAAAGGCAATCTATTTTTATGTATATATTCTTTCTTCACAGCCTTGGGAACAAACTGATAACGATAACTTTCAGTATATATGTATTTTACCTCCTTATCGAAATAAGAGCATATAAATGTATTATTTTTCATTCAATAAATTAATATATTCAAAACCCTAAGTAAGAGAAATTTAAACTAAAGCGTTCGCTTTATAAGCTTTGTGATTGCATCAAGATATTTAGGGCTCAATTTTATGAGAGGCGTCTCAATTTCCCGGGAACGCGGAGCAATTTCCTTGCGTTTGTCTTTATTCCCAATACGTCACTCGGCGTTCTTGATATCTAGGCACCGACGTACATATGTATCGGCATTTATACCACTATCTGCCGTAGTCTGAAAGTTTAAAGATCGATAAACTTAGACGAAATCAAACTGTCATTATACTTAGTTATCAAAACTAGTCTGTGGCTAAGTATGTCGTTAGTGTAATACTCCTCTTACATCGATTTCTTGACACCAACTAAAACGTTAAGGTATTTCTTTCGTTGATTGGGCTACCGCTGCGCTATCTGCTAGCTGCGCTTTGTCTGTTTTTGTGCATAGCGACTGACCCATGTCCATTTTAAAAGGAAGATTAGCCGTTTCTCTGAAGCACTTATGAACCTCCGTCTCAGCAGCTTTGGTGATGGCTAGACACATCCTATAGCACCGTCTAGACCTACCGACGTGTCATATCGTGTATGCTCTCCACCATTCCCTATGATCCGCTAGAACCAGAAGTGAGATGTCATATCTGGTGATAAGAATTATCAATTATCAATTTCTTTTACATGCACGTTTGTTTGATGTGCATTTTAACTGACCTTTCTTCAAAATATCTGTGATTTAGTCATAGTGAGGACAGCACCATCTACCGACATCTACTCTATTATCCACATTGCAGTTATAAATGTGTTTTATTAGTCTACTTCATCCATTTTCTCTAAATGTGCCAGCTAACTTAATATTCCATTTTCAACTCTTGTTAATACATCTTTAATATTCTATAAGTAGCTACATCAAAATCAGTTTATTTGATTAATGGTTACTTTCCCACTTATTTTTTATTGCCTTCTAAGATTAGCTTTCCGGGGAATGGTACTGGGATTACGAAACATTTAATGCTTCCCTCGTAAATAAAATGGAAGCGTAATAACATTAAATGCCATTTCCAATGTTGTGGAGCAGAAATAAAATTACAAAAATAAACCAATTTGAATTAAATAATGTTCATGTATCTTTAAGAACAAATTGTAGTAAGAAATATAGGCCAAAAAAGTTAAAAAATGGCAATTTACGTACGTTCCATGCCAAATACGTGTCACAAAAATTTATTATGAAATACTTTTTCTTTACTTTTACGCGAGATTGTAC
Source organism: Dendrolimus kikuchii (assembly GCA_019925095.2). Taxonomy (NCBI): domain Eukaryota; kingdom Metazoa; phylum Arthropoda; class Insecta; order Lepidoptera; family Lasiocampidae; genus Dendrolimus; species Dendrolimus kikuchii. The sequence continues at coordinate 16,204,989 of CM034390.1, forward strand.
CGTCATCTCATCAGTCACCCTGTGTATTTATGGGGCTGGCTCCATTAGCGACAAGTCAATTGCTCCAGGGATAACGTTAAGCGCCTTCTAACGCAGCTGAGCTGATATCGGCACTTAGTTCCAAACAGCGATTTTGTTAGATGCGTGATGATACAGCCACGGCTGGGAAAGTCGGTCACTCGAGCACGTGCCGTCCCACAGTTTGAATTCAAAGTAAGATTTGTATGCGAGTCTCCACTTCGCGTATATGTTACATTTTAGCGCTTCAAATATACTTTTATCTTTAAAATTGAAAACACTGGTGAAAACTCTTGGATGTAAAATATTTTATTCCTTTACCTCAGAGTAGCTTAAGTTGTCTAAAGTACCATGGTAATAACACTTAAATGGTAGTACTTGTGCTCTCGTTGGGTGTTGAATTTCTACACTCACTGTAAAATGCGCTGCTTCAGATCATAAACTAGAAGTAGTCAGGGCTGGGCAAAATACATGGTTTCCTTTAATTGAAATACAAATTACAAAATACTGTCTCGCATGTATTTCAAATACGAAATACAAAATACTTTTAACTCGGGTATTTAAAATATAAAATACAAAATACAGCATTTCAACTATATGTATTTAAAATACAAAATACAAATTACAAAATACAAAATACTGTCAGGTGTTAGGTTATGTAAATAAAATATTCACAAAAATCAAATGATAATTATTATTAGGCCCTTGCCTATGAAATTGCCGTTTTTTCTGAAATAAGTTAACCTAATTTTATTACATTTTTTTTATTCTAATCTCCACGGCCTTGAAGATAAGGACATTTCCATCTTGTAGGTACGCGTAGATTTTGGTGGTTCCACACGGATCTATGCGTGCTTATATCGGTCCCATGGCAGGGAATGCACAAGGACTGAAACAGCTCGCTTTTTTAAACACGTTAATGAGGTGACCGACAAAGTTTTTGGGCAGTATCCTTTAGCAGAGGTAGTCATACTCGAGAAGTTTAATGCTCATCACGCTGAGTGGTTGGGTTCCCCGAGAACTAATCTGCCAGGGACTACTGCTTACGATTTTGCTCTCGCCCATGGATTCACTCAGGTGATTACGGAGTTTATCCGAATACCGGATAGAGTGAATCATGAGCCTTCTTTGCTGAATCTTTTGTTGACCACACACCCGGAGAACTACCAGATCTCAATCAGTGCTCCACTGGGAACCTCAGATCATTGTCTGGTATCTTCGGTGGTGCCCCTTCCTATTCCCGATCGGACTCGTCCCGCTGGCCGACGGAAGGTGTGGCGATACAAGTCAGCAGATTGGGATGGACTCCGTGAATTCTATGCATCCTACCCATGGAGGCAGTTATGTTTCTCGTCGGAAGATTCTGATCCGAGCACAGACTCGGTCGCCGATGTAGTACTGCAGGGAATAGAATGTTTAATTCCAAACTCAACTGTACCTATCGGTGGTACGAGTAAACCACCATGGTTCGGTAAGTCTAGCAGTGAGGCTGTAAAGCTAAAGCAACAGGCTTATCGAGCCTGGACTGCAACGCGGGTTCGTCTGAATCCAAGTTCCTCTGACCTGAAAAAGAGATATAATGCCACCCCCAGGTCCCTCAGAAAACAGGTCGCGAGAGCAAAATTCGATCACATCGGCAGAATTGGTGAGTGCCTCTCTAGCTACTCTTCTGGGACTAGAGCTTTTTGGGCCCTCACCAAAGCTGTCGAAGGAAACTTTTGTCGGGCGTCTCTTCTACCTCTACGCACAGTGGACGACCGTCTGGTACACGCCGCCGAAGATAAAGTCAATCTTCTGGGTGAAATTTTTGCGCTCAATTCAACTCTTGAGACATAGGAGAAACTCCACCTACAATCCCTGAGTGTGAGTCTAGAATGTCGGAGGTGCGCTTTACTCAAAAAACTGTCCGGTGTGCTCTCCTCTTCCTCGACGTCAAAAAGTCTTCTGGCCCTGATGGCATTCCTGCCATTGTGCTGAAGACGTGTTTAGCTGAGCTGTCCCCAGCCAGTCCTTGCCCGACTTTTCACTCTCTCTTACTACAAGGGTTGTGTCCTCGCTTCGTGGAAGATTGCTCATGTGCACCTTGTCCCCAAAAAAGGGGACGTAACAGACACGTCGAATAGGCCTATAGCAATAACCTTTTTGCTCTCAATGGTGATGGAGCGTATTATCAGTGCGAAACTTCTGTGTTACCTCGAAGATTCCTAGCTGCTAAACGATCGGCAATACGGCTTCCGCCACGGTCGCTCAGCTCGGGATCTCTTGGTTTACCTAACCCACCGTTGGGCTGAAGCCATTGAGAGCAAAGGGGAAGCACTGGCAGTTAGTTTAGAATTCTAGATATTGCTAAGGTCCGCGACCGGGTCTGGCACAGGGCTCTTCTATCGGAGCGGCCATCGTATAGAATACCCGAAGGGCCTTGCACCTGGCTATACAGCTTTTTTGATGAGCGCAGCGTTCCAGTCGTTGTCGACGGTTGTTGCTCAGGATTCAAGCCCGTCAACGCAGGTGTGCCCCAGGGTTGTGTGCTATCGCCAACGTTGTTCATCTTACATATCAATGATATGTTGTCTATTCGCAACATTCATTCCAATGCGGATGACAGCACAGGCGATACGCAGTACTCTGGTCGTGCAAACGTCTCTCGGTCATTTGTGGAGGAAAGTTGGGTTAGACTTGTATCTGAAGTAGAGTATTCCTTAGAGAGAGTCCCTGAGTGGGGGAGACAAAACCATGTCCATTTCAACCCCAAGAAGACATAGGTCTACGTATTCTCTGCCAAAAAAACTCCATTCGAGCAATAGTTTCAGTCCCAAGGAATTCCCCTTACCACCTCCAAGAGTATTGGTATCCTCAGTGTTGACATCGCGAATGTTCAGGGGCCATCTTGAAGGCAAGGCAAAACTTGCCTCTAAGAAGCTGGGAATGTTAAACCGGTCCAAGCAGTACTTAACATCGCGGCAACACTTTGTGCTTTATAAAACCCAGGTGAGCCCGCATATGGAGTACTGCTCACACTTTTGGGCTGGAGCACCTGGCTACCAACTCGATCCCCTAGACTGTATTAAATGTCGAGCCGTTCACGTTGTTGGTGATCCCATACTCACAGACGGTGTAGATACACTTAGCCTTATGAGAGACTTCGCTTCTCTCTACGTATTCTACTGACTGTATAACGGGGAGTATTCGGAAGAACTGTATAGAATGGTGTTTTCGTCCTCTCTCTACCATCGAACCGCTCGCCATGTGTTGGGATTTCACCCCCACTTCCTTAAGCCGCTTCGCTCGTGTACGCAACGGTTCTGTAGAACCTTTTTCTTGCAAACCGTGGGGATTTGGAATGAGCTCCCAGCCGAGGTTTTTCCACAGCGCTACGATATGGAGTTTTTCAAAAAGGGTGTCATAAAATTTCTTCGAGGCTGGCAGTGGGTTAATGAAATCTCTGGTGTTGCAAATATCCATAAGCGACAATAACCGCTTTCCATCAGGTGGGCCGTCGGTCTGTCTGCTGTACTGCAGCTATAAAAAAAGAAGTCGTAATTTCCAGAATGGAAACGGGCAAACCAATAACAAGTGGTGCGTTCATTGTAATATTCTCTCATAAAGGGCGTTGATGTTGCTGGTCGCTCTTGCCGCGTTGCTGCCACGACGGTACTCTTATTCCATAATTACGAATTTTTAACTATCCATGATGACAACAAAGATTCAAATGCGAAGAAAAAATAACACTTATCAATAAATAAATGACTAATTTTTAAAAAAGAATTTCATGTTTTCAAAGTAAAATTAATTTGAAATTATATATCTTAGCCAAACAAAAATATTTATTTTAAATGGCCAAGTACTACAGAACGTACCTAATATTTAGCGGTCACCAGTTTGCTTATGAAAGCTATCGAGCGCTATTTTCTGAAGAACACACCCATCAATAAGGTAGCTAAATGTATTTTGTGAAATGTATTTTGCAACCATAAGTATTTGAAATACTAATTACAAAATACCTCAGCGTCAGGTATTTGAAATACTAATTACAAATTACATTTTTAAGGAGTAATTGAAATACAAATACAAAATACGTATTTGTATTTCAATTACGTATTTCAATTACAAGTATTTCAAATACTGCCCAACCCTGGAAGTAGTAAGTAAATAAGAAAATTCAACTCCAAAGATTGTTTTTGATTTAATGATATTGCAAGTTAGCGTCTTATGATAGATGACGAAACATCGGCTTAAAGTAATGACAAAAACAATCCATATAATAATTAACGTCCTTCACACAGAAGCTATTACAAAGAAGCAATTTTTAATTAAACTCTCTGGAAGTAATAAGTGTCTATGTTGACGTTTGAACGAAAAATGTCGACACTGAACAAAGAATGCGCGTCGCTATCCCGTATCATCCATAACTTTCCCAATATACAAAAGGATTCCTTATAAATGTCCGAACCTAATATATATCTGGTAATACTCCAAAAGCAGCCCATAAAGCGAAAATAAGAAAGATAACCTCTATAAAAAATATGAACCGTAATCCATTCTTTTAGAGAGTTGGGTGTGATGGAACTGCCGGACATAAACAAAACAGTTCGAGAGTTTAAAAAATCTTAATATAATTTTATTTTGACATTGATCGACTGTTTTATTTATTTTATGACTATAGTATGATATAACTTTAAACTTTAAGCTAGGTCTTTTATTTATTTTAACTTTTAGTTATTCATTATATATTTTTTAGTTAGTTTTAGATAGTAGTCAGTTGGTACCTTATGTTTAATAACATCTATTCTATTCTATTATTCAATAAAATTTAATAGTATTCAAAAAGGTTGGGCAAAAATTAATATACTTAATTGCATGTACCTATTTGAAACATCGAAATAAATATTTGAACAAATATGTATGTGACGACGCGTATGAATGTAGGAAGTCAGTCGAAAATATTTTCACCAATTCAAACTGTTACTGTTTTATTTACGTTATACATGAATATGGGATTCGTAACAATGTACATCGAACAGACTTTTCAGTTAAAGCTTTGTAAAAGTTTTACATTTATGACGACAGTGATTTTCTTTCACTGCTACCGGGAAAAAAGTCCAAATGCAAATAATGGTACAGTGTTGCTTGTAACTGCTTTTCACTTTGCAAAATGTTAATTAAAACCTAGAAAGTTTATTACTGTCATTTTTCTATTAATTATTATATACTACTTCTTCTACTAATTATTACAAAATATTTTCTCTAGAATTAATTATTAGTTTTTAAGTAATATGTGTACAGTTTATAACTAAGTATCCAGATTTGTCCTGCGGTTTTAGCTTTGAATTAAAATTAAAAGTACCCCGTTAAAACATCACATACTCTGGCTCCTTATAACATTTGATCTACAAACACTTAACATACTGCCGCAGCCAGGCAGAACTAATAGCCTAAATCTTGTCCAATAACTGGGCCATTTAATACAAAAACCATTGTTCTGATAGTACTTTGGATTGGAAACTACCAGTCCACATTCATCTTTATATCCAATCCAAACATACAACAAATAAACTCATCAGATTCATTATATTAGTACCTATAGATAATTAGTACAATGTTGGAGAATAATAAAATTCTATATTTACAAGAAACATAACTAAAGGACGCCAAATACTACCAGATTTAGTAAGAGATTTTCTAAGTAATAAATCTTCCATTAGGCGAGAAAAATTTATGTGAAAATTGCCAACTTAAAAGACGGCCAACAAGTTCCTAAAAGGAAAAAACTAAGCGACAAAATTTAGTTAAAGAAAATTGTTTAAAACAACGTCAGCTGTGGACCGGGGACACGGGCTTAGGTCACAAAAACAACTTTACAGAATTAATACGCGATGTCAGCTTAAAAATACGAGTATCTCCTTGTTGGTCGATGCAGAAGGAATTAAACTTGTTGTTTTGGGAAGTCACTTAGGAAGAGATGTTATTTTTGAATTACGTAATACATTAACTAGTTATTATGATTAAGTCTTAACTGTCGACCCATTATCCTTTTGTAAATGTTGAAGTTAATATATTTCTCGTATATCTTTTGATAAGTAGGCTTCCTTCAGTTTTTTCTACGAGTTCAGATTTTCTATCGCTCTGAACCGCAGTGGCTCAGCTAGCATGATGTTGCTATAATACGTATATGAAATTTAATTAAACTACGTTTTGACTAACATTTTCTAAGAACCACGCCAGAGTGATAAATTGCCCTGATGGATATAACCTTGTGTGCTATATTGATGAAATTTGCACTTTTATAGATACATAGAAAAGTATTAGAGTTTCTTTTCCTTATAATAGCAAGTCCCAATCTCTAGAGTGGGACGTTTATAGCCTGATATTACGGTATACATATTTAAAACTATATTTTCACAGTGATAATGGATTTTTTTATTTAATCATTTGCATTCTGATCTCTTCACCATAGTAGTAATTTATAGTTATTTACTAGAGTTTACCACGCGGGTCAACCTCTAGTGCGTGCTTCTTATTTAAAGAGTAGGCGTTAATGCAGGTTACATTGTACTCAATTTTTATGTTAGTGCTATTTGCACTCGGAAGTTTAATTTTGTTTTATCCCATCTCCGGGCATAAAAAGTATTTATGTCCATTTTCGGTATTAAAACGACATTTAAACAAAATTACAGCAAAACCGATCCCGTATTATCGACCGTATATCGAGTTACTCTTGTATTTTTTTATAGACGATGAATTTTTATATCTATAAACTTGAGAAATGATTGGTCTCATCCAAACTTTTATCCTTTATTTCAAATCATCGTAGCTGTATTTATCTATCCCCCTTCTATGAAAACTACATAAATGAGAAAAAGGACAAATAGGACAAATCGGACAAAAAGGACAAATCGAACAAATCGGACAAAAATCTATCCAGTAGTTTTTACGTAAAAGCAAACAAAAAGACAAATATATTTTTATCCCGGAAATCATCCCATTTTTCGGGTAATCAAATCAATATCAAAAGTATCCTATGTTCATTTTCGGCATCGAAAATAGGTATATACCTATATACTGAGTTTCAGCCAAATCGGTCCAGTAGTTTTTCCGTGAAAACGGAACAGGCAGACAGAGTTACTTTCGCATTTATAATATTAATAGGGATGGTCTAAATTTAAAAAAATAATTTATATTATATTGCATCCATTTAGCAAATCGTAACAATAAATTTTAAACGTAATTAAAAAGAGAAATTTGAGGGTAAACGAAAAATAAATTTTATGTTACTCATAAACGCCTGAAAGCTGACTCTGTAAATACGGTTACTGCGATTTGCCCGAAACTCTGCAGTAAACTCTAAAGTAAATATACGTGCATTTTGGTTATTTATAACCGAGTTTTTAGTTATATATTTAGGATTTTAATTATTTATGGATTAATGACAGATGTTACAATAAATTCTAAAATTCTTCTGATATAAAACCAGAAGAATTCTAAAATTATAAAATCGACTGCTATATTTATCCGTCGTGCAACCTGTCCTTACAAAAAAAACTTATTTTATGGGGGTTAAAATATTTAATAATTTGCCTGTTGCATAAAAAGTGCTCATTTGAATTTATTTAAAGTCAGTCTTCACAATTGGTTATTAAAGAAATGTTTTTACTCGTTGCATGTTATTTTAATTGGAACAAGACATAGATGAGGCTGTATGACATTTATATGAATTTAATTATTTGAAATTATTATCTTTTGACATACAACAATACTTTAATTTAATTTAATTTTCCGTGGTCAGCGTAAATAATATTTTAATATTTGCATTATTTTGTAATGTTTGCACAGTCCACATGTCATTAACCATAGGGATTAGTAATAACATTTAGACATATATGTATAACTTAAGACCTGTATTTTTATGTACTATATCATATGCAAATAAATTTCATTTGATTTAAAAGAATGGACGCTAATATAACATATTCTTCATCTTAAATTTAATATATGACGGTAAAAATAATTTTAATAACGATTTGAACAATAACAGATTTAATATTTGACTCGTTTAAGTTATGACGTTATAACTTGCTATTCTCTTTCAGCGTTTTGTAGGATAATAGAAAGTGTGCAATTGACTATAATGTCAGATACCCTATTCTTGGAAGCTTATATACTCTGATTTTTAATTACCTGGTCTAAAAGGACCTTGCGATTTACCTTTTATTATGTTGCAAGCTTGGAGCAACCCACCACTGTGAGTTGAGTCCTATATAATTTCTATAGAAATGCTCTAGGATTCAACCACCAGATACATTATTATAATAATTCATAATGGTGAGTTGTTAATTCAACTCACACAACTAACTTATGAGTCAAAGAAAAAGGTCGATCGCAGCTGTCATTTTAGTCCAGGTAATTAAAAATCAGAGTTTAAAGTCGTAACGAATCGTGCTAGATTTAGTAAACCATAGCCGCTTTGAGGCTATTATGCCATTTCATACATGGAAACGATTCAACGCTTCTAAGAACAGTCACAAATAATAGAACAGTTCAAAGACTTATTGATTACGTATTTGTGAGGTAAAACGCTAATTATTACGTTCATTAACATAGATTAATGTTACACTATTAGCTCTAATGAGACACAGCCTGCGCGCATTTGCCTCGGCCCTCGGTTTCAATCGTTACGGGCCCATCTATCAGGTACATTACCTTTCCACTTTGTACCCGGTACCTACACTAACGGAGCGTATCAGGTACAATCACGTACTAACCTCACCATTCGGTTTAATTGCTGAGAAGAGGCAGGGTTCGCAATTTGTTAAGTTATTAAGAACTCGCAATTTGGCTAATTGATATTGAATTGAAAGAAGAACTGTGAAAATTTATTAAAAATTAAGAGTTGAATAAATTTCTACTGATAAACATCTTATAAATAGAAAATTTCTCAGAAAAAATAGCGCATAAAATGTAGATTACTTTAGGAGTCTACTAACTACATAATTGTTGTGAATTAAAATAACAAAATGACTATAGTATACTTAATACAAGATTTTTTTGTGGAATATTTAGTAAATATATTATAATTGAAGGTATTAGGTATTTTGACAAAAACAGAACTTTTATAAAAATCGTTATATTTAAATCCACTTCTTCAAATAAAATCTTTTTCTTTTTTCTTTCTTCCATTGGTGTCGTCTGTCTATGCTTTGCACAGCCATTTTTCTAAAACTCCTGGATCTATATAAACAAAATGTAACTACCAGAAAAGTGTGTGATTGTTATAATTAAAAAGTCACTATTACAAAATTCGTGCCTACCCCGCAAGGGAACTGGCGTGAAGTTATGCATGTATGTATGTATTACAAAATTACACTCTCTGAAATGTAATGATACTCATATCTTTGTAACCAAAATTAATGAAAATAAGCAACTGCTGGTAACAAACTATAACTATAACACTTTGTTGTAATCTCCACAAAAGAGTTTTTATTGTGGCTGATAACTGTTTGAATTGGTCACCCTCTATTAGTTTTTGAATTTAGAACATTGATGTTCTTTTGTTTTTTTTTATCTTATGTTTATTTTTTATATCACAGTAAAATCGCCATTATATACACTTGCAGTTTTCTTATTATAACTAAATTATTTACAGTCCGCAAGTTATTAATGTTCAAAGAAGTGCTTTACACACTTAGTACTGCAAGAACAATATTTTTACGACCCTTTTATAAGTACTTCTTTTCACACTATATGCTATTGGTTTTAAAGAGAATAATATCTAAATATAACCGCGGGCCATATTTATGCCCTTATTAAAATTGTACTCTCATTCACAAGCATTAAATTCGTACATACTTTTAAAAGTGAATTCATAATATCAAACACGCATATGATTAAATAAATCTATTCAAAATGCTACTCGTGCCATATAAATGAAATGGTTGTAATAAAACTTTATTAATATCATCCGTCGAGGTTGGGCCGGCGGCGGCAGCGGGGTGCCGCTACCCCCTTTCCCCAATAAAGGCGGTAGGTTCAAATCACCCTTTTATCCACTCTAGTTGCAAAGCTAACTTAGGCGTCTATTCAAAGTTAATACACAATTCAATAAGTACATACCGGCGTGTCAACTTCAAATCGAAGGTAAATTTACAGGGGATATTCGATTGAAGTAAATTGTTGTACGTAATGCTGATATTAGACGGAGCAACCAAATGGCATCAATTTGGTAGAAAAGCACGGAACTGAAAGGACACGACAATATTTAATAACATTGAAAGATTCAAGTTTATGTTTATGTGGAAAAACCTTGATTCAAATCATTGAAAGACAGAAATGAACCCTCTAAAAGCGGCTTAACACTAAACTTGTAAGTAAAGACACATGAAGAGTAATACAAGAAAGAATAAGTTACAAACGAATATATAAAAGGACCTTTTGAAGTTGCATCAGTGACATAAGAAAAAATAGTGTTATAATGGCCTGTTATGCGGAAGGATGAGTGTTCAAGAGGTTCGTGAAAAGCTTTTGTGCCAAAGCAAACAATGAAAACTTAAATTGAAATTATGTAACCACAGTACAGTTAATATTCTACTAATCCAATGGTATTAGTTGTCTGGGTATTAGTTTAATAAAGTTTAAATTGTAACTAAAGTTAAACTCAAAATCAACAAATATTTTTTTTACTGTTCTGTTTCGCTTCGTCTTCAGCGTCCGTTATTATAAAATTATTCTTCGCGACATTTAGCCATCATTTCTTGGGCCTGGTTGATGCAGAAATCCATAAAATGTAGCCGTACCATTAGCGACTATTTTGCACGAGGAACGAGAAGTTATCCTTAAAAATTAGAGAAAATATAACAGTAATGATAGACCAATAGAGATCAATGGATTCTCTGAAATGTAGGTAATGTTAGATTTTTGTCGTGTGATAGGTGACACAACTATACAAATCAAAATCAAACAAATTGTAAGGAAATTTTTTGTGCTGACTGCAACTGTGCAGACTACAGTTTACATATTGAGAAATAGGTTAAACTCAAACTTCAATGTGCACCAGCGGACACCGCGTTCAGCACTCATTTTATTTATTTATTTATTTGGCACACAAAACAAGAAACGGCTAAAAGTTACATATTTCATATTATGTATCAATTATTAGGTCTAAGCCGTTACTCTAAACATGTGAGCATATAATGTACCATACATTGGCAAGACATTTAGGGATTAATATTATTAGTATGACTTACTATAATGTTAGTTTTACGGTGGTTAGGTAACAAAATTATTATGCAATTATGCCAGAAATATTGGAGCAAATAATAATTTGCCCGAATTTCACATTTACATTTAAAGAAGGAGGAATTAAACATATCAATGGATCTATTTGTACTTTCAATCTCATTATATAGTCTGCACATTCTTGTAACGGGATTGTAAAACAATGTGTTATTTTTAAAAGCTTGAAGGGAAAATAGTCTAAGAGTAGGATTACGAATTTTGTATCTAGTGTTAAAATTAATAAAGGGAAGTGTGTCTGGACAGTCTATTAAACCATTTAGGAGCTTAAATAAACAGAGTAGAAACATTACATTCACAACGTGATTTGAGTAAGTTGGTTTTAAATTTCACTAATCTTTTTATCTAGGATTTCTATTCGCGGCCAAGATGGAATCTATAAGAAAGAGTATTACACATTTTTTTCTGTACTCTCTCTATTCTCTTGCTATGCACAGCGTAAAAGGGAGACCATATTATTGAGGCATTTATTGTCATTCATTCTCAAACAGATCTTAAAATACATACCGTGTACTTAAAGCCTTTCTATTTATGTCATGTGAGGTCTCTGTCATTTGTCCTTCGAGCCGTATTGAATTGAATAATGTAATACTTTAAAATTACAACTGACTAATAACAATGTTGGCTGCTATGGTTATTATAAGTATTCCAACATGTACCTATATATGTACATGTTCTTATAAGAAGCAACTGGGTGTTTGTTATAGTACGGTCACATACTATGCGAAAATGTGAAGTTTTGGGTCCTCCCGCCGTAATAGCCATATCGTTGCGAACATTCTGACACTTTGAACAAAGATTAATGTTACCGTATAAAACTATTTGAAGATCATCACGACCAAGTGCGCTACACTTATCCTCTTATTCATAATCGTTATACGAAGTTAATAAGTTCGTTGATCAAAATATGTTATTCGTAACACATTTCTTAAATGATTATTATGAATAAGAAATTCCGAATTAATTTAATTATAAAATATATTAAAATTAACTACGCATTAATTAATTTTCAGAAGTTGATACTTACCCTTCTTTGAATAGCGTGATGATTTTAATTACATTTGTAACAGATGAAAGAGTTTAACAACTGTTCCATTCTGTAGTCGAATTCAAAGTATTAATTTAAAAAGCCTATTAACTAATTTCTTAAGCTCGGTAATTTCAATTATCAACTCAAGATAAATATTTTGGGACTTACGATTTAGTAACGAAATAAACAAGAGTAAATACAAAGACTGACTGATAGATGGATCATATAAAGGTTCCAGTCTTACCAAATTACCAACCAAACCACAGACCGGTGTCGCTGTCCTCATTCTTTTATATATATATAATTAATAAAAACTTGATTTCAGGGCCAAAAACCGACGTATTTTAAAGTCGACGGCATCCGACGCCCGTTGTATATAAAATATTACAAGATAATGAAGTTTAATAGAGGAAGATTAACGATGCCCTATTTAAATTTTCTCCGAGACCCATAGTGTCCTACTTTTCATGCTGCCTCGATTATTTATAGTTAGTTGCTGTCTTCAATTATTTCAATTGGTGGACAGAAACTCTAGGAGTCCTTTTGGGAATGAGCACAATTAAATAGTTTTGATATTCATTTCATTTTCTCATCTTTGTAGTCGCTGCGAGGTTTAATGGGTTTGAACATAAAGATTTAAATTGTTGTATTATTAGTTCTTAGTGTTTTTTACGTATTATTACTTTCCGTCAAGTTTTAGGTCGCTTAATCAATTATATTGTAACAGTTAGTATAACATGACGATTTACAAATTGTTTGTTATCGAGAATGCAAACAGGAACTAACCTTAGGCATTGTTGAGATAATTATGATAGTCATATTAATAAACCGTTAAAAAAGCCTTTTAAACCTTTATATTGGATAATTAGGATATGCCCGCGACTTAGTCCACGTTTGATAATTGAATTGAATTTAGACAATTGAAATCAAAGGGCATTTTCAGCAGAGCAACGTATTTTATAGTATGAAAAAATTTCCGGTCAATTTAGACATAATTGCCCGACTCCACTCCCCCGGGTGCAGTCGGTTCTGCTGTGATGGATTCGTAGGACAAGATTCCGCGCATATATGCGTCTCTGACTGCCAGCCTAACGACGGCGACCGGATGACGCATGCACAGATTTCTCCCTCTCTCGCTCGGCGGCCTCCTTTTGAGTTAATACTAACTCGCAAAAGGTAGAAACCACCTGCCAGTAATCGTCGCTGTGGAGCATGGCTTCGACCAAGCCCCTCAGCGAATTGATCGGCCCTACAATGGCCTTGAGCTCGAACCTCTAAGGTTTCCATGCACTCGTGGTATTGAGGGGAAGAGAAACATCCCGCTATCTCATGCAGATACTTATCGAAGCCCTGGTGCCCGGTAAGTATTTGCGTCATCCTATAGGTCGGGTCCTGCGTTTCCGCGTGACCCATCAAGCTAGGTGGGGACGAATGGCTTCCACTGTCTCCACGCCAGCCTCAGGGTATTCTAAGTCTTTCTGCGATGTTTGGATCATGGTCGCGGTTTCCCGCATCCTGATTGCTTTGTCACCGCCAGACATAGTGCCTGGCCCCGCCCTTAGCGCGAGCATCCTGTCGAGAGCGTCGTCGTCGTCCACGATAACAGTAGGATATGTACGGCCTGATATTATTTAAATATGCTTATACAAACACTACAAATAGATTAAAAATATTTTCCAGTACAAAAATAAAGCTGTACGTACACATACTTGACATAAGTAAATGACTAGCTTGCCAGGAAAATTCAGAGTTCGATAAAACTACCAATTATCGAGAAAAACAAGTTCTATACAGTTTAATATGAAAAAAAAACCACACATAGTATAACTTAACATCTCGTGCATTAAAAGCTATACACTCAACTCTCCGTAGAAATTATTTAACAAGAAACCTCAAGACTTAAGTTTGAAAATAGTATAATAGTTAAATACACACTACGCAAGTAATAGTAGATTTTGTCCTGTTTATTTAAATCTGGAATATTTCAATATAGTAAACCGTAGGTAATTTATACCCTCCAAGCAATAACTTTAGTTACTTTTACTTTAATTAAAGACACTTTTAACTCTAGGCTTACGCTGATTTCTTAGACTAAATATTTATTTCTGAAACTATGTTGGGTATATTTTAATATAAGGTGTTAGTAATATAAGTAAGTTTAGAATTTCTTTCAAAAAGCAGAAAGGTAACGCTTTTTGATAGAAATTATAATATTAGTTTTGCATTTAAAATAAAATCTAACTTTGTTCGTTTATAGTCTATCTTATACTTCTATTTAACTGATATTTTCTGTACGTAACTGTTAGCAAATACAAGTTTTATTTAAGGTAGAGCTAAGGCACTACATTGCACGTTTACACTGAGTTCCTCATTATCTCAGAAAGTACTAAAGTATTGTTGCCTATCTAAATGTAGGCTAAAATTGGCAAAAATGTTTTGTAAGTAAAATTATAATAAGGATTTTTATTTTTAATATAGGGATAGGAATAGAGGCACTAATACTATAGGGTTTTATCAGTATATCAAAAATATTTTTGAATTTGCCAGGTGGTTGGGCATTTGCCCGACTGGATGGCTACGACCCCTGGTCGCCATAACAACCTTGAGTTGTGTACCGGCATTAGTGACCAGGTTCCAGTATCCCTTAAGAGAGCAGCATCGCATTTGTAGCACCTTTGGTGTTGCAAATATCCATAGGCGTTGGTAACCGCTTTCCATCAAGTGGGCCGTCTGCCTGTCTGCTGAACTCCTGCAATAAAAAATTATAACTCCTGTCATGGACTCTATTTTAGGTCTGAATGGTAGTCGTTGTTCTCATGGACTAAAATACATTTACAACCAAGATTTTATATATGATTTCAAAACCATAATTGAGAAATAAAGTTATAAACATATTCTTCATTAAAAAATATTCTAAGCTTTATAAAATTGGCAAATAAAAAAGAAACTTGATCCAATTTGATATTCCTTTAATTTGATCAACCTACAAAACATTCACAATTCCGTATTTCGTTACACGTTAAATAAAAGTCAAAATTCGCTTCCTTCTAAATTCAACAATCTTAATTGAATCATCTTGTATTACAGTGATGGAGAAGATAAAGTTATTAAACTTTTTGAAACCGGTAGGTAGTTTGATAATGAGTGTTTTTCTATTTTTGAAGTTTGTTCAATGTTTGAGGATAGTTTTCTTAAGCTTTGATCGTTTAATAAGTTTAATTTAGGTTCCGTTTCTGCAATAAAACAGGAGCGTTTCATTTAACTTTAGCCATGTGCAGGGCTCCCTTACAAGATATTTAGTTACTTGGAACAACGGGACGAGTAGACCGTAAAAGGTTTCCATGCACTAATAATGATACTATGGAAGAGTTGGACTCAAACGTTTATTTTACTTTATACCATTCTTGTTTGTTTATAAATGTCATTAACAAAAATAAAACCGATTTCACACTAAAAATCAAAAAATAAATATTTAACCGATTTTTTTCTACAACATCTTGAAGTTGGTGCCAAGTAAAACAACAGAACAACAACAAATTTACAAAATACAATAATTTTATATTTTACTTGACACCGATTTCAAGATGTTGTAGAAAGACGTCGGTTAAATATTTATTTTTTGATTTTTAGTGTAAAGTCGGTTTTGTTTTCCTTAAAAAATATATTTTTTTACTTTTTAGTTCGCAAATATTTCAATAGCTTTAGAATTAATGTATTAAGCACTTGAAGAAATCCTACAACTGGCACGCATATACAAATTTGCCATCTCACTTCAGTGTATATACTCTTCAACAAGGGTTGCTTTTGATTTCCTTGCGATCCACAAATCAGATCCTGACTTGGTGACTGTGGGACCATCTCGCGAGTTAAAAAAACAATTTGAAAATCGGTTCACAATTGACCAAGAAATATTGCCTGTAGAAAGTATAATACTGGCATGCGTATTACAAACAAGCTTTTTTTTTAAAGATGTAGGCAGTCAGCGTTTTTTTATTAAGGGTTACTCTCAATTTCTCTGAGATCCACTCATCAGATCCTGACTTGGTGACCATGGAATCGCCTCGGGAGTATATACTTACGAATAAAGAAAAACAAAAACGATCTACAATTGACAGGGAAATTGCGTACATGAATATGAAAAAATTAAGCATTTGTAGAAAATATAATAGCTACACGCGTATTATACAAGCTTATTTCCAAAAATGTAGGCATCTGGCGTTCTTTAATATGTAATGGTTACTTTTGATTTCCCGGGCCACAATTCTGACCCGAGTTCACACACGTGCAGTGCACGATAGGGCGTCCCCCGCAGGCGACGCTCACCGATGCGCCCCCGTCGGTGTGAACTCTCGCGCATGCGGCGAAGGGGGCCGCCACCCTTCACGCAGCGCCAAACCTGGCGGGTCGAGAGGAGCAGAGTGCCGTATAGGCACGTGGAATGTGAGAGGTGGAATGAAAGATAAGATGGACGAAATGATTGATATAATGAATGAGAGAAGCCTGGATGCCTTATGTCTGACAGAGACAAAGCGGAAGGGGTGCGACATCGATGACCTCCCCGGTGGCATGCTTGCTCTGTGGTCCGGCGTGGACCTGGACGAGCGTGCAAGTGGGGGGGTAGGCGTCGTACTCTCAACCCGCTTTGTGTCTGGAGTAAAAGACTATTGTCTGGTGAACCCGAGACTTCTCTGGGTCCGTCTAAAACTGGGGATTACGCGAGTTTTTCTGGTCGCAGCTTATGCTCCCGTAAGCTCAGCGGATCCCCAAGAACTCGAGAAGTTTTGGGAGTCTGTGAGAGAAATTCTGGATCTGGCTGAAGGGAATGAAAGAATAATTATGTGTGGTGATCTTAATGGCTGGGTGGGCACCAAACGAGACGGCCTTGAGGCTGTCCTTGGACCCTATGGTGACAAGAGAGTGAACGATGCTGGTAGGCCAATCATAGACGTATGCATGGAAAGAAACTTGCTTGTGTCGAACACCTTATTCCATCATAAGGATATTCACACGTATACATGGGGAATGAATGATCAGAAAAGTATGATTGATCTGATTTTAATAGATAGTCGCCTCCGAAACACAATAATGGATACAAGAGCCTACAGAGGCCCCACTCTTGAAACGGACCACTACCTGGTGATAAGCCGGTTTGTGGGCCTTTTCAGGAAGTGGAGACACTGGCGAGTGCGTACCAATTTCGGGGAGCTTGAAAGAATAAAGTGTGAAAAATTGGAAGATGTTAGTGTAAGGAGTATGTATGCGCGCCTAGTCGAAGAAAGGCTTGCAAAAGCGGACTTCTCCGACTTAGATGTGGATAATGACTGGGATAGTATGAAAGAAAGTATAGTGGAAAGCGCAAAAGAAGCATGTGGATGCGCAAAGAGGCACATAACAACGAAAGGTGATGAATGGTGGGACGCGGATGTTAAATCCAGCGTAGAGAGAAAGAGAAAAGCCTGGCTGGATTATGTTGCTTCTTTGCAACAGAATGACAGTATGAAAGAGATGAAGAAAGAAATTTATCGCCTCTGCAAGAACGAAACCAAAGCTTTAGTGAAAGAGAAGCGCGAAAGTATAAAATTGAAAGAAGAAGAGAAGCTGACGGAGAACTTCAAGGCGAATACCAAACTCTTTTGGAGAGAGGTTAAGAAGTCTCGGGGTTGTTCGTCAGCTTCCAGAATGGAAAGAATAAAATCTAAAGCAGGGGACGTTCTTGCTAACCCACAAGAGGTGTTAGCGCGATGGAGTGAATATTTTAGAGAAATGTATGATGATATCCCGGATGCTGGCACCACGACTGAGTCTGTGACTGACTCCGAGGAGTCAGCATCCGAGATCACGTTGGAAGAGATCGAATGGTCGATAAGAAGTCTGAAAAATGGAAAGGCAGGAGGAATCGATAGTGTGTCTGCTGAGATGATCAAATATGGTGGAACCTGCGTCCGGGACGCTTTCCTGTCCTTATGCAACTTGTGCTGGAGGACGGGAAAGGTTCCCAAGGACTGGAGGCGCGCTGTCATCGTGCCCTTGTATAAAGGCAAGGGGTCACGTATGGAGTGCGCCAGCTACAGGGCCATCAGTTTGATCAGCACAGCATCTAAAGTGTATACGAAGATTATTGAAAAGAGAATGAGAGTGGTATCCGATGGATTACTGTGGGATGCACAAGGTGGCTTCAGAAATGGAAGGGGATGTATGGATCAAGTTTTCTCTCTCCGCAATATCGTAGAGAAGCAGCTGGCTATGGGCCGGAAGGTTTTCTGCGGTTTTGTGGATTTAGAGAAAGCATTTGACAGGGTTGTGCGGAAGGAGCTCTGGGACATATTGCCAGGATATGGGATTAATGGCCAATTGATGCGTGCTGTGCAGTCCACTTACGAGGACTGTATGGCATGCGTGCGAGTGGATGGCAGCCTGTCGCCCTGGTTTGACGTCAATATTGGCGTCAGGCAGGGCTGCGTGCTGTCGGCTTTGCTGTTCATCCTATACCTGGACGATTGTCTCCAGAGAATAAGATTGATGGATGTTGGGGTGCGAATGAGTGATCTAGTTGTAAGCACCTTGCTTTATGCGGATGATGCCGTGCTTTTAGCCGAATCGCCATCAGAACTGCAAACACTAGTCACAATGATGAAAGATGACTGTCAGGCGAGAGGCTTACATTTGAATGCGAAGAAAACAAAGGTTATGGTGTTTGAAAGAGAAGAAACCAGAACGAATGCAAGGATAATGGTCGATGATGTTATGCTGGAACAAGTGAATGAGTTTGTATATCTTGGATGTGCTTTTAGCAGGGATGGAAGGTACACCGCTGATATAGAAAGAAGAGTAAATTTGGGGAATAGTTTGAATGGAGCGTTAGGTAAACTTCTAGGCGCTAAGAACCTCAGCCAGAAGGCCCAGCTCGCCATACACAACGCGGTGCTGGTACCTACGCTCACGTATGGAAGCGAGAGTTGGGTATGGAAGAGAGAGCATGAAAGTAGAGTAAACGCGGTTGAGATGCGAGCACTGCGCAAAATCTGCGGAGTGACGCTCGCGGACCGCGTTCGTAATACCGAAGTAAGAAAGAGATTTGGTCTGAAAGAGAGTGTCGGGGTGAAGGTAAGGAAAGGAATGCTCCGGTGGTTCGGGCATGTGGAAAGAATGCATGATGAAAGAATGACTAAACAGATATACAATGCAAAAGTGGATGGATGCAGAAGTCGTGGAAGGCCACGACACACCTTCCATGATCAAATTGATCGTGTACTAGCGGAGGGTGATGTCAGGAGCCTTAAGAACAGACGAGTGTGCATGACAAGAGTTATGAATGTCAAAGAAGCAAGTGAGGTGTGTAAGAATGGGCCTAAATGGCGCTCTGTTGTTCGTGCCTACCCCGCAAGGGAACTGGCGTGAAGTTATGTATGTATGTATGTATGTAAAAAAAAGAGAGCTAGCGCAATAAGCGCAGATCAGTTGATTTACTGATCTGATGCCAAAAAAAGAATCCAATTACCCCATCTACTTTGTTTGAATCAAACATTCATTTGCCATTATTTCTTCCTTCTTCATGGTCTTGAGAATGAAATCTATAATATTATAACATTCTAAATATGCCGTGTCTGTACATTGAAGCTATTAAAAAAAAACTGGAATACATATTACGAGTATATAAACGATGGAGAACATAATGCAATTTTTTTTAGATAATGTGTCTGTTTGTTCGGGATTCACGTAAAAACTACTGGTCCGATTTTGATGCGGTTTCCGGTGATCGACAGCAAAGTTTTAGACATAAAATTTGCGTTACTTTTTATTCCGGTAATTCTGTGGGAATTTTTCTGGGAATAATTTAAAAAGGTCAGATTGTAAAAAAAAATCTAATTCAAATGCAGTTTACTGGTCGATAACAAATTTAATGTAATAAAATGTGTGGTTTTTTTATATCTCGGGAGACCTGCGAAAATTTCGCGGGAGCCGTTAAGTTGTTCGGATGTATAAAAATTAGCTTTTTCCGACACAGTTTCCACAAAAACGATAGCTTGCATTCTTTTTTAAAATGCTGCGATACCTTGTGACCCGGGAATTTCAAGTCGATAAATGTACCTTCGTTAACGCGTATGAACATATAAAACGTGTTACCCAGGAAAATGCGATAATTTCCCGGATAGACGAATCCGAAGTTTACTCAACACCGTCTGTAAATCAAATATTATTTTACAAATCATTTATTATACATATATGTACATAGTTGTAGGTATATTTTATGTAGAACAGCTATCAGTATTATACAAATCAATAATATTAAATGACATTAATTTTCACTTGTAATCGTATTCGATCTTATTCGTTTAGAATCTAAGATTAGTCTGGCATTTAATTTCTGTATAATTGCTTCCATTATATTCGCAGAAAACATATTTTTATTAAATAATCTAAATTATTTTTTGTTTGATAAATTAATTGAAAATCAAATAGATACGAACTTACACAAATTGTGTACATTTTACGTGAAGTACTTGTGTATTTATTCAAGAACTTAATTTTAGGGAATGTATTTTTATAAGAAGGTGATTTGCTCAACTACAGAGTTATTATTTACTTCTCACAACCTAAGGTAAAGTACCTACATTACAAAATGCAACTTGCATGCAGCATTTCAAAGTTAAACTAGTAGTTCATCGTATAGAATAAGTTTTCAGTTAGTAGTATAGAATAAGCTACTGCAGTGTAGAGTACGAGCCAATCCAATTTTCTATCTCTCACCGATAATCCGGCCACACAAGGACCATTCTACCCGCCACCGCCGACTGACACAGTGAACAAGCCAGACGCGCATTGTATCCCGGCCATTTCAGCCTGACATTCTGCTGACAACGTAGCGTCTAGTATAGACTTGTTGCTCTGTTATTTCACATATTCGTCTGCATATGCCATTGTCATACATAAGCTATTTCATAAAACAAAAGTAAAGAGACACCGTACTTAAAGAACATTGACACATATTCGTTAAAGTCAACAAAAAAGCAATCAGTAATAAAATAACGTACATACTTTCATAATTTTTGGTATATTTTTACACTTATTGTATTTATAGTATAGTATAATATATAATTTATTATATAATATTCTTTAGAGATCTTCATGGAGACGGGGATGTCTGGAAGAGATTGCTATGAGCGATGAAACCACCCATTGTTAAATATGGTGAATAATAAGATTTTTTTCCTTAACTTATTTTAACTTGAGCTTCCGATGTTGCTTCGCTCGCCTAATATATAAAATATATAACAAACGATTATTTTTCCCCAATTTCTTTGAATTCACACCGCTTTCATCATTTCCAATAGCAACATTTCTTAGTATTGTAATTTGTATTGAATTTAACAGAATCGCATTAGATTGTGGAATAGGCTTACCGAGGAAACCATGTAAAAAAAAAACGCGCCAAGTACACTACTCCACAGGTGGCATGGAAACGTGTGCATATTATGAAAAACAAAACATTTTCAACTTTTGAATCGTTATATCTCAGAAACGGTGACTCTGAAGAGAAAAAGTTTAAAGATATTTTTATAGATAATCGCATGATCTACAATTTTGTCTACCTTATTGTTACGATAAACTTACTGTTCGACCTCGAATTTTTTTTATTGCCTGAAGTAGGCAAACAGGCAGACGGCCCACCCGATGGAAAGTGGATACCGTTGCCTATAGACGTTTGCAACACCAGGGATGTCGCCAACGCGTTGCCGACCTCTAAGAAATTTTATAATGCCCTTCTTAAAAAACTCCATATCATAACGTAAGGGGAAAACCGTGACGGGAAGTTCCCTCCAGATCATCGTTGTACGCAGAATAAATATTCTAGAGAACCGTTGCGTAGTTGAGCGTGGGAGTTCTAGGAATTGGGGGTGAACATCCCGTCGTTGGCGAGCGTGCGGTTGTATAAATTCCTCGGAACACTCCCCGTTATACAGGTGGTAGAATACGCAGAAAAACTTGCTGATATGAGTTCGATGGGGACTTTTCACATTTCATTTATAACGATGTTCCGAACATTCGTATAAATTATTAGTTTTATGCGAATTATAGTAATCTTCTATATCTGTTTTGACTAGACTACTATATACTATCAAAAATATTCATAATAATATCGTTTTATGTATATGTATGTAGTATTAATATGTGTATTTATATATGTTTATTAAGTATAATTCTTACTTATATAATGTTTTACAGATTTATATGTTTATTAATGAATAAAATATAATGTAAGTAACTGCATATTCTATAATATTTATATATACCACTTTTGGCAAATATAATTTGTTATATTCCTGCCACGGGTTGTCTGGAAGAGATCGCTTCTTAGCGATAAGACTGCCCATTGTGCACATTTAGAATATTTTTAGGCTATAAGTTTTTCTGTGTTTTCTGTAATGGTCAGGAAGTCGTTATTCGTTGAATAAAGCCTGACTGACGATTGAAAAATTCAATTTTATGCTATCTGTCGCATAAACTCTATCTGATTGTATATCTGATGATTGAAAAATCGGCCCTTAGTATTTTTCGTGGTATTATATTAAGTTTATTAAATTATTACACCTCATCATACTCAATCCTTTGTTTTTGACGTAGTTGACGGCCTCTGTGTTTGAGCGGGCTAAGCTTTTGCCGGCTACCTTACTGCAACACAGAGGCTCCGGGTTCGATTCCTTGCATGGTAAATTTTGGAAACGAATTTTCCATTATTTACTATGGTCTGGGTGTCTGGGATCGGCCCTAGAGTAGTCCATTGTATATTACCCATAACACAAGCGTATCTTGCTCAATTTGGGAATATACAATGTGGATTTTAAAAAAAAACCTCGTTTTTCTACGATGAAATATCTATATAAACTCTCGAAAATAAGCTCCTATAGGTACAAAGGTTTTGAAGGTTTTCCGTAAACAAAACAAAAAAACAGATTGACAACCACCAGTGAAATTTTATCAGAAAAATAATTAAAGTAGGCCAATCCTCTTTAGTATTTTCTTTACGGTAAGATTCAGCTATCTTTGGACCTTTTCATAAAAGATTTTGACATAATGGAAACGCGCTCGCTTAAAATCGTTTCTTTATTTTAGTTTTTGTATTTAAGCCATAATATAACAAAAAGAGGTTAGGCTAAAACCGCCTATTGTGCTATCAATAAAAAGTCGGAAAGACCTAGCAAAACTGGGTTATGAAGACAACTCACTATATTTGTTCTGATAAGATTTTTAGCTCTACAAAGAAATTTTATTAATGTTAAGTAACTAAAATCCTAATTCTAATTATCTGTTTAATAAAATGCTTTCATACCACAACATTCATTGTAACATGTTTAATTTCGTTACCACCACTCTAAAATGCTTATGAACTCGCTAAAGAAATTCTTAGCAGGACTTGAATTGCTCTGTTATGTTGTGGTGTTTTAATTAAAAAAAAGTATAATCTTGGTTAAAAGTGCGTAGTTGTAGGATATTGATTGATTTAAAAAATAATAATAATTAACTCTCTTGTTTGGCATGACATCAGTCAAACACTTAGTTGACTAAGGCTTTTACTTAAAGATTTCTTTAACACTTGAATATATATAAAGATACCTACTTAACTTTGGCGATACATATACATATACAAATTTTGAATAATTATATGTAAAAAAATACTGAAGAACATTACTAAAATCAGACATATCTATTAACACTGATTATTCAAAAAAATTATAATATTTCTGTTCTATTTCACAATACCAACATTATTTTTCACAAAAACTAGTTGCATACTAAAACGTGAGACAAATTCCGTATTATGCAAAATCAGAGGCCGACACGGGCATGTATCTGCGCGACACTCCCATAGATCACGTTTATATGTGACAAATAGACTCGAGTTAGGCGAAATTGCTTTCCAATCCACTCTGACAAATAATGTCAGGCCACTGACGCGTGACCTTAGTCGTTCTCGTGACGATCACAATTTGCGTATCTCCTATTCCGGATTCGGGGAAGGATCTCATTTTATGTATTCGAATGTCGGGTGTGTTCGGCCTTTTCTTTAACCCGTCCTAAACTGTTTAAAATTGGAACTCCAAAATATGGATTTTATGTGTGTCCAATATTTTTTTAAAGGGCCTACACCCTGTGTTTGTTTTCAACTTCATAAATTTGCTTATTATATAGGTATTGAATCATTATTCGGGTTATTCTTTAGTTACGTTTTTCATATTCAGGACACATAGTTAAAGATTTCCTTTTTAACAAATTACAAAAATAGGAGGTCTCAATTTGTGCGTATGTTTTTGTTTTGTTTTTTATATGTTATTGGTAAAGCTACAGTTCTAGGTTTTTAGTATCGTAATGTATCGTATCGTAGCTTGAGTGGGGGAGCCCACTCAAAGCCAAATAATGGTCCGTTAAACTTATAGAGTGAATATTGAATTCATAGTTTTACCGAATTAGGTATTTACGTTGATGTTTTGTTTTAGTTAGTGACATAGTCAGTAATTACGTTTTTTTCATTACATTTAATCAGTATAATTCATAAAAAATATACAAGTTTTATTATAAACTTTGATAATACAAGCCTAAAGCCCAACTGTCTTTTATTTGCTATTTGAAAGTGCATTTGTTTGAATATTTCACGAAAATTATTTATCAATCAATGGTCATGTAATCTCTCACTCTTTTCTTTCACCATATCCCAATTACTTGGGGTCGGCACAATATATATTTTTCTTCCACACACTTCTATTCTGACACACCACATATCATCATATCATCCTTCACACAATCCTTCCATCTTTTTTGGTCTACCTTTAAATTTGTACCCATCCATCTTGTAGTTTAACATTCTTTTTGTCACGTGACTTTTATCCCTCCTCATTATATGCCCATACCAACTTAATCTTCTTCCTCTCAATTTTTCAGTCACAGGTGCAACTTTCAAAGAACCCCTTACGTACTCATTTCTCACCTTATCCATTCTTGTAACACCACACATCCATCTCAACATTCTCCTCTCAGCTGAGTGGAGACGTTTGTAGTTTATCACTTTGGTGGCCCAACATTCCGACCCATATAGCATGAATGGTCATAAAATATGATTTATTATTATTTTTGTATTATACATCTCAAATTAAAATAGAAATATTTTTATCCAGGAAATTTACTCAGTCTAAATTTAAAAAAAGACAAACAAACAGACGAGGCGTGTATAGAAATATAAATCTCTATTAATTGTTGTCTTTGATATCCAGCATATCTATTGTAAGAATTTTAGATTTATTTAATCTAATATATAGGTATAAAATTCTCGTGTCGAGGTGTTAGTTACCAAACTCCTCCGAAACAACTGAACCGATTTGTATGAGATTTTGTGTGCATATCGTATAGGTCTGAGAATCGGCCAACATCTATTTTTCCTACCCCTAAATGATAACGGTGATCCACCCCTAAATATTTTATTTTATTTTTTTGGCAAAAATTATTTATGATTTGGCATTAAAAAATACACACAACCCTAAATTTTCACTTTTCTACCACCAACCCCTATTTTTCACTAGCGATATTAGTACTTTATAATTTTCTACTCTCGGCAGTCGATAATTGATCAGTTACCTCTCGATCAGTTATTCCCGCCAGGCGTCTACCGGTGTCACATCTCACCCCGTATACAGCACGGAGCAGAGATGAGAACGAAACCGGTGCTGCAATCGGGTTCTAGATTTTTATTTTTTAAGAGCAGGACAGCGTCTGCTGGGTACAGCTAGTAATTAGCTAATAATCATTGAAATAATATTTGCGTGCCAAAATTAAATGGGAACAGTTTATAGGTCAAGATCGTTAACCAAATCGTTATAGAAGTTCTTTTTTATATTGAAAAGTACTCTAAATAGTGACAAATTCGGCAGCCAAACCTAATATCTAAGCACATTGACGTAGACGTGCAGTAATTTAAAAAATAAAATAAAAACGTAACAGCTTTGAGCAGCCAAATACCGCTCTAACCTAGTCACCCGGTCATAGTCCTTATTTCATTTTATTACGTTAGACTTCGTGGGAAAGGTTTCCGGCTAGAGCTTTGATTTTTTTTATTCTGAAATACTTACAGACGTTGACGGTGAAAATACCTTCTGAGCTCACCTTTAAATTAGATTGTCGGTAGGGAAGCAGCTATATAATAATACAATGCGGTCGCCAGACCGCTCACTGAATTACAGTGGGTGCGTTGACGTTGTCCTATTGTGCTGCGAGCGGGCCCGGGATAATGCACGAATCTTTTATTCAAGTGCCCTGGGCCCCGAACACCGCAAGAAAATAACACAAAGATGAAGTCAACGTTCATTGTGCCATTCTCAATAGGATTTTGACAGACCTGGGACGGAGTTTAAATAAAATAGCTAGCTCACTTTGCAAGAGAGGAACGTAACACTAGTCCCCGCACTACGCTAATATTTATCTATGTCTGTCTATGATGTCATTTTATTCAATCTGCCAGTAGGAGGTCTATCTTAAATGTTTGTATATGTTCCATTCCCATATCTCACATGATTCTATAGATATGAATATAAATATGAGAAACGCGCGATAGAATGATTACTAAATCATTCTATCGGCTACAGTAGATAAAATATTATAATTATAATAATACCCCAATGCTGTGTTAGGACTTTAGCACTGTATAGTTATAAGAACAGACAGTTAACCCAAAAATTTTTGGCTCACTTTTCAAGATGGGACCGTCTCTTAGGCACAGTGTGGTACGCGTGTACTGGGCGCATATTAATGCGTACTATATTATGGATATCTTTATATCCCAATTTTGTATTAGGACAGACCCACTATAGAAGAATAGATAATTAATTAACCCAGAAACAGCTGACTCACTTTTCAATATGGGATATCTTAAGCACAATGCGATTCGTGTGTTTATGTAAGCACAAGTCCGCACTATGGATATACAAAGCAATATTTTATAATGTTGCTTACTATTCACTAAAAGAGTAGACAAATAACCTACAATTATTCATTCATTTTGCAATACAAGTAGGACCATGCATTAAAGACATAACAATACAATATTTATATTAGATATCCTATAGATATTTAGATATCCAAATCATAGAATAAGGATATTGTTAGAAATATTCGTCTATGAAAGAAGGACACCAAGAATAACGTTACGTGTTTATGTAAGCTATTTAAATGATGTGCTAAGATTTTCTCAGTATGGAGAGATATTTACTAAGTTTGAATAACTCAACATTCAACGTAAAAACCATTCACCCCATAAATCCGAAGTAAAACACGTCATTAATTCTTAACAATCAGATAAAGAATCCTATTTCTCCGATTGTTAGGAGGTAAACACGTAATCAATGAAGTGTTAACTACTAACGATAGTAGGTATAGGTGATAATAGATAACAGCCAATTGTTTTTGTCGTCCTGATCAACGTTTATTGCCTTATTTGTATTCCGGAGCAAATCTAAAAAGGTCGGGGTACATACAAATACAATAACATTTAATTTCGTTTAAAGTAAAACACTGTCTACTGTATTCTTTGTTGTTTTCTTCGTACTTTAATATCTTTAAATAATCTATACTAATATATAAATGTAAAAGTTACTTGCCTTGGATGTTTGTGCCTTATTAATAGCCTTAAGCAGCTTTCCGATTGCTTGGTGCGGCAGCGGAATCGTTATGCTCGGTATACGCGGTATTGAAAGCTTACCGAGCGCGTGTATTTCTATAAGCGGGTCCTGATTCGTTCGGGACCGTTTCCAGGCCGCTGCTGATCTAATAAATCAGAAAGCGGTCATACAAATACAGATTCTCAGTGAGCTTGCCGTACTGCGTGTTCCGAGAATACTGACTCCGCACAGCTGCTACACTGACAAAGCAGAAAGCCGTCTTAGAAACTATAATACATATAGCATATACCGTTATCTTTCAAAGAAGGCGATGAGCATAATACGTATACCCTATATACTATATAATATCGAAAATGACGTATCTTATTCGAGATATGAATTTGAAATATATACGAGCAAAGCCGCGAGAAGCTTCATTAAGAGTTTTAGTCCTAGATTTTATCAATTATCATATTATAAACTTCGATTTGTTATTATATTTTATACAGTATAAATATAATTTACTTTTATTGTAAATATGAGTTATTTCTAATTTAGAAAATACGTTATTATACCCTAAGGGGAAAAAAATTGGAATATAATTCTAACAAAAAGATATTTATTTACTTGTAACTTTTATACTAAAAGGGCTTCATCAAATAAGAAGAAGTAGGTAAACAATTTATATAAGTCCTTTTTCTTGTATATCCTCAACTGGACGAGCCGAAATAACACGAGTGCCTTCAGCCTAAAAGGGAAACGATAAAGAGAACAAGTGTCATTGCGTATTTCGAGGACACCGAAATTCTAAGCTAAGCAAATACGAATCTGAAGTTTAATGAGCCATATATGTAAGTCGAAGTAAGTAATCCACAACTTCTAACAAGAATATTGTGCAAGTCTATCGATAGCTATATTTATTTAGAGTTCGAATTCAAGAATTTATACACTTTTAAACATAGTTAAGATAACGAAAGAACTATTGAAATTCAATCTTTATATGAAAAAAAATTAGGTTATTTCTTTATCACTGAACATGGTTTAGGCATGGACTAATATTTATGAAATGTTTTGTGTATGTTTGAGTGAATCTCAGGATGGTGTAGATTCACAATTAATACCGCTAGTTGACGCAGGAATCTGGTTCCAGGATTTTGATGAATTTTTTATTGTAGTCTGAGTGGGTCTCAGGATGGTTTAGATACATAATTAGACCCGGTATATGGCGGTAGAATTGAGTCCTAGACTTTTATTATTTCAGGGTTGTACAAATCTGTCAGGACCGCTAGCTATCATATATATAACTTTTGTATAATTTTTGTGTGTATTTTGTATTTGTCATTTTGATATAAGCGAATATCTTTCATCTTCTTTAAATAACCCACAACCCACAGCCAGGTGGTAGGGCATTTGCCCGACTGGATGGCTACCACCCCTGGTCTTTACATTTTACAACCATAACCAAAACATATCTTAATATGTCGCCATAACAACCTTGTGTTGTGTTCCGGCATTAGTGACCAAGTTCCAGTTTCCCTTAAGAGAGCAGCAGCGCATTTGTAGCTACTACTACTACTTTTGGTGCTACAATGTCCATAGGCGATGGAAACCGCTTTCCATCGAGTGGGTCGTCTGCCTGTCTGCTGAACTCCTGCAAAAAAAAAGTAAAAACGCAATTGTTGCGGACAGAATCACCCCCCCGTGACCTCTTCCCCGTAAATCCCGTACCCTCACGCCCCGCTTACCGCGGATACGTAGCCCGCTCCGTTAGCTGCTAAGCGTCTGCATTTTTGTAGTACCTTACTTAGTAAGCACGGGGCGAGCCTGGGGCAACCTAATCCACCTTGGTCGAAAATATACACACAAGGAAAACTATATACACAAAAGGAAGACAAAGAAGACCCGGAAGATCAAAGAGCATTTGGAAGACTCTACAGCAAACGGACTCTCAGCGTGTTTACGTGGATATTGTGAACCACCAGTGATTGTGATTAGTGCCACTCGCATTGATCGGTGTAATCGATATAATTAGTGCTATTTACGTTCAGTGTAACGTCCGGGGCTAGTGCTAAGTTGTGTCGGTTAAACTCGAACGTGCCGTTTGATACAGTTGTGCTGATTGCATCTGTTGCTGTTGTAGCGCCTATAAATAAATTCAGTCAACTTGCTAAGGGGTGTTTCATTTAGAGCGACCCCTGCGCCCGCATGCCCAACAGTAATATTATTTTTAATTCCAGTATATTATTATTAAATAGTATTCCAGTATAAGGTAAGCTCTTAAAAATTCTAGTTTTAAATTATTATTCATATTATAACATAGGATTTATTTATAAAAGTACGATCGTACTTTGAAAGCTTTCAACCAATTTAACTAATAACGATTGAGCCTTATTCTCTCAACTCAATTACTACTTAGTAGCAGCATAAAATCTTATGCCTTCGTGACGTGCGAAACATTCTGAGTTCATCTATGATTATTCTTATGAATAGGCGAAGGGTTCCTTTACCCGCATCCTAAGAGGTAATTTGTATGTGGTATGCGAGCCTACATTTCCTTTCACTAACCCTTCTTTCCGTCTTCATTCGCCTGAATTTTCACTCAGTTATCATTAATCATACATCAGTATTATCTTGCGATTCAGTGTACGCTTTGGTTGCTTACATAAGCAAGACGCGATAGGCAAACGTTATCAGCGGAATGATAGTTCCATTGAGTACTATTATTTATAGGAGGTGACATATTTATGCAATTCTTACGTTTTATTCAATTTTGTTTGGGAATCTAAAAATAAAAACGGCCAACTGCTTAGGGTTTCATAGAGGTGCCGAATGCTCGCTACTTTTAACATCTTCTTTAACAATCCTAAAACAATTTTGGAAGGAGATATTTTCACGCGGATTGATTTAAAAAAATTGAGTATCTGTTTTACAATTTTTAATGATTTAGAAGATTTTTCTACCTAACAATAACCTATACAAATAATTACACTGAAAAATAATTTACATACCTTAGTTACTCCTATTATTCAGTTATTTCGCAATATCATTACACAATTTCATAGCTGCATACATTGCATTACACCTGACTGTGAAATTTCCTACACAATAGACATCGTAACAGTTATTTTTGAGAAAAATTACTGTGACCTACAAACATATACGGACTGAGGGCAGACGGACTTTTGTTTTTAGTATGGTACGCAATCTGGCCAACTCAGCTTTACTTACTTTTAAACAAATTTAGAAGACATAGAGAATGTGGTTGCTGAATGGCCTTCTTGATGCGAACATAGCATGCATAAAAATAGACATTCAAGTACATAATAGTTTAACAAGAAAGAAATAAATAAATGAAGTTACAATAAATAACAAAGAGTGTGAAAGTTCTTAATGTACTTAGCAGATGCATAGAAAATATCGAGCCCATTTCAGATATTATTGTAGGCAGTACAAAGACGGTAGAGTGGTGAATGTTGACAGTGTGGAATGCTGGTAGAGCGAGTGTTTCACAGTTATGCAAACGGCATCCAGCTCGTGATACAGTGAATTTTAGTTTGTTGAAAAGTTCGGGGCTGTCAATTTTGCCGTTAATAAGTTTATAGAGAAACACAATATCAGCAATCTCGCATGAGAAATGTAGTGGTACTGCTTTGTAGTGTTTCAATCTGGAATCATAACTATTTAGGCTACGACAGCGATTATTAGCCTATGTAAGATGGTAAAGCAACTGTTTTTTGTAGTTTTTCTAATCTCTGTACGCGAACAGTGTAAGATGGGTTCCAAACTGGGCTACGATGCTGAAGTAAACTGCGGACATACGTGTTGAATAGGATAATAGGTATCTCAGGCTCTTTGAAAAGTTTAATTTGTCATGATGTACATGTATGACAGCATCATTATATAAGGGTTTCATTTTTGCTATAACGGCTACGGAATCCCAAATAGCGCAGTTTTCAGGATATTACTTCACTCGCTACTTTAGTACTTAAACCTACTTTACAACTTAACTGATGACTATGAAGTACTATAGATGTGTCGACAAGGATAGACCCAATAAAAATAAGTTATAAATTAAAATTAAATAAAACACCAATTGCTTGTTGAAAAAGCAATGACAATGAGTCAAGGCCTCTTTTGTATTGGTATTTTTAAGAATATTGGCTCTCGCCAGTACCATAGGTGTTTGGCACTTTTCTTATATCCCTTACTAACTACCAGAGATTGTTCAGTGGGTAGTACTGTGCGAAAAACAAAATTGTAATACTAAGCTTTAAATATAATAATTTATATATCATCCCTCTTTCGCTATATCAATTTTGTCGTACTGACTCGTAACTGTATAATACTAGATAAAGAACTATTAGTGTACTCGTACTATTTTTAAAGCTATACAGGTACTAGTGTTTTCAAAATAACTTCACTTAGATAGGATTGGTAATATAAACTATTATATTTTCCGGGACAGAAATTTCCTATGTTAACTCCGGGCTCTAAATATGTACATACATAGTTTCTTTAAATTCAGTTCACATGCAAAACAGTAAAAAGCGGAAGAACAAACATTCATATCGAATCAAAATTAAACTTAACATTTATATGTATTATAAGAGCTTTGAATGTGTATGCTGTTAAAATTATTCAATTTGCCGGGATATAAATGCGCGCGTGTATCCCAGTAGTAGAAAATACATGTTCTGAATGTCATGATAAGGATCGATTCATTTCTGTCGAAAATACAAATATGCAAATAGACTCTTGCACATTTATAGAATAGCAGTATGGATTATTAGTATGCACTAATACGGATAAAAACCTCGGTAGTTTAATGTTTAACGCACACTCATATCTTTCCAGCATAATCTAGCCAGTTTTTTATCACCTAACGTACATATGGAAACATCACCAGTTAGAACGAAACGCTTAGCTTTAACTTTTTTGGTGCGCTCCCCACAAAGAATTTGGGTCGTTGTGGGAGTAAAACAACGCGATCATTTATAATATTTATAATTTTGTGTATAATATGTATATAGTCAAAACAATTAACATGTATTGTATAATTATATTTAAATTGATTTAAGTAATTTAAATATATAATATTTTGCACCATGACTTTCTCTTTATATGTCATGAAAGTTGTCAATTCTGTGTACATCATAAAGACTGGCCTTCCGGCCAGTGGGTCACAGGCAGGTTTTATTCGCCACAAATTCAACAATTTGCTGAATTCAGTTTTTCTCGACAAATGTAATCTAGGAGTCACGAGTAAATAGATCTTGGTAAACGTGCTCCATTCTAGACCACACCATCAGAAGTGGTAAAACGTAAAAAATATATTCTTACATTGTACCGGAGCGGAAGAAATCTTTAAAAAAAAATACATATCGATATTATTATTGATGTCTAAAATACGTCAATCTGCATTGGATAACAATCGTACATGTAGTTGCTTGTAACATGCATCTATTATTCAAATTAATAACTTTCGAAGATAATTGACCATGTGTAGTAAGAGACAGCAGTCATTTCCCGAGCGATCTCAAAGTCTGTAAACTGATCATAAAATACACCCATAATCTTAACTAATGGTTACAATGTGCACCCTTAGAGCCACAACCATTGGAGTCTTGGCAGCATTGCAGCTATCCTACATACACATATAAGTAATTTACAACCTATTCCTTTGGTTAACCGTATTCAAAATCAGCATTTTCGTGTTATTACCGACTATATTATCAGTTGCTTAGCAAAACCCGGTCAAACCTTAGAAATACGTTTCTGAGCACTAATACTAAATCATTTATTATTAACTAAAGTAAAATATTTTAGCTATATAACAAAAATAACTTACTTATTTGGTATTCTATCTATAATCATAAGACTATAAGTAGAATATTGAGCCTAAGTCAAGTCTTCTATGGGTTGAGTGCCCAGAAGGCTGGTTACGTTATCTCAGTGGATTGCCACACTAACCCGTTGTCGGAGGTAGGTACCAGTCCTCTCGTCATATCTGCGTGATGTAAATGTGCAAGGCCCCAGAGTGTCCTCAGAATGAAGCCCCCAGATTGCAGTAGACTTACTAAAAGTTCTCTATTTTAGTATTTACAGATACTGGTTTCTTGGTAAAAGTTTTAAGTGCAAAATTCTTTTATAATCCCACCAAACTGACAGTAATTCGTCGTCTGGGTTGAGTCATCTTGCATCACCTCTGATCTTTTCCTTTTCTTAAGTACTAATTAGGTATCAATTCTGACATATAACATTTGTGATCGCCAGTTGCAAGATTAAATTTACGAAAGTTTTATAAAGACATTTTTATTGTTTAATTACTTACTCGCTTGTCTTCCACCGCAAACTTTTATAACGATTGCTGCAAAGTTTCAGATGAAGAAAATGTTCTTTGAAAGAGAGTTTATGAATACTTTATACATAATAGTAGCCGTTATCTTTGAAAAACAAGTGAGGAGTCTTAATTTCTTGAATTGTTATAAAATTTTTATTGGAAATCAAAGCTCAGTGTGGAATAGTTTTCTAAATATTTAGTGAATTACTGAAGATAGTTGTTTCAAAAGTTATTTCAGTTTCAAAGCGTACATTGAATCCGTTAGATCCCATTACCTCGCTTGTTTGTACAGCGCTGTGGCTGGGCGCTGCGGGCCCTGTTCGCTGGCCTACCGATAGGCGTCTGCCTACACGAGCGCGCTTATTACCCCTTCCCGATATTAATATTCATAATTCGTATTCAATATTATAATTATCTTTGCCTAGTTATAAAATATATAAATACTTTTTTAGACATTTTAATTTCTATTTTACATTATCCTAACGTTAGATCCCGGTTGCATCCGACTCAGCTTTCCAATCCGTGCTTTGTTCTCAACTTCGCATGATCTTCGATATATCTCACTATAAGATTAACACAAATGTCATACCTTACGAGGTTTTTGGGCCTATTATTTTTACTGGAACCTGGCGGAAGGATTATGGATTACTATTTCTTTCACCTTTGTACTTGTATGTATATTTCATTTCGTATAGGTGGTCTGATATACCACAGACAAAAAAACTACCGCTGATGCGAGATTTCCTGTCACGGCGATTTCAAGTTTACAACATCCGTGTACTTTATAATATAATAATGATTACCCAGAGAATTCTTGATACAACTAAAGGAAAAGATAAATCAATATCGTTGAAGTTGTATAATTGAGAAAAGTAGACATTTACTTTCATTTTGCTTGTTGTAAAACAGTAAGTTTTACTCATTATTATATTGGTAAAAATAAAACGAAACAAAAATTTCTTATATTTTAAAGAAATACTCTTAAATTTTGGGTTGACTTCCAAATACATCAACATATGACGTTCAGATATAGGTAATTGATTTCGTCTTTTCTTTTTTAAATAAAAATGAACTGTAGGTACTTTCGTAACATTACTTCGATTATATATTGTAAACAACAATTTCGTTGGAACCGATTTTTTTATCTTTTATTTTCCTGTAGTTATTTAAACCTTATAATAATAAAGAAAATTAGTTTGCTGTTCACGCATTTGCGAAACATGGACGCTCATTTATATTCTATGATTTGCGCACAAAAATTTTATTTTCATATTTAAAGGAAGGTTGTGTTTTTCCCCATTTTGCAGGTATATTAATTAGTCTATGCGTTTAAAACTCAATCAAGAAAACCTACATAGACACTGGAATACGAAAATAATAAAAACAGAGATTTATATAAATGTTCTAATATTTATTATTTAATAAAAGGGATAATATTTTTGAACAATGTCAATTAATAAGAGCAAAATTAAATAATCTACAGAATGTTCGAAATTCCATTATAGAATTTCTGAATTATTTGAGACAAGGGCAAACGCTGCCAACATTTAGCCCGAATGTTACACTCCTTGTGTAACAAACACCACACTGTAAGTCCTACTACTGAACATATACAAATATTGTAACTATCACACAGATATTCAGCTAGCTTGACCCGTCCAATATTTGCTAACATAGAACTTTATGTACTTTATGAAACATGGTAAGACTCCGACGAGCCAGTTGCTTCCTTTAATAAACTGCAATAATATATTTTTGTCTAAATGTCTAAAATCGGCTGGAAACTAATTTGAAAAAGGAGATCATATTTTACGAATTAATTAAACTTTGAAAAATCTGATCTCGCAACTATTAAAAAGTACACACTATTCACCTATCCACACACACCACACACACACACACACACACACACACGCACGCACACACACACACGCACGCAGCCACACACTCACACACACACACACACATACATATAAGAAAGAGAGTTGGTCTGACAGAGTGTCGGGGTGAAGGTAAGGAAAGGAATGCTCCGGTGGTTCGGGCATGTGGAAAGAATGCATGATGAAAGAATGACTAAACAGATATACAATGCAAAAGTGGATGGATTCAGAAGTCCTGGAAGGCCACGACACAACTTCCATGATCAAATTGATCGTGTACTAGCAGAAGATGATGTCAGGAGCCTTAAGAACAGACGAGCGTGCATGACAAGACTTATGAATGTCAAAGAAGCAAGTGAGGTGTGTAAAAATAAGCCTGAATGGCGCTCTATTGTTCGTGCCTACCCCACAAGGGAACTGGCCTGAAGTTATGTATGTATGTATGTATGTATGTGTATGTATATATATATACACATACATATATATACATACATATACATACATATATATATATATATATATATATATATATATATATATATATATATATATATATATATATATATATATATAATGAAAACTTGTTAGTTAGTTCTATTAACATTTGTGCGATCAGACACAAAATAACAGTTTACCTTTACCTTATGTGGGAATACTCGTATGTTGTCAACTATTATTGGAGCATGCTATACATTTATGTTTTATCTACATAATATATTGTATTAATAACTTAAAGGCGTTACGTAAGCCAAGTGCCGGCTTAGAACAGTTCCCCTTCTAATAACAATCTGCTACATTTCTGAGAGTACCTATTGATTTTTTTAACTATATTCAAACGGTACCATTTATATATAAAAGGGGAAAACTTTGAAATTAAAAATATCCATTATGCCTTTGTTAAGAAGTAAGTCATTTATTAATGATATTAGGTATTTGAGGGATCTGTTGCCAAATCGTAAAAATTGAACCCTTGTAATTTCACTTTGTCCGTTATAGTATAGTGTATGTACTCGTATATAGTACAACCGTTGAGAAAATTTGCGGTGTATAGATTAAATTTTAAACGAAGTTGTATCATAGTCATATCGCTATTATAACTATAATAATGCGATGAAATTGCAAAATTGGCTAAGTATTTGTGACTCCGTGTTTGATGAAGAATTACGTAAATGTAAGAATGTCAATTGTTTGGTTTTTGATATTAGGCCACGACAGCACTCGAATTGAAAATACTTCATGTCTCAAAAACTACTCGCAGGATCTTGTTCAAACTAAATTTAGTTAATAGTTTTTTAATTCTACCACCTTCAATTTTCTCAGAGTATTCCGCTCCGTAGCTCAAAAGCTACAGGGGTTACAATTTTTACAAGTTTGGAAGTGAATATGTCACCACCTACTTCTTTAAATTAAAAAGGCATTAGAGATCATTATGATTTTTCGACATCTAACTAACGAAACATATATCTGATACTGAACTTTGTTTACGTCCCTCAGGTACATACATTCTGGCCACATGATTGTTTCCAACTCCTCCATTGTGTAACGGCGTGACAATATAATAAATGTAAAAGTAATATTTGTACTGCACCTTATAACGTGGTACGCTTAATGTTACTTTACCACTTAAGCACGGTGTTCGCCGCAATACTTGTGTGATTTCTCTTTGTTTTCTCAAGAATAATCGCGGTGACCCAGAGGGCCCGAAGTAAACGAGCCCTAGCAAAATTACCTACTAACTTTTTATATTAACATTGTAAACAAGGCCGTCTCATGCTATTTTGAGGACAATTTTGTATGATTTTTTACGCAACGTACTTCACTGCGATTCTGGGTATATGCGAAATAGGGCGTGTAATATGAGTAAGCTTCCTCGAGGTACGGTATAATAACTTTCATTGTGAATAGAATTTTCTAGATAATACAAAGTGGATTGGTTTGTAAATAAGGACTGTTGAATAGAGCGAATGGTTCGTATTTTTCAATTTTATGAGACTTGAGCAGGCACTAGACATACACACGTATTGCCATATGCTTCTATCCGAGTCAATATAGAAATGTCTTTATTTGTACAAGACACAAAACGACTCACAGGGAAATATTCAGGAAATATATTTACTCTCATAACTTGAGTAGAAATATGGGAAAACATTGTCTTTCAGGTTACATTTTTCATTTAAACACTTATCATTTATGTAATCACAAACATAATATAATGGTCTAGACCAAAAATGAGATGAATGGATTGTGTGAAGAATAACATAATGATTTGTGGTGTGACAGAGGACGTATAGAACAGTATGGAAAGAAAATACATTTTTTTTGTTTATAAGGCAGGGGCATCTTTTTGCGAGATACCCGTTATATATTATCCATAAAAGAAGCGTAATGAAAGCGTTTGTAATATTTGGTCTTTTATATTTAAACGTTTTTCGTAGTATCTATGTAACCTTTACCTGTCTTTTCATGAAACTTTTCCTTAAAACCTATCATACAGGTTGGAGAAAAAGTTTCTTCGCATTTTATATAAAAATTCAAATGGTTTTTTTATAAAGTTTATTTACATTTGACTAAAGTATGTAGGTGCCATTTTGTTAGATAACTTTTTTCTATCTTGTAGGTAGGGATGTGATCCCATTGCTATAAAAATTTTGGGGCTTCTGATCAAAAAACTGCGACAAGTGGTTTTGGCAGTCCTCTCGTGTTGTTAACCTGACACTGCCTAAGGAATTCTGCAGAGATCGAAACAGGTGAAAATCTGAAGGTGCGAGGTCAGGACTATATGGCGGATGCATTAACACCTCCCAGCCAAACTCTCGTAATTTTTGCTGAGTGGCTAAAGATGTGTGAGGTCTAGCGTTATCATAGTGAAAAACCACACCCCTTCTGTTGATTAATTCCGGCCGCTTTCTCTCAACTTTTTGCTTTAATTTCATCAGTTGTTCGCAGTATAGTTCAGAATCGATGGTCCTGCTTGGCGGTAACAGCTCATAATGAATAATGCCCTTCCAATCCCACCATACACACAGCATCACCTTGTTGCGAGTTAACCCGGGTTTCGCCACAGTCTGTGAAGCCTGACCGGCCTTTGACCACAATCTTTTTCGCACGTTCTTGTCGTACGTGATCCACTTTTCATCACCAGTTATCAGCTTCTTCAAAAATGGTTCGGTTTCATTACATCGTAATAAAGAATCACAAATGAGTACACGGTTAATTAGGTTTCTTTCAGTGAGCTCATGAGGCACCCAAATATCGAGCTTTTTTGTGTACCCAGCTTTTTTCAAATGCGCCAAAACCATTTTGTGGTCAATTCCCAGTTCTCCAGCTACATCGTAACTACTAATATGCCGATCTTGCTCCACTTTTTCAAAAATGGCATCAATTTTGTCCGTAACAGGGCGACCAGAGCGACGTGCATCTTTGATATCAAAATTTCACAGATACTGCATGAGGTCCATAAACATCACAAATTTTTTTCGCGGCTTGTGTTGCATTTTTACCTTTTGTGTAGTAAAATTTTAAAATGTATCGAATTTCTTCATCAGATTCACTTATTTTAACAATAAGAAAAACAAATGAAAATTGCACTTTTTCCTAATTTGAATTTGGAATTGTCTTCTTTAAAATTAAAACTTTTTAATGATACCAAAACCAGCCAGATACAAATGGTATAGCCAAAGAGATCTTATTACAAGTTCATACATACTATATGCGAAAAGACTTTTTCCCCAACCTATTATGAAGAAGTCTATTTTTTGTTTTTAACAAAATGTGTGACGTGTTTATCTGCCGATTTATTTATCCTAATTATATAGGGACAATCAAATACCTACTTTGATTATTTGAAATATTACGTTTCATTTTTCATCAAAACCATTCGAGGTTTAATAAAAGCAACGAAACAATCAACACTCAAAGCTCAAAGCTTTTCATTGTCTGCTATTATGACCAAGCCGTGAATTCTTTGATCATATTTTCAATGAGAAAAAAAAATGTGAAAGAAAATTATATCGCATAAGGATCAAAGCTAAGAAAGAAAACCGCCAATGTTGATACCTGATAAAATAGATATATTATTAACTTATACTAATTCAAAATAGGCAAGGAATTTCATATTCTTTATTAAAATGCCGCTATTTCTTTGGCGTCCTTTTATAACTGGCAAAACAACTGGTATATCTATCTATAATGTTATAAAATTCTAAACATGCCATGTATGTACAGTAAAGCTATAAAAAAACAACTGGAATAGGCTGTATAAACGACGTAGAACACGATGCATTTTTTTTTAGATTTCTTGTTCGGGATTCACGTAAAAACTACTGAGCCGATTTCGAAGCGGTTTTTGCTGCTTATCGACAGTTAATTCTTGGAATTTAAATCTTCGCTACTTTTAACCCGGGAATCCTACGATAATTTTTCTGAGAAAGATTTAACCCACCATTCGTGATGTACCTGTCTGAGAGACAGGGTTTTACAAAAACTTCTATCCTGCGATACCGACGCGGGCGCCGCTTTTGAAGTTTCATTGCCAACCCGGTGCGTGAGACCGGGGTCATCAACTACTTATTTTCTTTTTTATAAGTGAAATGAACATGAAATTGTTTCAACATGTCTTATGAATCTAAACAACATCATCATTTCAAAACTCTTTACTAGAAATATTTATTTCTGATATGGTCAGATTATAAAACTCTCAGAAAATCATTACTAGAAATGATGGTGAATCCGGAATCGAATAGTGAAACAGATTTGAGTAACCAGGAAGGTTTGGGTCTGAATTCTTCATGTTATAAAGTTCCATACATACATACATAACTTCACGCCAGTTCCCTTGCGGGGTAGGCAAAGTTATAAAGT
The DNA here is from genome assembly GCA_019925095.2 of Dendrolimus kikuchii. Taxonomy (NCBI): domain Eukaryota; kingdom Metazoa; phylum Arthropoda; class Insecta; order Lepidoptera; family Lasiocampidae; genus Dendrolimus; species Dendrolimus kikuchii. The sequence goes on from CM034390.1 coordinate 16,246,044, forward strand.
TGTATATTATTATGTCTGTTTATTAAAACTAACTAACTATATTCCGGGAATCCCGCGAAATTTTGAACGGGAGTGTTTTAAAGTGGGTGTTATAGAGAAAAATTAGCTGATTCGCATTAGATTGATATCGTAACAATATAATTCGGGAATTTTTATATTCCTGGGATTACCTAACTTCGAAACTATTAGACATCTTTATTAGATTTATATATGTACGCCTTTAGTAACATTACCTATCCCGGGTTTTTACGGGAAGTCGCGGATATATCCTAGTTTTTAAATAAAGAACCGAAGTCCCTATTTTAGGTATACTATAAATGTAACCCCTTGCTTATATTATACTCACTTTTACGGCAGTAAGCAGGAAAGTGGCGAGTGAAGTGGGCAGTCCGAGTAGGCCTTGTTAAACTGAATATAACAACAATACTTTTTTTGTACACCAGCTTAATAAAAATAATACACTTATGATCTTTAAAATCATAAGATAGTACAAGGGTTGGTCGTCTTACTTAAAGCAATCTGTTCCAGACAACCTTTAAATTAGGTTTACATACTCGTGCTGCCCATTTCCCTCTTGCTTGCTGCCGTGAAAGTGGACTTAATGTACATATTTATGGTGCGGCTTCATCGCCATGATCTTGGCACAGACTTACTTCTTTCTAGTTTAGTTTAGTATGTACAGTCACGGAATGAAAATGTTGGTCACCTTAAAGTCGACTTTTGCTTGCACGAGTACAAGAAACAATATTGCCAACATTTTAATAATTTAAATGTCTAAACAAACTTCTTACACAAGGTAGAAAATTAAACAACTTTATTGTCAAATAGTTAAACATAATTTTCTGTGGAACAGTATGTTCTGTTACTTAGTTGAAAAGGTATCATGTGCTCGCGGAACGTTAAATGAATTAATTTGAAAACTGGCGAATTTTTTCATACCACGACTGTACATCTAGAGTGCTACAAACATTACATAGCCAAGACCAGAAATCGCTATTGCTATCTAGGACCGTACCATAAATGGAACATGACTGTAATAAACTGTTATATAAGCTGTATAATTGTGGGTAAAAATATGGAAATTGAAGACTAATTAGGTTTAATATAATAACTCAATAATCTTGAAACAACCTACAAATAGTTAATTCTTAGAGCATATATTGTATAATATATGCTCTAAGAATTAACTATGGGTTCAATTCTAATGTTGATCAGAAACCACCACAAGACATTGTTCTCTTGTTTTCTGATTTATATCAGCAGGTTCTTATGAACCATCATTAAAACTTTGAACTAACATTATATTTATTTAATGTTTATTCTACTCTAAATCAGGTAATGATTTAAATTTAATATATGTATATATAATACAGTACATAAAAATACCTATGGAGAATGTCACTTCTTCCATCATGTAAGCTATGTCACTGATTATATTATTTGAACCATAACCACTTTAACTTTACTTACAAATACCTATATATAAACACTATATAAATATATAAACACTTTACTTAACAAAAACAATTCTGTTAATTAATATTTTATTTCTCTACACTAATAATACATTACGAACCCTTTTATGTAACGAATATGCACAAATATACCAGACCATGATACCGCATTGTTTGTGGCTATATTTTATTACATAAAACTTTTAGACATTGCAACTGTAATTATTTTAACAAAATATTCAACCACGGTTAATTAACAACTCATATTCGGTCTGCTAAATAATTTCTTCGTATTTTATTAATTGAAGTTCGTTGTTTATAGCAAGTCTGCGTTTAGGCAAATTTGTTTATCTTTCAAATTATACGTTTTATATGCAGGCAAGCACGTTATTGTCGCTAGCGGTGTTTTTTCATTAAAACTATTCAAACTTCATGCTACTTACTAAAAGTATATCAAGTTTTATATACCAAGTTTTGAAATTGCTAATAATTGCTAAAGCTTATAGACAAAGCTAAATCGAAGATACAATATTAATCATTTATTCATCTTTGATCAGGTTTTGTGAAATTTTTATTAAAGAAGCCGATAAGCTGACTCTAACTCAATATGAATAAGACCGTTATAATTTATTTTTTAATTGGGTAGAAATTTAAATAATTAATTTCACGGAAGCTTAATATATATAGCGCGAGTAAAATACTAGTTAGGGAAGTACCTTATTTAACTTCGGCCCTGTTAAAATTTATTGGTTGATTAATGGGATCCTATCAAATTTCGGCACTATACATTAAACAGGGCTATCGAACGGTCTTAATCGCTGGAGCCCTCAGAAAGGTGCAAATTAATTACTCAGATAGCCCCTACTCCTAAACACATTCATTTTAAGCTAATTGATTATCTCCTTGGATCTCTTTGATAAAAATACACAGTCAACAAACATTCATTAATATCACAAACGCGCATTTTTCAAATTAATTACTCCATCATAAAACGTTGGGCTATTACGTTTTATCATTAAGCCGTAATGGGATTTCGTTTTAAATGTTTTAGGTTTGATGATAAATTATGGAAAATAACGTTTGAAATATGTTTACCAACTCGTATTAATTAAACAACGAAATTATATGTCAATGGTATATTTAGTTTTGGATCACTCCATCACATTTTCTTTGACTGCCCCAAAATAATTACTAATAAGTTAATATTGTACGACATCTTACCTAAAAATGTTCCTCGCCCTATCAATTTGAACTTTTTTTCATCTTGAATAACTAAACTCATTTAAAATTTAATGTAAATTTATATCAACTAACACAATTTATCTTTAGTTTAGATAGTCTAACCATGTGTTCTGTTTTATTCACACGTTTACAAAACCTTAACTATAATATCATACCGATTATTTTTTTCTTTCTACAAATAGGTTAATTTGCTTTTTTTGTATGGACCTGTCATTTTATGTATATACTAGCTTCTGCCCGCGACTTCGTCCGCGTGGAATAGTGGAAAAAAAAGTAAATTAAGAAAAACCCCTCGATTTTGAAACATTCTTCATTGGTGCTCCGGTCCTATTGGTCCTAGCGTGTTACATATAGCCTATAGCCTTCCACGATAAATGGGCTATCTAACACTGAAAGAATTTTTCAAATCAGACCAGTAGTTCCTGACATTAGCGCGTTCAAGAAAACAAACAAACAAACTCTTCAGCTGTACATATTATCTGTAATATATTATATATATATATTTATATATATATATATATATATATATATATATATATATATATATATATACATACATACATACATACATACATAACTTCACGCCAGTTCCCTCGCGGGGTAGACACGAACAACAGAGTGCCATTTAGGCTTATTCTTATATATATATATATATATATATACTGTGACATTGGCAAAATAAAATCAATGCCAAGGGCGTTGAAGCCAACATTAACAACAATAGAATATAAATAGTATGTCAGAATCGTTGAAGATGTAATGAAAATATTGTAGTAAGTAATAAGTGAAAAATTATTAATTTTGTAACATAATAAAAATACTCTCGAATTTGTAGAGCCATGCTAGAATGATTATCTCCATTACAGCTCTTAGAGCCGGCTCAATGAGTGTGATACCACGCACTCACAGAATATCGGCGTGTAACGGTTAGCCTTCAGTTAATTGTGTGTCGTACGATGAGTGACAACTTCGTTGTCTCACTTCGCCTTCCCTCTATCCCATTCCTATGTATTCCTGTCTAATGCTCCCATCCTGTCCTATTTATCTCATCTCCGTATCTCAGCCTTCCTATCTCATCCCACTTTTCCTTCCTAAAGGCTGATAATACGTTCGATTTGCATCTGGCGTTACAAACTTTCTAACACGTTGGCCGTCTGTCAGTTTGCTGGCTTCGCAATAACAAAATTTTTTGTAAAACAGAATATGCCTGACTTCGTCCACGCTTGACTTGAAATTCCTGCATTTAAAATTTAAAAAAGAATATAAGCTATCGTTTTAGTAAAAACTGTATCCGAGTAAACTAATTTTTATGCAACCGAACCTCCCGGGAAAATTCCCACGAGATTCTCAGGATAAAGAAAATCAACATTTTATTATATTATTATTTTTATCGACAACAATTGACAATTAATTAAAACAATGAGCGTTTAAGTAAATAAAACCGTCGGTCAAAAGTGGAAACATATAAAAAGGCTTTTTTGAAAGAAACAATTGCTTTGATACAATGGAAACTAAATTCATTATTGTTGGTTATTTTTTTTATCTGGCCATTCTATATAATTCCCAAAAAAATTCTTGCGGGATTCTCAGGATAAAAAGTAGCGCAGATTTTAAGTTCTAAAAATTTGCTCTCGATCAGCGAAAACCGCATCGATATCAGTCCAGTATTTTTACGTGACTCCCGAACAAACATACAAGAAATCTAAATAAAGATTGTATCATGTTCTCCGTCCTTTATATAGTGTTATATATTTTTGTTTGTTTTTAAATAGCTTCAGGTATACAGGTATATAGGTATGGCATTTTTAGAATTATATAACATTATAATATAGATAACTGACAGTTACGATTAGCCCCGCTTGAATTCAAACAAACCAGCCGAATTTGTCAGAAAGTATGCATTGTGAAGGGTACTGAAATAATGAAGAACTTCCGCCATTAATGAAACCTAATAAAAATGACTACTTCCAACCAAACCCGTATAAAACCCGTAGTCTCCAATTAATTGGCGAACGGGTTTGTTGCAATTATAGAGATTCTGTTTTTATTAATCGACTACATAATGCTAAAATGTAGTAATGATATTACACGTTAAAGGTACGATAACTAATAATACTTGCAATTAAAAAATGGATTCCAGGTCATTATCGGTGGGGAAAGTTCCCAAAACGCATTGCGTTGTCCGAAATACAGGCCAGCTTTTTGGTCACTACTTATAATATAGTGAATTTAATCATTATCCAAAGTAATACACATGTTACCCAAATTTAAGTTTTAAAAATGTTGACTTCACGTTTGAGATTATAATTTTTTTTTAATTGCTTTACCTACTCCTGTTTGTTATACTGTTAAATCTCGGTTGTGTTCGGAATATTAATTTAAAAGTTTGGAATTCACTTTATTTAAGTTTTTCTCCACTTCTAGTAGCAAACTTAACATCCCTCACAAAATAAAGCCAGTTAGTTTAAATTGTTATTACTTTAAAAACTAGAATATACCCAATCTATCTTGAAGTCGTGTTTTCCTGCGCAATATTATTTTTAAAATATGCTTTTTTAATGAACTACTGTTGTAGGATATGTATTGATTGGTTTTCATGCAAAAATTGTGTGCTTATGTAGAAAATCACTATTATGCACAACTGCTTAGGGAAACAGCTTTTCGAAATTGCTACAAGAACTCCGTTAATTGGCGTCAGTCAAAAACCTTTTCTTTTCATAAAGCCAGTTTGACCAGATGTCCTTTTGCTTAAATTTCTCTACAACTTGAATATTCATGAATACATGTTATTGATTACAAACATAGACCACTCAAAGTCGTATTAAAACAAAAGAAATTCGGGATGATCTAAATAACATGTCTAAAATATTCTTTGCAAGGCTTTTTATGTTTAAGAAATATGTTCGTTGTGCAACATTGTCAGCTCGCCGGGGCTGGTTGTAGGGGCGGGCTCCACAGCGCGGCAGTTCGGCTTGGGTAAGCCATCGCTCGCCCGCCTTACGCGTGCTCCCCGTTGCTTCACAATTAATACCGCACAAGTTCAAAAACGAGTGGTTAAGTGATACAATAATATGGTTATTTTAAATATTAGTTTTGTTAATGTGTATGTGTGTGATAGTTATACTCGTTGACAGTTAAAGTGCGCCATGCGGTGAAACCGCTGTGGGTACGCACGGATATGGTGGACCCTCTGAAAATATTTTGGGTTTTGACAAACAGCACTTATTTAGGTACATATTTGTGAATACGACTAAGTTTAACAATAAATTCTACGACACATAAAAGACCAAACATTAACATAGATTACTAAATTTTATTTACGACTAGCTGGTTCGATAAACTTCGTACCGTCTCAGAATCAATAAATAAAAAACGTTGATTTCTGAACGACAGGACGAACATCAAACGTTTGACATTCAAAACCAAAAAAAACGAAAAAAACTTCACTTTTAAATTTAATTTGATTTCTGAACGACTTTTAAATTTAATTGATTTTTAAACGACGGGACGCAAATCAAATGTTTGACAGGTAGGAATAGTTTCTAAGGGAAAGCGAAATTGTTGTTTTTGCTGTATTCCAAGCATTTTTTTCATATTTACTCACCTTTTAAACCTTCCCTGGACTTCAACAAATATTTCAAAACCAAAATTAGCCAAATCAGTCCAGCCGTTCTCGATTTTTAGCGCGACTAACGAACAGCAATTGATTTTTATATATATAGATAGATAGATATATATTGTCAATTATTTTATTACTATTTAAAAATAATATTACTCATAACATTTATTACGACATAAACTATTAAATCTATACGATATCAGGGAGCCAGCAACATTTCTAAAATAAAAAAGTATATCAGTTGTTCTTTCTGTCAACTAACCCTATAACTGTATAGACAAAAATTGAGTAACTCCATAAAAGCCATAGAAATCGCATAACAATCAAATATTACAGCAGTTATATTGTAAAGTAAATACTGCTCTCGTTTGATGGAAAGCCATGCTTTATTCCAATTGAAATTTGAGACCAATGAAATTAAACGCAACTGGGGTATTTGATAGATTTAATTGTAAAACAATTATTAAATATTGCCAACCTTTTATGAGTCTATCCCACTACTGTGGTCAGCATTCTCTATTCTAGCGGTTGGCGGATTTTATACATCGGAAATCTTGGTGTGCGGTTTCCGTATGGTGCTTTCCCGCATCTCTGCTATACACTACAAAAGACCTGAAAAGTAGTGCATTCATCACTGATAAGATTTGAAGTATTAGGCGTATATAATTAGGTGCGGATATCTTACACATTGAACTACTTAGACTATTTAAATCAAAATTTAATTTGGATTAATCATGAAACAATGATCAATCATCAGCTAATCGACGTTCACTGATGGATGTAAGCCTATCTATAACCAAGCTGGTGCCCTTTCTCCACTTTCAGGTCGGGGTCACAGGTCATAGGTATAGATTACCCTGGTTAAATGCTGGTGTATCTAATTAAAAGGTCTCTACAAAACACCATATTTTTTCAACATGTAACTAGCGATACCCCATACTCTTTTGTACAGTGAACAAATTTTGATCCCAGTCAACATGTATGGAAACTACCCTTTACTTTTAGTTATTTCGCTATGCCATTGTATAACGGCATACGTAATAACAATCTTCCTGTTAAATTTCGTCCATATGAACCTGGTAGTTTCTAAAAAGAATAACCGTGATATATAAAGAAAGGTAGACAGACCTGTAAACATAACTTCTATATATGTATTGTAATTATCTAAGCAATTGTTTCTTTCATAAAAGCCTTTTTAACGTTTCCACTTGTGACCGAAAATTTTATTTAGTTACGCGTTCATTGTTTTAATTACTTTCACCTCATTTGTATAAATGGTTTACCCTTAGCGACTTAGGCTTGACTGAAAGAACTTTGGTTTAGGACTCGATATAATATTATTATGGTATATTTACATGAGGTAAAAATGAATGAAATACTTATTGTTTGGTTATAAATGAACGTCTATGAGTTTTTGGATATGAACCGATTTCTATCAAATTATGATTTTTAGACGCATACATTTTTGTAAGGGATAGATTATCTAGTCACCGACGCAAAACAATCTCTGAAAAAACTTTCTTGTTTATACAAGAAAGTTGGAATATTTTTTTTCGGTGGTCTTCTTTCTCTTGGTCATTTCAGGCGGCGAGGAGGTTGGGGCCTCGAGAAAAACTACCCGTCAGTGGCGGGGATTAGAGCCATTGGAGCCTTCTTAATGGTGGTCTCTCAACGGTTCTCATTGGCTAGTCTGCGGCATCCGATGGCCTTCGCGGGCTCTGCGTTGGCTTCGTCTGTGACTTAGTTGGCCATTCGTTGGCGTTCGGTGGCCATCTCGGGGTTTGGGTGGCCATCAGTGGCTTCTGGTGACATGTGAGCGGCTTTGTGATCTTCGCGACCTCGTAACATCACCCTGATCGGGGAGCGTATGGGATCTCGGGGGGTCGGCAGCCAAGTGCGTTGATAGTCCGGTGACCGCGCGTGTAGGGTAGCAATCCCGTGGAACGATGTGTGGCCGCCGTTGTCGGCAAGTTCAAACATTTTCCGCGCCAACATCGCCAGAAATTTCTCAACACTAGGGATGCCTACATCACGGGCGATTACATCATTTCTGCTTACAGTGGATTTTATATTTCCATGTGGCCGAGTACAGTGTGTACCACGCTGGAGTCACATAGGTGAGCCTCGAGCGGAGGTAGGTCTTATAGACCCCGATCTTCCTCCTCAGAGGCAGCTTGGAATCGAAGAGAGGTCGGAGCAGAGCGCCTGCGGCTCGCGTTTCGTTTATATCACGTTCTGCCTGTAGGCTCATGCTCAACGACCTATCTATGTGCACTCCGAGGTATTTGACCGAGGTCTGCCACTCGATCTCCTGACCTCGAAGCTTCAACAGATCTGGTTTGTAACGTCGGCGCGAGACTAGTAGCGCGGCGGTCTTACCCACATTTACGGTCATGCGCCACTTGTCAAGTCACGTCGAAAGCTTGTTTAGTACTCGCTGCATTTGCAGATCTGCTACATCTACATTACGTGAGGTCGCGAAGAAGGCGCTGTCATCAGCATATAGTGTTAGCATAACATCCTTCTCCCAGGGGTCTAAAGAGCCCGCTAGGGTCGGAATGTCATTGGTGTATAGTCCATATAGTATGAGACAGCTGCCTTGTAGTACGCCAGCAGTAATAGTCCGCTTCTGGGATGAGGCTTGCTCGACCGAAACATAGAAGCTCCGGCCCTCGAGCAAAGACGCCACAAGCCGCACAAACGCAGGTGGCGTGCTGGTTTCAATAAGTTTGAAGATGAGGCCTGCGTGCCAGACTCGGTCGAATGCTTTCTCGATATCGAAGACTTGTTTATCTGTATATAGGCTAAAAGCTACGGGAGAAGTCTTGTTTTACAAGGTATTGAACATATATATTTTTATCTATAATACAATTTTTGATCGTAACTCATTACTTGCACCATCCACATCGCTAGATTAACTACGGAAATTCTTTGAGATAAACTGGCAGGAAAAATCACTTCGAGTGATAAGGCAGTCTAATTATTAATTGTGTTATCAAGAAAATATAATAACTGCATTTTTGTAATTGGTTGTCGTGGTAAGCGATAACGTAGTAATATGATGCTTTCTATACAATACATACATACATACATAACTTCACGGCAGTTCCCTTGCGGGGTAGGCACGTACAACAGAGCGCCATTCAGGCTTATTCTTACACACCTCACTTGCTTCTTTGACATTCATAGCTCTTGTCATGCACGCTCGTCTGTTCTTAAGGCTCCTGACATCACCTTCTGCTTTCTATAATATATGATAGTATATATACAATATACATACTACTTACTATAAGAAGAAAAACCTAAAAAAATACTAAATAAAAATAAACTATTGTTATAGAAACAAATTAAAGCTAATGAAGTGTAATTTCTGTATTTATTTTTTCTTTATAATATTTTTGAGCACCGCTTCTACGTTTATTGCAAAATATATTATTAAGCTAGCAGTTGGTATTTTCCTCTGCATTCATTTAATTTCAATGCCTTGTTAGATACAAATTTATTATAATCAAATGCTTTCAACCGTCCTGTTTCAGGCACTACCTAATAAGGAAAAACCGCTTGAGATTTATTGAGGAAATCATGAGTAACTCTTCATTTTGTTCTCCCTTAAATCCACACTGATATTTACTATTCTTATTTCAAAGCAATGTATATTTTACCAACATACGAATAAGTATGAAAGACTATATCATTTTCAAACTATCCTTATGATAGAGATGTATTTTTGAAGATCAATCCATATAAAGTGAAATTAGCCAGTGAAGGAGTCTTTACCGAGGGACTATAGAATTGTGATTAGATCTCCAAACTTGCTTCTGTATAACTTACAAACTCCAGCTAAAGGTCCAAGGTCCAGGCCTAAGTCCCTTTTGTTTCCGGTTTTATCTTCAAACTTCGACCTCTTGAGCTTCAATCACTATTATAATCCATCATATTATGAATCATAGAGCATTGGGTTATATGACATCAATCTAAAAATCAAGATACAATCATGTTCACTCGTACAAAATCAAAGTATGTGTAGAAAGACGAAGTGTATCAATCAGTTTGGCTCTCAACTACCCTATTTATTGTAAACTAGCCACTAACATAAAATATTATTTTACTTAAAGATAACCCAGACTATTCTATTAGGCACTTTAGATGATTCAGTAATCTGTATTAAACTTTACAAGTTGAATAGCCGCAGAAGTATTTTTACCCGTTGACCTAGGATTAAAATATGAAAGAGGCGAAAACGCCGGGGGCTTGGTTCTTCCCAGTAATGATTGAGGCCCATGGGCCCCCACAGGCTCGTAGCCCTGGCATAAAGCATAGGAAGAAACACCGAGGGGTTTTGTGGGCATTCCCGATTTGGGTGTCCAAAGCATTTCCTCGGAGGGGCTTACCCCCAATGTGATAAATCCCACAGGCCCCCATAGCGCTTCCCCCGCAGTGAATAATCCTAAATCGGATTTCGCTTCTTTGAAAATAATTAAGATTAATTATTATAGAACAAGGAAAAAAATAAAGATGTAGACATTGAAATAATTAGCTACTATGTTAAGATTAACGGAAAGTCATCCACGTGCCAATTAATTCATATTTGCTATTTCCTCTGTGTGGGAGGACAGAATTTTTCTTAGTGTAGATACTTGCCTCTGACATGTACGTAATGTTTTGTATGATTAGTTACAAACGCAAGACGACATATTGAGTAATAAAACTTAACTTAACCTCTGTGCTATGTTTCGACATATATAGAATAATGGTGTAGGAATAAAGGTCGTATATCGAATAATTATTTACAAAAATCTATTAATAATAAAATAATTATATAATAACAGCCCGTAACTGTCCCCTGCTGGGATCGGGCTTCCCACTGTAGGGGAACGGACAGTATACCTCTGTCTGCGGAACTCCTGCAATAAAAAAAAATACCCACAACGCTTGTCCAAGGCGGCTTGGCAGGTTTGACACATCGGTTATCTCGATGTGCAGTTTGCATCACGATGTTTTGCTTCACCGTTGTTAGCACGTGGTAATTGTAACAATATGCATATTAGGTCAGAAAACTGCCTAAGTGGTGCATGCGTTCTGGTCAGGATCGAACCCGCGCCCTTAGAGCTTAAGACGCGTGCGCTAGCCGTTGCGCTACCACGACTTATTATTCATTTCATAATCCGAAGTCTATTTACGGACCTGTTAGAACAAGTATTCCTTATATGATATTTATAGTTTCCTTTATAGTTCCTTATATGATATTTATTCTAGTTCCACAGTGTAGAATCTCTTTGGATAATTTGGGTTCTGACAAAAATGTCTATATATATAAAAAAAACTAAAGTTTACCGCGCGACTGCGCCGCGGGTCAACCTCTGGTGCGTACCTCTTGTTTAAAGAGCAGGCAGTACAGGTTACATTGTATGAATTGTTAATGTATTGCCCCCGTAAGATTCACTTCATTTTATATCGCAAACTATCCCATCCCCCGTCTATCTGTAAATTACATAAATAACGAAACTTCGCAAAAATGACAAAAAAGACAAAATTGACAAAATGGACAAAATGCCCGAAATTGACAAAATAGACAAAAATGACAAAATTACAAAAACCTATTCTAACCTTTAAAGGATAACCTTTACATAAATAAATCTATTCCATTAAAGAAAGAATCCCTTAGCCACCCTACGTATTAAAATTACATATGTACCGAATGTCAGCCAAATCGATCCGGTGGTTTTTCGTAAAAGCATAATAAATAAAGAGACAAATATATTTTTATCCCGAAAACTATCCCATTTTTCAGAATGAAAAGCATCCTCGGCATCGAAAATTTATACATATATACTGAGTTTCATCCAAATCAGTCCAGTAGTTTTTCCGTGAAAACGGAACAGGCAGACGGACAGTCAGACAGAGTTACTTTCGCATTTATAATATTATAATAGAGATATATACTGATTTTCAGCCAAATCGGTCCAGTAGTTTTTCCTTGAAAGCGTAACACACAGACAGACAGTTACTTTTGCATTTATAATATTAATAGGTATTCCGGGTCACAGTGGTTAACCGCGATGAACTCCGAAACTACTCAACCGATTTTGACGACATTTTTTCATTTTGCTGAATTCGTTCCAGCTTAGGACATAGTGTAGGTTTCATTTTAATTTATTTAAAAAAAATCATTTTACTGAGCTACAGCTACGCGTACCAGGTCAGCTATTACATATAAAAAAGAATATTTGTAATGTCAATTGTAGAAAATTATATTCGGGTCATTTAATATTTATATTAGGAGGTTTCTTTAATAAATAAACTTTACGATATTCCATCGTTCTAGTCTACATTTTAGTGCGGAAACCCGAGTGTTGATTTTGTACACACAGTGTAAACACTGGTTTTCAGACTATACTAGTTCTCTGATAATGCAGGCGCTAAATAGTACCTAGACCCTTTATAGTTTAATGTTTTATTAAAAGCTTCGCTTAGGCTGGTATGCATAGACATTTGACAGACGATTAAAATAAAATAATCGCTGTTTGGGCATATTATTTTATTTTAACCATCAGTTTAATGTCTATGCACACCAGCCTTACAGCTTAATAAAGAATTATTATGATTTTACATTTTTCTAACAAAGAACTACTTAACATTGGTTTTGTAGTTTTTCATTCCTTTTTCCGGATGGAGGAGGATACCACCGGAGGGTGGTACATCTTTTTGTCTGTCTGTTTCTGTACTTCGGACAATACAAATATTTACTTCTAAACATAGCTTAATTAGGAAAGAATCTAATTTTTGACAAATTCTGCTGTGGAATACGACGTCGAAATGAGAGTACTAGATTTCCTTCTTCCGTTGGGTACTATAACCCTAAAATTAATTAAGTGTTATGATTCACGTAAACTAAAAGGTATTTTCATATAGTTATGTAACTATCCTGTAGTCTTTAGGTAGGTATTAAACTACGAAACCGCAAGCTTAATTAACTTTTTCATTACGCAGTTTAGAGCTGTTTGTCTTTGTATTTATTGTTTCTATTCTATTACCTGAAAATATTAAAGCCAACAATATTTGAAGATACTTAGCAAACTTTGTATTTTACGGCACGGTGCTTTGTTGAATTGGCTTAATACAGCTGTGGTTTATTGAACAATGTTTTGCCAATTGAAGTAGTTTAACACTGTCTGTGAAATATAATTCGAGTTAACTCCTTTAGTCGATATGAAACGAACTTTTCGCCCGTTAGCATTGCGTGGAGGTGCTTGATGCCATTAAAACTTCCTAAACGTGAACGAAAATGTACGAAAGTGCTAGAATTCGTCTAGCACTTCAGTGCATTTTAGTTCACGTTTGCTTTTAAAACTAGCAACTGAAATGAATAGCGTAGTATGCATAAGTATTCTATGTTATGTAAATCACGAGCATGGAAAATCTTAATACATCTTATTTAATTCCTCTAACCCCGAGGCAATAAAGAAATGAAGGTATTATTTTGTTTGTTGTATATTTTAAGTAAAAAAATAAAACTACTCGTTATAGATACATAAACGTAAAAGTGATTGTTTGAAATTAGTATGGACACCTTTAATCCGGAAAATACTAGAAACCCCGAGGAAAGAAATTGAAGTTTACGCAAAGAAAACTATGTGTTTATATAAAATTAACTACCAACCATTTCTATTAAAGGTAGATTGAGAAAATCAATCTTCAAAACTATTTAAAACTTCATGTTCAAATTTCATCCCTCACACGTATGGCGGTCATCCCTAGTTTTTATTTTATTTGCAATTTTACTACACCATTATGTAGAAGAGTGTAGAATCATCTCCCTGCCACATTTAATTATAGATCCAATAATTTATAAAGAAAACGGTTATGACATACATAAAAAGGGCAAAAATGACTTATGTTCCTTTTTCCAAAAAACCCTACAAACGAGGATTGAGTATGCATACACTGCTAAATAATGTACCAAACTAGTATCTAGTCGAAACTATTGTTTGTTAGAATTTTAAAGAATCTACAAGAATGGTACTATAATTCAACCAGTTTGTTTTGTACCCTCAATATCAGAATTCTTTTTATTATGTATTGGCCATCTCATTACGTATACATGGCGTTTTGTATGCAATAAATCTCCAGAGACGTAGTGGGCACCTGAGTCCAGACAGACTGGCGACGTGGTGAGGACAACTTTATACTCAGATGAGAAAATAACTCAATTCGCGGAACTGTTGTGACGTTGGTACGGAAATGTAATTGAAACATTTCCAACACAATCGGGTAATCTGCACCTAACCGAGCCCACTTATACTAATGTCCTCTATTGATTGCGCCCGCACTTCATCGCCTATTGACATGGTTTTATTTGAAAACTAGCTAGGCGTTCGGCGACTGTTTTTAATGTCTCTCTTTAATTCATTTAGGCGTTAATACAATCAAAATTAGTCTATTTCATCGTGTTACAGAGTTAATTAAAAAAATATTTGGTTTTCATTTTCTCTCTTATCTCAACCTTTTGTAATATTAAGTGAATTATTAGTCAGGATTGGTTTTCTGAAAGTTATTTTTGCCGGTTGTTCTCTCCGAGCCACAATACTTTACGAATTGATGGTAAACAAGTAAATTAGATTAGGTATCTAAAAGTAAAACGAGCTATAGACAAAGAGTAAAAAAAAATCAAAAAGGTCGATGTTGAACAAACTAATCGTCCAACTCTACGTATCTAAATGCTATGATAAAGAAAATATCACATTTTTTTTCACATTATAAGCATGTGTTTGATTTTTTCCTTCTTAATTAAAGGAATTTTAAACAAAAACATGTTAGATAAGCGATTAATATAATTATCTTCTATGACCATCAACATTTGTCTTCACATACTGTCCTGAGAAAACATGTTGTAATTACATTCTGTATTTAAAATACGGAAAAATGAAATAGTAGCTACAAATAGTTTCAAACATCAGTATATCTTATACTAATATATAAAGCTGAAAAGTCTGTTTGTTTCTTTGCTTGAATGCGCTAATCTTAGGAACTACTGGTCTGTTTTGGAAAATTCTGTCAGTGCTACAGGCTATATATCATCATGCTAAGACCAATAAGAGCGGAGCACCAATGAAGAATGTTACAAAATCGGGGTTTTTTTTTTCTATTTCACGCGGACGAAGTCGCGGGAAGAAGCTTATTATTATTAATAAAAGTTTACATAATAAGTACTTATATGATCTCCCTTAATATCACACTTGACTGATGTTTAATTTAAACGAGATTTCAAACGTGGCGTGTTGCTTTAATGCTTTATTCAAACACCCCTGCCTTAGTTCAAAGGTTGCCACAAAAAAGGTAACCTTTTGTTTGTGTTTGTTTGGTACATGTCCAACTTGCCGTTATGGATGTTTTTTTTTTTTTTTTGGCCAGGGGAAATCCGTTTGAGGACTAAGCCGCGACAGGCACAGAAGCCTGGGGGGATGTTCGCGACCCGTGTGAGTGTGGGATTCGCCAGATCGGGGGTGGCACTAGCGTGCCCGGTCAGAACCGGTGCCACGCTATTGCCACTCCCCAGTTAGGGATACCCACTAAAACCCCTGGGTGTTCCGTCCTGCGCCTTATGCCAGGGCTACGGGAAATGGGCTGCCCGACTCCGCAGTGCCCTGGCAGGCGTGGGCCCCCCTCACTGGGCCTCTTCCTATGCCAGGGGACGTATCCCCCGGCTACTGCTTGGTCTCATTATTGCGTAGGGCGGTCTGTAACGCGCCTCACGGGAGGAGAGATGAGCGCGCGCGGAACACTCGTGCTCTCATCTCGACGGCATGTGCGGGTGAATGAGAACCCCTATACCCCTAGGGGCCTCACCCGCGCCGCCCGCTTACGGTGGCCGAAGGTTGAGCTCGGACCTCCGGCGTCGGCGCGTCCTCCTTTGGCGGGAGCGGAGCAAGGACGTACGCTCACGCTCCCGCTCCGCCTCCTCCTTCGCAAACATGACGTGCTCACAAAAGGAGGAGACGGCGTCCCATCCGGTGCGGCTCCCGACCATGGTGCGAACCACGGCCGGGAGCGAAAGGTCGAGTCCGGTGAAGGCGACGAGCTGTCGGCGCTGCTCCGTCCATGCAGGACATTCCTGTAGGGTATGCAGCGCCGTATCCTCGTCGCCTGTGTCGCAATGGTGGCACCCTGACGTTGGCTCGCGGCCGAGGCGACACAGGTACCTCCCGAAACAGCCGTGCCCCGAGAGGACCTGCGTCAGCCTGAATGTCAGGGTGCCGTGTGTTCGTCCAATCCAATCCGGCAGGACGGGCCTCACTGCCTGGATGGTGGCGGGGCCCGCACTGGGGCGTCTGAGGCGATCTTCCCAGACTCCCACGGCGACCTGGCGGAGCTCCGACCTGCACGCCTCGATTTCGCGAGGCGCGGGTCTGGTGCCCTTAGCCAGGGCCTCTTTGTGCCACACATACAGCGACGCCAGGACCCTGGCTTCCAGGTCCCATGGGAGGGATCCGGCGAGTAGCGAGGCCACTTCAAAGGACACCGTACGGTATCCCCTTATCGCCCTGACGGCCATTATGCGCTGTGCTTGACGCAGTAGCGAAGCGTTTTTGGCCGTCAGGCGATCCGCCCATACAGGGGCCCCGTAGAGGGCCATCGACCGGACGATGTCTTCGAAGAGTTTTCGGCACGTGGCGTTCGGCCCCCCGACGTTGGGGAGCAAGCGCGACAGCGCACCCGCTCTCCCTTTGAGATGGATGAGTTTGCTTCAACCTATTTATATTTGACTTGACCGATATAAAAATGTCATTACGCTAAATCATCTTTTCGTCTTAACATTTGAACGAAACATTTGACAATATTCTTGTCACCACAGTATCTCTACATTTATACCAATTCCAAGCATTTATTTTACTTTTGACAGCTCGATTACGGATTAATTAGTAATGTCCTAATGCTTTACCGAGTCGATTTGTTATAGAAATCGACTCCATAAATAAGTTTAATCAATTGAACCTACCTATATATTTTTGCTAAAAAAAAAAATCGTATAATAAATATAAACATTTCAATGAACATATTTTACATATATAATAATACTACGTTTTAACTGTTTTAAGCGCGGTAATTTTATTTGATTTTGGTTTTTCCGACGTTTCGTGTCTTCCGTGATCACGGCCACTGAAAAGTGGCCGAAACGTAGGAAAAACCAAAATCAAATAAAATTACCGCGCATAAAACCGTTAAAACGTAGTTTTATTATGTATACAAGTCGCGAAAACTGAAGAAAATATTTTACATATATTAAATAAGCCATTTAAAACAGCACTTATAATAATTGCGGTGTTATTTTTCTTTAAAGTAGAATATTTTTTATTTTAAAATCGATTGCTTTCGATTTATTTACGTATAGTGTCGATGGTTTAATAGTCTGTGCGTTACATGACTCACAGAACATCACTATCACGTCTCCCACAACAATAAAGTACAACAATTATGTTATTTGTTTCATGTGGGCTTTACTTTTAAGAAACATGTAACTTGATAGTAAGCAAACGTTAAAAGTAAAATAAACGCTTGGAAACAGTATAATTTAGACATACTGTCGTGACAAAAATAGTGTTTGTCATTTGCCTGTGGAACCATGAAAAATCGAATGGGAAAAAGGCTACATCCCATCAAAGACTAGTCAGAGAATCTTTTACAAACGAATTCTTGTTGAAATTATTTTATGAGTTTGGTGACCTGTAATACAGATCTGCACAGATCTATAATTGGCACCAGTCTTACACAACAGGTCTTGTAAATTGTTGTGTGAGAAAATAAAATAAAGTTTCTTCTTCCTTTAGTTTATTATTATGTTTGAATGTTTTATTAATTTCCTTGTTGTTTGGCGAATTTTCTTTAATAATGTAAAATCGTACCACAAAAGAATGACAAAATCGATGTCAAGACAGAGGGGCCATAAAAGACGGTACGGCGATTTTTGGTTGCAGTATGTAACCTGGCAATTCCTTTTCATCTCACTTCAGTGGGTTCACCAAAAGAATAAAAATCTCTTTTCTGTTGATTTCCAAGTTGCAAAATATTTTATTTGTATAATTTTACACTGCATATCACAATAAAAGAGTGTCAAGTGTAATACTATAAGAAAACAGGCATATGGGTATCATCAATGTGTCAAATCCGTCAATCCAACTTAGATAAGCATGGAGCGTATACTGTATTTGTTCCTGAAAAGGGAAGCCTCAAGCCTAACAGTGGGATCTAGTGAAAGTATAACCTTAATCAGTTTAACTTATAAAATAAAAAACCATACCAAAAGATATTCTGTTGTGCGAATTGCGCGAATGTGAATGTAAAATTGTTATCTTTATTTACGTAACTTATAAGTAAAACATTGTTGTAATTTTGTTTATAAACACATGTTTTATAATTTAATAACAAGTAATATCCCTATTAATATTATAAATGCGAAAGTAACTCTGTCTGTCTGTCTGTCTGTCTGTTCCGTTTTCACGGAAAAACTACTGGACCGATTTGGCTAAAACTCAGTATATATATAATTTGAATACCGAGAGTG
The DNA here is from genome assembly GCA_019925095.2 of Dendrolimus kikuchii. Classification (NCBI taxonomy): domain Eukaryota; kingdom Metazoa; phylum Arthropoda; class Insecta; order Lepidoptera; family Lasiocampidae; genus Dendrolimus; species Dendrolimus kikuchii. Next base: position 16,264,918 of record CM034390.1, read on the forward strand.
GCCAAGGGATACTTTTTATCCCGGATAATGGGATACATTTTGGGATAGATTTATGTAAAGTTTATCCCGGAAACTAGGACTGGTTTTGTGATTTTGTCCATTTCGTCCACTGTGTCTACTGGGTCTACTGGGTCCACTGGGTCCACTTGGACTACTGTGTCCACTTGGTCCCCTTGGTCAACTGGGTCCACTTGGTCCACTTGGTACACTGGGTCCACTGGACCCACTGGGTCCACTTGGTCCGTTGGATCCACTGGGTCCACTTTGTCCACTGGATCCACTGGGTCCAGTTGGTCCACTTGGTCCACTGAGTTTACTGGGTTCACTGGGTCCATTTGGAACACTTAGCCTACTGGGTCAACTGGGTCCACTGGGCTCACTGGGTCCACTGGGTCCACTTGAACCACTGGGTCTACTTGGTCCACTGGACTCACTGGGTCCACTTGGTCCTCTAGGTCCGTTGGGTCCACTGGGTCCACTTTGTCCACTGGATCCAGTGGGTCCAGTTGGTCCACTGGGTCCACTTTGTTCATTTGGTCCACTTGGTCCACTGAATTTACTGGGTCTACTGGGTCCATTTGGAACACTTAGCCTACTGGGTCAACTGGGTCCACTGGGTCCACTTAGACTACTGAGTCCACTGGGTCCACTTGAACCGCTGGGTCCACTGGGTCTACTTGGTCCACGGGACTCACTGGGTCCACTGAACTCACTGGGTCCACTTCGTCCGTTGGGTCTACTTTGTCCACTGGATCTACTGGGTCCAATTGGTCCACTTGGTTCACTGAGTCCACCGGATTCACTGGGTCCATTAGGAACACAGCCTACTGGGTCAACTGGGTCCACTGGGCCCACTGGGTCCACTGGGTCTACTTGAACTACTGCGTCTACTTGGTCTACTGGACTCACTGGGTCCACTGAACCCACTGGGTCCACTTGGTCCACTAGGTCCATTGGGTCCACTGGGTCCACTTTGTCCACTGGATCCACTGGGTCCAGTTGGTCCACTGGGTCCACTTGGTCCACTTGGTCCATGTTATCTACTTTGTCATTTTTGTCATTTATGTAGTTTACATATAGACGGAGGTGGTATAGTTTGCGATATAAAATGAAGTGAATCTTTCGGGGGCAAATACATAAAAATTTAATACAATGTAACCTGTACTACTTGCTCTTTAAACAAGAGACACGCACTAGAGGTTGACCCGCGGCGCAGCCGCGGGGCAAACTCTAGTTCTACATAAAACGCAAAAATGAAGGTTATTATAAGATCATGTACCAGATCGCCGCTAGGAGGAACCGGCGTTAGCCTGGCTGGATTGCCACGTGTCGTGTTAATGTTGATTCGTTATCTGAATTCTGAAACTGATTTCCTTTTTATAACTATAATAGGGGCCCCGGCAGACGTTGTCCTGCTCTGATGGTATTCGCGATGGTAACCGCTTTCCATCAAGTGGGCCGTCTGCCTGTCTGCTGAACTCCTGCAATAAAAAATAAAAAAATCTGAAAAAATAAAAATCTAGGACCCGATCCCAGCGCCACCTACTGGTTCTAATTGTGAATTTAAACCATCCGGAAACCCACTGAAACACACAAAAACAAAACACGGAGGATTCTAGAACCCGATCTCAGCGCCACCTACCTGTTCCAATGGGATAAAAAGTATCCTATATCCATCTCCTGGTTTTAAGCTACCTCCACACCAGTTTTCAGCCAAATCCGTATAGCAGTTCTTGAGTTATAAATAGTGTAACTAACACGACTATCTTTTATATATATAAATTAGCGGTCCCGGCTGTCGTTGTCGTGCCCTGAAAAAATAAAAATCTAGAACCGGATTCCAGCACCACCTACCGGGTCTATGTGAATCTAAACCATACTAAAATTCACTTGAACACACAAGAAAATTCATCAAAATCGGCCCAAACGTTTAGGAGGAGTTGAGTAACATAATCACGAATAGAAATATATGAAGATAAATTAATATTTATATACCTTTATTACCTTTTCAACGTGCCATCGCGTGTAAGTCCATATCCATTAAATAGCACGAAGCTAAGTGCATCAAAAACTTCTTATTTAATACAAATAAAATGACCTATATCCGCTATTCCGGAGTTCTATCCTTGATGAGAAAAACAGCTCCTCATGAATAACTAATAAACGCCCCTAGAACCCCTAGCGGCGAGATGATAATGTCTGCAGACGTGAATAGTATGTTTTATTCACTAGTACATACACACAATGTAATGTTCAAGCGTCGTAAAAACTAACAAACATGCTCACTTCGCCACCTGTCGAAGCGAACTAACTAATTTCATATATCTATATGAAATTACTTTTCGTTCAGTAGGTTGAGGATATGACGTCGGGGATCGCTTTGCATATTTACAACAATCGTAAACACGTAGAAAATTTACCAGTAAAAGAATAATTTTATAGTTTGATTATATAACGTTGAAATTGATATAACATTTTATGAGCCTTATAAAATATCTAAAAACTAGCCTCTCTTGGTTATTATACCGATCTAATATTGCACTGTTGCGTATGTTTTAGGCACTTCACACAGATGAAAGTAGATAATCAAGACTACATTTTCTTTGTAGCTTTTAAAACTAAGTACATAAAAATCTGAAGCTTGTAACCGAAAATATTGAGAATTTTCAACGTACCTATCTTATAATATTTTCTTAAGTTTTCGCGACTTGTATACATAATAAAACTACGTTTTAACGGTTTTAAGTGCGGTAATTTTATTTGATTTTGGTTTTTCCGACGTTTCGGCTACTTTTCAGTGGCCGTGATCACGGAAGACAAAGATGTCAAGTGTCAAAGAGTATTTTGTTAAAGTTTTTATTATTTATATAAGTATTTATTTAGTTTTAATTTTATTTATGGTTATTATTAACTCTATGAGAGCCTAATCTAATTTACCACCGCTTCGCAACATGTTGTGGCTTGAAGAGAAGAAGCGGCGCAAGAAACTCTTCAGCAAACATCCCTAGCTCTAATAATTTTATATAATATTAAAATGGGTGTAAGTAAAAATAAAAGTAATTATCAGTCAAGTTGGTTTGTGTTCCGTTGTACGCAGAAAGAGCTCACAGTGTCTTGAGGTCTGGCAGCTGGTTTTTGCTGGGTTTGGGCCTTAATAGTTTTGATGATTGGATCCGGATACCACCTGTTTGGGATCCAACCATCAAACCTATTAAGACCCAAACCCAGCAAAAACAAGTTGGCGGTGGGCTAAATAAAACTTTAACAATACTCTTTGAAACTTGACACTGAAAAGTGGCCGAAACGTCGGAAAAACCAAAATCAAATAAAATTACCGCGATTAAAACCGTTAAAACGTAGTTTTATTATGTACCTATCTTATTCAAAACTAGCTGACTTCGCAAACTTCGTACCGCCTCTCAGAATTAATAAATAAAAAGGTGAATGATAATTGCAGAATGTTTCAACTTTAGTAAATAAAATGTGGTATTAACCGGAACGAACATCAAACGTTTGACATTCAAAACCAAAAATATAAAAAGAACTTCCACTTTTAAATTTAATTTGATTTCTGAACGACTTTTAAATTTAATTTATTTCTAAACGACGGGACGAACATCAAATGTTTGACAGGTAGGAATAGTTTCTAAGGGAAAGCGAAATTGTTATTTTTACTATATTCCAAGCATTTTTTTCATATTTACTCACCTTTTAAACCTTCCCTGGACTTAACTTGACCACAAATAATCCAAAACCAAAATTAGCCAAATCAGTTCAGCCGTTCTCGAGTTTTAACGAGACTAACGAACAGCAATTGATTTTTATATATATTCAAAATTATTTGTTTTGAGAGCGTTTTCTCAAAGTTTACTATTTTAAATTATTGCAGAATAAATGAAAGGAGAAATGTATTTTTACGAACTTTTAATACAGCTTTGACATACTTTCAAGGAAAATTTATTTGAATAAGGTCCATCTATCAATTTTTGAGACAAATTATCAAAAAATAATAGTTCGATATTTTTACGAGACCCTTTATTGTGTTCTGTGTTGCACTTGGGACTTTTTCCATTTGATAATGGAACCCCAAATACTCCTAAGTTACTAAGCATAATAAAAATTTGTAATCTAGTTCCATAGCAGCTCTGTTAAAACAATGATTGCATTTAATTTCTGTAAATGCACTAATAACTGCAAACCCGTGAATCATCATTATGGAAATGTGTCAAGAGGCCGTCCGCAGCACGCGGCCTGTACTGCGGTATTCTTTTTAGCTACGTTCAGACGCACGCTGGGGTCTCTGAATTCTTGCACTTAATAAATACAATTTTCTTTGCGTTTATATTATCTTCTTTTGTTTGTTTGTATAATTAGGTCTATTTAGTTTATAGACATATTTACAAATTACTGATCGTTATCATAACCCTTTCCCATAGTTTGACGATGAACATACCATCACAGAAACTGATCCTAACAAGCTTTTGTATAATAATACAACACGTGTTTTTTTTCGTGGAAGGCCACGACACACCTTCCATGATCAAATTGATAGTGTACTAGGAGAAGATGATGTCAGGAGCCTTAAGAACAGACGAGCGTGCATGACAAGATGACAAGAGCTATGAATGTCAAAGAAGCAAGTGAGGTGTGTAAGAATAAGCCGGAATGGCACTCTGTTGTTCGTGCCTACCCCGCAAGGGAACTGGCGTGAAGTTATGTATGTATGTGGTTTTTTTTTCAAAAACATACTTTCGTTTTTTGGCTACAGTAATTGATTTTTCAAAACTAACGATACTGTTTTAATTTTTCATCAAAATTGGCCCCGAGACTCCTTTGAGTATTTTTCGCTATATCTTACAGTTTCGGACTCTGCCTTGGCCCACTTGAGAAATTTACCTGTATGACACGTGCAAGCAATTGAGCAAGCGAATCGGAATCTAAAGTAGAGCATCGATATTTACAATACATAATAGTTAAACAAATTCCACTGATACAAGTATTATATAACATTGACCTTAATTCACTATAACATAATTGGATTTAACTATATCCTTGAACTTTGGATGGTTGTGCTCAAGTTGTAGGCATAGATGGATACGCTGTGGGACGAATTGTTGCGCATCGGTTAACGTCCGTCCGCAAATTAATTCAATGAGCAGATTGATTGTAATAAATTTATTTATTACAATATTGTTTAGCCACTGTATTTTGATTCCCTTGGATTTTTCCCAATGGTATCGCTAACCGATCACCGTACCCATACGTGGATCATGAATTATTTATTTTGTGCTCGGACCGCAAATGCTTTTTCGCGTGTCAACAATAAATTGAAGACTCCGGTGAGCATGTGTGCGTGGGTTAGGGACATCAATTCGTCTCTCAAAAAATTCGACCCGTGGGACAAGTTACAGCGTACCCAGACAACTTGCAACAACCACGATTTATCCAAAACGTCGTTTCGAACCCACATATCTCATGTATCATGGATTGTTTAAGTCTGTTTATGATACATAATTTTTATATCTGCTTTATATGGTATTGTTTAAATTATACACTTAGATGGCACGGTTGGTGAAATGGCTAAGTAGATTCCTTGCTTTGTACTCTGACGTGATTCTATGTTTGAGTCTCACACAGAATAAAACATCAGTAGTTTCCGGTCTGGATATAATTTGTGTTAGTAACACGTGTGTGTGTATTCTGTGTGAGGATTGAACATAGAAACATGTCCGTGCACAAAGCAAGGCATATACTATAGCCGTATCTTTGACCGCACCGTGTAAATAGGTACATAATTTAGAGAAAACCATATATGCAGATATGAAATTGTGTAACACGCATGTTACAAAATACCCTATGTAAAAATGTGCTAAAAAGAACAACAGTACCAAATGACTACAATATTTTCTATTAATTTATTACCATTGTTCAATTTTTACACATAGAGGTATAAATGTAATGCACTTAGTTTGGGTGTTTGTTTCTCATCAACGGTTTGCTAACAAATAAACAAACCGATGTATTGATATTTGTAGTTTCATTAATAGGGATATGCGTTCATCCCTGTAAACGAAACTACTGTTTATTGCAAAACTAGTATAATTTACGGAAACGGAACGGAACAATACGATTTTTTTATTATCGGAGCCGCCTAAGAATCAGACGATACAAAGCATAATGAAGCCAATATTAGGCGATTCATTTTGGTCTTTAAATTTGGATGAATCAATGACCCTTTCATTGATTCATAATATAAACATAAATTGAAACGTTCAACGTCGTTGAATACCGACCGTCATGCCCTTTTAGTATTATGCCAAATATTTAATATCGGTATTACTACATAATTATAACTTCTTTTATTAAAATATTATTAGTTTTTAACCGACTTCAAAAAGGAGGAGGTTCTTAATTCATCTGTATGTTTTTTTGTATGTTCATTACTCGATTTCTCCGTCAATTGTGAACCGATTTTCAAAATGTTCCTTTTAATCGCAAGGGTACTCTCGATTTGGTGCTATAGTCACCAAGTCAGGATCTGATGAGTGGATTCCTGGGAAATCGAGAGTAACCCTCATTAAAGAACGTCGAGCGCCTACATTCTTAGAAAAAAATCTATATGCGTGCCAGTATTACATTTTTTACAGGCGCTTAATGCATACAAAAAATGCATGTTACGCGATTTCTCCGTCAGTTATGAGCCGATTTTACATTTTTTTTGTTCGAAAGTGTAACCCCCGAGGTGGTTTCATGGTTAACAAGCAAAAATAAATATTTAACAGACTTCAAGATGTTGTAGAAAGAAATCGGTTAAATATTTATTTTGTGCTTTTTAGTCTGAAATCAGCTTTGTTTTTGTCAAAAAAAATTATCAGCTCTTTAGTACGTCTACGAATATAAAATTGAGTAGAAATGTTGTGACGTTATTGTAACTGTACAAAAGGCACTCAGTGATGTTTCTTCGTCAAAAATTCGCTCATTTTTCATATCCTCCGTCCCCTATCTAAATATTATTCGATTGCGTACCGTCTGTGAGGTGTATAGCTTACAGGAAATTTGTTTCTTTTTTTCTTTAGGAACAAGCATTGTTTTTGCTCACCTCTAATTTTGTAGGTGTCTTTAAAATTTTCTTAATATTTTTTCTTTTAATTCTTACTAAGGTTTATAGCATACCTTAGCTCTTTGATTAGCTCTTAGAATAAATCGATATAATTATACTTATTCCATTTCGATAGTGGTCTAGACGAACTTCCAAACTTGAAAGTTATGTTAATTATTTATTATTAAATTTTATATTATTAAACAATTGAAAGTGTGAGTTTATTTATTGAATACAAATCTGAAATATACATGATTGAAATCCCGCGGGAAGATCTAATCTTCTGACTAGACTACAGTTTTTCGTATGCTTCAAGTTTATATAGCTCATTTTAGGCAAGAAAATGAGATTACAGTTTAGACAGGGTAAAAACGAGGACAACAATTACAAGTTATAGAAGTAGTATGCGGGCTTTTTACGGCCGGTTCCTATATCTTACTATTCATTTACTTGCATAACCATCGGTTGAATTTTATATTACTTATATGGAGCTTATGTCAACTTTTAGCCGATAGTAAGGTAAATGAACAGTCGGTAAGTCATAGGAACCTTCAATTAATCATGAATAATATGTAAAGGTCCTTACCATTTCAAGAGTGAAAAGGTGAAATATTACGTTTTATGATTATTTTATATTATATAACAAACTTCCTGATCACCTACGTATGCTCAAGGGTATGAAAAAATAAGAGGAAGATACATCAACAACACTTATTGCTTTTTAAAAATAAATAATTACAAAAATCCCTAGCTTACAATGTTTTCTTGGTAAAACAGTACTAACGGCCTTATCGCTTAAAATCATCTCTTCCAGGAAAATTCTTAAAAAATAATTCTTAGAATAAAAAATAAAGTAAAAATACCACACTGGAACAGATTACAATAAAAGAAGAGAAGAATGGAATATACTTTTTGCATAACGTTTAACATATTGTTTTAAAGCAAACAAACACAAAAACGTACACGTTTATATGTTAACTAGAGTTAACCTCTAGGGTCTGCCCCTTGTTTAAAGAGGTTACAACACAAAGTCCATTGTATTAAATTTTTATGTTACTGCTATTTGCCCCGGAAGATTCACTTCATTTTATATCGCAAACTATCCCATCTCCCGGATGAAAAGTATCTATGCCAATTTTCTGTATTAAAACTACATATGTAAACCAAAATGATCAAATCGACCACATCGACCAAGTCGATCAAATTTCAGCCAAATCGGTCAAATAGGGTTTCCGTAAAAGTAAAACAAAGTGAAAGACAAATATATTTTTAGCCTGGAAACTATCCCATTTTTCGGGATAAAAAGTATCCTATGTTCCTCCTCGGAATCGAATGTATATATATACTGAGTTTCAGCCAAATCGGTCCAGTAGTTTTTCCGTGAAAACGAAACAGACAGACAGACAGGCAGACAAAGTTACTTTCGCATTTATAATATTAATAGGGATATGGAATATGGATATTATGTATGTATAGACCTTTCACTTGCTTACGCTACAGCTAAACCCATATCACATGTTCGAGTGAGACTTATATGAAATAGTCTTGTGGCACATCCAAAATGACCGTGATCATTCACGGACGGCATGGCGACACTCCACGGGGAAATCAAGACGCGATTTCAGATATTCATCTATCGCTTTTGTTGTAACTTAACGTTATTTTCCCGATGGGATAGTTTGATAGTTTTAGTGTATACATACGCGTCAAAATAATTCACTAACAACATATTTCGTATGTTCGTTCGGAGATCTTTGTGAATATAATTTTATATAGATCTTAAAAAGTCTTAGTGGCCCAACGGCTAAATGCCTTCTAGTCATTCCAAAGACGTAGATATGAAGTCTAACAGAGGGCATGCGCCTTGTGGGCATATTTTTCCAATGTCCATATTGTAGCAATCTACGTGCTAACAAAAAAGATTACGAGGAAATCTGTACATTGATAGAATTGATTTGGCAAACCCGCCCTTTAAATAAGCGTGGTGATTTTCCCTGCTCCTTCATTAGCAAGGCCCGAGGCCAACAGTAAGAGGATTGTGGGTCGATACTGTTTGCACTAGATAAATTAACTTGAATTTTAAAAGTTAAGCTATTAACTAAAACTAAATGTCTTTAAATATCTAAAGTTTAATCGGTGTAAGTGCTTAAATAAACACTTCTTAATCAATCCAATAATTAAATTTCACATTGGACTATTAAAAGTTGGCTGGCCCACTTAGAAAGTTGTAAAATGCTAAACGACGTGGATAGCGCCCTCGCAAGCAGACAGTGCGGCGGCGAAGTGCCGGAAATTTCATCAATAACAACATAAAATACGACCACTATGTACTTACTACACAGGAATCCTTATTCATTTAGGAATGTGAAAGTGAGTTTGTTTATTTAGTATTTCAGAGTTGCGTAGCCAGTTGACAAAAAACAAAATCTTATATAATCGTCGTGTTCATCCGTCTGTGTATGTTACAGTCATTTTTATCACAAACTATTTCTTATGTCTTTATGAATGTAATTGAGGATATAATTGTGAAGAGAAATTGCATTAGAAATTACAATTAGAGCCATGCACCTGACGGATGAAAAAAAATTTGAGTATACATCACAACGATATTTGCTTTTAATATTTATACTTAAATCAATAAATTGGTGATAAAGTTTTCAATTTCAAATCTATATATATAAAAATCAATTGCTGTTCGTTAGTCTCGCTAAAACTCGAGAACGACTGGACTGATTTGGCTAATTTTGGTTTTAAATTATTTGTGGAAGTCCAGTGAAGGTTTAAAAGGTGAGCAAATATGAAAAAAAAATACTTGGGATATAGTAAAAAGAAACAATTTCGGTTTCCCTTAGAAACTATTCCTACCTGTCAAACATTTGATGTTCGTCCCGTTGTTTAGAAATCAATTAAATTTAAAAGCCGTTCAGAAATCTAATTAAATTTAAAAGTCAAGTTTTTTTGGTTTTGAATGTTCGATGTTCGTTCCGGTTAAGTTTTGACCACATTTTTTACTAAAGTTGAAACATTCTGCAATTATCATTCAGCTTTTTTATTTATTGATTCTGAGGCGGTTTTGTTTGCCGGGTCAGCTAGTTTATACTAAAATCAAGAAACAAGTAATAAAAATTTCTATTTCAAATCCGTAATAAATGTGCTTACTTCTTTTGTCCCTAACTTGTGAACCTATCGAGTGAAAGGTTTTGAAAAATTTGGAAATAGTACAGATTAAAAAATAATTTCAAGGAAAATTGGTTTTTATAAGATGCGTTGAAAGGTTTTTGAGATACGGGTTATTTGTAATTTTGTTCTAATTCTGTTATAGCCAAATGACAAAAACATTAAACATTTATTATCTGAACAAAACCCTTTACCGTATATATATTCCCAAGCTCTTGGGCGCATTGGTTGTACATAAAAATAAATGCCATAAGTCACAGTTAAATGGTTAAAAAGCTTTTCAATACTGTCCATTTATCTTTTCGAGTAGTCGGGAGAATATCAAATAAGGCGATCAGTAAAGGGGTGTTGAACTCTTCCGGATTAAGTCAGCAAAGCGTGAAGTTGCGAATCGAGACATGTCCCACTGCCGACGGACTTATCGAAAAGATATGGAGAAGAAATTTAAAAAAAAATTAACACCCTTATAGTTATTTGAATACCTGCTATAATGAAATATATCATTTGTAGTCTAGAAATAACTTTATTTGTTACTGTAAGTCTATATAATCCGATTCGTCTCGGTCTACCCTATTGCAATTGGTAATTTTTTTTCAATAAGAATTTTTCAACGGGTCCCAACCGCGTCTCTGCCATCTGAAAGCTTTTGCATTTAATGGGTTGAAAAGTATTTTCTTAATAGGCTTATTTAACTACTAACACATCCCAGCGAAACTTCATTTGCGTTGCCAGGACGACGACATATAATATTTATTTTTGTATTGCAACTGTGGAACCAAAAAAGAACGCGGTCGGAGCGTCACCTCTTTGGCTATGTTCGTTTATCCCACAGAAACAACATCGACGTTCTAATAGACGGAGAAAAATTTTAAAAGTTGCATTTTTGGAATCTGCTGATCCGAATTAGCCATCCGATATTTTATTTTGATTTTTATTCTAAATTTATTGTACAAACTAGACCGCTCTATGAATTTAGTATATAACAGATAACACGCGCTTTTATTATAAGATATTTAACGATTACTTCGGCAATTAAATATCTAATTTTACTTAAATATAATCTAATAAGTTAACTAATTACAAATTAATTTTGATATCAAGTAGGTAAGTACAGGGAAGGAAAATTAGCTTATACCTATAATCCCTTCAGTCTATACGTAGGATACTGAACCTAGGTCATCGAAATCAATGGGTAGGGTTTTTAGAAGGCTGGCTACGTTACCTAACAATTAAACTAAATAAAACTATACGTACAAATTAAAATTAAACTGTAAAATCTAGTGCCAGAGCGCTGTCAGTTGCAAAGGTGCCCAAAAGACTGGCCACATTACCTCAGTGATTGTCCGAGGTATAGAACAGTCTTTTGGTCATGAGAGACTACCAGGCGGTTCGCTATGTCTCGATAAAGTTTGTGCGCCTCATGTCCCCATGCTCTCAGCATCTCGAACCCAAAAGCCGCAAATATGTAGCCATTTCCGATGGCTGAATATTTGTGGCGTTTTCGGGCCTCCTGTTGAGCAGCAGCTGTGCCGGCTGATATACTAGTGGCTGAAAGATGGAACGCCGCCAGAATATCGACGCAAGATACGTCCCATATTAAGGGGCGAATCAAATTCCAGGGCACTAATGACTTTCCATCGGGTCTCTTGCCATTGTCGCGGCACAAGCTGTTCGGTTATAGACCGGTAGTCACCCCGGCTGTTATTACTTTTATATAACATATATTAAATAAAAATAATTGATCTAACAACGCGGAGAAGGAAAGAGCAAATAAACTATCGCTTCACCATCACAACTATACGTAAGTAATTAAATATTGCAATAGTATACAAAGACAATATTTTATTTGAATGAAAAAGCACAGCAACGTCAGGTTGTTTCTTTAATAACCTGGCACTCGAACTTCCGGCAGCCTGACGCAAGGCACGTCTCGCCACTCGGTGCACTCTTGATAAAGAATTTCATTATCAGCAGACGCTGTGAATGTATCCTGAAGGCAATGAACAAAAAGAGAGCTTAGTCAAATGATCAAGGAATTAACGAAAGGGACCGATGTGACGTAAAAAAAAGCTTTTAATACTTTTTAAAGAAACTTGATGCCTTAATAAAACCAGGTTTTATATTGTAAAATTTTAATGCAATAAAATTTGTACCCTTTTATCCACATTAATGTATAAAAAGTGTATTTATTTGGATATTTCTTTGTTCCTTATTCAAGGCTTTAGGAATGAACGAATTATCAAGAAATATGTAATCTGGGTGGTGCGGCTCTTCATCAGTCTTCATGTTAAAGATTTAGACTGTGACCGTATGCGTCTTATTTAGAGCATTAAAAAATAGCACCGTTAACGCATAGTCGTATTCGTGTATATAAGTATAAAGTATACATACGTTTATGTGTTAATATTTAACATCATTAATAATGTCGCATCCTAAATAACGCAATAAACCCATCGCTATATCTGCGTGAAACGGCCTATATCTGTAACATTAGCCCACATGAAGCCACGCCAGGAATCGTAATTGTACAGCAGACAGGCTTGCGCCCTACCTACCTGATGGTGATGGCTTTTTTTAAATGGGATATTTCTGCGGAACACAGGTGCGAAGGAAGCCACTATAAAAGTTTTTGTAGCTTGTAATGTGACTTAAATTTATATTATCATTGTTTGTTTGTTAATTATTTACAGCCTCAATGTTTTATATAGTGCTTATTAAAAACTAGAAGAACCTAGGATACTTTTGTACCTACTTTAAAATACAAAAGTTCTCACGGTAACACAGCCGAAAGTTGGGCGAGAGAAGACACCGGACCTTATTAAAAAATAATTTATGAAAATTAAGTATTAAAATGGGTCGTAAAATTCATCTTAAATATTTCAAATAACTGTCTTTTATCTTATTAACACTTTCATAGATATTGGTCAAAGTTCGACATTCTCTATGAATTTGCATTTTGATGTGATAAGATGTATACTTTTGATTTTGAATCAACATCTGTATCATTTGATCTATACGAGACATCGCAAATGAAAGAGTAAGTTTTTCATTGATATTAGTATGTTGGAGAAAATCAATGATAATATATATGCATACATACATAACTTAATAATATAATATAATGATAATATATGTATACTAGTCGCGAAAACTTAAGAAAATATTATCAATGATAACATAATCGGACCTCTACACTATTACAACTGTTGGATGTCACATAACATGTTAGATTAGTTCATTTTACCAGACTACTCAATATACCTTATGTGTACTAAAATTCTAAATTGCTTTTTTTTAATTAAAAACTAGATAAATACATTCAGGAAGTGAATTCATAAGCTAAAATACTAAAATTGAGAATATCCGTTACGGTAGCCATTATTTCTTGTTAGAGGTTATAAAAGCCGGTATAGAAGGTACCGAATAGTACTTCGAAGGCACCGTTTCACGCTCAATATAAGCTTATATATTTTCCTAAAGGCATTACATATATAAAGTCTTATAAAAAGGAGCTTGGTTACGAAGCTCATAACCACTACTCAATGTTTGATTCCTATGCAGTGCGAATATTAATGTTTGAACATTTGTGATTCCTTTAATACATGGCTTGGATGTTTACCAAACAAGATACTGAAGAGGATGTTAAGTGTACGATGAATGAACAAATACATGTAGACTCATAAGGTATCAGTGATGCCTAGTTTACATATAAATATATATTACATAGTGTTACAACTCAGGTCCCGACAAAAACAAAATCCACCTGCATATCTGAAACAAAGCACATTTATTACCCGTCGGTATTTGAAATAATAACATTGAAATTCTTTTATGGTCGTCTTACTTTGTTTACTTATTGGCATACGGCTTATTGTTGTATTGTAATCATTAGCCAGGTGTAACGGATTTTAAAGTAAACGCTGACTCTAGGAAATTCGGTTCACGTTTCCGGGCGGACATATTTGCCTGGCCTTTGTGCAGTATAAATCAATGACCTAATGGAGGGGGGGAGGCATTCGAGCGAGAACCACGATCAAGGCAACACGTGTGTACATTCGGTAATCTATTAGTGACGGACTTTGCGCGTTTTATTGAATTATGACCTTTTCCATTACGTTTGGATTTGTTGTGTTTGGTTATATTTGTAGCTGTGTTATACGTGTTTGTATAGTTCTAATAAACTCTATAATAATTCCAACGGCATTTTAATTCGAGTCCCGCTAAACTCGTAACAATAGTAATAAAGTTTATATATCACTCTACTGGTTTTATTATCCGTCAAGAAACACCTTTGTTGGTAAGCCTAAGTTTTACATTTACTGACTAGTTATTTTGAATATACATAACTAGGTAATTTACATAATATGTGGCACTTTGAAAAAGTCCCTAATAGAAGCGGTAATCCCAAGCACTGCTAGCTTGACATTTACATTAATATCTATAATGATTGTATAATTCTATAAAAAAATAAGTAAAATTAATATATGTAGTTTGAGCGGATTACTGTCTGTTTTTGTGAACTAGTTGATTGTCAACTTTTAATTACTATTTGCATGACTGGAAGGGCAAAAACGTGTGAAACGAGATTTAACATATTGTCATCTGATGTTTTTACTTACCATGTTTTTAAACAAATAAATGATTTGATCTGATTTGACGTCATGGGAATTAGATGATATGCACGCTACTGGTCGCACAATGAGGCCTTAGCCGAAAGAAAAACAAAGTAAAGAAAATACGTTAAGTGGTTCAGAGGCTTTAAAGCATGTACTCGAAATGCAACCGGGTTTTAACGCTGTTATGTAAATGATTCTGATCCATCTTAATCCGGGGATCCAACATTACAGTACTACTAACGGTTGGCTAAGATATGCTATATAAAAACGAACATCAATATTTTTTTAATAAGCTTACATAAAATAATTTTACAGAAAAATCTTACAATCTAAAATATACAGACATCGAAGTCAAGGAAAGAACAGTCCCAACGCTACGCAACGTTATTCGAGAGACAAGAAGTACTCTTGCACTTTTTGTACTCACTTATTTCACTTATCAATAAATTTTGAAAACGATAGTTTTCGCAGAACTTACGTATGTTCTAATAAGGAGTTCTTACAAATATACATGACCTTCACATACGGTCTTATAACACACTTGCGATGAATCCAGTCCGCTACTGAACTAGAATTAAGAATATTATATTAATACCTTACTTTTATTATCTTAATTATATTACCTTGCATTTATAGTACTTGTTACTCTAGTAATGACTCGCTTATGCTTGTTCAACGTAAACAAGCCTATAATTTACTGATGTACAATGTACATATATGATATATATATGTACTCGTCTTAAAATTATTTTGATTCGTATTGGAATATTGTGTGTGGTTTCCTAAAATAATTCGTTTTAGTAGCATCTGCAATACATGAAGACAAAAGTCTTCGAGGGCCGAGACATGGACACTGACGGAAGGATTGGTCCACAAGTTCCAAGTCGCTCAACGGGCTTTGGAGTGAGCTATGTTGGATGTTTCTCTTATGGATAAAATTAGAAATGAGAATATCTGTAAGAGAACTAAGGTAACGACACAGCTCGCAAAATTAGCAGTTTGAAGTGGCAGTGGGCCGGTCACGTCTGCCGCAGGACCGATGGCCGATGAAGTAGACGAGTCCTGGAGTGAAGACCGTGTCTCGGTAAACGTAGTGTCGGACACTCTCCAGCCCGATGGACCGACGACCCGTGTAAGGTCACTGGTAGGCGCTGGATGAGAAAGTCAGAGGACAGGGATGTGTGGCGTGGACTTGGGGAGGCTTACCTCCAGCAGTAGACTGCGAAGGTTGTCGACTAGATGACGACGAGTAGCATCCCACTATGTGATAAAAGTTCATGAACGATATATTTTTGCCAAATTGACTTTTTAATTCCATTTATCGTAAAACATGGAAATACATGTCATAGCGCCAATCCTGGTTTAAAAGTAACAAAAACATCCATTAGGAAGGCATTGTACAATAATGCACGTAACATTCGTGTTTAAAAAAAACCGTTTTTTGACTCTGCGGTAAAGTTTACTTTTTGAAAATTTTCTTTTAGTGTCAGTATTAGAGTTATTGCGATATTTCTTATGAACAGTAAATTCTAGTTTTCATTTTATATCAGAAGCGATAACAATGAAGTTTTCATAACGCAATTGTCCCGAGAAAGTTTAGGGTACACCGCCCACGCGCGTGTTTGTAAAAAAGTCACCCCAGCGTCGTTAGGCAGCTCCTAACGTCACTGATGAATTTTTATAATCACCCAATTCATTTCAACTTTCAAAAGTTGACTGGAAAACCAAATTATAAAAATACGGACACATTGTATAAAGGTTATACGAATATCAGAAGGAAAATAATTTTGCTTGTACTTTAATTTCACCCTGAAAAGCAAAACGAATTATTGCTTAATATATGCAATGAATACGTAGACTAATCTAATTTCTTGTGGAGGTTGAGGACTGTTTCATGCATACTCCACTGCACGGGGACAAAGATAGATGATTCACTACAGATTTCATTCAATAATAATTAATGTCACATTTTTTATTTTTTTATATGTACGTATAGCATAGGAGATTTAAAACTATTGCTACCCATGTAGTTTCCCTCGCATTAACTTCATATTTGTATTGATTGAAGAGCGGTCTCATTTTCAGATAACAAAGTACAGTCATCCTCACTACCGAAATACCAAATTTCCCAATAATTAATTCGTTCATTCAACGTCTCACATAAACTTTGTATGCGTATCGCGCAGATAATTCCAATTTTCTGTTTAAAATGTATTCTATGTTCATTTCCATTATGGAAAGCAGATATATGGCATTTTTATGAACATTAATTTATTTCTAATCCTGTAAGAAAGGAACAAAGTTACATATTATAATAGATAAACACTATTTATTTTATAGAATATCAAGTACTTATTTATTGACAACAGGCTCAAGTTATTTCTGAAACAGAATTCTATCGTTAATTAGGACGCTTACTCATAAGAGCAATAAAATAAACAACTTGAACTAACGCCTTAACGTTGTTAGGCGAACATCCTGTTTATTCGAGATTGGAAACTTGAATGCCAAAAGTGTGTTGTTCTCTCTTTTATGTAAACACTGGATATATATATTTGTTTAATCTTCATATTTTAAGAGCTTCTAAGGGTAACATTACTTAAATACATACTTTATCTGTCAATGTTTCATTTCATTAAAAATATGGCATATCAAATTGCACATTACACCCATCGCCACATCTGCGTAAAACGGCCTATACCTTTAACTTTAACCCAGATGAAACCGCATCATTATGAAATATACATATATTGCAACCTCTGTACTAGCAAGATTTACCGTAAAAATAGTATTTATTGAAGTGAAACTTCTATATAGACAGGGGTCTTAGGATTTTTCTGTCACGAAAAAGCGTTACGGCCGCGTGGAAGAGCGGCATAAATTTAAACTAGACGTGGTGAGAAGCAGCATAATTTTAGAGGAGACTATGGATGCGTTTTTTGGTTCCGGTTCGAATTCAATTTTTTTGTTTGTTTGATAAACCACCTACCTACCTACCTGGTACCTAACCTAACCAAATCATAATTTGGAGTAAACCTGCGAAAAATCGAAATGTGTGCTGGGATACATAGTAGAAGTGAAACTTCAACGGACAAGTGGAAAAACGAATAGCAACGAATAAGTGGCAAAATGAATCGCAACAAAATTTTAACTTGAAGTTTTACGGCCAGGTTTTCAAATTGCACAAGTACAACAATGTTCCCGTAAAACTTCAAGTTAAAATTTTGTTGCGATTCGTTTTGCCACTTATCCGTTGCCATTCATTCGTTTTTCCACTTGTCCGTTGAAGTTGCACTTCTACTATGTATGTGTGCTGGGATACATTTTATTTCGATTTTTCTTCTATTTTTTAATGTCGCTGTCGTCAACCCATCGCAATCCACTATTCGACGTGGGCATCTCCAAGTTTGCGCCACATATTCTGGATCTCCTTTTATTTATTTAATACTAGTATTTGCCAGCAACTTCGTCTAATTTGGAGCACAGCACATAGCAGAAGGTCGAAGTAGTCTTACTAATATTTGAAATCAAAGGGTAAATCCAGCAGGGAAATGGGTTTCTTACGATAAAAGTACATGAGTCAGATATTCCCATATAGATCCATATGTAATATTAGTAAAAGCATACACAGCTACAAATGTTCTACTAAAGATTTTTAATAAATACAGAAACTGTCGTAGCAAGAAAGTTATAAAATCGGTTAGTTTCGAAGTTAGGGAATCCCGGCAAATATAAAACCCCCGGAATACTCAGGTATGAAAAATGTTACGTAGTACCAAACCTAGTTATTCTATGAGCCGACGAATCTATTGGCGAATATTATACTTTATAGAAAACATTAATGTAACACTCCTCTATTAGGTATTGCTACATTAATGATAGAAAACTCTATTTATTATTTGTCCAGTTTGTAAACTCTAATTGAATTCGGCTAATACTTGTGTATGTACTAAACTAATTTTAGCAACTATTTTGTGTTAGTATAGTTCTCGTGTTTGTTCTACCAATTGCCACAGTTGAATCACTAGTAAACGTAATAGTGGGAAATGGTACAGCGGTCCAATTGTGGCTGAGTTGACTTTATATTGTAGTATATAAAATTGAACTCTAACCAAAAGAGGCAAGGTTTAGATTACAGAAACAATGCTTGAATACCTCTATTGATGTTGTTCCCTTTATAAAGTACCGGGACAGTTTAAGTACCAAGCCCTAATTTATCATTGTAACAGTACCCTAAGCGTGCGCAATTTTCGTTTAGAATTCTTTTCAGAAAAAATCCTGTAAGAGTCTGCTTCATGTAATTCAATTTAAATTCTAGTAAGAAGAGTTAGAATAGAATATACTTTATTGTACAAAAATGCTACATAAAATCAAGAACATTAATATACAAGTACAATCGGCGGTCTTATCGCTCATGGCGAATTCTTCCAGACAACCTTTGGGTAGAATATAAGAAGGACAACAAGTCGGTTATTGCTAAACCAGCACTAGTACAATAATTTAATTTGTTTATTAATAAATAGTAATATACAAGATAATTTATTAGTAAGAGTTACCTATAAACTTCCTGGTATAAAAATATATAGGTACTATTTTGTGTAATAAAACTACGTTTTAACGGTTTTAAGCGCGGTAATTTTATTTGATTTTGGTTTTTCCGACGTTTCGGCCACTTTTCAGTGGCCGTGATCACGGAAGACAAAGATGTCAAGTGTCAACGAGTATTGATAAAGTTTTATTTAGCCTACCGCCAACTTATTAATTTTAATTATTTAATTTTAATTTTGTTTATGGTTATTATTTAATCTATGGGAGCCTAATCTAATTTACTACCGCTTCGCAACATGTTATGGCTTGAAGAGAAGAAGCGGCGCAAGAAACTCTTCAGCAAACATGCCTAGCTCTAATAATTTTATATAATATTAAAATGGGTGGAAGGAAAAATAAAAGTAATTATCAGTGTAGTTGGTTTGTGTTCCGTTGTTAAAACCGTTAAAACGTAGTTTTATTATGTATACAAGTCGCGAAAACTTAAGAAAATATTATATACTATTTTGTGTTTTGGAAAAACTATTATAAATTGTGTTCTGCAGTATTCTCTCACACTTACCTATTATTATTTTTTATATTCTGTACATATATTACTTCTTGAACATTTACTAAAGTAATTCCCGTATGCTTTATACCTTTAAGATACACATTTCTTATGAAATATGTACCTTTTCTTAGAAAGTCTTTATAATATTTTTTCAATCACATACATACATACATACATAACTTCACGCCAGTTCCCTTGCGGGGTAGGCACGAACAATAGAGCGCCATTTAGGCCCATTCGTACACACCTCACTTGCTTCTTTGACATTCATAACTCTTGTCATGCATACTCGTCTGTTCTTAAGGCTTCTGACACCACCCTCCGCTAGTACACGATCAATTTGATCATGGAAGGTGTGTCGTGGCCTTCCACGACTTCTGCATCCATCCACTTTTGCATTGTATATGTGTTTAGTCATTCTTTCATCATGCATTCTTTCCACATGCCCGAACCACCGGAGCATTCCTTTCCTTACCTTCACCCTGACACTCTCTTTCAGACCAACTCTCTTTCTTACTTCGGTATTACGAACGCGGTCCGCGAGCATCACTCCGCAGATTTTGCGCAGTGCTCGCATCTCGACCGCTTTTACTCTACTTTCATGCTTTTTCAATCACCTTTTCGATTTTTCGATTAAGTTGGTTTAATAGATTGTCTTTCGTTTATCTGAGTATAATAGATACTTAACTGTGAGATATGTCACTACATTTTTTGTTGTCAGTTAAAACAGTAACTCTAATGCCTTTTTGTATTTAGGTAGCAATCAAAGCAGATTTAATTTTATAAATATAAAACTTTAAGAAACTTGGTCCTTTTTCAAAGGCATCTAATAAAAATATGAAACAGAACAATACGACAACACGTTGATTGAGTAAAGTTTGAAAGTGGAGAGTTTTTGCGCTTTTGTATTAGACAAGGGGAACCGTCTTGGATGCGTAAACTTTTATTAAAGTTATTAGAATGAAAATTGGTTTAAAAAATGTATGTATTATACTTATTATCTTTTCGATAACATTTTTATGCGTGGCATATTATTATATATTTTTTTATATGTTATAAATGTGTTCAGATATGAAATAATTCCTTATTTGACGCCAAACCTGCTTTCATATCTCCTATTATTGTGGACTATGATAATATTTTTTATATAGAAATGATAATCATATAAATACAAATTTAACGAAATTCCAATAATCTGTCTTACACTTTTTCTATAATTAATTTCATAATTTTGTTTCAGTGACCAAATTCATCCGTATTGGCATCGCCGACAAGAATGACAATCCACCATACTTCGACAAGGAGCTTTACGAGGCGGAGGTTGATGAGAATGAAGATATCCAGCACACAGTTCTCACCGTCACCGCCAAAGATCACGATGAATGTAAGTACGCTTAAAATGAATAACATAGCAAAGGAGATGCTACCTAAATTTACTCATCATAATAATTAGCACCAAATGCATATATGGGTATATGTATCTATCTGTCATCGTGCTACACACATCTTCTAGTTGTCAATATATTGAACCTGTTATGGAAGAACATCACAAGCGACCTATATATACATTTTTTACAGGAGAACTACTTTACTTCTTCTAAGTTTTTCTATAACAGGCTCGATAATTTTGGGAGTGGCTTTATAATACCAGAATTTAGATATTACACTGCTCGGATGTCGTCATTTCTACAAAAATGGATACTATTAATAGTCCACGCTTGTGTGGAAAAAAATCGGGTAAACGAATTTTGCCAATCAGTAATTTTGATGTACAAGTTTTCTCGTAATGTTTTTTCTTATCGCCAGCACTTCATGATCATGTATATGAATTTAAAATGGCGACACATTTTTATGATATTTTAGCCATTGTTTTGGAAATTAAATTGTTTTCTTCGAGTTCATGATTCTGCTTGATTATTTATATAAAAACGAGTAGATAGCTACTTATTGGTATTTATACAAAAAAAAAATGGTTTGGGTTATTGTAAACTTATTTTTCTAGAAAGTTACATTTACAATTACATTACATTCAAACCCAATTAAATGTCTATTCCTTAACTTATTTTCTACATTCATCAATTGGTTGTCCTAACCAAGATAACGGTTTGATATATTGTTACCAGAGTAATTGAGAAAGCTTTAGTTATTTATCTTATAGACTTGATTGATTCTTGAGGCCGCTCACTGTCCATGTTCAATTGTCACAAATCCGTTACCAGCTGTTTGGCTTAACCAAAACTATTTCTACTCACTCGAGACTGTTCAGATAGTTATACGAAGCTATTAAAGTTTTTCAACAAATTGCAACAAATGTAATTTATTCTGTTTGTAACAGCAACGCTTTAAAGTTCCAATTCGATGGAACATGGCTCAGAAATCAAAATATTCTCAGCAGGAATCGATACAGAAAAGTAGAAAATATGAAAATAAAAACATTCGCTCGCTCGTCGGCTTCTACCTACTTGAATCGCCATTCCTATTTTTCCAAAAGAAATCTAAACCTCAGCGACGTGAAAACGGTACAAGAACATTAAAACTTTCCATTTTCCTACAATAAATCCGTCAACAATGTACAATTTTTATGGCTGTAATAAGAAAATATTTTAATTGAAGTCTTATAATAATACTCTATTTTACCAAATAAAAATATATAACCTTTTTTTGTAGACAATGCTAATTATTATGTAGCATGGAATGGTATAATACGTATTTATATAGATATGATGTGAACATGTTGCTAATGAATTCATCCCAACCCAGAAGAGTCGATGAACTGTGTTTTACCTGCATATATTTATAAGAAAGTGGACCCCGATTATTAAAAACATAAATTATACCCAAGTATATTGGGTGTAAGCCGAATAAGCGGTGAACCCGCTGTAAATATGCCAAAAGAGGATTTTCTCTTTCCAATTTTCTTGTACGTGCATACAGTTAAATTACAATTTTATAAAAAATCAGAATTTATCTTACAAATACAAAGTTTTCACATTAGCTGTAGAAATTCTGTTATTATGTTGACTTGTTTTTGTAGACGACACCAAAGGAGTTCAAATTATAACTTCAATCGAATAAAAAGAGACCGAGACCACGTAGAAGCTTTGATGACATTCTGCGAAATACTTAAGTTTTATTAATGTTTTGATTCTTGAAATATTTTTTGAATTTAGCCATAAACGTAATATTCTGATCTACATAGATACTTTTTTACAAGGTGTGTTTTATACACTGTTACGGAATAGTGTAGTGAAAAGCAAAAAATAGTTAGCAGTGGCTACCATACGTGTACAGAAGAGACAAAAATAAATTAAACAAACGTGTAGGCGTTTGCACGACGTCACAGAGAAATCTTCAAAAATTATACGAATATTTTGTAATATTTTTTTGTTTAAAACGACTAGGGCCAAATATTTACATCAAAATTGTATAATTCGGTGTCATTTCGATCTAAAATTTAAAGTATGAATAATTTAAAAACAACAGTGTGGTAGAATTTAAAAAACATTTTAAATTTGAAATTAATAATTTTGTAATAAAACTATGTTTTAACGGTTTTAAGCGCGGTAATTGATTTGATTTTGGTTTTTCCGACGTTTCGGCCACTAATCAGTGGCCGAAACATACTTAACAATACTCTTTGACACTTGACATCTTTGTCTTCCGTGATCACAAATAAATTACCGCGCTTAAAACTGTTAAAACGTAGTTTTATTATGTATATAAGTCGCGAAAACTTAAGAAAATATAATAATAATTTCGTGTTTTCACAAAATCCGTTTAGTAATTTTTAAGAAGAGATATTTATATATTTAATGATTTTTTAAATGACATGCTTTATAGGATTCCGTCACTAAAAGCAGTGGATGTTCCCCAACTGCGGAACCTTTCACTGTGCATGGACTGCCAAGTACTTACCCGATATATTTAAATATTATTATAACATGTCATGTTCGAAGTGTCGAAGCTTTATTGTGATATTTTTTTGCGGGCAATTGTCATTCCTTAAGTTCTTCTTCTTTTATTGTAACACGTAAATATGTATGTACAGTCCATACAAATGGTGTTTATACTCACTCGATACCGTAAAATAGTTTTCTACATTCGTTATCAAACATATGTAAATATTAAATTTGTCATAGAAATTTTCATCTGTCCGAAACCTACAACTTTTGTTAGCTTCTTTAGCGAAACGTAAAACTTTTAGATGTGTAATAAAACATTTCTGTAGCAACACAATATCACAATCCATTCCAATTACAGGGCAAATTGCATGCAAAATTTGCAAATGGAAAGAATATACCTACATATCGGTATAATTATATTATCTTTTTGTAAAGTAGTACTAAAAGTATCTAACCATAAAACAGAGTAAAATATAAAATACATATTATATTATAACGTAAATAAACAGAACCGATAAACAAATATTATACATTTATGTATGTATACTTTGTTTGTTTGTTTCTTCTTCACGGCCTTAGGATTAAACCGATTTATATGAACTCTGTAGGTATAATATGCATTCTTTCGATAGACATATATCTCCTTCAAGACTGGCAGCACATTGGCAATACCTCTGGTATTGTTAATGCCCATAGGCGACGGTAACCCCTTTCCATCACAGTTGGACCATCAGCCTGTCTACTGTGCTTAAGCAATAAAAAAAAAAGATAATATAACTGACGAACATAGGGTACTTTTATACAGGTAAATAGAGTAATTTCGGCGGGAGCCAATCTTAACGAACCCTTAAAATCCCAGGATAACTAATTGTAATTTTGATATTCCGCCAAAGAGGTTTGTTATTGCCATAGGCAGGAAAACAGCTAAACGACGCACCTGATGGAAAGAGAACACTGTCGCGTATAGACGTTTGCAATACCTGGAGCGTAGAAAACGCTTTTCCAGCATCAAAAAAATGATATCACAGATATAACACATAGATATAATAATATCATCTGCACATCCAAAATGTTAAAATTAAACATACTTGTTTTATATATGTACATTTTTCATTAACATCCGTTGAGCATTATTGAAGCGGTTTGGGACAATGTTTCTCTTTCTTATTATTGTTATTAAATATCATTTATTATAAGTTTTGACATTATTTTGAAATCATAGGCATACACGTCAATTTTGTTAGTATATAGGTAGATTATATTTATTGGATCAGACCAATAATAATTCAGAACGATCTCCACTCAGCTGAGATGAGAATGTTGAGATGGATTTGTTGTGGTACAAAAATGGATAAGTTGAGAAATGAGCACATAAGGGGATCTTTAAAAGTTGCATCCTTGACTGTAAAATTGAGAGGAATAAGACCAAGATGGTATGGGCATGTAATGAGGAGGGATGACAGTCACGTGACAAAAATAATGTTAAATTGGAAGATTGATGGTAATATACAAGTGTAAATGTAGACCAAAAAAGAGATGGATGGATTGTGTGAAGGATGACATGATGATTTGTGGTGTGACAGAGGACGTATGTCAGAATAGACGAATACGAAGAAAAAGACATATTATGCCGACCCTAAATAATTGGGAGAAGATACAAGAAAAGAGAGAGATTATATTTATAAGAATAAATATCTAACTTTCTGTGATTAAAAAGTGTAATAGTTAGAATAAGCAGAAAATCACGTAACGATCTGAGAAGACAGCATCTCTACCAATTCTGTAGTTTCAAAGCCAGGAAAAATAGAGAAAATTTCCCAAAGTACCGTTACATTTGCCAATGATTTGATTATCTGGTCCAAACATGTCTATATATTGTTACCAGGTATCTCTGTCGGGAGGAAATAAATAGATAAACTCCAGGGATTAGGTTAACAAATCATTTATTGAATGTATTTAAAATTGAGGTAAAGAAATTTACAGATAAACATTAGTTAATTAATTTAATTAGTTAGCTACAAAGTTATGATTCACACAAAGATATACTAGTTTACAAAAATATATTCTGATGACAAATGATTTTTAAAACCTCTTAAGTAGGCACTGAAAAAGCAAGAGTAAAGACGAAAAGTTGAGGGATGAAAATATGGGGTTTTCAGGCGAGAAGACTAGTTATTTGAGAATGAAAAATAAGGGATGAAAGAGAGATTCGTACGGTACTAGATTTTAGTTCAAAATTTAGTTCAGCTTTGACAATAGGTCCTTCTAGGTTGATAAGAAATAAAGCAAAATAAATGTAAGATGCTTAGCTGGTGATCCTAACTTAGATTGGCAGGATCAGCTGCTGGATGGCTACGATTGGCAGTCCATCCAATCCATCCCATCAGTTTATTCCTTGAAGAACATAATGATGTTATTCATGGAGTAAACTGGGAGTTAATTAGACTAACTCACTGGCGCACAATACCCCGACTACCTGAAACTCGTCGACACACATGTTTGAGGCAAGTATTTATTGTCCAGCTAGGCTAAAGACGGTATTTATGTATATTAAGATATGCCTGTTGATTCCATATTTAATGTCTTCCAATCGCATTTTTTAATAACCCATTGGAGATTAACGTGAGGTTTAAAAATCTACAGTCGGAAACCAACGTCAATTCGAAAGACACGACAAATAATGAGACTAAGGCACAACGTTCATACTGCCATGTCAGGGCAGAATGAAATTGATGTAAGGATTTTATTAATTTGAAAGAATTAACTATTATGTGAGAAATATGTTTAAAGAATGTTAGGTATGTTATTTAATTGATAGTGCTTGGTTTTATAATTGTTCGCAAAAGAAGTAAAGAAATTCGGGACTATTTGTTGACGAATAGTTAAACGTTGTGTACGAGGGGGCCAGTGCACGAATTGGACGTAAATCTGTGCTTCAAAAGCGGGAATTTAAATGTGCAAAAGTGACAATTATGTTTGGAAATTACTACGTTACAATATTTTGAAAACATCTTTTCCGAACACATAAGTTTCAGTAGCTAACTCTTGATTCTATATGCAATCTACACTAAAGATACTGTAATATTGATCGATGGCTTCACGTAGTAACGTACTGCGATACATAATATTCAAGAACTAGAATATGCCCGCGACTTCGTCCACGTTTGACTTGAAATTCCCGCGGGATACCCGGGACACAAAGTATCGCAACATTTAAGAATGTAAGCTATAGTTTTATTGAAAACTGTGTCGGAATGAACAAATTTTCATGCATCCAAACAATTTCAAACCGCTCCTGGGAAAATTTCCCTGGGGATACCCGGAACACAAAGTTTCGCAACATTTACAAAGATAATTTAAGCTATCGTTTTAGTGATAACTGTGTTAGAATAAGCTAATTTTTATGCAGCCGTACAACTTCAAACCGCTCCCGGGAAAATTCCTGCGGGATTTTCTGGATAAAAAGTATCACACATTATATTATATTTAATTTACTATCGATCAGTAAAAAAACTATGTTGGAATTAGATTTTTTTAATCTGGCTATATTAAATAATTCCCAGAAAACTTCCCGGGATAAAAAGTAGCGCAGATTTTAAGTCTACGAATTTGCTGTCGACCAGCATCCCGAATGTTGAATCCTGAACGAACAGACAAAACGACAAGAAGGTGGTGGTGGTTGCCAGGTGGTAGGACATTCGCCCGCCTGGATGGCTACCACCCCTGGTCTAAAGTATGTCGCCATAACAACCTTACGTAGTGTTCCGGCATTAGTGACCAGGTTCCAGTTTCCCTTAAGAGAGCAGCAGCGCATTTGTAGCACCTTTGGTGATGCAAATGTCCATAGGCGATGGTAACCGCTTTCCATCAAGTGGGCCGTCTGCCTGTCTGCTGAACTCCTGCAATAAAAAAAAAGAAATCTAAATAAAATTGCATGGTTTATATAGTCTATTCATTTGTTGTTTTTTTTAATATCTTCAATGTACAGACACTGCATGTTTATAATTTTATAATATTATAGATTTTGCCTCGATCGCTTCAATGTTCTGAGCTTCACCTTTGGCCTTATTAAACTTCCTTCGCTTCCGTGATAGCATCATAACTGAAATGCCTTGCACTGTATAATATAATTATGCCATTAAAGACAAATACAGCTCGGCAATTTATGTAAGCCTGAATATTGGGAATCAAGCTTTAGCGACTAATTAATACGCTATATCAGGCCGTAGCTGCCATGTTTTTTGCTCGACCTTCATAATTATTAGGCAGCATCAGGCTATTCCAAGACTAATTGGTGCTTTTTACAATTTAGAGATGCATGTTTCGTGGCATGGTATCGCATGCCATGAACTGGTATCTCTCTAGAGGTGTGACCAGCAGTCGTTTATTTTTAACTAAATAGAAATAAGCTTTTTTAAAAATGTTTTGAGATCCTGGATATCTAAGACAAGTAAAACGAGACCAAACACGACGGGTCTATCTTGTTTAGTACAGGAGTTCCTATGACCACCTTCCGACTCCATCATCAGATCTGCTCCATGGTACGATATTATTACATTGTCACGCGATATACATATGTGTGCAAAATTTCAGCTCAATCGGAAACCGGGAAGTTGGTCAAATTTAACTTGCAAGATTCCACCCGAACTTACATAAATACTTACATACATAATAACATACATACATACTTACATACATACATAGGTACATCCATTGCAAGTTAAATAAAAGCTTTTAATAAAAATGAATATCAATGAAGATGTATCGAATATAATGAAAGAGAGATGCACGCTTATAAAAAAATAAAAAGGTGAGACCAATTGTTGCGTCCTTTCTTATATCGATTAATCGAAGGCAAAATTCAAAGCAGAGAGATGCAAATACTAGAGTATACGTCGCATAAAATAAAGAAAAGTATTGGTCATGTCTCATGAAGAAGTGAAATAACTGGCTTGTAATAAAGAGGGGTTAAAGGAGACTTCACTGACTTTTAAATAAAAAAAAGAAATAAAAACATTCAAATATGATCATAAAATTATTACAACTTCAACATACAACTAGGTTTTAACTTAGAAAGAGTGCACATATTTTACAAAAACATCGAGTAAACTATTCTACTTACAAGTGCAGAGTCTAGAGTATAATTAACGAGAGAGCAAGCAAGACCTTGTTTTACACAAGTTATAACTTCTATTCATCCGATAGAAAAGTTGCAGAGACGTGGGTACTACAAATATTTAACAGCACTCTACAGCCGACTGAATTAAACTTTCAATGTTTATTATTTTTACAAATAAACACCAAAGACAATTTCAAGTATGATTTCAGGATCGGTAAGAAATATTTCATTAAAAAATATTCAAATTTACATAAGACAAATTTGTAATTTAGGCTTTACTTTATCAGATTAAACAGAAAATTATTTACGTGGGAAGAAGATACATAATTACTTTCTTTGAATTTCTAAGAACTGTATTTGGTTACAGTAATAATGAAAAGACAGTAAAACATTGAGCATACATAACATATGAATCGGATTTCTCCTGTTTTCTTTGTACAGGATTCTAAAATGATTAAGAGGGTAGTTGACAGTCAAAGGTATATATATAATAGGGCCTCATGACCATGTTAGAAAAAAATTAAATAAGATCTTCTGTTTGTCTGTGTATGTCGAAATTATTTTTCTCAAAAGCTACTGGATCTATGTGAATGAAATTGTAAAATATGTCAATACAACATAATGGTGTAGTGAATACGCAAAAAATCTGAAAAGATACCGTCATAAATGTAATTATTTTTTTATTACAAATCATCATTGTAAAATAATATAATGACGTTCCTTGATTACTTTTTTATTTTAGTCAGTAGGCGAGAAGATGTTATATTCCAAATGCGTAAATAGTACACCAACTTCGACATTATACAAAACAGATATTAATAGTTTTTTGTATTGTTACGAGTTGCAGGACTCGAATTAAAATGCCGTTAGAATTACTATGGATTTTTTTAGAACTATACAAACACGTATAACACAGGTACAAATATAACTGAACACAACCAGTGCAAACGTAATGCGCGATTCAATCACACGCGCAAAGTCCGTCACTAAATAGATTACCGAATGTACATCTCTCCATTGGGCCATTGCTTTATACTGTACCGATACAATATGTCTGCCCGACCGCGTGTACCGAATTTCTTAGAATCAGTCCGACACACACCTCGCTAATGACTGCCATAAAAGATTACAATATGCAATGGGCTGTTTTCTAATCACAAATTTTAAACACAAAGTAAACAAAATAAGTCCAAATGCGGAAAGGTAATAAAGTGTGTTTTTGCAGGTTTGAATCCACTTTTGTCGGCACCTCGGTCGTAACACTATGTATAATAAGCAATAATTTAATTTGAACAAAGGAATAACAATATCTTGCACACTACAAAATTAAACACTTTCTTTTTTGGTTATTCTATTTATATTTTACTACAGTTTATTTTGTGTAATATAAATGAACCTTGAAAGCGACATTATTCTCACAAAGTAATAAGAAATATCCAGTCTCGCTTTTTTCTGAAACGTGAGTAAGGGATTGCGGAAATACGACTCTTTGGATAACAAAAAATGAAACAATATTTGGTAACTAGGTACTCTTTGTCTGATATTATCGTATAGCGATATATTTCTTACGTTTATAAAAGAAACACAGCGGCGTATATGCATATATAACGGCATATGCTCCGAAGCCGAAGCTTAAGTAAATAACTGGGAATAATATATTATTACTAGAGTTTACCTCGCGGCTGCACCACGGGTCAAAGTATAGTGCATGTCTCTTGCTTAAACAGCAGGCGTCAATACAGGTTACAGTGTATTAAATTTTTTATGTTAGTGCTATTTACCCTCGAAAGATTCACTTCATTTTATATCGCAAACTATCCCATCACCTGGGAAGAAAAGTATATATATGTGTACGGGATAGCAACAGCCGTACATTGCCGTGTCAGCGGTTTACACCGACACATGCATTTTAACATACCATTCGGATCAGTACTGGTTTAGCACGCAGCCGCAGTCGGCAAAAAACCCATTGATCTTAGAGCATAATCAAAACCGCCATCATTTTCATTGCCATAATTTAAGCAACAAACGATTAACATCTTAAAATATCGTATCATTAACATCCTATATATGAAAACCCCCTACAATATATTTTCGGTATTAAAACTACATTTAAATAAAATTACAGCTAAACAGATCCAGTACTCCTAGTAGTTTTTTCGTAAAGACTTAATAGACGGACAGATCGTGTTACTATCGCAATTTTTATAGTTGATAAATGTTTATATCTATAAAGTTGAGAAATTTCATCCTCTATTTCAACCCGTTCTAGTTTTATTTATCTATCCTCCGCCTACCTATCTATAAACTACATAAATGACAACAGTGACAAAAATGTCCAAAATTATTAAAATGACCAAAATTATCAAAATGGCAATCTATCCCATTATTTGATCCAGTAGTTTTCCGTAAATATATATATATATATATATATATATATATATATATGTGTGTGTGTGTGTGTGTGTATATACATATATGTATATATATATACTTATATAGGTACTGCGTTTCAGCCAAATCGGTCCACTAGTTTTTCCTTGAAAGAGCAACAGACAGATGGATATATTAATTTGGATTACTGAAGGAGTACGCTCTAATGGCAGTCAGCCAGTCACATTTGTTCCAGGACCGATGGCTGATTAAGCAAACGAGTTCTAAAATGGACAAAAATAATATATGATGCCCTCCGGTCCGGTGGAATGAAATTTGCGTGAGGTCTCTGGGATTTAGGTGAGGAAAACTAAGTAGGTACTGTTTGTTGTATGTGGCGCTAACTCGATATCTACGTCCAGCAGTGAACAACGAGTTGCCGGGGGATCAAGTAAGTTTGAAAATGAATCTATGTATCAGGCTGTTTGTATGTTCCTTTGTCCAATCTCAACAGCTTTAACAATAAATCTATTATAAAAAATGTAGTAGGTATTAAAATACATTTGAAAACGAGGATAGCCATAAGAACATTAATTTATTAAAATTATAATAAATTATCAATACAATGCTAATCATAAACGACACTGTATAGAAATTTTATGTTTCTGAAAGTTGGTCACGAATAGATTCCAAAAAGGCACAACTGATTACAACCGGATTTATTTTTTAATTTTCGTCTACGTTTCATTTCTACATAAAATATAATATTCTATTTCAAATATCTTCTGAAACGTAAGGAGACCCACGCAAACGAAGTCATGCGGACGTAGCTAATAAGAATAAAGATGTTTGCATTTTGATATAATAGTAGCATTTTATATAGTTTTTGATTAACGAAAGTGCGTGCTTCAGAAATACGTGATTGTTTTATAAAGTCAGTCGTAAGACAAGCCTTTTTTCGCGGTATATTATGCTGGGACATGTCCGTTGTTTGCCCAGACCTAACTCATGCCCATTGTTGAGGTCACAGAGATTGCTGACTAGAATAAATGGTTTAGGTACCTACGCAGCAATATTTAAATTGATTTAAAATCTCCATATATGTTTAATTTTAATCATTCTGTGAAACCGCCGCAATTATCTTTGTTCTTTACCAAAATAAGGTAGCTTCAAGATAAAAATTCGACATAATTTTTACGATTTTAGACGCTAATATTTCCCCATATAGATTAATATAAAATGTTATTAAGAATTATCGTTATCTTTTTGCAAAATCTGATTAGCGATGCTCCATTCGACTATTGGCTGGCTCCTATATTTTACTATTCATTTACTTGCCTTACTATTGGTAGAAATTTGACATTACTTATATGGAGCTTAAGTCAAATTGTAACCAGATAGTAAGGCCAATGGACTATTAGTAAGATATCGGAACCGGCGATATGTACCTACATTGAAAATATTTTTCCTATCCTCGGTTTAATTTATGGCAGCCATTTATATTTCTTTTGTCATTTCGCTATAGCATTATATATCGGGATATATATTGCAAAAGTCTGTTAATATCATCCGTATACTTTCCAAGAAAATAATTGTGACATTTTTTCGTCTCAAAAAGTGGAAATTTTTCAGCAATTTCATAAGTTTATACAAGGAAAACCATCTATAATCCTTAAGCTAAAATAAAATATTCCGGAAAGAAATGTTAGGAATAAACACAATTAAGACTTTTGACGTTTTAAATAATAGTAGAGTAAGCAGTGGCGGATTTACCAATAGGCTGATTACGCTGCAACTTAGGGCGGCAGGTTTTAGAGGGGCAGCAAATTTGAGGCCTAATTTTTTTATGTCTTACAGAAATTATGTATTAATTAAATTTTGAGACTTAATAAGATAATTCTTATAAGTCCACAGAAACAATACAATGTGTAATATGTTTCATCAAATAGACAATTTTTTCTACAATTTGAGTAGTTGCTTTTGGCTACGGCAGAAAAAACCCATCGATCCCGTGCTTCATTCACAATCTATTAATTACAGGACAAAAGGTTGTGTAATTAATACGAAAGTGCACAAATCATAAAATTACAGTTTCATTGACAAAAAATCTAATTAATATGATTGTGAACTAGGGGTGTAGGTCTAGGTAGATGTAGGGTTCAGTAGGGGCGACAAAATTTGAATAGCCTACAGGCGGCAAATTTTTGCATCCGCCCCTGAGTGTAAGGCCTAGTTCATTTTGTGTGACTCACGCCAGAGCCTTGGGCGTTGGCAACTGCCATAGCATTCTTACGTATTAAAATTTCCAAACGTCACTTTTAGATGTCGCCGAGACAACCCAAGTCAATCCCGTTTTCAAACTGCTCGTTTCTGTTTCTAAAGTATGTTAAACGTTATAGTAGATTGTTACACGAGAGGTGAAAGTGACACATTTAGTCACGAGATGGTTTGGCGCACGAACATAGCGAGGGCGCTAATAATTCGAGTGCCTAAATAGGCTTATCACTCGAGGCTAACACTCTGATTTTCATTTCCAATATAAAGAAAGTAAATAAAAATTGATTAGATAAGCAAACAGCTACTTCTCTAATAGGATCAGGCGTTAAATCCATATCTAAATCTGATGAAACGTCACGTATTTTTTTTTCTGTAGCATTCTACCAGCCAGTATTTGTTTGTCATTGACGATAATAACTATTTAGCTCCAATTTATGTAAATTATTTACTGATAATTAATTTATAAGTATAAAATGATGTTACAAAATTGTGGATATTTTTTACATACATAACTTCACGCCAGTTCCCTTGCGGGGTAGGCACGAACAACAGAGCGCCATTTAGGCTTATTCTTACACACCTCACTTGCTTCTTTGACATTCATAACTCTTGTCATGCACGCTCGTCTGTTCTTAAGGCTCCTAACATCACCTTCTGCTAGTACACGATCAATTTGATCATGGAAAGTGTGTCGTGGCCTTCCACGACTTCTGCATCCATCCACTTTTGCATTGTATATCTGTTTATTCATTCTTTCATCATGCATTCTTTCTACATGTCCGAACCACCGGAGCATTCCTTTCCTTACCTTCACCCCGACACTCTCTTTCAGACCAACTGTCTTTCTTACTTCGGTATTACGAACGCGGTCCGCAAGCGTCACTCCGCGGATATTTTTTAATTACAAATTATGCCGCGATTTAACAGCGACTATATCTATGGTTCAAATATTTTTCTAAATTTTTGACAACAGGGAGAATCGTGATAAAGCAGTTCCAAACGTACTTTCAGAATATGAGAAATGAAAAAAATAGTAAATATTATAAACGCTTAAAAATCATAAACCAAAGCAGGGCCTTTACAACGCTATTTGTGACAAATTGGAATTTTATCTCCTTCTACAACCGGACCATTTTAACTGAAATATTCGCTTTGTATACGTCCCAACTTGAAATACTGGCTCACGTAATTTGAATAGAATTCTACTATATTGTACTGTAAACATTTTTCAGCGGATCCTATATAGTTACATTTTCACAATAGCCACATTTATTTATGTTTGATGTGTTTTCAATAAAGCCAAAAATATTTAAAAGCTTATTTGCAAACGAATAGCTCTAGATTTGTTAGTTCCACTAAATAGCAGGTCTAGTGATGATTAATTCAAAGTCGTAATTTGCTTTAAAGGGAACACTCCTTGGCTTTTATCTGTAGTAATTAATCAAGGGAACAATTCCAGAAACGTTTATCTATGTGGGTTTGTGGAAATGTAACTTGTACTCGTTGAGTTAGTTGTGTTAATATGCTGGTAGTCGTTTTTCACGCTAACGTAACCACTACAGTAATGTATTCCAATAAAAGCAGTTCTGTCTAAGAATAAAACAACCTTTAATAAATTCGTATTACCATTATTCTTTAGTGAATGAGGATAAAAGGCGAAGATTTTTTTATCTTGATAATAACAGAGAAAGCTCTTGAAGGTCGTGACAATTTTCTGCTATTTCAATAGATACATGAACTTTGAAAGGCTTATAGTTCAAATAATGATGAGTTTGAACAACAGATGCGTCTGTTACTGTGCTCTTAATATCCGTCTTGTTGAGTAACAGTAAATCGAACAATTTAGCTGGAGTTCTGTAAGTAAGTGCCTGTGTCTAGGACAAAACAGATCCAGCGGGAACATTACACTGGGATCATTAAGCTGAAGAATGAAGATTAACTTCACAACCCAATTGACTCCCTACGTTTAGAGCTAAGCGGTTGATCCTCGAACATCAATTTACTTAATTCGTCCTGTTTGAATTACTTTTTATACTATATAATTTTTTGTCAATTATTTCGTTTGAGGAAGAAATATGTCGACGGAAGAACACACTGCTAAGATATTCGTAAGTTAGCAAGTTTATTATGAATAATGTACAAAGAACGTTAGCTAGAGTTGATTCCAGAAGCCCAGACTTATGAAAATAACATAAATCACGTTTATGAAATTTATTTTGGCAGAAACTGAACCTGAGATTTCTGCCTTCCAGTAAACTAGGCAGGTCAAGAATTAGAACACTACACTACGAAAGTATCATACTTTATTAAGTCTTTTAAATATATAATATCACAAGACCTTTCGCTTCGCTCGAGAAAATTTCAGTTTTTTATCTCATGGGAATCTTTCGTATTTCTTATAAAAATTATTTTATAGTAGATGTTCATCTTCAGTTTCTAAAGTACCTAAACATTGAAACCGAAAATTTGTTTATATACAATTAAGTAGGAAGGAAGAGTCAACTAAATATTACGTAAATTCAAACAGATTCATTATACCTCTATATTATATAGTATAGAACTGCATGATGAGCAAATCATTCGGTAATCTATAATATTATAAAATTCTACACATGCAGTGTCAGTACATTGAAGCTATTTTTAAAAAGAACAACGAATAGACTATATAAGTCACGGAGAACACAATGCATTTGTTTTAGATTTTTTATCTCTTTGTTCGGAATTCACGTAAAAACTACTAAGCCGATTTTGATGCGGTTTTCGCTGATCGACAGAAATTTTTTAGACTTAAAACTAAACTCTGCGTTACTTTTTATCCTGATAGACCCGCAGGAAAATTTCTGGGAATTATTTATAATAGCTAGATTAATAAAAACTAATTCCAATATGATTCTTCAACTGAGGGATAGCAAATTTTATGTTATACAATTTGTGATTTTTTATTTCCCGGGAATCGCGCGGGATTTTTCCGGGAGCGGTTTGTAGTTGTTCGGGTGTATAAAAATTAACTTATTCTGATACATTTTGCTCTAAAACGATAGCTTACAAACTTTTTTAAATGCTGTGGCACTTTGTATCCCGGGAAACCCGTCGGAATTTCAAGTCAAGCGTGGATGAAGTCGCGGGCATATCCTAGTTTAAAATATTATTTCACATACCGGTTCAGTTTCCATTCCCAAACAAAAACATCTCTCTTTTTAAGTAATATTTAAATCAACGAAAGCTTCTGAGAGCTACTTTTGTAGGATTTATTTGATTAACCAAAAGAACAGAAAATAAATAGCTTCAACTTAATTCTTAAAAATGTTTCAAAGGATTTTTGGATCCAATTAATATACTTTTTAGACAGTATGTTGGTTGTTAAGTTCCATCTATAATATTACAAAATTCGAAATATGTCGCGTACCTAGAAGCTATTAAAAGAAAAAAAAACAACTGGAATGCCTATATAAACGACGGAGAATACGCTGCAAATTTTTTAGATTTCTTCTCTGTTTGTTCGAGATTCACGTAAAAACTACTGGGCCGACTTCCATGCTGTTTACCGCTGATCAACAGCAAATTCTTAGAATTAAAATCTGCACTACTTTTTATCCTGTGAATCCCACGAGAATTTTCTGGGAATGACTAGATTGCAAAAAATCGTATTCTAATGTGATTTGTTTTTATTGAAAAATATCAAATTCTATGTTATAAAATGTGTGATACTTTTTATCCAGAGAATCCCGCAGGAATTTTCCCGGGAGCGGTTTGAAGTTGTTCGGTTGCATAAAAATTAGCTTATTCTGACACAGTTATCACTAAAACGATAGCTTACATTATCTTTGTAAATGTTGCGAAACTTTGTGTCCCGGGTATCCCGCGGGAATTTCTAGTCAAGCGTGGACGAAGTCGCAGGCATATTCTAGTTCTTGAATATAATGTATCGCGGTACATTAACTATGTGAAGCCATCGATCAAAAGTACACAAATTCTAAATATTGCGTTTTCGGAATCTCCTGGTACGAATTATTCCCCTGGATTGTTTTTTACATCTTTAAACGTATTGTACAAATTCGAAACATCTACAGATTCATTATAGTGTAGACAGATCTTTTAAAATTTGACTAATGTTACCACACGCATTGTATACTGAAAAACAAACGCACGTACATGGTAATTCTTTGTGCGAAATGATACTGAAATCTCAATAGTGATAGTACTTAATTAATAATTTTACAGTGTAATACAGGTATCAATTAGTAGTGTTTCCTTAAGTGCTTACATTTATAATATTTGTATGAAATCATGACCGCTAAAACTTATTCCCCTCATACATGTAATTTATCACGCCATTACATATTATAATAGTGAAATGTGGGATGTTGTTCGGTGGTGGTTTTCTTATTACGTCACACACATCTTTTCAAAGTACATATGTGTATGTGATTAATTAATATATCTGCAAGAATGTTATTATTACTTTATATATAATTCCAGGCTCGTATTCTGCACGAAAGTCTTGTCATATAAGTAATGAATCGTCAGTAGGCAGTGAAGGAAGAAAAATGTAATAATCTTAGAACGTGAATACCTACTAAAAATTATAATCGCCTGGTATATAATATTATAATATCAGCCCATTATCAATTGATACGATTCTGGTTCGAGCCAACAATTTTATCGTGGAGTGTACCTGAAACGATTGTCAAAAGTAGATGAGTGAGTTTCATACATCGCTTATTTCAATGTGAAGATTTTGTCACGATGTTTTTCTTTAACGGCAGCACGTAAAAACTAAAACAATATGCACATTAGGTCAGAACGATTGCCTAAGCGGTACATGCTTCCCAACCAAGATTTGAACCCACGCCATTGTTATAAGATGCCAATGCGTTATCACTAAGATACCAGTACTTCACCATTCATGATGAATGGCCCAGTAAAAATACTTACCTCTCTAAAAGTCCACAGGTAATTGTTCTCTGACTGACATTTTATTAAAAAAACAGTTTTTTTTAATTTAATAAATTAAAAACTTGTTTAAAACTATTTCAAATAAAAATTCTACGTATGTAATAATACTATGAATCAATACTAGTGAAATCTAGAGAACATTAATTAAGGTACAACTATAAAAACAACACAGTAGAGTAATGACATTGTAACTGCTAGTAATTTTCTTTAACAATAGCTTAAAATGTAAGGATTCCTTTTTACCTCATCGAAACCTCAGTATCAAAACATCTGATTTTTCATTTGTATGTTCATTCGAAAATTCAAATAGCGCTAAAAATAAATTAAAACCCTTTTCTGGCAATGTACACATTCGTACAAATGTTAATGTTCAAAGCTTTAGCCGTCGTATATTTTTGTAAAGCGACTCGTGTAACATGAAAAATTCATAATTAAATCCGACTTCCTCTGATTTCTCCTAAAAATACGGAGAGCAAAAAGTAAAGTTTCTAAGCCATGGAATTATAAATCTGTACTGTTACTGGAAGGTTGACCGTCCATTATTACCCCGGCCTCACTCGGGCCCTACCTATAAATTAATTTTACGAGCTACCTTTAAAAGCTTCCAACTAAAATTAAATTGCACGAAAAGAATTGCCTATAACATAGTAAATAAAGTCCTAAACTATTTTCCTTTGTTCAAAACAATTGCATAGCTTGTGTTTTATTAAATACTAGCTGACCTGGCAAACTTCGTACCGCCTCAGAATCAATAAATAAAAAAAATGAATGATAATTGCAGAATGTTTGAACTTTGGTAAAAAATGTGGTCAAAACTTAACCGGAACGAACATCAAACGTTTGACATTCAAAACCGAAAAACTTCACTTTTAAATTTAATTAGATTTCTGAACGACTTTTAAATTTAATTGATTTCTAAACGACCGGACGAACATCAAATGTTTGACGGGTAGGAATAGTTTCTAAGGGAAAGCGAAATTGTTGTTTTTACTATGTTCTAAGCATTTTATTCATATTTACTCACCTTTTGAACCTTCCCTGGACTTCCACAAATAATTCAAAACCAAAATTAGCTAAACCAGTCCAGCTGTTTGTTGTAGCAGTTGTTTTTTTACTCACTCTCGTACGTATAATTTGATCGTGTGTACTATTTTTTACTGCATGAGTTCAGCAGACAGATAGACGGTCCACCTGATGGAAAGCGGTTACCATCGCCTATGGACATCTGCAACACCAAAGGCGCTATAAATGCGCTGCTGCTTTCCTAAGGGAGACTAGAACTTGCCCTGAACTAGCTAAAGTAGACATGGTTTCCTTAAAAACTCAAAGTCTATATAATAGTGCGTTATAATCTAAAAGTCTAAAAGGATATTTATTGGCTTTTTATATTCTGATAATTAGGTTAATTTACTCGGTATACGGATTTGAAGCTTACATTGTAAAACCACGATGAAAGCACTAATGTATAATACATAGTCTACACAAATGAGTTTCTCAATGCGTCTGAAATAAGTTCCATAATTAGAGCTTTTCGGAATATCGGTATCTACGTTATGCATATTGTTTTCATAAGAAATAAATGAGAAAAAGTTTTCTAATCCAGGTTTATTTACAAAATAGTTTTAAATCTTTGTAAATGCTTTTCGCAACTATAACAAATTGTTCTCAACAAATAGTTACTGAAGGTCACTTTGAAAACAAATGCTCTACGAGAGTGGCCACGTAAGACACGAATGTCTTAAAACTTTTATGACAACGAATAAAGTGCTCCGGCTTAGGTTTACGATTGAATTCACAAAAATAAAAAAATACATATTTAGATAACCTTAAATTAGACAAAGCATTTTTTAATCAGACATCTACAGTTTCACAATACATACCAGAAGAAACGCGAAAATTGATTATGTTTGTTGTTCCTTCTTCACGTCCTTGATGTGAATGGATTTAATTATAAAAACAAATATAGTTTTTCGAAATCAGCAGTACATGATGCTGATATTAGATTGTTTAATCAAATTGTTTGTTTGGTTTGAATTTGAATTTGGTTTCGTTGGAAGGCACATAACTGAAAGGACACAGCGGTATTCAATAAAATTCAAGGTTTCAAAATTATCTTTATAAGCATCACTAAATTATTATTATTATTATTTAATCTAAATTACCGGTGCAACTCAAACTGAAAAACAGTTGTGCCAATCTAACAAAAAAAAATGAAAATGGAACCATAAACAAATCGTCCCTTCCTGACACTTTTTTGACAGAATGTATATACACATTAATGATTTGTTGAATTAAACTACTTGAGGTAATTAATATAACGTGTTAGAGGAAGAGTTAATGAGCGCTTCATAGTTTTCGAGAAGTTTATGTTGCTTCGATATATCTGACCCAATTTGCGAAAGATAACTTTATCCTGTGATCTGGAAGTGTCTGCGAAGATGGGTAATAAATCAGAGCGCAGCGTGCACTATCGGACGTTCGCCGCGCTAATTAATTCTGCAGCCGACACATTAATAACGCGCTTTAATTGCGGACGCCTTTCGGTACCAGATTCGTCTTTAACTTGTGCAATTATAAATGAAATTCAGACGAGTCGTGCACCGCTCTGCCTTTTAAGGATGATAAACCAAAATCAACGTGGTTAACAACGACATAAATTAAGGAAGCTCCCTGCAACGCTTGATAAATTACACTTGAATTCTCGCATGCTTAAATTCTAACCAGTTTAAAGTACGAAGCAATATTGCAATTAGGTACTGGGTTAGTTAGGTATAAGTTTACATTCTTATACTTTTGCAAAATCTTGACTGGTCTGGCACTGAAAATTTATAAGTACTTTAACAAGTAGGTACTGTGTTTATAATAATTTTAAATTATAACATCGTTTTTATGTCCATAAATTTATTCGGCACTAATTGTGCTGTTGCGTTCGTTCGCACAGGACTTCATGAACTTTATATTCACATTTTTCGAACCATGCTAGATATCGAAATGAAACATATACAACAGTGTAGGATAAAATTCCTAAAATTTTCGTTGAAGTCATTGAGCCGTTTCGGAACCTATTTTAGACAATAATAAAACTACGTTTTAACCGTTTTAAGGGCGGTAATTTTATTTGATTTTGGTTTTTCCGACGTTTTAGACATCTTTTTGGACAGACTGACAGATAGTGATGATAATGACAGATACACACACTCACATAAACACACATTCACAAAAACACATATTGGTGTACTTAGAATTTTGCATCTTATTTGAAGACACCGGATATAAGTAACAGGTTTTCTAATTTTTGGTAGTTGAAGCGAACTTTCGT
This sequence comes from Dendrolimus kikuchii, assembly GCA_019925095.2. Taxonomy (NCBI): domain Eukaryota; kingdom Metazoa; phylum Arthropoda; class Insecta; order Lepidoptera; family Lasiocampidae; genus Dendrolimus; species Dendrolimus kikuchii. The sequence goes on from CM034390.1 coordinate 16,306,854, forward strand.
ACCGAATTTTTATACTTTATCAGTTGCTTGTTTTCTTTTACTATTAAAATGATGTTGTATTAAATTTATTATAAACAGATCATCCCTAATTTTCTACTTAGTACATAATTAATATATATATAATACAACTAATTGCTTGATTGTTTGAACGGAATTAATGCTTTCCTGTAATAAGCATATGTCGAGATTGTTTTGCTGATTGCGTCCAGATTCCATTACGCTATTAGATTCATGCGTGTCGGTCAGTTCACATTTGGGTCAACTTTAGCTGAAGAGTCACTTGTCTGTAGTGGTGTCCTCTATTCTATAGAGCTGCTTCAACCCTCCCATAGCGTCGCTTTGAATGATTGTTTCGCTAATTCTCCGTGACTTAAACGATGAGTGTCCAACAAAGCGTTCCCCCTTTATGCACCCACTTCTCCTTTACTTATTTATGTAGGAATCTGCCCTTTGACTTTATTGCCTAATGTTGATGGTCAAGTATTCCCGAGCATAACAGACTTTGGCTGCAGTGTCCGTTTTAGGTGATTACCATTTTCTTATATGTCTAATTTACGAATATTATACCAAAACTTAAACTAATTTTCGTGTTTGACCTTGCATAATAAAATATCAAAATTAACTTTTTAACTCATAATCTTAATTAACTTGTCTAAGATTTTAATTTCGATAAGATGTTTGTATTTCTACAAAATGTTCTTCGTTAAAAGTTCTCTTTAAGTTTAATATTAAGATTAGAGTGCTTATTTACGTTACTTATAGTGACATCGAAATGTGTTTATAATAAAAAATAAGCCAAGTGAGAGTCATTTCACTCTCAATAAAAGGTTCGGTAGAAGTACAGGACGTCCGCTCTATTTATCATTTGGCTTTAGATACACATACTTCTCATAAAATACCCCATTAGAAAATAACTCATACTCCAAAAACTACTCAACCGAATCTTGTTCAAGTTAGTTCTTATTGAAAATGTTTTTTTATTAATTTAGTTCCTCAAAGTTCCAAAATTAGAGGGGATGAGATACATTATTTACTACTTGTACATCTATTTATGTATGTACATTGTGTACACGCAATAACATTTCACCTATCAGTTAGACGTATGGTGGCCACCAGTAGTTTTTAAATTTCTACTAATTATCATAAATCCAGACAAATTGAGAGAACCGACGGATGGTCATGATTATTTGAAAATAGCTACAGAACCGTAAATTGTAACAAAATCCTTAATATTGTGCTGACAACCGAGTAATATTCTTTAAAACATATGATGAAAATTTTGTTATAAATGAAATACGGCAAAAATTACATTCTTTCAGTTATACCGTAAATGTTCAAGTAAGATCAAGGTACTTATATATCTCAGGGGAGGATAGATACGGGTTTTACAAGCATTTCACAGCCTACAAAAACAGAACGCTTTGTAAAGCCTCCAGTTATGACCAAACTCACTTAACGAGCTTAAAAATTTTGAAAATACACACTCGTGACCAATTAAATGTTTTTGGACTTTTAAAAATGGCGTAATTTTATTTAGCTGTTTACAGCAGTTTTTGCAGAAATATTTTGTCATTATTACTGGCATAACCATTTGGCCAAAAGAACAGAAAAAGCCACTTCAGATGACATCAAAAGATGTTATTCTGTAACAAAACATAACGACACAATATATTTTGAGTAAACGAGAAATTTTCTTGGCATCTTGCATTATTATGCAGCATTTTGCGTTTAGGTACAACCGTAATACAACTTATGATATACCTCTGCTTACCATCTTCTTATTATATATACTACTTAGTATTTAGTTTTATTTCAACTAAGCAAAATATTTCGAATTTGATTTGTTTCATAACATAGCACCATAAAGCTATGATAGCAGTCTTTTTTTTTACGGCGGGGTAAATGCATTTCGTACATACCGGGTTCTTTGCTAGGGATTAGACCATAGTCGATTATGTGCATTCCACTAGGGGCAATCCAAACACTAATCGACCGGTTTGTGTGGAGACTCGAGATTCCAACCTACCGATCCTCAATACTCCACTAAAACCACCCTCCTCCCATGTGTCCCGCGCTTATGGCAGGAAGAGCGTAAGACTTAGAACGTAGTTACGCCCACGCTGGTCCTAGCGCATCAGTGCTTCAGAAGCAAACTCGGGAGAGGCAAACTCACTTCGTCAACAGGGGTGAAGACTACTCTGCTCCCTAAATGCTAGAGGGCCCCTGCAGCGGTATTTTCAAGGAGCGAAGTCATGCGCATATCTGCACCTCCGGGACCCCGACTGATGTCGGTACCCGCGAGACGCATGCGCACTTGTACCTCTCTCCCTATCTCGTTCTGCGGCCTCCTTTTTGAGACATTACAGCCTCGCAGAAATTGGACACACCCACCCAATGATCATCCCCCTGCAGCATGCCTTGCACCAGACTGCCGAGCGAATCGATCGGACCTACTATTGTCTCGAGTTCAAACCTCTGTGGTGCCCATGCTGTGCACTCGACTAGCGTATGAAACGCCGTGTCTTGTGCGCCACACTGGCGACATTGGGTGAAGGCAGGCAGCCCATGATATGATTCAGATACTTATCGAAGCACCCATGCCCGGTAAGTATCTGCGTCATCCTGAAGGTCAGGGTCCCATGTTTTCGCGAGAGCCATCGCAACAGGTGGGGGCGCACCGCTTCCACTGTCCCAATGCTGACCATAGGGTTTTCCAACTCTACTGACCAAGTTTGGATCATGGCCGCGGTTTCCCGCGTTCTGATCGCTTGAATCTCGGCCTGGCAGTAGACCAGGCCACGTGCGAGGGCATCCTGTCGGGAGCGCCGAACTTTGGCAATTACGTCCGCCTGGAGAGGCCAGGGCGGATCGCCTGCCAAGAGTGTCGACGCCGTCCACGACAATGTACGGTATCCACGGATGGCCCTCTCCGCCAGGACCCGCTGTGCGCGGCACAGCAGTCCTAGTGTGGCGGTGAAGTGCAGTGGACCAAACGGGTGCACCGTACAGGACCATGGTACTAAGGATGATAGCAGTCTTAATTCAATGTAAAGCAATTCAATATTCGATATCAAGAGAAAATTCTTTAATATTTTACTTTCAAATATCATTAAATAGTAGTAGTGAAAATAGAACCATTAGCTGTGAGAAAAATTATTATATTTTTAATCAAAATCAATTTTTTGTGAAACTTTCGTAATATAAGGAGGACTTTAGATTAATTTAAATAATAATAATAAATAAAATTAAACTAAACTTTAAATAATAAAACTAAAAGTTAAAAATAAATAAACTAGACTAAAGTATAAATAAATCTATACTTACAAAATAACAAATCTATAAATAAAAAATTGACTCCAAATCGCTGTCGGCGGGGAGCGTGCCTAAAATGCTGGCCGCATTTCCGCGTTGAATGGCAACGCTAATTCGTTGCCCCAGTAGTAGTTAAATCTTAATGTTTAAATTCTATGCTTTTGACAAAATAATCGATTAAACGTTCGCTATGCAGATTATAAAGGTATTATATATTATAATAATAAATAATTAAATAAAAGAATGTCATGAGAATAAAATATATAAACCAGATGTCAAAAGCCAAATGTAAATTTGAACATTTAATTAATGAAATCCTTAATGTCTTAAAAACACTTTTCCACCAGCCATTTTTAAATATTCTTTTTGCAATTCTCTTATGGATATAGATATTGAATTGAAGACTATTGTGATGATCACTCGACAGTTTCTTTGACTTAGTGTTGTAGTATTGCCGTTCACATGTTACGAGTCTAGTGGGATCTCTAAATTTTACTCTAGAACGAATGCTATCAGAATATTTATTAAACATCAATGGATTATCTTTCACAAAGCTGTCAATTTGAAATATATATTTATTTAATTTATTTGGGAAACATACAATAATTATAATTCTTACAATATAAAATACATAAATTCATACACATATCAACTAAGATTCCACTAAAATCTATCTATATATATATATAAAATTCAATTGCTTTTCGTTAGTCTCGCTAAAACTCGATAACGGCTGGACTGGTTTGGCTAATTTTGGTTTTGAATTATTTGTGGAAGTCCAGGGAAGGGTTAAAAAGTGAGTATTTATTCACCGTTGAAAATGAAAAAAATGCTTGGAATATAGTAAAAACAACAATTTAGCTTTCCCTTAGAAACTATTCCTACCTATCAACCATTTGCGGCCTTACTTATAATAATCTTGTTAAGAAACCATTAGCCATCTCTTAAGTAAGAGAATCAGAATCAGACTCTAATCAATGAATATCTTTTTTTTCACTTATAAACGTGTATTACCTGTTGTTTACCTAAGAGGAGCACAGATAAAGGAAATTTGAATGTTTAACGTAGGTTGTACGCAAAATATTGGACTAAAGAGGAATTTATGGGTAAGATTTTCACTAATCAGTTGCTGAGCAGTTTCTTTAAATTTAAGAAACGATTATAAGTAATGCCCTTGATGTTCGTCCCGTCGTTTAGAAATCAATTAAATTTAAAAGTCGTTCAAAAATCAACGTTTTTATTTATTGATTCTGAGGGGGTACGAAGTTTGCCGGGTCAGCTATATTTATTTCTTTATTTATTATGGACCATCAACAAGAGATATATCATATACATCCGTCTTAAATCTAAACAATGCTCATGCTAAATATACTCCCTATTATAGGTGGTCACATCGTGCATTATGTCATATTTTACAAGATGTCAAATAAAAAGTTAAATTTGGATAATTAACATATTATAAGATATTAATTAAAGAATATCAGGAGCCTTAAGAACAGAAGAGCTTGCATGACAAGAGTTATGAATGTCAAAGAGGCAAGTGAGGTGTGTAAGAATACGCACTCTGTTGTTCGTGCCTACCCCGCAAGGGAACTGGCGTGAAGTTATGTATGTATGTATGTAATAAAATAATAACATTAAAAAAAGGCATAAGCAAAAAATAGCGATAATTAAACATACTTAATCTGTCTGGGATATTATTTTAAAGAATGTATGAGGACTGTCATTAAATATATCGATGTTTTTAGATTTTTCAACATATGTGTTGTACAGACGTGATGTTCTAGCTATAGGTGAATATTTTCCAAGATTAGTTTTAAAACGTTTTGTCTTAAATATTGGACAGGGGTGACGAGAAGGTTTGCGAGGAACATTAAAATCAAATCGTTCTAATAGTTGAGGACTGTCTATGTCATTGTGTAATAGTTTATAAAGAAATTTAATATCAAGGACAGATCTTCTAAACTTGAGGGTTTGCATTTGAAAAAGCTTAAGCTTGTTCATATAAGATTTGCAGCTCATAGTGGCGAACAAGTCTCCTTTGAATATTTTCAATTCTGTTCTCATGAACCTCATAATGAGGTGTCCACACCTGACAACAATATTCAAGTTTACTTCTGACATAAGAGTTGTATAGTAACATTATTGTAGAAAGTTGTTTAAATTCTTTCCCCCTTCTCAAAATAAAACCTAATGACTTAAACGCAGCACTTATAATATTATTAAGGGTGTCGATTGAAACGTAGTTCACTATCAATCTGAATTCCAAGGTTTAATGTGTTTCCTAAGATAGTGTAACTATTCGGCTGTTTTATTCGTTTCCTGGTAAACTGGATATAGTGACATTTAGTTGTATTTAATAACGTACGATTATTATTACACCATAATTCTAAATTGTTTAAGTCCTGCTGTAGTAGCTCTACGTCAGACGGAGTACGAATTGATTTTGTGATTTTAAGATCATCAGCAAAAAGATAAGCTCGTGAGTGGCAAAATGACTTTGGTAAATCATTTATAAATAAGTTAAAAAAGAGTGGCCCAAGGTTGGACCCCTGGGGAACATCGGAAGTGGAAATTATGGGATCAGACTGAGAGCCATAACTACTTTAAACAGTCTATTGCTTAAATAGGACTTGCACCATTCCAAAAGTGAGCCAGATACTCCGAAAGAGTTCAATTTAGCCAGGAGAATTTTGTGGTTTACTTTGTGAAAGGCCTTCGAAAAATCTGTATATATTGCATCCACCGGAATATTACTATCCACTTCATGCATTCAATGAGGATTCAATTAGGTCGGAAACGTAATTTAACATATTGGTATTAGTAGATCTTTTAGTCATAAATCCATGTTGACATGCAGAAATAAGTCGATATGCATGATAATATAAGAATTTGTGAACTAACGATTCAAAGACATTTGACAAAGTAGATAGGATTGAAATAGGGCGATAGTTTCCAATCGATTCTTTATTTTCCAGAACAGTAACAATTCTTGCTTCCTTCCATTTACGAGGAAAAGTACCTATTTCTAGGGAAAAATTATAAATTATGTGCAGGGGTTTGGCTGTAGCGCACTTATTAAAAAATATTGGTGGGGTGGTATCTGGCCCCGCATTTTGTCCTACAACAAGTCTTTTTAACTTATAGATGATATCCTCATGGGTAACAGTAAGTTTGTGTATTTCATTGTTTAAAACTTTAGTCCTACCTAATTTATCAGAATCACCCGAATCCCTTTCAAAAACGCTAGAAAAATGGAAAGCGAATAAATTGGAAATAATCTGTCTATTATTTGATCGTATGTCATTTAAGTACATAAAAGTTGGATATTGAGATTTGGTTTTAGATAGATTTTTTATATGAGTTCAGAAATATTTGAAATTTTTACTAATCTGTAATTCTAGCGTATTGATTAAGTTACGATAACAAAATTTAATATTTTTCTCACAATCTCTTCGTAAAAACTGATATTCTAAAAGATCTAAGGGATTACAGTATTGTTTATATTTATTGTGATATTTCTGTTTTTGTTTGAGTAAGTATATAAGGTGTGGGGAGAACCAAACAGGATTTTTTTACTACGCGGCTTCCGCTTCGGTACATGTTTCTGGATAATTTCATTAAGTAAGTCATAAAATTTATCTATCATGTCGTCAATATTATTAAGGCTACATAATTCTTGAACCCATGCGACATTGTTTAAGTCATTAATTATATTGTTGTAGTCTGCTTTAAAATAATTGAATTGATTCATATTCTTATTAAGCATTTCGGTAGATTTGTCAATTGTGAAGATATGTAAGTTCATTTATATAGGAGGATGATATGGATCAATGTTGCGAAGTGGAGTAGGACTCTCAGTGACTGTTACGGAACCGTTGTTGAACAACACCAAGTCCACAATTTTGCCCTTATGATTTTTGATATGATTATATTGGTTAAGATCATTCAAATCCATAAAATCTGTCATTTGATTATTTAAGTTACAATTAAGATTAATAGTTGGTATCATAACTTTATTATTATTAGATATTGGAGCCCAAGTAATTTCGCTGAGATTGAAATATCCCACTATTATCGTATATGTACTCTCGTATTAATCAATAACTTTATTTGTATTGTTAATATATGCTTCAAGTACATTATGTTTTAGAGGAGGTGGTAAATAAACCACATACATACCTTAAATGTAAAAAAATTATTACCTGAAGATATCTGAATCGAGATCCAGAGATCTTCGCTATCGCTTTCCCATTCAGACCTTCTACATGACGTTAAGTTGTTTTTAATCCCTATTAATACACCACCTCCAATTCTAGATCCACTACGATCACGTCTGTATACATTATACCTATTGTCAAATTTTTAGCATCAAAAATTGAATCATTGAGTCTCAGTAAAAATAATAACGTCATAATTAGAACATAGTATTTGTAACCGTGTATCATTTAAGTTAGATCTAACTCTTCTTACATTCTGATAGTAACAACTAAGTAAATTGAATGGATACATTGCAATAGTTCACACACCAAATTCATGATTATGGTTTAACGAAAAAAAGATGTATTTATGATATTAATTAATCTAAACTGTCGAGTGATTCTTTGTTCTTGATAAGTTTGTAGTCTGAAGTTTCATTTCTTCGCATGTAGATACGGCCAGATTTAATCCACACAAATTTATAGTGTTTAAGTTGGACTGTTTGTCTTGCCATAGCATGAAGCATCTAAACTGTGGGTGATAAATGTTCTACTACGTAAATCGGTTTTTTATCACCTGCTATATTTGAGTGACTTGTATTTAGTTTATCATCTTTATATTTTGCTTTCTTATTGAAGCACAATACAGCGCCCAAAAAGCCATCGCGAATTCTCGGAGAACTAAATTTAACTAGAATTGAACGGGGTCATGTGCCTGTTTTGTCGATTTTAGAGGTTCTTGTACATAAATGCAAGTCACTGTCATTAAATTTATAACCAACTGTTTCAGAGATTTTTTTAATAGCAGTGACTAAGTGTTCTCATTTGTGTTCTGGAAGACATTGAATTTCTACATTACAAGCTCTGGCGTGTTGCTCAGTTTGAGTAAGCCTGCAATTTAAATCCGCTACTAGTGTTTTTAATTGTTGGTTTTCTATTTCTAGCTTATGTACGACTGTGAGTTTTTTTCCATTTCTTTTTTAAATCCTCATATTTTTGTTCAAAAAATGTAAGTGAAGTGGATATTTCATCAATTTTGTTGCTCAATTCCATTGTTTTGTTTTTAAAAAATGATATTAAAGTGGCTTGTAATTCGTTAATCGTAGAACTTACATAGAATATATATATATACGCATTTTTTCTGTACAATAATGACTTAATATTTAATAACAGCACCTTGTTTCAATAGGTATCAAAATCACAAAGTTAAAATGGCAAATGATTAATTATGCATACAGGACAATCGCGAAACAAAGTACCCTTAATCAATGTTGTATCACATTGCCTTCTAGATCTACATAAGGATGCTATTTGTATTTAAATTTTGTATGAATATTTAAAAGTTATGTTTATGACTAAATATTATACCTTTAAAAAGTTTTAACATGCATACATAGACAATGTAGAAGAGATTTACGTAACTTTTAAATTAGTCAAAGATAATGTTGATATTATACATTTAATATACATATATATGAAATATTTTAACATTAATAACTTTGTTTATAAATAAAATGATAATTGCTTCAATAAAGATATTTTCACATTGTATATTATTGCATTCTGAACTATAGTATATTTTTACAATATCAGACTTTGTGGTAATGTGAAATATTAATATGGAAGTGAATTTGTTTGGATGTTTTACTAGTGATTTTTTTGTTATCTTTATCTCTTAAATAGCCATTGGTTTGTCTCCAAAACGCTTTCAAAACGACCAGATGACAAATATTTTTTTTTTTTACCTGTGTTCATGGAGTTTGGCTTACTTGGTTGGCTTGGTCACTGGATTTATTACAGGAAAAAAGACGTGTAAATTCTAACGCATTTTATATTTTATAAAAAGAATATTATATTATGTTGTATATGTATATTTTTATATTATGTTAATTATACTATTTCCATTTCTTTATATTTTCTCGATGATAGTTCTAATTTGATAGTTGTAGTGTTGTGACCAAATAAGTAATGTAGACACAGGAACGGAGGATATCCAAAATGATGAAACGTTTTTTCTCGTATAAATTTCGTATAATTCGTTTTTTACAAATTCGTTACGCTGGTAAAATTTTAAACGTATATTAATAATGAAGTAATCAAGTATGAAGTTCGTGACGTTTTTTCTGTCACTGTTAATGTGACGTGTGACGTTTACGTATATTGTGTGGTTGTTGTTGTCGAAGGCAACTATCCAAAAGGCCAGATCCGAAATTGCGTATTGTGTCTGAATATACCGCCGGCCTTGGAAGAACCCGCTTCTTCCAAAATGTGGTCATCTCTTCACTCGTCCTCAGGATTCTCTGATTGCAGTGGAAGCGGACAAATCTTTGCAAATGATCGTCTTTTGATGCCGTTCGCAGTCCGTATATCAGCAACCCGAGATACGCTGTCGTTACCTGGGAAGACCTTGACCTTGAGTTTCCATTTGAGTGGAGGTAGATTGTCATCCTTTATCAAGACAAGAGTATCCAGAGCAATCTCGCTTTGGTTGGTCTTCCATTTGGTTCTCGTCTGCAATTCTACCACGTATTCCTTAGACCAGCGCTTCCAGAAATGTTGTCGCAGCTCTTCGATTCCGTGATAGCGTGTTAGCTGAGAAGCCGTAGCCGCCGTCAGATCTTCGCATGCAGGAGCTGCCAAAGACCGACAGATCAGGAAATGAGCTGGGGTCAGTGGAGAAAAGTCGTGTGGATCTGTGGACATAGGGGATAGAGGACGGGAATTCAGGACGGCTTCGATTTGTGTTAAAACCGTGCTGAACTCCTCGTAAGTCAACCGAGCATTACCAACTATGCGTCGCAGATGGTATTTGCAGGAGCGCACCCCCCTCTCCCACAACCCGCCACAATGAGGAGAGTAGGGAGGTATGAATTTTAATTTAATTCCATCGTTTGACAAAGAATCAACAATGACATTCGAATTTTTAGAAAAAAATGAGGAAAGTTTCTTTTCGGCACCTACAAAATTCTTCCCATTATCGGAAAGAATCATATCAGGCTTGCCTCGTCTACTCATGAAACGTTTTAAAGCGAGTAAATAATCTTTAGTAGTGAGACTAGTAACAAGTTCTAAATGAATTGCACGTGTAAGTAAACAAACGAATAAAGCAATATAACATCTACTAAGTCTAGAACCTCTACCCTTTCGATCTAGTAAATAAACTGAGCCTATATAGTCGATTCCCGTACGGATGAAAGAGAAACCGGGATCCAAACGCTCATTCGGTAAGTTACCCATTATAGGAGATAAAGTGTTACCTTTATGCCGAGTACATGTCACGCATTCGCGAACTATCTTTTTTGCTAAGTTTCTTGCACCCAGTGGCCACCAACACTTACGTATATTAGCCAGGAGAAGCAAAGGGCTCGCATGAAGTAGTCTTATATGTTCGTATCTAAACAATAGTAACGTAAATCTATGTTTACCACACAATAGAACGGGATGTTTTTTATCGTATTGAAAACTAGACGAATTACTAAGCCTACCACCGACTCTCATTATATTATGTTCATCTAAAAACACATTTAAGCCTAAATCACGTTTAGTGCCTTTAGTCTTCAATGGTAAGTTGTTTTGTAAACAATAACGCACGTCAGGGAAGGAATGCATCTATGCGATTTTAACTAATAAACGCTGCGACTCGTTCAGCTCATCGACAGATAGCAAACCGGTTTTGCATTGTGAGCGCTCACGCTTCATGCGTATGTTGTTAACGAAACGAAGTACATAGGCACAAACTCGTTTCATTTTAACAAATGATGAATATCTTTCGAAATCAAATAAGCAGTCGATTAACGTCGTAGTATTTATTTGTGTAGTTTTTCGTAAATCCGGTAAATTATTATTATTCAAATTATTATAATCGCAATTTTTATTTTTATTTATAAAATTATGATCACGTAAATAAGAGGTTCCTGACCACCACAATTGACAGTGAATAAGTGACTTAAGGTTTAAGCCTCTAGACAGAAGTCGGCAGGATTATCCTTACTATTTACTTGTAACCATACTGATTCGCCTGTCAATTCGTTTAATTCAGTTACACGATTTTGAACAAAAGTTTTTAACAAATGGGGTAACATCCGTATCCAACCCATTACGATAGTCGAATCCGTCCAAAGATAAATGTTAGTGAACGATAACTTTAGCGAATTAATTATTTTCTTACAAAGCCTAGCTCCCAGTAGGACACCACATAGCTCAAGTTGTGGGATGCTTATTGTTTTTAAAGGTGCGACCCTACTTTTAGCACATAGCAATCGAACGGTAATTTCTGAATCCAGATTATTATAAGTACGTACATATGCACATGCTCCATATACACTCTCGGATGCATCCGTGAATATGTGTAATTTTATAAATTGGGTGTTTGAACATCTAATTTGCTGAGGTATAGGTACGCAATTCGTTTGAATGAGTTTATATTTGCATAAAATGGATTTTCTTGCATTTAATTGATTAAATAATTAATTATAATATTCTATAGCTTGTATTTATTTTTGTTGTGTTTTAAAATATTATTTGAAGTTAGTAAATTGTTAATTTCCCAAAACTTATAGTGTTTTAAATCTAATGAATGACAAAAATTACATTGAACTTGGTTTATATTCGAATGTTTAGAGAAGATAGGGCCAGAAACCACCCAACCTAACTTCGTATTTAATAAAAATGGACCTGAAGGTAAACGGATTTTATCCTGTTCTAAAAGATCCCAAAATATATCAGCACCAATTAATAAATCTATGTCAGACGACACGTCGAAAGTGGGATCTGCTAGTTGTATATTCTCGGGAATATTTAAATGCTCGCATGAAATGTTTGTCATAGGTAAACTTGAAGTTATTTGAGGTAAAACTAAGCACGATATTCGTTTATTAAAATTACTTGTTTTAGAGCGCATAGAAACAACACATGATTTATTCGAATGTGTGAGGTTTTGACCCACACCCGCTATTCGTACAGTGGACTGTGTAAAATTCGTATTTAATCGTTTAGCTAATTTTTCCGAAATTAAGCTATGTTGGCTGCCGCTGTCCAACAAAGCACGGGCGACATGATATCGATTGTTTTGATCGGCTACTTCAACCAAAGCAGTTGAAAGTAACACTTGGTTAGACAAGCTCGTACTGACCGTATTATTGTTTATCGCATTGGAATAGTAAGCCGCTGAATGCATAGCCGTGAACGTAGGAGCGCATGCCGAAGTGCACACATTCGTATTGCTACTACTTTCGCTATGTTCGTCTAAATGTAATAAACTATTATGTTTTTGTTTGCATTGCTGACAAGGGCCGAATATACAATCTTCAATTGAATGCCCTGGACGCAAGCAATTGACACATAACTTATAATCGTTTACGAATTGTATTCTATCTTTAATTGACAAATTTAAAAACTTAATGCATGTAAACAACTTATGATTGTTGTTACACATAACACAGTTGCGCTTTGTATAATGTAAATTTTTGTTTTTATTCGAAAAATGTTTAGAATTGTTAGAGGTAGATACATAGCTATGAACTTGGTTATGTTTCGTTTCGTTTATATTCGATTGATACCTTGACTGTGGCTTGGAATGAGTTGCATTGATCATTTCTAACATATCTGCCCTATTTCTAAGAAAAGTAAGAAGATCTTCTAGCTTCAATCTATTTGACTGATACATAAGTGAGCCTTTGTGGTTCTCCCACTCACGATCAGTGACAGAATCCAACTTTGTGACGACTAAATATATAATTAATGTGTCCCATGACTCAGTCGGTTCGTCTAATGATTTTAGAGCACGTAAGTTTCGCAATACTGTATCTATTAACTTTCTTAATTGTAATGGCGATTCTTGTTTTATATAAGGAATATTGAATAACGATTTAATATGATTATGTACTAATAATCTATGATTATGAAACCTATTCTCCAAGAGCTCCCATGCATGAGTGTAGTTAGAAGCAGTGAACTCTAATGCACTTATAACCTGTAAGGCTGTGCCACTAAGTGAAGATCTCAAATAATGAAACTTATGAATAGCGTCAAGATCAGACCGTTTATGAATCATAGTTTCATATGAGTTTTTAAATTCTAACCAGTGATCATACGATCCATCGAAATTAGGAAGCTTGATTTCAGGTAGTTTCACATTTAAAACTTTCGTATTTTCGTTCAAAATATGATTACATTTTTCATTGTTTAAACTATCACTAGTCTCAAAACTTTCAATTAAACAAGAAGCTGATGCTGTTGTACTAAAATATAACGATTCTATAGATTCAAAGTATTCTAAATGACTAACAATATCTACTTCATGGCAATTTATTTCTATTTCACTAGCAATATTATTTAATTTCGTAAAATATTCGCTGGCGGTTTGTAATCGCAATTTCATTTCAGCTACTTGTAATTTAGATAAAAAAGCATCTTGAAATGAGTCAACGTATTTTTTGAATTGAGTTAACCGTCCTTTCAAATGACCTCTTTGTCTTTTTAATTCTGAAATATATTCATCTTTTGACTTTTTCTTAGGGGAAAGGGATAATAATTTAGAAGACTCCTCAGTCATTGTGGCGTTTTATGAGAAAACGAAATGCACTTACTTGCAAAATCACCACCTACCGACACAAAGAGTATGCCGCGCCGGCCGATTCACGCAACTGAAATCACAAAAAACACAGTTTTAACACAATTCGCGTAAAGGATGGGTAAAAGATAGGATATCCTGACCGTCGAGCGTCGTAGGTCTTGTAGTCTCGCTGTAGGTCTTGTAATCTTGTCGTCGAAAATCCAAGTCTCGTATATGTGCAGATCGCAGATGACTACTCTGCCGTATAATCCGCTTCGCTGGTGTACGATTTTTCTCTTAATCCGTCTCGCAGGAACAAAATGTAGACACAGGAACGGAGGATATCCAAAATGATGAAACGTTTTTTCTCGTATAAATTTCGTATAATTCGTTTTTTACAAATTCGTTACGCTGGTAAAATTTTAAACGTATATTAATAATGAAGTAATCAAGTATGAAGTTCGTGACGTTTTTTCTGTCACTGTTAATGTGACGTGTGACGTTTACGTATATTGTGTGGTTGTTGTTGTCGAAGGCAACTATCCAAAAGGCCAGATCCGAAATTGCGTATTGTGTCTGAATAAGTAATGATACCGATCGCATATATTTATTATGTTTTGAACAAAGAAAAATACAACAAAAACATTCAAATATATTTTTTCAAGCTGGGGTCACTCAATGGCCCACCGCCATTTTGTGTTAGTTTTAATCTGTCACTCGCAACAAGACGGTCGTGCTATATAGCCACTACATTTCTGTTCGCTGAGTTTTTTCACATTATCCATACGTTACGTTGTGTATTTTGTGTTCCTCCGTGTTGATTGCTGCCCAGCTGTCAAATATCAAAATGCCTAAAGGATCTGTTCTAAAAAGGCAGGCGAGAGAACTGGTGATCAAGGTTTGTAATTAATTTGAAGCAGAGTATCAAAATGGTGCCCCGCTATTACCAATGTCGCAAGTGCGAGAGAGTGTTGCGGCCGCATTAGGAATTAGTGGACCTACTGTTTCAAAAATTATTACCAAAGCTTACGGTACAAGCGTCATGCAGGAAAATAAGCATCGTACGCCGAAGAAAAAACGCCAACCACGTCGTTTGACATCGGTTGACGACTTCGACGCAGACGCTATTCGCCGCCATATATATGATGACTATTACTTGCGCAAAGAAATTCCAACACTTAAAAAACTTTTTGTTTCTTTACGTGAATGTGGTTTTTTCCGTGGTCCAAAATCATCATTAAGCTTGGTTTTGAAAGAAACTGGATTTTCTTATAAAAAATCGGACAAACCTAAAATATTTATGGAGCGTCACAACGTTGCTATGGCTCGCTGCGAATTTTTGATCGAAGCCAAAAAGATATCAGATTGGTCAAATGTTATTTTCACTGACGAGACTTAGTTAAATGCAAACCACACAGTATCTAAGAACTGGACTGATGACACCGCCGCTTTCACTAGTTCAGTGCCAATGGGAAAAGGTGAACGCCTTATCATATGCCATGCAGGGTCTACGAAAGGATTCGTGTCAGATGCTTCACTGACCTTTAAATCCAAGAAAATAGTGGACTACCACGAAGAAATGAACGCGGAGATTTACGAAGGATGGTTCAAAAGAAATGGTGCAATCTCTGGAAGAACCGTCGATAATTATTATGGACTACGCTGCATATCACTCCAGACATATTGATAAAATGCCGACGCAGGCCAATAAAAAACAAGAAATAATTGACTGGCTCCAACGTCATGTCGAAAATGTGGATAATACTTTATTAAAATTACAATTAGTGAATATTTTAAAAAGCCTTCCTAAAAGATATATTACCGACGAAATAGCTGCCGAATGTGGTCATTGGGTTCTTCGACTTCCGCCGTATCATTGCCAGTACAATGCTATAAAACTAATATGGGCACAAATCAGCGGACACGCCGCTCGAAACAATACCCATCCCACTTTTACGGCAAACTAGATGTTAGATTTATTAACAAATGCATGTGCGGAAGTAACCGCCGAACACTGGGATAAAATTGTGAGAAGAACCTAAAACATTATAGCGTCGGATTGGGAAATTCATGTGGCATTCGATAATATAGAAGTACAGGAACTTATAATAAATGTTGGGGAGGCTCATTGAGTGACAGTGACGATTCATCAGATTTTGATTAAAATAAATAAATAAAGAATCAACATAATATAATTACATCTTGTAATGAAATGTAATATTAGTTGATAAATTTGTACAAAATTATCCGACAATAGTTTAGTTTCTTACACTTTGTAAAAAAATATCGGGTCTGTTATTGTGTTACGTTTATCGATAGCTCCATCCCTATCAGTTTCTCCGACTCTGCTATGACCTTGTACGTGCATAAGCGTCATATTTTTATTAAATAATGTATATATAATGTAAAAAAGACGCTCGTTCAAGTTTCCACAGGAGCTGTCATCGAGAAAATAAAGAAATGGAAATAGTATAAAAAAATATTTTTGAATGTTTGCAATAGAAAATATTAAATTGAATGTAGTGTTTGACAATTTGTAGAAATTGCTTCAAGTAGAACGGATTGCTTGGATTTGGATTTGCTAGAAATGTTGAATCCAAAATGTTTTTATGTACTTACTTATAAATGTATAATATAAACATGCTTTCGATAACGGGCGCCAACACTGTTGTAATACACGAGCTAAGACGCAACATAATTATATGAATCTAACATAAATTGTTCGTGTAAGTATCTGAACATACATATATTATTATACAAATAATATATGTATTTAAAATTGTACGAAGGTTATAACCGAAAATAGATAGATAGATAACACTTTATTGTACACCATTACAGAAAACACAGAAAAACTTATAGCCTAAAAAATATTCTAAATGTGCACAATGGGCAGTTTTATCGCTAAGAAGCGATCTCTTCCAGACAACCCGTGGCAGGAATAAAACATATAATATTAGTCAAAGGTGGTAAACTTAAATATTAGAGGATATGCAGTTACTTACATATATTTTATTCATTTATAAACATATAAGTATGCAAAATATTATATAAGTAAGAATTATACTTAATAGAAATATATAAATATACCTATTGATATTACATACATAAATATATATATATATACATAAATATACGTAAAAATATCAAACATTATTTAAAATTATATTTTTGCAAGTATAAATCGCTTCGCAATACATATAATATGAAAGCTTTACTCGTGACATTTGACAAATTACGTTATGATTTTGTTGCCGAGCCCGCCGAACACTGTTATAATTTAATTTCCAACTTATGCGTTATACTATGGACAAACTTTTGCTGCCTTATACATATACTTTGAATTTATTTCTTACTGTTGATAAGAGTATAAATATATTATAATATTCTTTAAATAAAAAATCTGGAAAGGTCGGTATATTCTGGGTTTTTCCAACTGATAATTGTGTATTTATTATATGTGTATGGAGAAATGTAAAATATAAATTTCAAGTTGCTTAAAAATGCCGTTTCGTTAATAATTTGGTTAACTTAGTACTGATTCTAAAACAATTTGAATATGCAGAATGGAGTTAGTTTTCTTGCTTACTATTAAATCCGATTGAAAAATGTGCACTTTTCTTTGTTATTAAGACTACTTACTGCATCAGTATTATATTTTATCACCATTGTGTAATCATTATATTAATACGTGAAGCAAAAACTTTGTACCCCTTTTTACGAAAATTGCGCGTACGGAGGAGTATGAAATTTTGCACACTTATAGTTTATATAGAGGAGTGCAGAATACTAATGTTTTTTAAAATTATGCATAAAAATACATTAAATCAACTACACACACTACCATATATTTGACACATACACGCATATATACTCTTTTGTTTATTGTTAAAGTCAAATTAACAGTGTAGCCTTGGCGAAATCTGTGATTATAGAAGTATAGTCTGATCTGATATAATCGGTTCTGAATGACAACAGAACCTTGATAACGTTCAAACTTATAATTTAAATGAATTATGGTCGAAATTCGACTACTGGGCGTCCACTAGTAAAAATAATTTAATGTAATAAAAATACAAATGATGGGTACAACACAAAGTATTCACAGACCAAAAAAAGTAGCTTGGAGACCATTAAAATATTTTGCCCGTGTAGAAGATTGACTCTAAGGGGTTGATCAACATAAGGTGGCTATTGTAATCATTTCACTGACTATGTTTTCAAATAACAGGCTACTTGAAATTTCAAGATAAATTTTCATTTTCTTAGGTTTAGCTAATTTCGCTAGAAAAAATGATAACTAACAAAATATCGATTTTGGTGAATAATAATACTCTTAATACCAGAAAAGCACTATCTTGGTAAAATATAACATGAAACCAAAATTATTAGCTTCGGACCACGAAACATCGTTTAAAACAAAAATTAGAATTAGTATAAATCTTAGGATAAAGCGGTCGCCGTAGGCAATCGTTTTAAAATTAATGACGTGGCTGTTCACTGCGTGCTTTGGATTTGATTAGGAAGAAGTTCCTTAATAACATGAATACCTACAACAAGCTACTTTCACTCAGTTCTTCGAGTTCTTCTTGTGAGACTGTTCTAAGTTTGATGGGTACTTTAATTCTTATGCCTTCGGTGTTTTCTCTCTGATTAAGTTACTGCGGCTTTCGAAACATTGGAGTAACTGTAAGCTTCTCGCTGCGTACAGTCTAATCATTTACTAAAGTTATTGCACCCAACTTTTGAGAGCTAAAGTACAAATTTTATGACCTACAAAACATTGCTCTCTTAGAAATTCATTTTCTAAAAATAAATTGGCTTTTTTTTTATTGCAGGAGATCAGTAGACAGGCAGAGGGCCCACTTGATGGAAAGCGGTTACCATCGCCTAAGGACATTTGCAACAGCAAAGTTGCTACAAATGCGCTGCTGCTCTCTTAAGGGAAACTAGAACCTGGTCACTAATGCCGGAACACAACTCAAAGTTGTTATGGCGACATACTTTACACCAGGGGTGGTAGCCGTCCAGTCGGGCAAATGCCCTACCACCTGGCTGTGGGTTGTTAAGTCGCCTCTTAAGACAGGCCGCCCGGCCGCAGGAAATTGTATTCTTTCTCCGTTCCTGCACGGATAAAACGGATAGCTACATAATTTCTTCACTGACTTGCGATATTTTAATAATAAGATTCAACAGAATATACTATGTATATACATAATATGATTAAAATTGGTCTGGAAAAATTGTCATTCGTAAATAAATGATTCGAATAATACTTCCTTTAAATTAAAAAAAAATATATGAATTCACGAGCGTCTAGGGACCGTGTGGCATTTCAATTTTATCGGCTATCATGTCAAATTTGATTTCAAACAGATGGATGGTTATAGAATACTGTTGAATCTAAAAACAAACCCGCACATAGATTCTTGATAGTTATAGCAAAGTTTATCGTGCAAATTGTTGAGATATAGGTACAAAAACCTATATACTACATTTTAATATGTATATGCTAGTGTTCTGCACAACTATAATGTTACATTATATATCTAGTCTACATTGAATATTGTACCGTAACATTATTATGACTCTTCGATGTCTGTGGTAGTATTACTAGCTGTCTGCTTGTTTTACCGCAGTAATTTATATTTTAGCGTAGAATTATGATACCCTCCAGTCGTTAGGTATGTATCTACCTAAATCCTTTTATCTTTTAACATAACCACAGTTTCTCGAAAAATATTTTCAACGTAAGTCCTAATGCTTGCGGTACATTATTCTTCGTCACTCATAGTACTCAGCATTTGTGAGCATCATTTTTTCTCATCTTATTATCTTTAAAAGCTATTATTTGCGAGGAGTTTTTGGATCGCTTCGTTTAGAACATTTATCATTACTTTGATTTTATATTATTATGAGGCATACGGCTTTAACCTCTTTAGTAAATATAATTCTCTAAAAACTGTTTGATACACTTAAGTACAAAGTTTTTTCTTTATAATTTTGATATTGCTATTTACCTATTAGTTACTTCAAAGTGAATTGTATGCATAGAGTTCACATTTCTTTATCTATGTTATTCTAAACGTAATGTGTTTTACTGGACGTAAATATCTACAAGGTTTTTTCATATATCTCGAATCAATTCTCCCTTGTTCGTTACCGTTTATTGACGATTTTACAATTGTCAGCTTACCAGCGAAGAGAACGCCGTACACATTATTCGATGTACAGTCAACATTCCAGGGGCCCAATTTTGCTATTACTATTTCGTCAAAATAGCCGGACACTATCGTTTCAATCGTAGGTTTGCCTGTTTTCGGTATTCTGTAAAACCCAATAGCATGCCCGTGGCACGCCACTGTATCTTTATAAATAATTATAAGCGTAAATCTGCGAAATAAATGTTTAAAACCTTTGGTGATTTTTCTATATTCATTTCGGCTAACGCCGTTTCTGCTAACGGTAATACAATTATTAATACATTTTTTTTCTACTATTATTCCTTCGCAACAATATCGAGAACATATTATAGATTTAGTATAATAGGATTTTTTGACATTGTCACAATGGAATCATACTTTGAATATCTCCGCAACGCCCAAATATTGAAATAGCAGAATGGGCCCCAGGAGGTTTCTGCGCTACCAGCTTATTGGTCCTGCAATACAGTGGTTCAGCGCACTAATATTTTATCTTAGTAACTTATTAAGCCATATCGGTCGCCTTGCTTAAATTAGGGACGGATATCCTCTTTTCTAAGCATACTTGTAAAAAAATATCTACAACATGGTAAAGACAAACGTTAAAAGCAGCATTCCTTATAAACGACAGTAAATACCGTGCAGCACGCAGGGGTTCAGATGCGATTAGGGCCGACGAAAATAATGTACCCGGAAACCCGTGAAATAAAATAATATGGTGTTGTTTTCGTGTATTTCATCCCGTGTTTCGATTCCTTTTCATTTTTCTGTTTGCTTTTTAACTCTGCAGGGAATAAATCTTTCACATTATTCTATAATCTGGATTATCTCAAACAAAATCATGTTCGAAACAAATAAGATGCTGCCTTTCTTTTTGCTTGTTTTTGCACATCAATAACTTTATTAATGTTACAAGTTAAGAATATAAAAAACGGAAGAGACATACTCTAACTATAACATGTAACAAAATTTTATTTTACTTTATTACTCGATCGGAGATTTAGGTCACATTTATAATTGGAATATATTTTCTATTTTCTGAGGCGATATCAAAAAATTATTTTTGTATATGCTTTTTTATTTTATTAACAAGAAAAATGTCATGTAAGAATGTATCTGACAGACTTTATGCAACGATTCAAAGCTCGGGTATATGTATAGGTACATATTTTATCAGTCAATTCGACATTGTAATAATTAGAATAGCGAATTATTTTTCTTGAAGTGTTCATAAATACTGTAGTACTTATAAATGTACTTGTATTTAGTTTTTATGATACTTTGTAACTTTTAAGCACATTACTCGGGTAATTATGGGCTTACGGAGCGGTCGATTAATTCCGGGCCCAGGATTTAAGGACTCCCAGTACGTCCGAAACTAATCGGATATGCTTGGATTAAAAGCCAACGTGACTTATTGGAATTCTTTATCGAATAGAAATGGAGTTTTATTATTCAGGACGACGTGTCTAATTGTAATCAACCTATTTTTGAAAGAGATTTTCAAATAAATGGTAAGAGATAAAGTTTAATAAGGTTGTGTTGAGATAAAAGATTATAGAAGTGAACTTAATTATTGGTTTCCTAGACCTCTTTTACATAACAAGCTGACTTGATACTTTAGCTCCGCGTAGTCAGATGCTGAACGTATTATGCGTTGTCAGCGAGATAGTCACTACGAATGGGGCATAGGTGATATCCTAATGCTGGCTCGACACGACGGACGGCGTGTCCGCGCGTCGTGATAATTACCCGCGTCAATATGCGCTCTGTGCTCTCAGTCCGCCATTTGAATATTTCCCAGTAGGCAAAGTTTGCGGTGTACTCGTTAGAAATGCCAGATAGAGTTTTATTAATGTCCAAAATGATAACGACATGTCGCGCATTCGCGCACACCCGACAGGATTACTGACGCCCGGCGGAATTAATAACTCCCTAACTGGCGTAACCAACGACAACACGTATTTCAATTCGTATTTTAACTTTGTAAAGGTTTATGGGTATAACTTTGCTACGTTTCATTCTGTCGAGCTTCCGATTGAAATTAGCTCCGTTGTTCGTAGCTAGTTAAGCAATAAATTAATTTTAAAAAACAGGTGGGTCAATTGAAGCAAAAATGAAAATAAACAATGGCTAAAACTCATAACGCACAAGTATAGAAAAGCATAGTCCATATAAAAAATTAAATTTGAACATAGCTTTGTTTCTAAAGTTGTATATATATTGTGTGTTCATTTTTCATGGCTACGTTTAGAGGTTAGGGTAACTACTTTCCTTTAGCTGGGGCATCTGCCTGTTTGCCAGCTTAGCAATAGACATAACCTTATCTTTGTAAATATGATTTCGACATCAGACACAAACATAGGATTTTTTATGTCTTAGAATTAGTCTAGGTGATCAAGCCGCTTGGCTCTACTTAACCATTAAAAATTATTTACGTAAAGTTGTCAAAAGAATGTGTACACAAAACACATTGTGATTACGCCTTCACGTCACTGTCATCGTTTCTTCTTGTAAAGATTAATGCCATTGCAATAAAATCTCGTTTGTATGAACATCCTTAGAGAGAGGGACTGTGACAAATTGCGCAGCTCGCCGCCAAAAGTCGAGACTAACATTAGCACAAATAATTCTTTTTAACGGCGACGAACGGGCTTGAGTTGCCTTCTAATTATTCATATGTGTCCCGTTGCGATGCCTTACCAGCTCCGCCGCCTCGATGCCCTTTGAATACATAACCCCCTCGCTCCCTTATAATCACTTTGTTATTGTCGTACTCGTATATTGTTATGGTTTACTTTCTAATGTTTTCCCTTACAATGTTACTTATTTATTTTATGAGTTGCTTTGCATTATTCAAGTAAATGAATAATACAAAGGTTACGTTTCTATTATTGGACTAGATAAATAATAGATTATCATTTTACGAAAGTATCTGAGTATCGAAATTGAGGCCTCGGCTATCAGTGAAGGTCTAGATCCACAGAGGCCGACAACTGTACTTTAATGCTTTTTCAAGCTATATTTTAAGCTGTATATTAATTTAATTTCTTTATTTTAACCTCAATTTGGTAACCAGTTTAAGTATCCATATTAATGGATAATCACGATGTGCATGTTTTCCTTACAATGTTTTTTTCAATCAGCACGTAGTAATTGTTACATGCCACTACGCCATGCATATACTCGCTGAACAAGATTCGAACTCATTTCATTATAATTAGACACGTGTGTAGCTCTTAGACACGGGTGTAGCTACCACAAATTCTATTATATTTTAATAGTAATAACATCCCGTACATGATCCACTGCTATGGTTTCCTTCACTGCACGTGGTAGTTGTAACCATGGCCTCACTTGCCCGCAGCTACAAGGGGTTCATAGTGCCCGGGACTAGGACATAGAGGAAGCAAGCTGATTGACCTTAATAAAAAGTCATTAAAGAATGTCATGATTTTCCGAGATCTGACTAACGATAATTAAAATGCTAGACCAATGTGTAACGCCATATAGACTACATCTACCTGTCTTTCATCGAAAGACAGCGAAACAGATGAACGGACGGACATAACGGATGTATAAGGGTTCCGTTTTTACAAAAATGCCTAGGGCACCTTAAAATAGAAATAAATATTAAATGCTACTTTTTATTGCCGAGCACAGATTGCAAGCTGATTCTCACGGTCCGTGCCCAATATGCTTAAGAGGGACCTGATTATAACAATACGGATCAGCCAAATTAGGTTAGAAATTATTTCCCAGCTAGGATTCGAAACTATGTCTTTTGAAACGCTAGAGTTTAAGCTAACACAGTATGACTCGTCACGGCATACTTCTGTCTAATATTTGTGAAATTCAACAAAAGTATTTTGCTTCGCATAATCATAATTCACGTTTACAATTGACTCTGATTGAATCGAACAGTTTATTGAGCTAAAAATCTTGACAACCTGATTTACATGTACGCCAGTACAAATTTAATAAAAAGAATTCCATCGCAGAGCATATTTCTATAGCTTAGCTTTGTTTACACCGCGTACATTATCCTTTTTACCGTATATTCCCTGATAAACAGGCACTTTCACTAAGTTTTTAGTTTGCACAGAGGGAGTATGTTTACACAACTTTACACTTTGTATGATGTTGCGGTTCTGTTTTGTTGCCATTCTAAATATAGTATATTAGGTCGGGGAAAAAGTTTCTTCGCATTTTATATAAAAAATCAAAGGGATTTTTTATAAAGTTTATTTACATTTGACTAAAGTATGTAGGTGCCATTTTGTTAGATAACTTTTTGCCATCTTGTAGGTAGGGATGTGATCCCATTGCTATAAAAATTTTAGGGCTTCTGATCAAAAAAACAGCGACAAGTGGTTTTGGCAGTCCTCTCGTGATGTTAACCTGACACTGCCTAAGGAATTCTACAGAGACCGAAACAGGTGAAAAGTGAAGGTGCAAGGTCAGGACTATATGGCGGATGCATTAACACCTCCCAGCCAAACTCTCGTAATTTTTGCTGAGTGGCTAAAGATGTGTGAGGTCTAGGCGTTATCATGGTGAAAAACCACACCCCTTCTGTTGATTAATTCCGGCCGCTTTCTCTCAACTTTTTGCTTTAATCTCATCAGTTGTTCGCAGTGCAGTTCAGAATCAATGATCCTGCCTGGCTGTAACAGCTCATAATGAATAATGCCCTTCCAATCCCACCATACACACAGCATCACCTTGTTGCGAGTTAAACCGGGTTTCGCCACAGTCTGTGAAGCCTGACCGGCCTTTGACCACGATCTTTTTCGCACGTTCTTGTCGTACGTGATACACTTTTCATCACCAGTTATCAGCATCTTCAAAAATGGTTCGGTTTCATTACGTCGTAATAAAGAATCACAAATGAGTACACGGTTCATTAGGTTTCTTTCAGTGAGCTCATGAGGCACCCAAATATCGAGCTTTTTTGTGTACCCAGCTTTTTTCAAATGCGCCAAAACCATTTTGTGGTCAATTCCCAGTTCTCCAGCTACATCGTGACTACTAATATGCCGATCTTGCTCCACTTTTTCAAAAATGGCATCAATTTTGTCCGTAACAGGGCGACCAGAGCGACGTGCATCTTTGATATCAAAATTTCACAGATACTGCATGAGGTCCATAAACATCACAATTTTTTTTCGCGGCTTGTGTTGCATTTTTACCTTTTGTGTAGTAAAATTTTAAAATGTATCGAATTTCTTCATTAGATTCACTCATTTTAACAATAAGAATAACAAATGAAAATCACACATTATACTAATTTGAATTTGGAATTGTCTTCTTTAAAATTAAAACTTTTTAATGATACCAAAACCAGCCAGATACAAATGGTATAGCCAAAGAGATCTTATTACAAGTTCATACATACTATATGCGAAAAGACTTTTTCCCCAACCTATTATTTTATACATATTTTTGAAGTGAAACTTCTATATAGACGGTCTTACGATTTTTCGCTCATGAAAAACCGTCACGGCCGCGTGTTTTAATACTTACATTTTTAAACTCGTGATATCTTTCGAATGGGATGTCCGAATTAAATAATTCAAAAAGTTATATAAAGGTATTGAAGCAGTCTTGAATATGAAGTAATTTATTTTGATTAGGATGAATACCAAGATACAAATAAAGAGCCTTTTCTAGCAGCCGCATTTTAGTTAAATGTTTAAAATAAAAGAAAACTTATTGTGGCATAACTATAATAGATAGACATATGCTTTCGCGACACTTTTTGTAAATAATGATGTGTTCTGCAAAGTCGTAGTACATTATTTTATTCTATCATCAATAGTTTTCGCAGCGCACGCGATTTTAGGTATTTTTGAAGTGAAACTTCTATATAGACGGGGTCTTACGATTTTTCGCTCACGAAAGAGCGTCACGGCCGCGTGTTCTAATACTTACATTTTTAAACTCGTGATATATTTCGAATCGAATGTCCGAATTGAATAATTCAATAAGTTATATAAATCTATTGAAGCAATCTTGAATATGCAGTAATTTATTTTGATAAGGATGAATACTAAGATACAAATAAAGAGCTTTTTCTAGCGGAGCCATTTTAATTATTTTTTTAAAATAAAAGAACACTTATTGTGGCATAACTATAATAGTTAGACATATGCTGTCGCGACACTTTTTGTAAATAATATGTGTTCTGCAAAGTCGTAGTACATTATTTTATTCTATCATCAATAGTTTTCGCAGCGCACGCGATTTTTGGTATTTTTTTTACACCTTGGGTTACATTATTGGAGTTTTAGTAAAGATCCCTATTTTTTTTGTAAATATAATATAACCTATGTCACCTGGGGATAATGTAGCTTGCCAACAGTGAAAGAATTTTTCAAATTGGTTCAGTAGTTTCGGAGCCTCTTCAATGCAAACAAACAATCTAATCTTTTCTCTTTAGAATATTAGTATAGATATGCATATATATTTATTATAAAATGAATTAGATATTTGCATATTATAAAAAGCGCAAGATTTTGTGCTGGAAGTTGTTTAATAAAATTAGGAGCTGGGTTGCCCTAAAAAGCGCTATATCTAGCTCCGAAAGCGCTAAATTGGCAGCCCTGGTGAGCCGAGCACCGGGGAAGTCCCGTAAACGAGAAAGCGAGCGAGAGAGCGAGCGAAGATATGCCTCGTCCTCCGATGACCTCGTCCCTCTAATACCTAAAATCGCGTTGTGTACATCAGAAAGTGCGATGTTCCGAGCCGTCATTAATGGAGGAAAACTTAAGTTTGCATCGAACTATACCTCTGCTCTCCACGTGGCTGGGCATCACTGCCTCTATTTGTGGTCTGTGTAAAAAAATATTAATAAATAATTTTAGAGTAGACTATGGATGTTTTTTTGGTTCTGGATCAAATTCAGTTTTTTGATTGATAAAATAAAATATTTTTAAATAAAAAATGCATTAATTAAAATGTACCTAACCTAACCAAATCATAATGTGCAGTAAACCTGCGAAAAATCGAAATGTGCACTGGGACACATATTAGAAGTGAAACTTCAACGGACAAGTGGAAAAACGAATCGCAACGGACAAGTGGAAAAACTTCAACTGAGAAGTGACAAAATGAATCGCAACAAAATTTTAACTTGAACTTTTACTGGCAGGTTTTCAAATTGGAAAGTAGATTAACAATCTGCCCGTGAAACTTCAAGTTAAAATTTTGTTGCGATTCATTTTGTCACTTCTCAGTTGAAGTTTTTCCACCTGTCCGTTGCGATTCGTTTTTCCACTTGTTTGTTGCGATTCATTTTTCCACTTATCCGTTGCCATTTGTTTTTGTTTGTATGTTATTTTTTTCCATGCAAGTGTAAACTGTGGAATGAACTCGATCCTACGGTTTTCCTAGAGCATTGGAATAAGAGGCTCTTCCAAATAGACTTGAACATATATTTAAAGTCACAACAAGGTTAACATTAAGGGTACTGGTGCGTTGCCTACGCACCAGTACCCTTAATGTTTCAGTTATCTATGGACAACTGCAACTACTTACAGATGGATAGTATTTAGTTGCTTATTTTGAAGTGAAACTTCTTTAAAAACGTTGTGATTTGAAACTCGCTGAAACGAAAAAGCGACACTAAAAAGAGATAAACACATAAATCTATAGGACTAAGCCTGCGAAAGAATCAGATATGAGTTTTACATTGTGTAGCACAGATTAGAGATTCAATAAGACCGATGATTAAACATAGGTCCAATTTCGACCGAAATAAAACTGATAATGAGTACATTCAAGTCACCATTATTATGTTAACAACCATCTCGCCAAAACAAAGAGACACACTAGAAAAATGAACTCTATTCTAAATGTGATTAGTGTCAAATCGAGATGATTTCATACTAAACCAAAATTGTATTTCGAATTATGTATTTCAAATTGAATTACTTATTGCTAAATTTGCATTGAATGAAAAGCACCTTTCTTTCCTAATGTGAAATTAATGAAATCAATTCTGAAGACGTTTGAAACTTAAAAAAAACTCCTGATCACAGCAGTGTGATTGACGAAGAGGATGATATGTGCATAATAATATTTATTACGTTTAATCGAGGGTAAACACTGGGATTGGAAGTATCACTTATTGACTACTTACAAACATTGTTAAAACTTCTAACCCATAAGGGCAGAGATCGAATCTTTAGTATTTTTGACTGACCCACCTATGTTTTATTACTAACTCTATGGACACAGAACGATTTCACGTCGATAGATTATAATCTATCGGGAAATAATGCGTTAAATTGTAAGCAGTTTGTTCCGGTTCACAATATTTCAATAGCTCTCGAGATAGATTATAATCTAACGGTCTGTACAATTTAACCATGACATATATACTCTAATATAGCCAATTAATAACGGCGTTCATTTTAACTTTATAACTAAGTTGCATTTGGCCACAGTACCTAACTATAATATTATTTCAGATGGAACAGAGATATTAGCCGAGCCCAGCTAACTAAAGATATATTATTAACCTACAAATTTTATAAATAGTCTCAAGTTCCTGTTTCTAACCAGATATTTCAGTTCTCTTAATTAAATCAGGTTTTTCATACTTTTGTTTACATTCTTTAATACTTGATGACACTGCTTTTCAGCTTTGAGTTTTCGTTTTTACTAAATACTAACTGTCTTATTCATAGAGAGTTAGAGTAAGTTTGAACGCTTCTTTAACCACCATAAAGAACTGTTCAAACATACTTGACTATCAAATGTATCATCATCATGGAAACGCGAAGGAAGTTTCGCGGGCAGACGATAGTCTATAATATTATAATATGCTAAATATGTCGTCTCTCTACATTGAAGTTATTAAAAAAAAACACAATTGGAATAGACTATATAAACGATGGAGACACGATGATTTTTTTTAGATTTCTTGTCTGTTAGTCGGTTTTTCTGTTTGTTCGGGATTTACGTAAAAACTACTAGGCCGATTGCGATTCGATTTTCGCTGATCGTGAGCAAATTCTCACACTTAAATTCTGCGCTACCTTTTATTCCGGAATCGCACGGGAAATTTTCCGGGAACGGTTTAAAGAGGCCAGAATAAAAAAAAGCTTTCTTATTTCGATGCGATGTTTTTACTCATTGATAGCAAATTTTCTGAAATTAAATCTGTGATACTTTTTATCCTGGGGATCCCGCGAATTTTCTCAGGAGCTGGTTAAAGTTGTTAGGACGCTTACAAATTAGTTTATTTATTCTTACACGATTTTAGACACGATACATTATTTTTTAAATACAGCAATACTTTGTGTCCTGGGCATCTCACGGAAATTTTCCCGAGGGTGGTTTCTAGTGGTTAGTATGCATATAAATTAGCTTATACTAAAACACAATGCACTTTCTTTTTCAAATAAGTAAAAATAGAAAAAGTATAAATTATTTATTTGCATAACAATTAGTTGATTCAGATTCAATTGATACTAAAACGATGGTTTACGTTCTTTTCCGAATGCTTTGTTAGTTTATATTCCGGGAACCCCGCGAAAACTTCCTTGGAGTGGTTTAAAGTCGTTATACTGCATAAAAATTGGCTGATTCCGATACGATTTCACCAGAACGTTAGATTAAGCTTTTTTCAATGACTGGGGTATATTATATATATGTATAGTATGATCTCAGTATAGATCATGAGAATTCATATACGTATTAGACATTAAAATAGTATCCAAGAAACATCAATTATTCATTGCTGATAAAAAAAGGTTTATCTCGAATTCTAAATTTCTTATGTATTGAAACTCTTTAGTAGATATTTCAACAAACTCACATATACATAGAAAATATACTCACATATACATAGTGTATTATGTCAAATGAAATGTTAAAATTAAGTTAATATTGTAAAATAGCTTTGTCTGTACATTGAAGCTATTAAAAAAACCAATTGGGATCCAATTGTTTGATTGATGGAAAATTGAAACAATTAATGTTTTTTTTTTCATAAATATGTTAATTTCTATGAGGTTTTCACTATTATACAGACATTTTTTACTTAAATGCTGAAAAAGCTAATATCATGGGAATTCTAGTGTAATTTTTCAGGAAACCGGATTCACTTTTTCATGTTTTTACTCCTATACTTTAGTGACGGAAAGTTCCAAAATTTTCTTGGGAATAATGCGCCTAGATATAGCATGAAAACTATTCGTGTTACTCTTATTACAGCATAGTTTAATACTTTATGACATTTTTATACATGACCATATTGGGACTCTTGAGATTTCCCGGGATTTCCTTCCACTTCCAAACCACTAGATCAACTTTGACGCAATGTTCGCAAATCACAAGACACTGTCTGTAATTATTAGAAATCCTTAGTGAAGAAACATCTGTAGTTGAATAAGTCTTTAGTAAATTACAAATATCGGGAGTTTATGAATATATCCAGGATTCATGTATTGTCATATTAAATATTTATTCAATTTTACATATTGATAAAATAACTTTAATCTTTGCTATCTAAGTAATGAAAATGAAGTCGAAGGCAAATACTAGTTACGTTATAAAAATGAAAAAGATTTTTATAACAGTAATAATACTATTGGAATTTTGATTTAGTATGAAATCATCTCGATTTGACACTAATCACATTTAGAATAGAGTTCATTTTTCTAGTGTGTCTCTTTGTTTTGGCGAGATGGTTGTTAACATAATAATGGTGACTTGAATGTACTCATTTGCAATTATGTAATGTCTGTCGTGACGATATCTTAAGGGCTCACCAGAAGATCAGCGCTGGTTTCAACAGACCGGCATTATGCTGAGACTTTAATTTTAGTTAACAATTATACCTACACTATCTAATGTAATTTGTCCTGAATAAAATGATTTTCTTTCTTTCTTTCTAATTTCTTTGTAATAGAACTAAAGTAACTACGGAACACTAAAAAGCCAGTATCACATGATCTTGTTAACATTAAACAAAAAATAATATGTTATTTGACTAGGTAGAATCATAGCTTCAGAACTCGGTAAAGGCGGATATATTTTTTATAAGATGATAAAAGTATCAGTAGAGTTGATCGTCTTATTATATTTAATAGTTAAATATGATTAATCCGATAAATCACGACTAGGGCAATTACCGTATTGGTCATCAATCGTACTGGTTTCTTTGGAAATAGGCGAGGGAATGTTTTAAAAACTCATTTAATGGGACATCAGGACTGGTACGTTTCACAGTAATGAACAGAAGAGATGAATAGTCTCCACCGTCGACGACGACACGGCGCCACCCGATTCATCGTTGCTGAAAAAAACAACCTTAATTGAAATAGTGCACATTTTTGGCGAGATTTAATTGAAATCTTATCTTTGAAATAACCGTTTTATATTTTTCACCAGATGCAGCCATTTAATATCTTTGTACTAAGTTGAAAACGATTTGAGATTTCAATTAGGGTATTTCACGTATTCTGTCTATCCCTTGGTGTGGTCTGGTGGCCAAACTTTAGCCATTTGGCGAACAGTACTGTGTAGTTTTAGATTCAATTCCGTTTCGAACTAATTTCAAGTGCTGTGTGGGACATAATGTGTATTATGTGTTTGACTATACTATATTATCAGCCCATACACATCCCACTACTGGGATCGAGTCTCCCTATATTATAGAAACATACGAGGTTATTCAAAGCATACGAGCTTCATACATCGATAATCTCAATGCTAAGTTTTTTTCACAATTTTTATTTCGGAGCCAGCATGTGGTGATTGTAATAAAAATATCTTACATATTAATTGAAAAAGTTTGTCTTAGAGACGCATACACCCAATCAGGATTCAAATGTACTTCATTAGAATAACGCACGAGGGCCTTGACCTTCAGTCACTACGACTGCTGCTTTTGCTTTTTCTTAGGTAATTAAATAAGTGTAGGAAATGCAGGAGCGGCAGTGGTCTAGTATTTAGTATTATTTCAACATGAAAAACCTTAATATTGGTATTGACTATAAGAAAAATAAAACTAACAACGTAACAGAAACAAAGTACTAAGATATGACGTCAGACTACCTCGTACTGCATTGGCTAGGCCAATATACGAAAATTGTAAGATAAATACTTTAATAATAATTGTATAAAGCGGCTCTAAAGAATATGGCAGGGAATTTAATGAATACATCAAAGAAAAAGGTTGTGTTAATAATTTAAAGATTGACAACTGAAATATCGTTGCCAAGTTTGCACACGTCGTCACTTCACGTAACTTCTTTTCAACATCCTTCAGCTTAACTTGCGCGCTCGCAGACAAGTCCTCCCACAAAAAGAAAGGTCATGATATCAATTACAATTCTTTATGATGGAAACGGTTCTATTAGAACTAATTTTACCTGTTCCAGTTAATTAACTCGACGTCGTTAAATTGTCTATTTCCTGGCCCTGGCCGCAGGATCCCACGAGACTAATCTATGCCTCTCACCGGCTCAGTACACCGTAAATTGAAATGAGAAAC
Organism: Dendrolimus kikuchii; assembly: GCA_019925095.2. NCBI lineage: Eukaryota > Metazoa > Arthropoda > Insecta > Lepidoptera > Lasiocampidae > Dendrolimus > Dendrolimus kikuchii. The sequence goes on from CM034390.1 coordinate 16,339,629, forward strand.
TTGCATCATCGCGTAATGTTACTATAGATATATACGTACTAAGGCACTGTTGTATGTCAATAGTGGGGTTATTTGAGAATTCAGTTATTGCTAATTTGTTAGTCCACTTTAAAAAGCCCCGAGTAATACAATTATTAAGGGATAATTAGAACGTTTAATATTTTGGCGAGGTTATTTGTTATTTAAGAGCAACTCCAAGTGATACTAGCTAGTATTCATTAAATCCTCAACCAGGAAGGTTGAGGACCTTTTAAACCAGAACCTTTTAAATTGAAATCAGTAAGAAGTCATATTTATTTAATTAGACAAGGGTAAGGTATTAAAGAATCTGTGGCAGCCACCGCGATTTATGATGTCTGTCTGTATGTATGGAGTTCACGTACAAGGCAGCCAAAAATTGGATATTTGAAACATTTTACAATACATTCTAAATTAATTTACTTAAAAAAATAACATGCTTTTAAAATACCTTAACAATTTTAAAAATAATCCCATAAATATAATTCTAATTACTTACTATTTTAACAGTAATCAATAAGCTCTTTGACTCCTTGAAATTGTGACATCATTACTCTGTATACCCATACAAAATCAAGGAGATTGTGAACTTTCGTATGATGATAAAAGTATATTCTGTTCATTTGACGGTCAAGTACCCTTGTTCTGGCTGCAGTAACCATTAGAACGCTAAAATAGATATACTACTAATACACTCCTTTTCATAGCACTTTTATGCTTTCCATCTATGGTGAACAACCGCACCGTAGGTAAACAAATTCTCTGACTTGCTCTAAGTTTTAGTTTCCTATTTATATATTGCAAATTGTCAGCCTTCATCTCTTTATTACACACTAGCAGTCCCTACAGACGTTGCCTGCCTTGAAAAAAATTTAGAACCCGATTATTCAAATTAAATATAGACTATGTTACTCAGGGTTAATGTACCATTAAAAGACCCGAGGATGATGTCCAAAGACATTCCCCCTGCGTTATCAAAATAAAAAAGCATTCTAATGGTGAAATCAGTGCAGTACTTTTTAAGTTTACTCGTTACAAACATACAAAAATACTAATCTTTCCTCTTTATACTATTAGTAAAGAAGTATTTATTTTGACATTAATGACATGGTAAGTCCAACCGTCGCTTTAAGTGATAACAGATGTAAACAAGTATAAACTACAACACCCGCAGGCAAATTGGAAGAGTTCATGTCCAATGGAATGCCGGGAACGTTGTACAGAGACGTGAAAGAAGGCGATATGGCGGTATTCCGCCTCCGCACTCATACCCGCACCACTTCGTCTTACGAGTTCAACATTTTCAGCGCTTGGAATGCCCATTACGTCGCTTGTAACCCCAATTAAGACACACATATCTTTAACATCTTTATTTCTACAGCAGTACTTCTTAAACTACATCTTTAAGAAAAAAAAAAACATTACAAGTAGTTTATTTGACGTACAACAAGTTTATACTTAATATATTTTAATAATTATTATTATTTAGATTATAAGATAATTTTTATCAATTATCTTATTATATCTTATCTAAAAGCAGGTAGAAAGGCTTCCAACAACTATTGAGGTGTATAGTAAATACTGGCAAATAACACTTCTAGAAATGTATAATCCATACAAATATCATAATTTCAGAATAAAATATTTATAACTTTTCTCTTAGATGCTTAAACATAATTTCGTATAGTAAGTATTACCATTCAACTTTCAAATAATCTTCAAGCAAAAAGGCACCAGATGAAATCCGGAAACTCATAATTCTAGCCTTAGCCAAATATATATTATAGGTCTTTGACTGATTTCAAGCAGCCGTGCTTGCATAGCAACTTGAAAACTTATAATTCACTAAATCCTGTATATTTTCTGTACAAAGACACAATCTTAGCATAAAAACAATATATGTCGTTCAAGTTGGCAACTAATATTCATTTTAAACAAAATTAATTCTTGTTTCGAATAAAAGTATAATATAATATACATCATACGTCAAGTCGTAGAAAAATAACCAAAGTTATTTGTTATTTTTATGATCTTCGAGGTCCAGCAACAAACTAAACTTTATTTTATAAACAAAAATTTGCACTCCTATTTTTACGTTTCTATTATAATTCATTATTACTACACACTAACCATAAGACATTTGGCTGAAATGGAATCATGCCAATGTTCAGTAACAAGTATATTTTTACGACCGTCTAGGTTTGAACGCGAGTGAGCTATTCCAAAGTATAATATTATCCTATAGCAGGAATAACTTTTATTTTACGACTTGTGATTTTACCTATTTTGATGGATAATATTCCAGTTTTGACATACCAAGGGAATAGGGTAACAAATATTGATACTAATATTTCGTTTCCTTTCACCTTTTCATAATCATTTGGGGTCGGTATAGTATATTTTCTTTCCATATTTCTCTAGTCAGGCATACGTAAACATTTATTCTGTTTGAATGATTGTTTCTTCCTTTCTTTCTTATCGCCCTTGGGAATAAACGGATTATCACATTTAGAATATTTCTACATTCTATAACTGGAATAAATATAGGATACCTTTTATCCCACAAAAGAGAAAATAGTTTACGTACGGTATGGATCCAAACATTTGCAGGTTTCAAAATTGTGTAATCAATAAAACCTGCATTTGTACTGAATATGCTACAAAATTTCCTACTTTTCATTATTCTATTTGTATTAAATCTATGATCAGCAGTGGTTTAGTGTTCGTAGTATTACCGCCAGAAAAACTTGTGTTCGCGTTGCCATGATGACTGATTATATGTTCAGCTATTGTTCTCCAACAAAAAGATGAACATATAAAAATTCTAAAAGGTGTATTTTGGAGTCTGCTGGTCCTTATTAGCCTCTTTTATACTTAATACATTTCACGATTACAAAGCGCAATACACACCAAAACCGACCCGCAGACACAGCCTGCCGACATGACCCGACGGCCTATATAAAAAAAATCATGTCGGCAACATGCCCCCGCGCGTGCTGCCCGCCGGCATGTTGGCGGCATGTCGGCGGCTTGTGAACGCAAACACTCAATTCGGCGACACTCAAGCTGTAGTGACGTGCTGTATTTTTTTGTAGCTCACCTCGAGCCGCCGACACAATTTTCCGAATTGCAACAAGTCAAGCCGCCAACTAACCTGCCGACAAAAAGTTGCTGAAATAGGTCGGCGGCTTTGGTGTGTATTTGCGCTTAAAACAGATAGAACAGAATAAAAGAACAGAAAACAAAGTAGTATCAAAAAATTTAAAATAATTATCTTTATACCTGAAGTGCCAGAAACACGTTATATATAAGTATACAACCTCATTTTAACGCTATCTACCCAGAAATCAGTGAAACATTGAACATGGATATCCATTTGACCAATAGATCTTTTTGTCGATTTCGGGTATATCATTGATTTCATAAAATGAATGTACACTGCGGGCATACGGTCAAGGGCTTAGGACCATCGGGCGAGACCAGTCGGATATTATTCCGGGACAAACGGACCCATACATATTCATGCGCCTAGTCCAGAGGCGCGTATTAATTTGCATCCTGATCCTACACCGGCACTCGCTACATTACCCATATTCGTTTCTATGCAACGTAAAGCCTGGGACAGTCTCCGGACTCAATGGTCGTTATAATGTAGCGTAAAATCAGAACAGTTGCGCCGTCCATTTTATGTAATCTATTAAAATTTAACCTCTAATCCAGTTAATATTTTCTTAAGTTTTCGCGACTTGTATACATAATAAAACTACGTTTTAACGGTTTTAAGCGCGCTTAAAACCGTTAAAACGTAGTTTTATTCTCTAATCCAGTGTTCAAATAATTAAGAAATTAAAATATTGCAACTTTGGTCATTCGTATGTTTCCTGTAATAAATGTGATAGTGACTTTAACTTTTCTTTCTTCTCGCCTATGGGTATGAATAAAATGAAATTTGATATAATTTTGCTTATATAACTTTTACTTTAATTAACAGAGATAAGATAACAGAGATAAGATACTTTTATTTCGTAAAATGAGATAATTTTCGCAGAATAAGAATAAAATTCACTCAAACGAACCTACTCACTAATGCACCTTAGAAAGCGTAAGTGGTATCCTTTCCTCTCAAAATAAGGAGACCCGAGCTCTGCAGTAGGATGATCATGGACTGCTATTACATGTAGACATAAAAGAATCTGAACCAATTTATTAATGTGAAATTTGATATTATTTACAGTTGTGATATAAAAAGGTTGGCCAGTTATCAAATTGATTTAACGATCCGCGAGCACATTTTACCTTTTTAAAGTAAATCACAGAACAGTGATGATATCCTCTTTGTTTCTTATTGTTAATCTCAGGGTCTGTCAAGGTCAACATTGCAATTTAAATTTAAACATATATAAAAATTTAAACATTTATTCAAATATTGCCAATATTGTTTCATGTACACGTGCAAGCAAAAGACGACTTTAAGTTGACGAACCTTTTCATATAGCGACTGAACTTCATGTCTACTTTCGATACATGAGATCACTATGAGACAATTTGTAGTCTTAACAATTGGATATTTTCTTCGGTATATGTAGTAAATAATTACGAAAACAACCCAAACGAATCCGTAGGAAAAATTCAAGTATATTGTAAATTAGTTAAAAATATTGAAAATGTATAATAAATTCTAAGAGCTAACCTGAATAATTAACATCAATGTAAATAAATACGCGTATAAAGACATTAATTAAGACATTAATGCCCGTCTGTAAGTAAAATATGTGTAAAACGTCAACTGACAAATAAAGTAAAAGTTTTGAGAAGAAAATTGGAATACCGTCTGATAAGAATGCTAAAGAATGATAAGATGCTACTATACATAATTCAAGTATGAGGATTTGTTTTGTTGAAGAATATAATAAAGATAGAAGAACGCTTTCTGTCCTACATCGACGTAGTCAACTATTGTAGTTGTCACGTCTTTAGTAATACATACATACATACATACATACATAACTTCACGCCAGTTCCCTTGCGGGGTAGGCACGTAGTACGCCCACGCTAATCCTAGCGCATCAGTGCTTGAGAATGCCCCGGAAAAGGCAAACTCACTTCGTCAACAGGGGTGAAGACTCCTCTGCTCCCTAGATGCTAGAGGGCCACTCTAACTGATGGCAGCTGATTCTCACGTCTGTGTTTTAAAGGCCCCGAGTTTTCATGTGCCTTTTTAGCAGATTTTTATATCAACGTACCACCCGTTTCTGCAATGCCCATTCTATATATATATATATATATAAATAAATAGCTGTATCCAAAATTGGTTTAAACGAGTACTACACAACTTTAAATACAATATCCATGCAACAGAAATTTCGACTATGCCTCAATTATTAATACCGCTACGGTTATGTCGCAGCAAATAATTCAAACACGTTAGTTAACCTTGGAGCGTAATCATGATCTGAATTCAGTTCTCGAATATCAAAATGACATTTCTGTTGTAACGTTTTGCACCTATTTGGGAGATTACTATAGAGTTCATTCAATTGTTTATCATATTTCTTCGTAAACTAGTTATATTGGAACCGTCGAATTAAACCGTTAATTCTTGCATGTACAGAACAAGCTACAATTTAACTGCATAAATTTCCATTATCAACTGTTTGTTCTCTCATATTGTTTATTGCATATATACATAATATCAATTTATAATAAAACATTCTAATTGTACTAATAACACCCATCATGCTCCGCCTTCAACTGGAATAATGTTAAAGTTATTGACTGTAGCCAAATGCGTCTTATTTATTGCGTTAAAAATAAAGCCGTTAACGAATAGCTAACAAATATATTGGTTTATATGATGGCGCAAGCGGGAGCCTGGATAAAGAGATGGAAAGGACTTACAGGATAAGGTCGCCGCACCAGACACGCTACGAACGATGCGGGTTTCGCAGCGGCAGGCACTTCTTCCTCGTGATCCTATCTTCTCGTCTTGCGGTTTCTTCGATTAGTGGATCAGCTGAAACGGTACAGCGTGCACCTTCCAGCGCGCGGGTTGATAAAAGCGGGTGTAAAAGGCGGCACAACACACAAAACGCGCCGAGGTTTGTGCGGAAGCAGCGGTCGGACGCAGACTATGTCACATTGCATAGTGACAGATGCGGCGAAAGAAAAAAAGGAAACAAAGAGGCGGTGACCAAATAGGTCGGCGTTAACAATATACAATGTCAATATTTGACGTCATTAACACGTTATAGCAATATCGCATCACAACAGACGCATTAAACTCATCGCTATATCTGCGTGAAATGTTCAATAACTACAACATTATCCCAGATGAAACAGTAGCGTAAGAATAACATAATAATACAGGGAAAAAATATTTTTAAACCTTCTGATTTTTGTACGTCGTATATTCAAATTCTTGTCATTTTTTTGTAGAAAATTGAACGCTGTACCAAAAAGGTCTGAATTTACTTTTTAATAATCATCTCAGTCCAAAGTTGTTGAAGGTGAACAATTATTGTCAATTTAGCCGATTATGGAAAGAATTTACATTTCACAATTTACTCTACTAAAAGCTAAACTTTTAAGACTAATGAACCCAATAAATTATCTATGATGCCGTTAGTATAATAATAGACTCACTTATTCACATTTGTATTTAATGTGATGAGAATTGTCATTATCATTATTATATGGTATACTCAAACCCAAGTTAAACAACGGCAAAGATTTAATACCGCTGCTTCCAGAAACCATGAACCATTATTAATTTCCATTTAACATAATGTCTAAAATTCAAACCCCCGTAATAAATTTCCATTCTAACAATGCATTACGAACACAAAAGACACTGCTCGAATTGAAAACTTCTAAATAAGTATATTATCTGGACATTGTGAAATGTTTTTCGCTGTGGAGCTGAATAGTTGGAGCCAACTATTGATGTTGTACGTAATTTCTTCAAAGTACGCTGCGCCAGCATCAAATAGACTTCGACAGAAACTAATTAAAAGCGAACATCGTGCAATCTGGCAAACTTGCACGGACCTTAATACGCTTTGAAAAGCAAACGACGAAAGGCACTGACTCGCTACAGAGGCTTATAACATAGAATTTAAATAAATAGTTGCAAATCATGATGAGGTTCTCTAACAATGTTACATATCCTATCGTATATGTTGTAGCTTATAAGCCTTCATCAAAATTGCAATTACATCTTCTGCAAAAAATGATTCTCAAACAAGGTATTTTGCTAAAACTGTAAAAAGCATTTAAGCGAAACTTCTTCAAGCTAGTCAATAAAATTCATTATTAGTTAAAAAAAATGTTTTGGCACCGGTAGGTATCTACAGATAGTTTTAAACTTACACATGACAAGTTACATTAAACTGGCTATACCTATGAATATGCAAAAGAAGTAACAAAATAAAGGTCAGACTACAAACATAAAAGCAGTGTATTGTATGTGTTGAGAAGCTGTTGTCACCAATCACAATGGCCCTCGTACACCATACTCGCCGTCAGTACACAAACAATGGTCAAAGCCATTGACCAATCTACTGGGGACCTATGCATGCACACAGCCTGAAATCAAGCACAATCATCATTAGGTACTACCAACGTTAAATACCCGGTGCATCCTAAGCTTATTTGGGAGCAGACGCGGTGGTGCGATTTTTTTCCCAATTATAATAATATATGTTTTCTTTTGTGACCGTAGCGATTTTGGCGAAATCGGAACCGTTAGGTGGTGATCCCTCACAATCAACGTAGCCGCGTATGGTATGATTCTGTGCGCGACCGACGAAAACTTAATATGCATACGCATCCTACAGAATTTGTAAAAGACCACAGCCTTAAAAAAGTTGTCACGTCCGTCAGTCCCTTTATGTATTTACGTCACAGTATTTTAGTTCAGTATTTGTTAAGAAAATTTACTGCGACTTACATACATAGCAGTATAAAAATAAACCTTCGTGCTTAATTTAATCAATATAGACTAGTACAATTTTATTTCTGCATAGGATCAAAATTATTTTAAAAATTAAACTAAACTATAAAATAGGAACCTAAAATTAAATACTAAAACTAAATAAAAAAGGAGAGCAAACCACTGTCACTTACCGGGAACGTTCCCAAAAGGCTGACAGCGTTACCACGCTGAATAGCAATGCTAGTAATATAGACTAGTTAAATTATTATTAATCTATATGGGCGAATTTAGCAAGAAGTTACATTTACAATGATGTAATGAAATGTAGCTTCAACACGTGTGTGTAACTGAGGGGGAAAATTCAGTGGGCTTATGTTTGTCGTGTCTTTAGATACCTTCGAAAATCATAACAAAGTTTCTTAGGGGCTTGTTTGTATATCCGCAGGTAGTTAGGTAATCGCTATTAAAGTTAGAAAAGTGGTTGCCCCATCTAACTTTTGAACTATGGAGAAAACTTTCTGGTTTAAAATTCTTTTAAAGAAAAGATGTTTAAAAAAGAATCATCGGGTAGTTTTTGAGATATAAAGTATTTTCGTTTATTTGTTTTTTTTTGGTTTCGTAACTAAATGAGAAAAACAGTGGACAATTTTATAACGTGAAAGACGAAACAGTAGTAGAGGATGCATAGTAATTTCATTTAGTTCAGTGGTAGCTTTTGCAAAATGTTATTTTGATGATCTTTTGCTAAAATTACATTCAATATCATAACACACATGATATAAGCAGCCTTGCATTAAACTGGTACTATTGCGTATGTAAAATGTCCCATACTAGAATTATACTATATTCTTGTAATTACAAGAATATTTAAAATAATAAAAACGGAATTCAAATATTTCTTGCCCAGCTTACTAACAAACTATATATTATACTTTCTTCCATGCAAACATGCAACAATAATACTAGAAATCAGATCACCAGTCAAAAATTGAACTAAAAATATCCCAAATGACAAGATGATGTCACGGGTAAATTTTGTCTAGTTTTTTAACGTTTCATTCTTTAAGACATATTTTTTATACCATATAAGAAACATAAAAATGTTTAAAGGTTCAATGATTCGGCATTAAAAAAAAAATTTAATGGTCATTCAATCGTCATTTAACTGTTGTCCATTGTTGGTCGTAGGCCTAGCCAGGCTTTCATCAGATATCGCAGTCCTCGATTTTCGTCATCCAGTTCCCATCATGCAGACTAAATCACGCAAATGAAATGAAATTTAATTGCTTCTGACATGTTACATTGATAATCAAGTCTTAAATTATAATTAGTTCAACATGCCATTATACATAAGTGTGCAAATATTAAATTGCCTTAGTCTACTAATAAATATAATAAAAATGAGATGACTGTGGAAATAGTGATAAAAAAACAACAAACCAGTGATGATCAACAAAACACATAATAATAATTCCAAATATTCCATAAAGTCATGTAGCCTACTTGTTAAACACTTCTTTAAATATTAATTTGTTGTGGTCTGTAATTATTTTTATTATAAAAGAAAACTGCACGTGCGTGATATAATGACGATTTTAATAGGCGAAAAAATACAGATAAAAAAAACAAAAGAACATCTATGTTCTAAATTCAAAATTTTTGTATAGTTGATGGCCAGTATTATGCTGCACCAAATGAATGAAAACTTTTTGTTGAAGATTCCAACACTAATAATGTATGTACTTTCCAATTAAAATAATCATTCACAAAGTAAGACTACAATACCACTAAACTATCACCCAAACCCATATTATTTGCATCAATATGGGTACATCATAAAATCTTAAAAATATTTTCCTACATATAAATAAAATTCCACGTTGTTAACTTCTCAGTGTGTAAAATTTCGGATACATTTTCTTTTTATGATCATTATTGGTTTAAGAACCATTTTAACTGTAACCGAGTTCTAAATATGTTAAGGGAACTGATACCTTTAGATTTAAATTACAAATAAAAAGTTGCAAAGATTATAAAAGGTAGGTAACACTTTATTGCTCACCAACATAAACAAATACAAAAACAAAATGCATAATTACAACACTTCTTGGCAAAACAACAGGCGGCCTTATCGCTAAAAGCGATCTCTTCCAGGCTACCTAGCTTAAAAGAAATTCTTAACTAATCTGGCGATGTAGGTGGAGCAGAAAAAAGATAGGACTGTACAATTTAAATATACATACTTACACTAATTTATAAATGTAATACATATATACATATAATAGTATAATATATAATAGTATAATACATATACAAAATAATCTAAATAAATATATTTGTTAACATTATATACGACAAGCATTTTATATATTACAATAGATAAATAATATAAATGTTTAATATATTAGACATATTTATTTAAAGACAGATAGTACTTTCTAAGTGAGTTCCGAAATGTAGGTATAAAAGCAGGTAGGTAAAAGATATTATATAAGATAGAAATATGAGTATGGATTTGCTGGAATCGTTAAAATTTCGTTAACACATTACATTACGCTTCAGAGAATAAATAGTAAATGAAACAAGGAAAGTTGGAAGGTATATCCGAATTGTTTTCTAGGCAGCGCAATCAAGCTTTACGCGAGAGGCTTGTTTCCGCGAGTCACATTGTTTCAAAGACCTTTGCTCCAGCTCTTTACAAATTCACCGTTGTTTTTTTATCGTTTTATTAGTTTTGTTTTTGAAGTTTTCTTTGGGAGTTTTCTTTTGATTTTTTATATCTTGATGATATGCGGCTTGTTCTTGTCATATTGTTTTGTTGTGAAGACGTCTGAAACATAAAACAATAATAATTGGTTCGAAAATATGCCTAGAATAACTTAGACTTGCTCATTTAAACTTTTCTTTTGACAAACGAAGTTATTTATTTGACTAAAAAATCGAATTAAACACAATTATGACGCAGTGTAATAATGTGTTTCCGCCGAATATATATTCGATATTTGCGCAAATGAAATTGCGAGAAAATCTCTATCATACTTCCACTTAATTTAAAAAAATGCTTCAATCTAATGCAGGGTAAACTATATCTTTGTTGGCACCCCAGTACTAGCACCCTATTATTTCAATCAAAACATTAAAAAATCTTTTTTTGTAGCCAAGTAATGATACTGTGATTGTATTGCGTCAAAATAGAAAACATCAAGATTTTTCATATCAACAACAATGGTGTAGTTTACCCTAATTGGAAAAGAATTCATTCTAATAATAATTTACATACAGTCCCTGGATACCTTTTGATATATCCATAATATGGATTAATCCAATCGCCCGAAGCAGCCTGATAGCGTTAACACGAAAACATACAACATGCATTGTAGGATGTGCGATTTCACGGTTTGGGAGTCCGGTGTCAGTTATCGAGATAATTCGTATAATATGAAACCAAACGATTGTTTCCACATCGCTAGACAATAAGCGAAAATGGGGCCTCATGTTTTAACAACTAGCTGTGCCCGCAACTTTGGTCGCACGGGATTTGGTGTTTATATTCATATCTTGTGAACCCTATTTTACGGAATGACATATACACGGATATATTAGATAAAATTACTATTTTAATTCTTAAAAATTTCATTAAAATCTGTTAAGCCATTTTGGACTTTATTCGAAACAAACTTTTAGACAGACCGACGAACAACACTTCTATAAACAGGCATTTATGATTAGGTATTGTATAAATAGCAGTTGCTACTCAAGTTTTGATATTTATTTTAAAACTAGCTGTGCCCGCTACGTCGTCCGCGTGGAATTTGCTTTCAGAACCCTCCGATTTTGAAATATTCTTCATTGGTGCTCCGCTCCTATTGGTTTTAGCGTGATGATATATAGCCTATAGCCTTCCTCGATAAATGGGCTATCCAACACTGAAAGAATTTTTCAAATTTGACCACTAGTTCCTGAGATTAGCGCGTTCAATCAAACAATATATTAGTGTATTTGGCTACAACACTAATACTTACATTTTAAATATCGCGATATCTTTTGAATGAAACGTCCGAATTGAATAATTCAAAAAGTTCTTGGTATTGAATTCGTCTTGAATATCGAGTAATTTATTTTGATAAGGATTAATGCCAAGGTACAAAATAAAGAGTTTTTGAAGCGACGGCATTTTAATTATTTAAAAAAATAAAAGAAAACACTTATTGTGAGATAACTACAATAGTTAGACATATGGTTACGCAATATTTTTTGTAGACAATTATATATTCTGCAAAGTGGTAGTACATTGTTTTGTTCTATAATCAATAGTTTTCGCAGCGCACGCCGTGTAAGGATTTTTTCGGGTCATTTTTTTACACCTTGGGTTACATTATTGGACTTTTAGTAAGGATCCCTAATTTTTTTGAAAATATAATATAGCCTTCCTCGATAAATGTACTATTCAACACTGAAAGAATTTTTCAAATCGGACCAGCGGTTCCTGAGATTAGCGCGTTTAAACAAACAAACAAATTCTTCAGCTTTATAATATTAGTATAGATTAGATACTTCAATAAAAAATAGCATGAAGTCTACTTCACTGTCTATGATTTATAAAATGTAATAATAATATCAGCCAATAAACCTCCCACTGTTGCGCTCGGAATTGCCTATTTTACCAAAACGTACTTACTGTACCATAGATTTCACCAAGTAAAAGCGGCATAAGCGTAGCGGTGGCATACGGTAACTTAAATATGACTAAATGAAGCAGTTTCTGCAGGTATTACTCAGATAAAACAATAAGCATAGTCAGCATTTAATCCGTCGCTTTGCACAGATAATCGCGCTTATCTCAGAGCGGCACTTGAAATTTTCGTGTTTTTGGTAGGGAAATACATACTTATAATTCTTATATCAATAAGTTCGAAATATCTTTTTGTGTTAGATCTTTTATTAGGGTTCCAATAGTTAAAGGATATGACGAACCATAGGTAAGACACTTAGACTATATATGTATTAATCATCTATGGCATCTTGCCAAAAGATATGATATTTGTCACACATAAACTTGTCATACAATAGTGTAAAAACGAAAATATTTTTGAACATTCTAAAGAGTTCCAATAGATTTTTAATTTTTTTTACGTTAGGCAATACATCAAATAACTTTTCAAATGAAAACTTTCAGCTTAGTAAATACACATACATACATAACTTCACGCCAGTTCCCTTGCGGGGTAGGCACGAACAACAGAGCGCCATTTAGGCCCATTCTTACACACCTCACTTGCTTCTTTGACATTCATAACTCTTGTCATGCACACTCGTCTGTTCTTAAGGCTCCTGACATCACCCTCCGCTAGTACACGATCAATTTGATCATGGAAGGTGTGTCGTGGCCTTCCACGACTTCTGCATCCATCCACTTTTGCATTGTATATCTGTTTAGTCATTCTTTCATCATGCATTCTTTCCACATGCCCGAACCACCGGAGCATTCCTTTCCTCACCTTCACCCCGACACTTTCTTTCAGACCAGCTTAGTAAATCCCTTTCTAAATAATAATACCCCTTGTTAACGCTCACACAGATACTTCAATGGCCACACTAATTCAGTAACGTATCTCAACGCCTTCTCTCCTTTGAAGGTTGCTCTCATGGCGGAAGTAGTAGGTGATTATTCCATGACTTCCGTATACCTATAACCTAACATTTTAATATCATTATGATTGTAAAAAGAAATATACTTTAACCACACGTCTATAATAATCCAGAATCCCTAAAGCACAATAAAACAGCGACGATGTGCGAAGTGGGTTTTCGAGACAAGAATAATTTCACACACTTAATTTTGGATGACATGAGATAGGTAACGGTAAATGCCTCCCTTTAGACGGGGCTAAATTTGCTGATACAGAATAAAAATGGTTCGACTGTTACTTATTTTCTCTCTCTAAAATATTGGATCGTATGATTCTCATTTTCCACAAAGACTTACAATAAAGTTACATTAATCGATTTTCATTTTTAGCAGCTGTTTAGTTTTAACTATGGTTAATACAGATTTACGGGGCTAAGTTAAGGGTGGTCCAATGCAGCTAGGATATGGTTATGTTAGATCAAAGCTATCGTTCTACGATCAGGGCTTAGGAAATAAGAGGAATATTGGAGTGGTTTTAATGAATTGACAGAGTTTCAAGTCTCATTTTACTTTACTGTTGTCTCCGAGCAGTAGGGTGCCTTGTAAATACACTTTGACAAAAAAATCCTGCCGACGTCTGAACAAGCTGGGATTGCGGCGTCAGCACTGTCCCATACCGTGGGTTAAAACGTGGTGAAAGGAATTCAGGGGCATTTTAGTAGTCAGTCTTTGTTAAGTTTTTGTTCTTATCATATTAAGTGTTATCAAACTGCCTGATAGTTTATGTTTGTCTTAGATTAACCCTCTGTCTTCAAGTTCTTATGTCTATTTGTAGAATCTTTATGAATTATTACTTTTTGTTGTGTGGACGTGATTATGTATTAAACTTAACTCAGAAACTAATATTATAAAACGAAATCAAAATGTTTATTGTAAAAAGAAATTAATATAGTATAACTAAAGATAAAAGAATATTATTCAACTGTCGTATATGTGAGCTGACAAAAAGTGAACACTCACTGTAGGTACTCAGTTCATATTAGAAAAGATGCTAAAGAAATTATTTTGCTATTCATGAATTCAATTTATCTTTTAGTATATTATTACTATCATTCGCACGAGGAGGCCGATTTAGTTAATGTTATGAATAATTCTTATATTATGAATAAATGATGTACTTAATCGAGATTGCATTATTTATTCACCGTATTTAATACATTTTCAGACGAATATATCCGATAGCTAAATAATTATTAAAAATATAGTGAAAGGATACAAACATGTTTGTTTATAAGAACAAACGTTTCTGCGAACGTGAATTATTCAATGCTTAGAGTTCACTGAGTACTTTTCTGCGTGAATGCATTCATTGTATTCTTATGTTCGTAAGAAAATCACCACAATAATAAAATTAAGAGGCTTACAGATCTCTATGACAGACATAAAATACGACTCTTTTATAGAATAATTCCACGCGGTTTTTCACATGTTTATTTTAGAATAGCGGTCTCGGCAGACGTTGTCCTGACCTGAAAAAATAAGAATCTAAAACCCAATTCCAGCGCCACCTACCGGGTCTAATTGTGAATATTAACCACCGCGGGACTCACTCAAACACACATAAAATTTCATCAAAATCGTAGAACCGATTCCAGCGCCAATTATTTTGTTTAGATTCACGGGTGACATAATTGAAGTTTTAGTAAGGATTATATAGCCTAATTTTTATATAGCCTATATTAATCATGGATACGAATGGTGAAAGAATTTTTGAAACCGGTCCAGTAGTTTTTGAGTTTATTCGTTACAAACATACAAAAATACAAATCTTTCCTCTATATAATATTAGTGTAGATATATATGGAACTGTAAAATTTCGAAATAAAACAATATTTTTTTAGTTATGCGTGAAACGGTTAGTTTGCCTTGACCTAATCGTGTTTTATACTATGAGTGAGAGATCCGATGGTCCGCTTAACTTTCTTATTCCTACCATAAAGGCTGGTTGGGTACTACTCTCCTGATGTTGCAAACGTCTGTAGGCGACGATAACCACTTTCTACTAGATGGGCCGTCTACCTGTTTGCCAGCTTCGCAATAAAGCTATGAGCTATTTAATAATCTTTCAGAGTTTTGTAGCCAAATAACAAAGTCATTAGACCGTAGTCACCTCTACGAAATGATTCGTGCGTAGACTGAAGTGCACCTTGGCTACCTATAGATGGCGAGATATGTATGATAGATATATTTATTTAAATATAGTCAATAGCTATGGACTTCATTAACAAGTCATTATGAACATACATACATAACTTCACGCCAGTTCCCTTGCGGGGTAGGCACGAACAACAGAGTGCCATTTAGGCTTATTCTTACACACCTCACTTGCCTCTTTGACATTCATAACTCTTGTCATGCAAGCTCGTCTGTTCTTAAGGCTCCTGACATCACCTTCTGCTAGTACACGACCAATTTGATCATGGAAGGTGTGTCGTGGCCTTCCACGACTTATGAAACATACTTATAAATAACATACATACTAAAAAAGAATTATAACCATCAATTATAGGTACATTAATGGCTCTCCCCTTTACGTTTTTCGTAATTTTGATTACATAACTTTGTAGCGGTAAATATATACCTTCTTGTCAAATTTCATCTATGTAAACCGACATCGACACCGACAGAAGGACAGATAAACAGCTGGACAGTGCAGTTACATAAGTGTTCCGTAGTTATCAAAATAGCTAGAGAATCCTAAAAAATAAAAACCCATTCATGACTAATAAAATGTAATTTTAATTAAAATGCATGTATCATTCTAGCCGATTCGTGCCTTACATGCTCGTTTTGTTTGTATGACGGGCAACATGGTAACCGACAACATGTTTTGTGTAAATAATTAGTAAATAACGTAACACAGATGTTTGGTTCTGTATATCGTTTCATAACGTAATTATCCTAAACGCTCGTTCAGCATCTCTCCTCACCAAATGTCTACACCGCGAGTCGTAATTACAATGTTGCGGATAACTTTCTGGCTACAATTTACCGAAAAGCTATTACCTACGTATGATATTCATTAAATATTATATTATCCGTGCAGTAACGTATAAAGAGTATAATATCCTGCGCCCGGGCGGCCCGTCGTAAGAGGCGACAGAACAATCCACAGCCGGGTCGTAGGGGATTTCCTTTTTTAGATGGCTACCACCCCTGGTCTAGAGTATGCCGCTATAACGACCTTGTGTTGTGTTCCGGTATTAGTAGGTAGGTGCACTAGCACCTATCCCTTTAGAGAGCGGCAGTACATTAGTAGCATCTTTGGTATTACAAATGTTGCCGGACTGCTGTACTCATGCAATAAAAAAACGAAAATTAATTCGAACCTGTTAATGATACTGCGCTATAGATAATTTAGTTAGATAATAGGCTCCGGTTGGGCTTCTCAACGTATCAGATCGGCTGAAAGTTAAATGGAGTCACGTCGACAATGCGCGCCGCATTGGCGTACCGGCCTGATAACGCGGCCTATAACAGGCCAGCAGCCGCAAGG